>JAUCBN010000071.1:2792500-3992500 GCA_035048815.1 Abelmoschus esculentus
ATAAAAAAGCAGAAGATTTTTACCCGTTTCCTGGAGATCGGCATGAAGTATTTATTCCTTTCCACTGTCTCTTTTCTTTTTTATATATATAAACTAATTCCATCGTTTACCCTTTCTCCCCCTCTGTTTGTTAACATTTGATTCAATGTTTTTGAGAGATAAGGTTAGATTTGTCTTATGCCTCTTCTCCCTATAAAGGAGATAGCTTGAGTTTGCTATGTGAAATTTGACTTCTAATTAGCTGCCATAGAACTTCAAAATAAAATTTAAAATCTAAATCATTATCAAGACTGATTATTATCAGAGGTGTTATCGATTGACTAGATTGTAAGTAAGATAGTATTTGACACGTGCTTGTAAAAAAATTATTATTTAACTCAACTCATTGCTCGTTAAGTTCATTAAAATTGTGTTCTACTCATGTTTGTTAAAATATTTTATTGATCAACTCGACTTATTGCTCGTTAAGCTTGATTTGTTGCTCATTAAACTCATTAAAAGTAACACATCTAACAAATTAAGGATAAGTTCAGAAAATATAACCATATATTACCCTATAAACCTTGAGACTATTAGAAATACAAATTTGGGATTAATCTGAAACTTTAGTTATCAATTGTTACGAAAAATAACATGAGTATAATCGAAACAAAAATTCTGTCCTTTTTTGGTGTCTTTTTCATGGTTTAATATTAAAAAATTAAATCTTAAACTTTAACTCTATGTTTTAGATCATAGTCCTTAAATTTTAAATCCTAAGAAATATGTTCTACACTTAATATTCTAAATCATAATCACAAGCCCTAACCTTAAAATTTCTACTCGTATAATTATTACGGCAAGGATGTGTATTGATATTATAGTTACTTCTTTGTGCAAACTACGCTAAGATTATTCATTTTTTCATAATTATTCAATCCCTTATACTTCTTTAGTGCAGTGTTCTTTCAAGACTTTTGTGCATAATCAATTGAAATTTTAATGCTTTTTTGGTGTAGTTGAATGAGTTGTCCATTGACCGATCAATCAAACATGTTTTTGAAGCGTAAACTCCCCCATCTTTCATCCCAACAGTCACACCATCGTAACTGAAAATGAATGGAGGGAGGGGAGACGAAACATAAAACTAGACGAAGACGAAGAAAACATAAAATTACACCAGTGGCTGCCGCATTAATGCCTGGCCTTGCCACACCGAAGTGCATTGGGAGGTATGTCAGTCTCAGTATACAAGCTTTTCTCGTTGTTCCAAACTCTGAGGTATGTTTGCTTGCCCAGGAACCGGTTCGACCATATTTCCGACCTCAAGTTCCACATTCCTTTGTTGTCCAGAGAAACCAAAACAGCAGTCCAGGAATTGGGATACACCTGCCAATGGTTTTCTTGTTAAGACTTAAGTCCATATGTTCGGTATGAAACACCTAATATCAGACATTTCTGTTTAACCATTACCTGAACGGTGTGTCTGGATATAGCATCAGCCAGATTGTAGCGTTTCTTTGACTCGGTTGTCCATTTTCCACTACCATACCCGACGACGAAGAAGCTGGTTCCGTCAAGATGCCAAGATTGGATGGTGGGTTCGGTGTTTTGGAAAACAATCTCAATGAAATCATGGAGGGTGAGTCCAAAGACAGATACACCCATGGCTGGTGGCCTTGAAGTAGGGAAATCCTTGATGTTGTTCAAGCTGAAAACACCGGGGATGTTAAACCAATCTGCAAGCTTCAATGGAGTTGCAGGATCCACATATGAGATCCCATTCACTGTATACCGCAACTTTCCATTTATCTTGGCTTTTGCATTGGCCAAAACAAGTGTCCGCACTATCTTTATTGAACCATAGTGGAATGATCCTTGAGGATTAGGCCTAGCTGCATTTGCTGTCAAGTTCAATCTGAAACACCAAAATGGCTAAAATGTTAGTATATTGTAGGATACATGATGATCGGCGCGTCGAGTCGGTTCGATTACCTGAAAGTCCTGGCTTGTTTCATGGACCAGTGAACGTGATAAGTCGGGGCAATAGGCAATGGCAGTGAGGCCGGAGTGTTGGAACCCTGATACCGAAGGATCCCGGTAGTGGTGAGAATAGGCTTAGTGAAACGAGTGGAAGCCACGATGTAATAGTCCTTAATCGCCCCACGTAGGGTGACCAAAACAGCTACAGATTGGCCTGGATGAATGTCGAGGGATTCGTACGCCTCCTGTAAACTATGACTTCCTTCAACTTCAACTAGAACCATTTTATGACCCTGGATCCTGAAGTTAATCGATGTCGATATACCGACATTTGTAATCCTAAACTTGTATGTTTTCCCTGTAATAAATCATGAACCAAGCAAAACTCATCATAGTCCATACAAAAACCTCTTGTTTAAAGCCTAAGAAAGCCTTCATTAGGATGATGATTACCTTTCTGACCAGTGAAAACTGAAGATTTGTGGAGACCATTTATAAGAAGACCATCAGGCAAAGGAAGATCCAAGCCTGAATTCAGCTTTTTCCTCAATGCCTGTGAAAATGTATTTGGTTATACAACATCGAATTCGAGCAGTTGCAGATCAAATGATTGAAAAGAAAAAAGGGTATACCTTGTCACCAGCTTTGTACCAATCACCAACAAGCAAAGTGAAATCTCCTGCAGATGCTGGGTAGGGGATAGAAATCACAGATCTTTGTTCAATATTAAGAGCCCCAAATCCACCAATGGCTCTATGCATTGAAGTTGAAGGGTAATACATATAGGTTCCAATTTGATCCTTGAGCTGGAATTTGTATGTCCAGTTTGAGTGTGGAGGGATTGGACAATTGGTCCCAAGCACACCATCTTGCCATGAAGTCTTCCTTTGTTTAACTCCATGCCTAATTTCCAAAAACAAATTCTGGGTTATTAACTTTGATCTCGGAACATAAATAAATCGAACAAACAAGCCGAGCCGAATCATAAACTAACCATGTAAGGAGGAAAGGTTCATCTAACTGATTAATGACATTTACAATGATGTTGTCATTAGTGACAGCTTCAATCGGAGGTCCTGGAAATTGTTTGTTAATAAGAATAACCTGCAAAATTATAAAAACCAGACATATCAACATTGTTCTTCAGAAAATAAACAAGAAATTGGTGTTCATTGGTTGGTGGAAAACAAACCTGTTGGTTAACACCAAGAGGAGCTCGTGTTCCATATGTGATGAACCAAGTATAGTATCTATATGGATCTTCTGCATCAGCAAATAAGACACTAAAGCAAGCCAATATTCCAAGTAAAAATTGCAGGAAAATGGCCTGTTTCATCATTTTTAGACTCGGTTGAGATGTGTAATGCAGGCAAGAACACATCCCGTTTCTTATATATGCATTAAGACCACGCAAATGGCAGCATGGGCACGAATATCCATGCATGCAGATTGCAGAAGCTGTTTTGCGGCGTACTTTATGCTAAATCTTGAGATCCCATGAGTTTATGCATCACTCATGTTCAGCTAGAAATACTCCCAGAAATTAAAGCGGTGTAGAATTTCTTGAAAATAGCATATCCATAACATGGAGTTATTAGGATAAATTATATCGATAGTCCCCGAAGTTTTAGGATACTTTTAATTTGGTTAACATACTTTTAAAACATATTATACAATTGTTAAATTTTTAATGCACTTTCTTTTATGTTACTAATGTTAAGAAATATTAATGTGACATGTTAGTGTATTCTTCTTTAAAAAATCTACCCCTAGTTTTCTAAATTAACAATCATAACAAAGATTGAGTTTTTAACCCGATCAATACCCAAGGTGAAAAGGTTTTATTTGATCGGTTAATATAGTTTAGTTTCAAATTATTCGACAATTAAGATTGAAAAACTAAAAGATTTAATATTTTAGTTTGATGGGATTATTATCTCTTTTTCTTTATTGTTTTTATCGTCTTTTAATATTTTTTAAAAAAATCGCTAAAATACTCCTCTTCTTTCTTATTCTTTCCATCAATTCAAATTTGTCGAAAAATCTTTTAATCTTATTAAATTTTAATAAAAATTAAAAACTAAAAATTTTCAACTCATCACAAACAACTTAAAATTAAATTATATTAATCTTTTGATCAAATAAAATATTCCTGTCATTTGGAAATGATTGGTGATTATTTTTATTCATTGAAAATTCAACCTTCGAGATGGTCGATAAACTGGAAATTTATGGGTTTTTTCAAAAAAATTATACTTTAATATGTCACGTCAATAATTCTTAACAAAACAATACAATAACTATAATAAAAATGAATTAAAAGTATTATAATATAAATATTAAAGGTTTAATGATTAAAATAAAAAATAATTAAAAATTAATAAATACTAGAGAGGTTTACCTTTATCATTATTATTATTATTATTATTTTGCATGACTCTCTTTTTTTTTAATATTTAAGTAAGCATTAAATTTTGATGGTTGGCATTGGCCTAAAACAAACGGGAAGGGCGGAGCCGAGTATGGATCATAATTAATTGTGTGTAACATATAAAAAAATAATTAAATTCATACGGTGTATTTTATGTGATTATTTACATACGTATATAGTTAGTAAATTAAATATATATTTGGTATACAAATTAGACTCGTCTCTTAAGTTGATATTTAGAAATTTTACTTCAAAATTAGTTTAAATTAGATAAATTTTTAGTTAATATTTAAAGAATTTTACTCCCAAGTTAATACTTAAATTAGACATTTTTTAAGTTGATAACAAAATTTACGCACTCTATTATTTTGATCCTAATTTAAAATAAATAAATAAATTTAACGCTCTATATTTAAAAATATTATCAATTTACACTTTTCTCCTACGAATATTATTTATTTTTCATGGTATAATAAAATTTTACAATAACTTATTATTCTATTATAAGATTCAGTTATTCTATTGTTGTTTTTATTCTTTAAGTTTGCTTGATTTTATAATATCATAAAAATGATTAAATTGATAAATATCTTTAATGTAAAAGGGTTAAATTTATTAAATTATTTTAAATTAAGATTAAATTAATAAAATGTATAAATTTCAAAAACTAAATACATTAATAAAATTATCGAAAAAAGTGGATGAAATTAAAATTTAAGTACTAATATGAGAGTAAAAATTTTTTAGGTATCAACTTGTAGAAAGTTTTTAATTTAAATATTAATTTTGGAGTAAATTTTTTTTATATACCAACTTAAGAGAAAGAGTATGGTTTAAATATTAAATTTATATTTAAATTTTAAATTTAATATTATTTTAGTTAATTAAATTGGTAGTGTATTGATAAATAATTTTGTAGAAAGATGTTAAATTTTAAATGATTTTCTCTAAAATTTACCTATTCGTATGAAATTTAATGCAAGTTATGAATTGAAATATATTATATAAATTATACTGTATAAAATATTCGTATGAAATTTAATGTAAATTATGAATCTCAGGTGGAACACAGCACATGACTAATAAATTTTCACATGAAATATCCCACATGCAGACTCACTCGTTCGATTAAATCGAGTCGAGTAAAAAAATAAATTATTTGAATTAATAAATTCTATTTTATGATTTTTTTTGAATTTTTTTCGAAAAGTCGAGTTTATAAAATTCAAGTAGAATAGAATCGAGGTTTCAAGATTTTGTACAAATTTAATTGTAATTATTTAAAATATTAAAATACATATTAATTTTAATTTTAATGACTTTCTATATGGATATACGATATACATATTTTTTTCATATTTTTACATGATATATACATAATATATCACGTAAAATTGGCAGATTCGACTCGAATATGAAAATTGATTAACTAATTATTTAAAATTTTGAGTTATTAAAATTTTTATTATATAATTCAAACTTTAATTGAATTTTTATGAGTCAAATATATAAATTACGAATCGAGTCAAAATGAATTATTTTTTATCTCAAGTCAAGTCGAATAATTCAATTTTTTAAATCAAAACCAAAAATAAAATAATTTATTAATCAAGCTTAAAATAAAAGTAGAATTATCAACAGAGTACATCCGAATGATAAGTAGTTTATTATCATTTAAGCAATTTTCGAATTCAATGTCTTGTATATATATATAAAAAAAAAAGACTCGGTCACTAATATTAAGTGTACGACATGAATCAATTTAGATTAATCAATGAAAAACCCAAAAATAAAAAATAACGAAACAAAATTATTTTTTTTAAATATTTTTTTATGAAGAATCCCATTTGTATAAATTAATTTCTGTGTATTGTTTTTGTATATAATAAATGATATGTGATATTAATTACTTAAATCTGCATTTTAAGAAGACTTAGATCTATTATTAATGACTGATTACTGTATAAGACTTCCTAGATCTATATTTAATATATTCTTTCTTTGGGGTATAAAAATAATTAAATTTTTCAAAGTCAACTAGTAAGTAAATGTGTTGATATTCGGCAATTAAGTGCTCACATCGAAACTGGATCCCTAGGACAGATCTAACAGGACAGGGATGAAGGAAATCAAAGGCTCACCATGTGATGCATACATTCAATACATGAAAAATCAAGCTACATTTTTTTTTCTCTTTTGATTCATAGGTATTTATTTTAGTATTCGACTAATTTAAATCGAATATTATATAAATTATAAATGATTCTTGTAATATTATTTTTTTTTCAATTCATAACGTTTGTATTCAAACTTCTAACTAGAAAATAAACTTGGGTGATGCACCTGATCCTAAAATTAAAACCCTTCACTCGACCTGACATTTAGAGATATTTCATCTTATTTGAATCAAATTTGATTTTTTAGATAAAATCTACCTACTCGATCTGACACATAAAAAATTATTTTTATTTGATAAAATAAAAAATAATTAAAAATATAGAGAGATAAACATCATTATAATTATCTCTAAATATATATCAAAAAAATTATATTATTATCTTGAGACCGGTTTGTATGTGTTTTTAAGAATTACAAATTACTTTTTAATTATCTAGGATAAAATAAGAAAATAAGTTTAGAATAAAATAAGAATTATAATTATTTTTACAGATTATTTATGTGTTTTTAAGTATCTTGGGGTTAGGGATGATAATTTGACCTGTCCCCGTCGGGCGACACAACCCGATGAAGGCGGGTTTTTCTATTTAAAATATTGGGTTCGGGTCGAGTCAGGTCGGATGATTAAAAAAATAATTTTTTGTCAGGGTCGGGTCAAGTTTAGGGTGAAATTCTTCGCCCGATATATATATATATATTATATTTGTATATATAATATTTAATATTTTTATTAATTTTCTTCGGGTCGGATTGAGTTTATTCAGGTTTTTTATTAAAATATCGGGGTTGGGTCAGGGTCGGGTTATGATTTTTATAATATCGGGTCGGGTCGAATCGAGGATAAAAAATATTGAGATCGGGTCATATTGGGATCGGGTCGGGGCGACCAAAAACCTAACCCGACCCATTGCCATCCCTACTTGGGTCTGCTTTGTAACACCCTGAACTCGGATGCCACAATCAAAGAAACCAATTTCAAGTTTTAATATTTATTTTACATCTTAATTAATCAATAGGAACCATAACATAAATTATTGAACCCCAAACTCAAACCTTAAAACTTGGGCAAATTGCTATACCGGTACCGATACGGACCCTTGTCGTACCGATACCTCTTTCCGGAGTACCTATCATCCTTTGTGTGTCGATACAAATTTTGCATTCGATGCAATTTCCCAACATGATGTGCCAATACCTAATATCGGTACTCATATATTGAGTATCGGTCCCCAAGCCCGTATCGATACACCTTGACGTATTAATACAAAAAATGGTCAATAAAATTTGAAATATTGATCCCGTATTGGTATGCCCCTTAACCGTACCGATATCCGTAAAAGGATTTTCCCATCTTACCAGAGGGTCGTACCGATACTCAAATTTTAGAGCTTATGTAGGAAATCCCTTGCTTTGACCCCAAACGCAATCATATCAATCTAGAAACGTTCCTACATATTATTGAGAGTGTTTAGGTGTGTTTCTAATCAATTTTAATCCATATCGTCAATCATATATCAATCCACCATTAAAGCATGCATAAGCTCTAAGCTCATCCCAGCTATCATACATCAATCAAGCATGCAAATAAAGATGATGCACATGAAATGCATAAGATTTGGAAGTTTACCAACCTCCAAAAACGAGCTGAAAGAACTCCACACAACCCATTAGACTTTCTCATTGTCCAAGTTCCTTAATGGTTCACCAAGCTCTTTCACTACAAAGGAAAGATACCAAGAGATTGCTATTCTATTTAGGATGATTTTAAGAAGCTGAAAATGAGCTCTTAACCAACATAGAGCTCTCCCAAGCTCAATCTCGTTCATCCCAAAATCACCCATCCAAAAATCCAACTTTCACCGTTTCTAACCAAATTTACGTTGAAAGATAGATCTCCTAGAGTTGTAAAACCTTCCCTCAACAAGCCAAATGAGATTCCCGCAATAAAGTTCTCAAAACTCAACCTTTGATGATGGATTTGATAGAGAAAAATGAGAGAAGAGGATGTAAAATTCAATAAAGATGATGATGATATCACCCCTCTGTATATAAAGAGAAACTACCATTTTCTACCTCTTTTCTCCTAATAATCCATTTACCAAAATACCCTTTGGACACCATCCAAACCCATACTACAACCCTTAACCCCAATGAGACCCTCAAGGCCCAAACCTGAGGCCCACAACCTCGGGTTAACCTGATATTGAGTCTTGAAACCCATGTCGTGATAACTCTCCATTCAAAAAAAATTCATCCTCGAAATTTATCTGTGGGAAACAAGTGCGGATAAAACCTTCTCATGCCTACTTCAACCTCCCACGTAGCCTCTTCGACTCCTTGGTTTCTCCAAAACATCTTAACTAAAGGTATATACTTGTTCCGAAGCTCCTTGATTCCCTTTTTAAACACTCTTACCGGTTTCTCTTTATAGGTTAATTCTCTATTAATCTCAATATCCTTGGGAGACAAAACATGCAAAAGGTCTGAACGGTAACGCTTCAACATTGACACATGGAACATATTGTGGATGTATGCCAAGTCCATAGGCAAAGCTAACCAATACTATATTTGTCTAACTCTCTCAAGCACCTCATACGGCCTGATAAACCATGGTCTTAAATTGTCTTTACTTCCAAAATGGATGATCCATTTCCACAATGATACCTTTAAGAACATTTTCTCTAACCTCATACTCGATATGTTTTCTTCTCTTATCAGCATAAGCCTTTTGGCGATCAAACGTCGCTTGCAATCTTTCCTTGATGATCTGAACCTTATCTTCTGTTTACTTAACTAGATCAGATCTTACTATCATTCTTTTATTGAGCTCGATCCAATACAAAGATATCCTACACTTGCGCCCATACAACGCCTCAAACGGTTCCATCTTGATACTAGACTCACAACTATTGTTGTAAGCAAACTCTACCAACGGTAGTTGTTCCTCCTAACTACCCTCGAAATTCACAACACAACACCGAAGCATGTTCTCAAGAATCTGAATGACACGTTCAGATTGACCATCGGTTTGTGGATGAAAAACTGTACTGAAATACAACTTGGTATCCAAATCATTATGGATCTTTTTTCTAAAGCCTTACCGTGAACTGCAGATTCCTATCTGATATGATCGAGGATGACACTCCATGCAATCTCATAATCTTCTTGATGTACAATTGAGCTAACCTTTCCAACTTGAAGTCCAAACGCACAGGCAAAATGTGAGAAGACTTGATTAACCGGTCAATTATAACCCATATAGCATTATGCTTCCTTTGAGTCAAAGGCAACCCCGTAACAAAGTCCTTGGTGAACCAATCCCACTTTCATTGTGGAATTTGGATAGGCTGAAGCAAACCCGAAGGAACCTAATTTTTTGCTTTCACTTGTTGACAAGCCAAACACCTTGTTATAAACTCTGAGATATCTCTCTTCATACAAGGTCACCAATAAAATGATCTAAGATCTTGGTACATCTTTTTGCTTCCCGGATGTACGGTATAAGGGTTCCGGTGTTCCTCCTTTATGAAACGATCTCGTAGATCCCCCAAGGCGGCAACACACAAACGTCCCTTGAATTATAAGTACCCACAATCTTGTACCTCAAAATCCGTAAGCTCAACTCTCTAAAGTACCTCTATTTAAGCTACTAAGTCCTCATCCAACACTTGGGTCCTCTTTATCTCTTACACCAACGTAGGTTTCACTCAAAGCTTGGCAAAAGCTCACCATCATCTGGCATCCTCAAACGAGCAAACATAGCTCTCAAGTCCTTCATTGACTTCCTACTAAGCGTATTCGCCACCACATTTTCCTTACCCATATGGTACTCGATTATATAGTCATAGTCCTTTAGTAACTCTATCCAACGACGTTGTCTCAAGTTCAACTCTTTTGGGGTAAGTAGACACTTTAAGCTCTTGTGATTCGTGTAAATGTAGCATTTCTCCTAATAAAGATAATACATCCATATCTTCAACGCGAAGATGACTTTAGCAAGCTCTAGATCTTGGGTAGGGTAGTTCTGTTCATGCGATTTGAGTTGCCTTGAAGCATAGAAAATCATCTTTCCATCTTGCATAAGAACAAACCCTAGGTCATTCAATGATGCATCACTAAACACAAAATAATCCTTTTTCTAACTCTGGTTGAGTCAAAACTAGTGCCTCGATAAGTTAAGCCTTTAACTGCTCAAAACATTATTTTCTTCCTCTCGATTTCGAACAAAAAGAACCCCTTTTTGCAATAACTTGGTCAACGATGTCGCTAAGATTGAGAAACCCTTCATAAATCGTCGATAATATCCCGCAAACCCAAGAAAACTACGGACCTTCGAGACATTTCTAGGCGGTTTTCACTCTACTATATCTTGGATCTTTTGGGATCGACACGGATCCCATAGACTGTCACAATATGACCCAAAAATATTATCTCTGAAAGTCAAAACTCACACTTACTGAACTTGGCAAAAATACTTCTATTCCTTAACGTCTGAAGCACAACCCGAAGATGTTTAATATGTTTTTCTTCCGATTGTGAGTAGACCAAGATGTCATCTATGAACACCACTACAAACTAATCCAAGTATAGCTGAAAGATCCTATTCATGAGATCTATGAACGTTTTCGGGGCATTGATAAGCCCAAAAGGCATTACCAAAAACTCGTAGTGTTTGTACCGCATCCTAAAAGCGGTTTTCTAAACATCCTCTTCAACCACCTTCAACTGATAATAACTGAACCTCAGGTCTATCTTTGAAAACACTCGAGCACCTCGAAACTAATTAAACAGATCGTCGATCCTAGGAAGAGGGTAGCGATTTTTTATCGCTACCTTGTTAAGCGGTTGGTAGTTAATGCATATCCTCATTGACCCGTCTTTCCTTTTCAAAAACAGAACTAGAGCACCCTAAGGTAAACCATTCATTCAGATAAACCCTTTTGACAACAACTCTTGGATCTGACTCTTTAACTCCCTCATCTCGGTTGGTGTTGTACGGTAAGGGGTTATGGAAACCGGTTTCATACCTGACAATACCTTGATATGAAACTCAAACTCTCGATCTATTAGTAAACTCAGTAACTTCTCAAGAAACATATCGGTAAACTCACAAACTGTTTGAAGACTCTTCAAGGCTGGAACCCTAACTGTCATATCAACCACATGAGCTAGAAAAGCCTTACAACCATGTTGTATCAACATTTTGTACCACCAAAGCTGAAACAACGTAAGGAATACAAAGATTCATTTCTCCTATTACCACTAACTTGGATCTATCGACAACTCTTAGCTTCAAACTCTTAGCCCTACAACCCAAGCTAGCGTTGTGCTCAAAAAGTCAATACATACCTAGGATTGCGTCAAACTCTTGAAAGTGCAAGACCATAAGGTCCGCCGGGAAGATTGAAGCTTGCACTTCGATCGGACACCTCCGATACACCTTATCCATTACTACGTCTAAACCCAACAGACTTGTCACTCGAATCCCTATCCCTAGATCCTCGGCCGAGAAATCTCATTATTCAGATATCCCACTATGGATATAGGAAAGCATAGACCCAGAGTACATTAATGCTACTATATGTACAAAGAATAAGGAGATGATACTTGATATAATATCGATGTGCTCGCACTCTTCTTGAACTCTAACTACATACTATGTCGTCAGTACCCTAGCGGTAGACTGAAATGTGACCCTACTCTGATGGACGATGGTCTGACTCACACCTACTCTAGAGAAAACATGACCCCTCTGAGTTGGATAGGAGGTCCACTTTGTCTGAACCGGTACAATAGTGGAAGAAACATGATAGTCTTTCACAAGATGGTCCAAAGATCCAAACTCAAAACAAGCTCGGTTCGGTCCTCAACACTTATTATGTTGCCTACGCCCACATTGATTACAAATTGGTGCACCCGCACTCCCTTAAGAAATCTCGGGACTCATCATGGATGATGATGAAGGCCTCCTACAACCAGCAGACTTTGACCTACGATCTGACCTCAAACTCTAATTCGGTGTTCTCTTTCCTTGGCTCTAACAGTTTTTGTCCCTTCTAGACTGAGACTTTGAACTGTTAGAGGACTAATTCCTTCCACTAGTGTTTCCTTGACCTCCTAAAGAACCATATGTCAAACCTTGCACTTGCTTTAAGGCCTTGACACTAGTCGTTAACTCAAAAAACACTTAACGGTGGGGCAGCTATCAGATAGGTAAGGATCTTCTTCCTCAAACCTATTAGAAACCTTTTGTATCTCATCTTCTCGGTAGCTATCAAATCGTGTGCATACCTACTCAACTGTAGAAACTCTTTCTCGTACTCAAAGATTGTACGATTACCTTGCACAAGGTGGGTGAACTGATCTCTCAACTAGTTGATGTGAGCCTCGCCCACATACTTCTTCTCAAACTCATCCAAGAAGTCTTCTCAAGTAGGTTGATCGGAATACCACTCCATTTTAACGATTTCTCACCATTCTCTTGTGTTCCCCTTAAGTAGAGAAAGGACACAAGATAGCTTATCCTCAAACCTCAATCTCATCTGCCTCATGATCCATCGGGTGTCATAAAGCCACTGGTCCGCCTTTACCGCATTATCTTGGCCAGAACCTAAGAAATCCGTAATACCTTGCCTACGAAACCTCTCGATTGATTCCTCATGTAGGGTAGGTGCATGCCTCAGAATAGCCTTTACTATTTGATCCAAGGCACGATACAGATAGGTGAAGTAATTCGCCCATTGCCTAACCCCTTCCTCAGACCAATCAACATTGGGCATACTATCTTCATCAAAGCCCCCTTCATGGGTACCCAAGATTTCTTCAACATCTCTTTCTCTCCTAGGCATGATTCATTTCTTCATAGTCAAACAAAAATGATTACACCATAGGAAATCAGTTTTTCAAGTACGACTTATACTCATAGGTATGTATTCGCTAGACACTTTTTACTGCACCTGAATCTTTCCCCGAGGACATCCTAGAACCGACTAAACCTAGCTCTAGTACCATTAAATATAACACCCTAAACCCGGGTGCCACACTTGGTCCACAAGCCCAACCCATTCCTATAAAAATTTTCACATATTCAAGTTAAATCCAAAAAATCTCATCAAATACGACATATAAATAAAACGATATTTAATATCAAAAGTAGTTCCATAAGTCCAAAATAGTTAGAAGCTCCAAATACAAGTTTAACAAAGTATTTAACATTGAAAATTTAAATAAAATAGAGTTATAATTACAAAAAATGATCCTACGAATACATAGCCCACTAATCTAGCAATTGTACTTTACCAATCGATCAATGTTGAAGTCTCGCGATGATAGTGCTCTGCCACGTTCTTCTGTCTACTTACATACACAATGAAACACATTCCAAAATGTTGAGCTACTAAAACTCAGTGGGTACACAACCTATCGATTGTGCTTCAAGTGAATCATAACTATGCACATGCTAGATGAGAAATATGATGACATGATATGAGCATTGGCGCTACCATAATCACCTAAACACATGATATGACTAACACAATCAAAGCATAAAGTAACCAATTCAGAAGTGAGGCTCAATGTCAACCCAACACTTGGAGACTCTCCCGGCCTGGAATCTCATGTCGGGCTATTTGAAATCTCTCATCGAGCTAATATACTCAAAATCTCTCATCGAGTCTTCACTCAGAATCTCACATCGAGTGGTGCTCGAAATCTCATATTGAGTAAGGTAATCACTCAGAATCTCACATCCGATGACTTTTAATATATCACCCGGAATATCACATAAAATGACCTTCATTGTGTTACAATACTCACTCACTGGGTATCTGAATCCTACCAAACAAAGACTCACACCACACAAGACGATCCACCAAGGATGCCTATATCACTCTATACCACAATTGATCCAAAACCAAGCATACGAGACATAAATCATCATACCATAATCAAAGACATCAATTCCAACTTTTAATATTCATTTTATAGCTTAATTAACCCATAGGAACTCATAACATAAATTATTGAACCCCCAAACTCAAACCTTAAGACTTGGACAGATTACTCTGCTAATACTGGTACAAACATTTGTCGCACCAATACCTCTTTATAGAGTATCTATCCTCCCTTACGTATCGATAGAAATTTTGTATTCGAGGCAATTTCCCAACATGGCATACCGATGCACTTACCTAGTGTACCAACATCAGTACCTATACTCATATATTGAGTACCAGTCCCCAAGCCCATATTGATACCCCTTGATGTACCAAACTCAAAATGGTCACTGAATTTCAAATATCGAACCCGTATCGGTCCGCCCCTTGGCCGTACCAATACCCTTGAAAGGATTTTCTCATCTTACGAAGAGGGGTGTACCGGTAGTCAAACTCGTATACCGGTATCGAAGACTAGAAAACTCAATATAGAGCTCGGAAATCCCTTATTTCGACCCCAAACGCAATCCTATCAATCTAGAAACGTTCCTACTTATTATTGAGAGTGAGTAGGTATGTTTCTAATCAATTTTAACCCATATCATCAACCATATATCAATCCACCATTAAAGCATGCATAAGCTATAACCTCAACCAAGCTATCACACGCCAATCAAGCATGGAAATAAAGATGATCCGCATGAAATTTATAAGATTTGGAAGTGTACCAAACTCCAAAACGAGCTGAAAGAACTCTACAACAACCCCTTAGGATTTGGGAGAGAAAAATGAGAGAAGATGATGTATAAGACAACAAAAATGATGATGATATCACCCTTCTATATATGTAGAGAAACCACCATTTTCTCCCTCTTTTTCTTCCAATAATCTATTTACCAAAACACCCTTGGGCTACCATCCAAACCAAAACCTAAACTACAACCCCTAAGCCCAACGAGACCCTCAATGTCCAAACACGAGACCCACAACCTCAGGTTAACTCGACACTGAGTCCCGAAACCCAGATCGTGACATGGTTAGTAATTCTTAATAATAATTTGTAATTTTGTATATATTTTTAATAATATATAATTTGTAATTCTCTAAATATAGAGATAGATATTATTATAATCTCTAAATATATTAAAAAAAATTATGTTATTACAATTATCTCTATATAAAGATAAGACATTATTATAATTATCTCTATATATAATTTGTAATTCTTAAAATAAGAAAATAATTTTTATGTGTGTTTCATCTCTAAATATATTATCATTACAATAGATTAATTTGTAATTAAATCAATATAACTTTTTTGTGTTCACTAAAGCATGACACTATTTAAGAATTACAATTTACGTTTTGTAAATCTCCAAAATTAGTGTTTCCCTTACTATTTTATTTTATTTTTTGTAATTTTTCTATGTAATTGGGAATTGGGTTATTGGGGAAACACCTTTTGAGCTAAAAAGTATTGGTCAGAAATCTCTACATTTTATTGGGTTTATCAAATACTCAAATTTATTAAAAAAAATTAATAAAATAGATGATTTTTATTAATTAAGATTATAAATGACGAATAAATTTATTATTATTTTTTATTGTCTTTTTGGTTTTTAGAAATTTTTTCATGAATAATCTAGATCGACCTATATCATACACATGATTTTGATGAATGATTCTCCCAATATATTTTTGTATACGCAAAACCACGACCTTGAGACATGATTGAGTAATACTAAATTTTTTATCACTTATACCGACTCTCGTCGATAATTACAGCCTTATTATTGATAATATACTTTCTATTTATTTTTCTTCATTTTTTACAAAAATAATATAAGTTAATTACCTAAAATTATACTGAAGTACTATAGAATTGACTTATATTTGACTTCAAATAAGATTAATTATTTTAAGTTTATATTTAACGCGATTACATATTAATATCAAGATAAATTTTTTAAATATTTTCATTAAAATAAATTAATTATCATTGTTACGAATGTTCTTAAAGCAAAATTGATTAGAATATAAAAAATAAGAAAAATAAAAGTAAAAAAAGGGAATTCATATTAAAGTTAATATATTATTAAATTAAAATTAAAATTAAATTAAAAATATTAAACATGTACTTCCATAAAAAAATCATTAAAAGTAAAAAAATAGAAGGGAAAATAAATTCCCATTCCTGGAGTTTTCAACATTATTAATTGAAAATATATATTATGTTTAACGTACGCAATTTATAGTTAAAATGTTATGTTTAAATAGATTTTCTTGGTTTTTATAATTGAGAATTAATGGAAAAACAGAATGAAGAAAATAAATATTAATTAATAGGTATAAATATATATTTGATACTTGAATTAGTCATATTCTCTTAAATTAGTACCTAAAGAATTTTTATTTTCAAGTTTGTATCTAAATTTATTTACAAGTTAATACATGAACTAAAAACCTTTTTCAAGAGTTGGTACCAATGCATATACTTCTACATTTTATCAATTTGATCTTAATTTAAAATAATTCAATAAATTTAATCTTTAATATATATTTTTTTTCAATTTATTTTTTCATCTATTAAATTATTTATTTTTATCAAATTCAATTTAGTAAAAGTTTGAGAGTAATATGATGTTTTATGATAGAATATAATTATTCAATTACTGATTTGATTTAATAGATTTGTTTAATTTAAAATTATCGTAAATTCATTAGATTGATGAAAATCATAAACACGAATAATTAAATTTATTAAATTTGCTGATTTGTAAGCTTCCCGGAACTTAAATTTGATTCAGTCCCCACTTCAAATCAGGCTCTGAAAAGTTCTGAAAAACAGTAATCTTTAAAAAAGTTTAAAAAATCGTTTTCTTATAAAAAATATAAGAATTTCGGTACATACTTTAAAGTATATAAATTTTTTTATAATTTTTATAAGAAAAAATATAAATACCAAATTTCTTAAAAAAATAAAAATTTCGGTATATACCTTTTTTATAAAAATTTCAATATATATCAAAAAGTATATACCAAAATTCTGATAAATTTTATAAAAGAATACAACTGTTTTAAACTGTTTTTTTTTTTTAATTTCCCACCAGGCTCTCCTATGGGCAACATCAGTTCAGAAGTGGCACAAACAATGGCCGTAGAGAGAAGACTGAACTCCAAAAACTGATGATCGCGTCTAATACTAGGAAAATAGATTATTCACAATTTAAAAGTTTTAATCTAAGCATAAAACATATCCAAGCAAAAAGAACACGACCAATTCCAAAATACAAACGAGGGTTCGACAACGGTGACCGGAATGTGGAAGTTAGAGAGATGATCATCTAACAATGAATCATTTTTTTTTCAAGCGATCATCCCTTGTAAAGTAGTATTAAATATCATTTTCTTCCACAGATATGTATTAAATCATCATGCTATGAACATAATGGACTCGATGGACCATGACAAATTCAGACCAGCATTGTGCAACTCTTACCATAAATTCTTTGCAGGCATGTCTTAACGCTTTTGATTGCCGGGAACAACTGCACTACTGTGGGGAAGCTGTCATTTTTTGTCACATTACATCGCGTAGACTATCTCCCCACTGCTATCAACATCGAGCTCGGATTCGGAATCGAGGTCATCCATGTCTTCGTCATCGAGGGGATCGACCATGTAGTGGTTTAAGCTTGGGGCTCCAGCAGCCGGGAGGGTGGCCTCGGCAATAATCTGCATAATGGTATCAGTGCTCTGCATAGGTTGATCAGGCTCCTCGAAATGGCTACCCATTGTGCGTTCGTCCATCAGGTCAGCAGGAAGATTCTTCAAGAACCACTCATGGTTTCTAATTTCTGGAATTGTGATTCTCTGTTACACAAAACTATCCATTATCAGAGTGGATTAATCGCCTCAGAATCATGTAGTTTTCAAAAGTTAACCACATAAGGCAAAAAAAAAAAAGCCACTCGTTTCCTTTCTTGGATGTTCAAGTTGTTAAAAAGTTAGCTTTGAAAAATTAAGGAATAATTTACGACGTTTTTAGTAAGCAGAAATTACTCACAGCTGTAGGATCTGCAACAAATATCCTTGAAATCAGATGTTGACACTCGGGTGATACTTGAACAAAATCAGGAATGGCATACTGGACACCAAGGATTCTCTGTACCAACCAATTAAATAAATGAGCAAACAGTTTCATTTTCGGGAAATGAAAAAAAAAGATTGGTAAAATAACAAGATCCAATGGCATACTTGTATGGTCTTCCGAAAGTCTCTTGGCTCATCAGGGTCCTCAAAAGGGTATGCCCCAACCAGCATTACATACAAGGTAACCCCGCATGACCATACATCTGCAATCTGGTATTGCACAAAAACTCATCAACTCATTTCTACAAAGTTCATATTCTAACATAAACGTGCACTAAAGTAGAACCACTCGGACAAAAGACTACAAAGAGTTGGGTGATGCTAACTCTCTGGTGTTTTTATGTTCCTTTGAGTATCAATAAGTTAACTATTGTTCAAGATTTGAAGCCCGATAACAGGGAAGAATAATTAAAACAATCTATAACAAAAAGTTCAACCAAAAGAAATAAGAGTAAATTAACTCTTATATGGGCTTAACTATCCAGTTGAAGCTGGCTAAATGATTTACCATTCTACACATCCTAGTTACAGACTGCCTACGCGGCAGAGGATCATTTATATCCATCATCTTTAGCATTGTCATCTCAAACAGGCTATAAATACAACCAGAAAGCAATGACCGGCCCATTGAACATGTACATCTTTTAGTCTTAACCAGAATTGGGTGTATATTGTAAACCAACATGCTAAACTGATTTCAGTGTCTCGTAAATATACCTTCCCGTCATATTCTTTCCTTAGGAGTACTTCAGGAGCAATGTATGCAGGAGTGCCGACTGTGGATTTTGGTTGCGAATGAAGAACTGATGACTGAAATGAACAACCACAAGTAAACACATAAACATAATAATGATCTTAGATAACCATAAATATAATTAGAAAACCAAAGGGAACAAGTTTCAGAAAATAGAAACTATAAACCTTAAACTCGACAAAAAAGTGGGATAACAACAAAGGTATATATACCTTGGAGTACCCAAAATCACATATCTTAAGCCGGGGAGCAGGACTTCCATCTAACAAAGTGTTTTCCAACTTCAAATCACGGTGGCATACTTGCTTCATCGAGTAAAACAAACCAAATCGAATAGCAAAATAACCTATCAGATTAGACATGATACAATTCAACACAATCTTTACAAAATGGACAAATTATAACTACCATCTCATGGCAATAACTAACGCCAGATATGAGTTGTTGGAAAAAGAATCGAGCCTGCACAAAAACAATGGATATGTAGAAGTTAAAACAAACACACAAATGAAAGGGCACATAAAAATGAATGTACAATATAGGAAAATAAACCTCATCCTCATTAAATCGACCCGCAGCACAAATTCGTTCGAAAAGCTCTCCTCCGGAGGCATACTCCATTACAATGGCAAGATGGGTAGGTGTTAAAATAACCTGAAGTATTAATGTCAATAATCAGTTGATCAAAACATTACCTTAATTTTTACAAATATATATACTAGTAAAATGAGTTAAGCCTTAACATTACCTCTTTAAATCTAACAATATTGGGATGCCTCAATGATCTATGGTTAATGATTTCTCTTTGAACATTCTCATCTATCTGTAAAACGACAAGGTAGACCAAATTTAATGCCCAAATTACAAACTAATAATTATGTTAACAAACAAACATCAAATAAAACATTTCCGAAATTAACAAAATTAAAATCTAAATTATCCAAAGGAATATATTTCCAAAAATAAACTAAAGCAACAACAAAAAAGGAAAGAGATCGTTGTTAATGAATTTAAGAAGTTAACCTTGTCGCCTCTCTCGATGTACTTGACAGCAACAAGCTCCTTAGTAACCTTATCTCTCATAAGCCGAGCGACTCCGAAATTACCCGATCCGATATCCCTAACGAAATCGTACCGGTCACTATCATGCATAATCGGCATATCCATAGCCGGTCCGACCGTCAAGTCTGCTCGATCCATATTTTAGCTATCTTTCTCAGCTTCCGATTCTACTCCCTTCAAATAAAGAAGAAACTCACTACCACATCACCGGACTCAGTTGTTTCGTAGACGAATCACTGAGTTAAAACGATCCGGTTTACAATAAACAGAACGGAGAAAGGTTGTTAGGTTGATCGGCGATTATAAAAGAGTGGTTCAGCGACAGTGAAGGGAGGAAGGAGAATGAGCTTTTGGGGAAGATGAAGGGATTAATTCCAAGGAAACATCTGGTAGAAAGCTAATGGAGGATAAGAGCAGTACGGCGTCGTTCGGTGGTTGTTGCGTGGTGGGTAAACCAATAGGATTGGCTGCTTTTTGTGGTTTGTCTTATTATTTGTGGATTTTTTTTCTTACTTTTTAATATTCAGAAGTTTTCGAATTAGGAGAGGAAATGACTTAAATATCCTTTTGTTTGGATAATATTTTAAAGTGCGGCGAGTCACGTGATTTTCAGACAATTTTATTCGGTATTATGCTGTCTTTTATATGTAAAAACTGACCGGACGGTTTTGGATTTAGTATTGTCCGAATTAACCTGACTAAGCAATGTCTAAGTGGAAAAAAAAGAAGCAAAAGAATAATTTATTATGGAATGTAAATAAACTAAAATTAAATAAATAAAGTTATATTCGATTATTTATTTGTAAAAATATTATATTTAATTCGTATTCATTTAAAATTTTAATATTATATTTGTATGATTTATTTATTTTTTAAAAGATGTTCGTATTTATTTATTTATTTAGTGTTTATGAATATATTTGTTCGACAACAACACTCTCTTTTTATCGAAGCCAAAGAAAATTATAAAACTGTACTATTAGTTCTTAACTCATTCATGATACACTCTCTTTAATTTTATCCATATTTAAAATTTAAATAAAAAAAACTAATAAATGAGACTATAAATAAATTTATAAACATGTACATAAATGAATAAAATATACCTCTATTCATATTCATTTGTTTATTAAATAAACATAAAATTTTTATTTACACTTGTTCATTTAACTTTACAAGTGAATGTTATACAAACAATTCATAAACAATTCACCAAACATTAACTGATATCTATCATTTCTACTTCTCATTATGTCATGACCTGAATTCGGATTCGAAGATTGGGTTAAATTTCAACGTTTGGACTTTTGTTAGGCCTTGGGTTTAGGTGTCTTGAGTTGTTGTTGGGTTTAAAGGTATTTAAGTTGGGGTATTTTGTTAAATGCCTAAAGAAGAAGAAAATAGGGGGTTCAGGGTTTATATTCCTACAGAGCGATATCATCTTTTCTTTCACCTTTTGTTTTTTCATCCTTCCTTCTTGACAAGAGAAGAAAGTTACTAAAGGTTGAATATTTTTTGTGTGGTTTGAGAATTTCGTTTAGTGCTGAAGAGGAAGTGATAGAGTTTGGGGAGATTTACAAAACAAGGTGTTGGTTGTTAAGTTTGGTGAAAAGGTTATTTTTAGAGAGGTTTAAGGTGGAGTACGAGATTGAGTTTTGAGAGCTTCAATCTCAGCTTATCTGTGTTTTTAAGCTCTGAAATAGTCTCAAGGAGTGTCTAATATGTTGCTTATCTTACCTTTGTAGAGAAACAAGTTGAAGAGCTTTCTAGGAACTTTGGGAAGGAGAAAGCTTGAAAGGAAGAAGGAGGCGTGGTTGTTATGCTTTTTTTTAAGGTTGGTACTCCTCCAACTCTTTAACATCATGCATTTTATAGAATTAGGTAAGATTGCATGTATGTTGCTTGCTTGATTGCTTGGTAGCTTAAAAATACCCTTTAATGGTGAATTGATATATTGATGTTGAGTTGTTGTGTTTTGGCCTTAATCATACTAAGAATCATCCCCATAACGTGTAGGAATGAAGGGGAAATCAACCATGTAGGTTGAACTGATATATTGAACTGAGAGTTTTGGTGAATTCTCATCCCATACCTCTATTTTCGAGTAGGGGTCTCCCCGTATCAGTACGCTAGAGTGTATAAGTGGGTGAATTATAAGGGGCGTATCGGTACGTCATACCCGTGTACCGATACACCCTGCTTGATTCAAATTACATAAATGTTTTTTTAGTATCGGTACGTCAGGGCGTATCAATACCACTGTTAAATTGGGTTTAACACAAAGGGGTGTATCAATACCCAAATAGGCATATCTACACTAGCTTGGTTCGATACTGGTACAGTGATGGACCGTATCGATACGGGTAGGTTTGACCTTAATTCGGGGTAAAGGGGCCTAAGAGTCTCTTAAGGTGTAAAATGAATACTAAAATTGAAAAACGGATATTTTAACCCCGTTTACGAGATAATTGACTTATTACTTGATAACCGATAGGTAAGTAAATTGCGATGAAAACCAAAATGGGTTTTATTGATATAAATATGTGGTATGGTAATCTAGAGGCATTGCTTAATGTTGATGGGTCACCTAATACTATAATATTACGTGGTGAGTCCGAACACCCTATATATATGATCAAAGTGTTGCAACACTCGAAGACTTTCCGAACGTAGGATCTCAATTCTTAGTGGATGCGGGCCAGTTCAAAGATGCTTGATGAACCATTCCAAGCATAGATGTAAGATCCGATGCTCAGTGGATGCATGCCTCATCCTAGGGTACGGGATCCAATGCTTAGTGGACGTAACCCTGCTCATAGTGTATGATCCTGATGTTTAGTTGTCGCGGGTCGCACTACTTATATATATATGAGATATATGGACTATGAGATGTTGTGTGGACTTCTCTTATATGCACATGCTATGTGTCGATAATATGCAAGCATGATATCCTATATATATTCATGTTTCTTATGCTTAATTATAATATGTGCGATGTGAACCGATTGGTAGAGTACCCACTGAGCTTTTGTAGCTCAGTGTTTCGAAATGTGTTTTCGTACGTAGGTTAGGGAAAACCTTGGAACAGAGGAGCATCATTATGGTTGGTTTCAGCATTGACTAGTTATCAGAGTACTTTTACTAGATGTAGTAGGTCATGTACTTGTAGGACCCTATATGTAATTGTAACTCTTGTTTTAATTTGATTTTGAGTCAAATGCTTTTAAAAGTTATAATATTGTGGAGCTCCTGACTTTTGGATTTATCGACTTATTTATAGTTTAAAAATTTATGGACTCATTATGGATTTAGAATTGAACTTGTTATTTGGGATTTTGAAACAAAATTTTAAAATAAGGATTTTAGACTGGAAGTCAATGTGACATTCGAGTCGAATGTATTGCACATTATCAATAAATGGTAAAGTTGCTTCTCATTATTTATTCACGAGTTTGTTCATGGATATAAATGACTTAAATATATTTCTATAATAATAAGTATTAAAAGTTAAACCCCACCTCAAATACGATAAAAAATGGTCCTGGGTGATCACCATTTTATTCATACCTAGGGACGATTCTATTTGTTAGTGTCCTAAAATTTTCGAAACTAGTAGTATAGTTTCTCTTTTTCAAGTTAACGTGTCATGTAATTTTTTTTTAAAGATGACTATAATGAAAATAGTCAAAAACTCAGTGACTGTATTGGAGTTCGTTCTCTATATTACAAATGCCTTAAAATTTGAAGGACTATTAGTATAATTTATCCTAAATTTTATTATTCTAAAATGTACTCTAAACCTTTAAATATTGACCTTTTAATCATTGTACTGTAAATATTGTCGCTCAAACTCATGAATTCTAAAAACAACAATCGTTTATTTAACTAACAAGACAAAATAATTTATATAGACCTAAAATAATTAAATATTAAAAACTAAATCTATGGTGTTTACAATATTTTATAACTTTTAAAATTTTCATATTTACTTTTGAATATAAATTACAAAATTAAATTGATTTATTGAATTTTTTTTATCCAAAATTGTGGTTTAGGACATGTCCCAAAGTTGGTGTGCATCTTTCCCTTTCATTCGTCTTTTGCTTTACTTGTACTTTCTTCTTCATTTTCTTTTTCGAGAACCAATAATTATACGACATGGTTATGTAAGAGTTTAAGATTTTGATTGCGGTCATGATCGTGGTCGTGACAATTGTGATAAATAATCGTTTATCGATCATAATAATTTTAAGTATTTTTATTTGATTTTTAACTAGCGTTTATCCATTTTTTTTAACGTTCAAACGAAACCCAAAATTTTAAATTTTTAGTCAATCTCAGCCGTTGATTTTCTTACACTATTCATCGTTTTTCAAACTAATTTTTGAGTTTAAAATCACTTTTTGGTACCAAAAATAATAAAAACAAAGTAAAAAAAATAACATTTGAATAAAAGTGGCTTTTAAATTTTTTTTATTTGGAATATAAACTCTTGATCTTGCTTGAAAAACCTAATGTATTATCCTTCTAAACCAACAAATTATTAATAAAATTAATTATTATTTTCAAACATACGTGTGAATGAATTTTTTAACACTTCACAAAAACATATCAACAATATTACTAAACATTATAATTATTTATCAAAATTTTACATTTTTTTAAAATATTCTTAGTATATTTATTATCAACTGATTCAATTTTTTACCAATTTTGTTGATTAATTTTAAATTAAATAATTTGCCTTCAATTACTCTGGCTACTCATAAAGAACAAATTTTCTGTCTTGAAGTGTTTAAAATATTTTCTTACTAATAAAACTGTACTAACTTAAATTGTAATAAATTAAATTTAACTTTTATTACATATAATACAAATTAAATATAAATTATAAAAAAATCAATTTAATTCTTATTTCTTTTTATTCATCGAACATGTCATTCCCTAATGAAAGAAATAAACGCTAGTAATAAAATAAAATAATTTATCATAATTTAAAATTATATTTAATAAAAATATTACAGTCTGCTTACTTTTAGAGTAAATAAATTTATTAGTAATAAAATATTAATAATCTAGAATTATAATGTACCAATCATTTTGTTTAAAAAGAAAAGGAGGGTAAAACAAATAAATCTATCAAAATTTCAAAAATTATATAATAAGTATTAAAGTTTATTTTTTATTATAAAATAATTATTAAATTGTTAATTGTTATTAATCGAGAGACATAGTAATTACAAAATTTATATAATAACATCTTAAAATTTTAATATTTAGTCAATTTAAACATCAATAAAAAATTAAATTAAAAATAAATTAATTAAAAATGTTAATACGAAAAGTTAAATATTTTATTATTTAAATTTTTATATCTGTTTTATCATTTAATTTAATTTAATTAACATTAATAAATAAATAACTATTTTATAACAAAAATTAAAATTTAATATCTATTATATAATTTTAAAAATTTGATGATTATTTTATATTTTAGATATAATACAGTGGTCATTTATCTAGTTTTTTTTTAAAAAAAAATACACAGTGGTTTGGATAGGAGTTTCAAGGTAAATGTGAGGGCAAATCTGTCAAGATGAAAATAAATCCTTCTAGTTCATAGAAGGCCGCGAGTTTTTAAAGTTTAGTAGGCCTCACAGCTCGAGTTTCACAAAATTCCCCCCAAACGACTAACGGATAACGGATGAGCTAACCTTTTCATTTATTTCCACTTATATCCTCTGTATTTCTCAGCCTATCTTTTCCACCACCTAACTCACCGAGTCCGATAAAAAAAACCGGAAGCTAAATAATAAGACTCGAATTGTCAGCGCGATGGTGTCGGAACCGGAGCTAATCCTCCGACTCCGGGAGTTCTTGGAGGAATCGGACCTCAACACGACTACTACAGCAATTGTGCAGCGGAGATTGGAGGAAGAGTTCACTTTTCAGCATTGACTTATCGGAGAAGAAGAAGTTCATTAGGGAGCAAATCGATTTATACCTCCAAAATGCCGAAGTTGAAGAGCAATAACTCGAAGAATACGAACAATCGGAGAAGATTAAATAAGAGGAAACCGATGGCTCCGATTCGAATGAGGAAGAGGTGAAGAGTAGAAAAGCTAGAAATTAAAAGGCTCCCGCGAAGAACGGGTCAGTTATTTACAAATTTTTCCCTAATATTAAATAAAATTTATTAATTTTCTTAGTTTTTGTTCAAAGAATTGCAAAATGCGTGGTTTAGAAGTTAATTGTGGTTTACTTTGGCTTTGATTATGCTTAGCTGCATATTGTAAGAATTGTTTTCTTTTTAGAACAATTGCTCTAGAACAAGTTCAAGCTACAGTTGCTTTCTTGTGTGCTTTAATTTAGTTTCCTGAGAATTTTCTACAATATGAATTTCTTGTTTCCTCGTCATTCTTTGATATTTTGGGAGCTGGAAAGGAAATGAGTTTGTCTTAAACTTAAAATGGTACATTTAGGAACAGACACAGAATTTCATGTAAGTAATGCTAATAAGTTACAAAATGCTATTAGACCAAAGTTTTGGAAGGGGCTCTTTAAGTACATCCGTCTTATGACATCGGAAAAATTATTACATGGTTCCGACCGTTGTAATTATCATTTTTGCATGTGGGTCGAAAGAGTTAAAAAAGTGGAGGTGGTTTTAACAAAGTTTGTAATCTTTCCCCACCACTTCAGGAACTTGTAGGAGTCCCTTCATTGGGGAGGACTGAGGTACTTCTACAATATCCTTAAATTTCATGGTTAAGGGAGCTGTCTTGTTCTAAATTCTGTTCTAATTTGATGCTAGGTAGTCAAGCAAGTATGTGCTTATATCAGAGAGAAAAAATTGCAAGACCCAGATAATAAGAAAATACTTGTGATGAAGCATTGCATGCACATTTTGGTGTTCATTCCATCTGACATGTTTCAGATGAACAAAGCCCTGTCCAAACTTATGAAGATCTGGAGCTCTAACTTCTTTAATTGTATTGAAGTTGAGTGTAAAGACTGCTCATTTTCTCAAGACATGACGGCTCACGTTAGATATATAGGGTGTTTAGAGTTTTTATTTAGAAAAATAAAGTGTTTGAAGTTTATTTTGAAATTTAGGCCAAAAAACTATGATACAATTAGTTGCAGGTGGCTTTCTATATTTTTAAATTTTAGATTAGATTATTTACAAAATTTTCTTAGACATAACAGTTTAAATCCGATATTTATTGTTGTTTTATTTTTTTACTAGTATTTCATAATATCGTATGTTCTTTGTAATGTATGTCCATAATATAAAAGATTAACTGTTTTCCTCTTGAAAAAACTATGTTTTTTAAATTTCACTCTATTATGTTGGATGGTACAACTATTCAAGGAGGTAGGCACATTATCTAGTAGGGACTTTGGAGACAAATATGTTCTTCCTGAATGTCTATGTAATCGACCACTGAAAATCATCTATCTTATCACTTGTTTCATGTCATATATTTTTTTAAGTGAATCTTCACTTAGAAAAAATATTTTTAAAATGAATTAACAGTAAATATGATTGAAGATTCACATAGGAAAATATGACATGAAAAATGATAGATCGATGATTTTTAATGGTTGGTCTCATGGATGACGTGGTGAGACTTACCCATCATATACTTTCTCTCATTCCCTTTATCAACGTACCTTAAATTTTAAACTCTAAACCTATTATTTTAAAATAGGACACAAACACACACACAAAAAAAAAAACAATAATAAAGCAGTCGATTTCCACCCGTCGACTTAAAGCTCAATTGGTTTAACAAGGATCATGTTTTGAAATATTTGTTGACAAATTAACCGAATAATTTTATTAATAAATAACAATATAACTAGAATATAATTATTTTAAAATTTTTAAAAATTATCAAAAATAATATATTTTTTTAAAAAATAAATACTATACTACATCTTTCGGATCAGATCTGATGAGTGCATAAAAGTCCTATTTTTAATACCATTTTCCAACTCGATATTTACTAATAAAGGACAGGATTAAGGGCATTAATGGATATTTCTGTATATTTTCCATACTTCAGCATCCAAACATACAATTCATGAATTCATCTAATAATTGACACAAAACAGATGCATTTGATAGTTTTCAGGAAACTACTTATAAATATGGCCAATTGAGAAGATGGATGCTAGAATGCAGATGAAACACCCGCCACGGCAACACTAATTGAGGCCGCGGCAGCAGAGCGAAGATGACAACCAGTGCTCGACAGAAAGAGAAAAAGATGTTGATCTTAATGGACAAAAAGCGAAAGAAAGACGGAGCCAAATTACGGAGTCAAGCCTTGGTCAAAGTCACGTACGGGAAAGAAGAGATATTTTAGGAAATAAGAATTAATTGTTATAGTTTAATTAGGAACTATAATTCTCTCTTCTTTAGAACTCTTTCCTTGCATGGAAAGCTTCAACCTAGAGCTTGGCCTATATAAGCCACACATTAGGCTTAGTCTAAAAAGTAAGGAGTTTACCCTAGAAAATACTTTCAGCCGCCGACTACATCATGTTCTAAACTTCTTCGGAGGTTTAGGTTGTTTGTGGAGTAGTTGGAGAAGATGGTTGTATTAAGTTTGATATTTATTAATGCAAAACTTATTTCATAGTTTATTCTCTCTTGGTATTTATTCTTCTCGCATATGAGCTCGAAAGATAGTATGTAAAGAAAAATCTATTTGCCTGACATCGGGAGATGTAGGTTCACGAAACGAGAGAAGATGGTCTTTGCTCATGGGCATTGGCTAATCTGGTTGAGAGATTAACCGCACAGGATTTCAGCGACTAACAAGACGCATGTGTTTGGTTGTTGTCCGCTCTTGATTTACGTCGGGAGGTATCATCAAAACGTGGGTTTCAACAGTTCTTTTCGCTTAGGGATAAGGAAGAAGACATACAAGGATGTTTTATCAAACTATGGAATGTTGAATTGTCGACAAGGCATAACCCCGCCTAGGCAGTTGCGGCGACCCTTTGTGCGACCCGTCGAGGCGGCAGTTCAACCCATTGCATTACTAAGTGGATACCTAATACAACTGGATCTTCCTCTACAAAACACTCAACTTAGCCTCGCTTCTCTTATCCTTATTCCTTCGTTATTTAGTTTAGTTTTAGTAGTTAAATTAGTAACCTCAAACTCAACAAATACTTTTGTTTTTTACTTTTTATAGTGCAGCCGTAAGAGGTAGTGAAGTCGACACAGTCCCTGTGGGTTCGACAACCTAAAGTATTACAATTTGATAAAGGTGGAAAAAAACTAAAGGACTTACGAGCCTCCATCAAGATCCTATTTTCTTCACAAAATTTCCTACAAGATTTCGATAGTGTGAGAATTATGACCAAATCAAATTACTGATTTATGATTCATAATATTCAAATTTGATTAAAATTTAGAACAAATTTTAAAAACAACATTTCACTACCTAATTTTTTTATTCAAATTTCTTCTTAAAGTATAGTAGTCTTTTATTAAATTAAAAAATATTTACATTTTTAAAATAAATACTAATATTCTTATTCATATATTCGGTATCTAGTTTTTTTTTATTAAAATCTCATCATAAAAATAATATTTTTTATTAAATAAAAAAATAATTATATATTTAAGATAAATACAAATATTCTTAATCATATACGGTAAGACAGCTTTATCCTTACCATTTCAGCCTGCTAATAGTTTTAAAGAATTTCATAACCTCATCTCATTTGGTGTATCTGGTCCACCATAAAATAAACCAATTATTTTAAAATCTATTTCATTTGATTCTAACATATATTATTAAAATTATTTATTTATTTTACAAATATAATTATATCCATATGACCTATTTATATTATTTACTTTCAATATCATTGCTTTTTATAATCATTTCTTAAACCCAAAGTAAAAGAATAAAAAATATAAATGAATGTCACATCACACGTTCATTTTTAAAAAATAAAATGTTAAATATATACTTGTTGATGCAGATTTTGAGCGACATTAAATATAAAGGTGAAGAAGGTAATCAAATAAAGGTTTGGGGGTAAAGTTTGGTGTTTCATTCATTATTGGATGGGGTGAGAGTTATTGGGGACGGTGGTTGACGATAGTCAATTTTAGTTCACCCATTTTGATGTAGACGAAGAGTTATTGTCAGTAAAAAAAAATGTATGATATATTGATGTTGAATGAGCGTGATAGCGATTGTAGAGAGTTAGGGGATCATTAGGGGAAGGGTTTGTAGGTCCTTCTGATGTTTTAGATCTTGAAGTTGTAGATGAAATAACGTTTGATGAGATCGTATTAGGTTTAATGATGACTATTGATGTCACGACCCGGATTTGGATCCGAGTGTCGGGTTAACCCGAGGGGCTTGGGCTTCGGTTTTGGGCCCCGGTTTTGTGTTGTTAGGCCTTGAGTGACTGGGCTTTGAGTTGGGTTTTAAGTTGGACTTGGTTTAGGAGGACATTTTGGTAAATGTCTAATTAGAGGACAAGAGGGGTTGGGGTTTTAATTTTCCCTGCAGAGTGAGCTCATCTTTTTCTCTTCACCCCTTCATCTTTTGGAAGCAAGAAAGGAAGGAAAAAGGTTAGGACTTTAGGAGTTTTGAGTTGGAATCTCGTTTTAGAGGAAGAGGAAAGGTTTTTAGGCTCAAAGTGATCTACAAAACAAGGTAAGGATTGTTGAGTTTGGTGAAGAAAAGGGTTTAGGAGAGGTTTTGAGTTTGAGTTCGGGTTTGGTTTTTGAGGACTTGAATCTCAGTTCTTTTAGTGTTTGAAGCTCCGAAAATCATCTCTAAGTGTTCCTACTCCGTTGTATGTCTTTCTCTTGTAAAGAAAGAGCTTGGAGAGCCTTCAAAAGCTTTGGGGAAGGAGAAGGTTTGAGGTTGAGCTTGGAGCTCGGGTTTGCTGTTTTGGTTGTTGTTTTTGCTTAAGGTTGGTTCTCTTCCAACTCATAATCATCATGCATATCATGTTTTAAGTTTAAATGCATGTTTGTTGATTGGTTTGAAATGTTGGTAGCTTAAGGATGGTCATTAATGGTGGATTATGGTTATGTGGATGGTCATTAATTAGGATCACTCCCTTAAGGTCTAGGATCAGTTTGGTATTAAATGGATCGAGTTTGGATAAGTTTCTAAGTGTTCAAACTGCAGAAACTGCACTTATCGTGTAGGGGGTATCGATACCGGTGGCCCGTGTATTGATACCACTAAGAGAATTTAGGTTACAAGAGTGGGGGTATCGAACCATGGTTCGATACCGAGCTGTCCAGTAGCATAATGGCATCGATGTCAGTATCGGAACAGGAGGTCTTACTCTATTGACTTTTGGAAGGGTCAAAGGGGTTCGATACTGGTATCAATACTGGTATTTCGATACTCCAAGTAGGGGTATCGATACCCCAGGGCAATTTTAGCCCAAGTCCTTATGGAAAAATGGTAAAGTCTCACAATGCTATTTTAGATGTCCCAAAGACTTGTATAAACCTTAAAATGAATATTAGACCGAGAATTAGACACCTAGACCCGTTATAGAGATAATTGAATAATAATTGGAGTCTAGTGGTGTAAACCGGTATTTGGAACCGTTAAGGGTTCGTGTGACCTATTCGAGTCACGTGGCTTACTAGGAACCTTGCTTAGTGCTGACGGGTTGCCTAGAGTATATATTATATAATTATGAGATAATCTGGTAACCTTGCTTAGTGCTGATGGGTTACTAGAGTAATTATTATATGAGATGTAAAACTGATAACCTTGCTTAGTGCTAATGGTTATCGGTAATATTATGCGGAAGACCAGCTAGGACCTTGCTTAGTGCTGATGGGTTCCTTAGCGGATATTGTGGAGTGGCATGCCACGGGCCTTGCTTAGTGCTGATGGGTCCCTTACTTATATACTACTATGAGGTGATATGGACACCGATATATATATAAGTATATATATATATATGAGATATAAATACGAGTTAAGAACTTGAGATGCTGTGTGGTCTTCTCTTGTCTTGCATATGCCATGTGCGGATATATGTCATCTTGATATCATGTGTTTAGGCGGATATGGTAGCGCCATCGTATTCATGCCATGTCATCATTCATGTTGTTATGCTTATTTTATGCTATGCATGATGTGGACCGGTTGGTCGAGTACCCACTGAGCTTTAGTAGCTCAGCGTTTCGAAATATGTTTTCGTGCGTAGGTTAAGGAAGCTGTTCGGAGGAGCATCATCGTGGTGGGTTCAGCATCGACATCTGTTATCAGAGTACTGTTTTAGGCATAGTGGACATTCGTACTTGTAGGACCCTATATGTGTATTTGCTAACTCTGTTTTATTTATTGTCGAATGTTTTTAAACGGTTGTAATATTCTGGAGCTCCGCTACTTTAATTTATTCGAATTTATGTTTTAAAATGGATTTGGATTTTATTATGTCATGATGGATATGGATTTGAGCCAAACTTTATGGGCTTTTGGAAAGAAATTTTAAAATACAAGTTTTGGGCCGGAGGCCCGATGTGACACCGGGTCGAAGGTGTTACAATTGATGAATTGATAGATTATAGTTCGATTGTCAGACTGTAAGTTCAGTCAAACTTTATGATTATCTTGTCTTGATACAGAAGTCTTTGTAGCTTCATAAGTTCGGAAGTGTATGACTCTGAGAGGAGGGGTTCCAGACTCCATGATATTTTGAGTGTTGAGCGAAGATATGGTTTTGTGGTTAAGATATATCATCAATCTTGTTATTCATGAGAAAGGTGAGAGGGTCAACCAACAAAATTGAGGAGATCTAGTCGTCGATGTTGTAACTGACAAGATTAAGTGTGGAGTTGGTGTTAATGGAGTGAAGAAGTTAATAGAATATCATGATTTATTGTGGTCAAATTTTGAGTTCGAGTTTAAGATTGTATCAAGCAGGTAATAATTCACCCATCACTTTCCGAGTTTAGCTATATTTGATGAATGTCTTATAGTAACACATTGATTATGCATAGAAATCTCCAGAAACTAATAAATCCGAAAATATAAAAAACATCTAAAGAAGAAACTTTAAATTTCGTGATGTTTAGAGTGTGTAACGCGAAGATAAAGGTGTTATAGTTTACCGGTTGTAAAATCGAAAAAAAAATAACGGAGGCACAATAATATTTTAATTAAAAAAATTAAACACTTAAAAGTAAAAATATAAAATATAAATATTTATTTTTCTGTTAATTTTATTTAAAATTTAAGTTTGATCTAACCGACGATATTGGTTCGTTCATAACTTTAATATTGGGGGTGAGCAAAACTCGACTCGACTCGAAAAAATTGAATAACTCGACTCGAGGCAAAAATACTTGATTCGAATCGAGGCGAAAATACTCGACTCGTTTTGACTCGGCTCAAAATTTTATAGATTTGACTCGACTCGAAAAATTTTAAATAAAGTTCAAGTTGTAAAATGGAAATTCAAATAACTCGAATAACTCAAAATTTTTAGTAATTAAAGGATTAATTTTTAACTTTGAGATGAATCTCTCAATTTTTTATGGTATATATACATTGATCTATATATAAAGATATAAAGAAATATTGCTACATATAAAAAAAAATCTATATATGCATATCTTATATGATTAGAGAAAGTTGTTTAAATTGGAATCAAATCATAGTATAACTTGATAAATAATTACAATTAAATATTTATAAAAACTTGAAAACTCGATTCGACTCGAATTTCTTAAACTCGACTCGAACAAAAAAAATTCAAATAAAGTTTGAGTTATAAAATATGACTCATTAACTCGAATAACTTGAAATTTTTTAACTCGACTCGACTCAATTCAACTCGATCGAATACTCACCCCTATTTAACATAAATACAATTTTTAAATTGCGAAAACGCAATGTTTTGTGAATGGAATCTGTAGAAAGTGAATCCCAAGGTACAACGATGCATTTTCTTTGATTTCTGGAGGACACGATTCCTTTGTGACGGCCATGGGCGGGTAGGAACAGAAGCATCTTGTTCCAGACTCTCTTTATTAAATTAAAAAGTATCCGTCAAATATATTTGCAGTGTCAAAAGAATCTTTCACATGCCGGACACACCAGGATTTATTATTGTTTATTTAGATAGAAATATAATTTTGATTTATTAAGTAATTAATTTAATTTAAAAAACGTACAGATTATCGGATGATAAAAATCAAACAACCCTTATTTTATTATTATTATATTCGAAATAATAAAGTTATGATTCTGATTTTTAATATGAGTTTGTCGGTAAACATAAAAAAATTGATTTTTTAATCTAATTAAAAGAATAATTTGTATGATAATTTAATTTTCTCGTAACTTTCTTTTTATTTTATTAAATATCTTATTTGAATTGAGGAAAAAGAGATTCACTAAGATTATTTTTTTTTTTGCTAATAAACATTATATTCATGGGAAGAATTTATTTTTATATATCTTAGTACGTATTTTTTAAGTCTCTTTTATAATTTATTCCTTTATTTTTTTTATAAAATTCGTATGTCATTATAAAAAAATAAAAATACTATATTTGTTTAGTTATTACTCGTTAATTGTTTATTAACATTTTTAAAATTTTTAAGAAGATTGAAAATATTAGAAAAATGAAGACAAGAGATTTATAATGGTTAAAGCTTCGTACAAGCTTTACATCCACTGCCTTAACTCCCACTAAAGATTTTCAATCAATTCACTATTGAATTCGTCTCATTTTCTAGGCTTAGGAGGCAACCTTCGCAAACGATCAATCTTTGTACCCAAAGATTGATTCAACCCTCACAAGATTTACAAGAAAGAATTTGACAAGAAAATATTCTCTCACAGAAAAGATATTGCCCTAATTGCAATAAACACTCCTCAAACTCAAAAAAAAGATTACAATGAAAATTACATGAGTTGGGTGTACAAGATTTAACAATAGAGTGCTTGGAGTTTGATTGAATGTTTGGATTTTGCTTCGATAATCAATAGTTGTTGTTGCTGCATTTGAGACTTGCTTTTATACCCTCTCATTGAATTCTAACCGTTTGAGTGGTTGGGATCATCAATATAGCCGTTAAGACACAATCTTCTCACCATAAATGTACTTATGCAACCTTTGGTTTCGATACACGAAACCCTTGTATCGAAACATTGCTAAAATAGAAAGAGTTGTTATGTGTATTTAATAAGGGAGTATCGAAACAAGCTAGTCTTTAAAATAGGGGCGTATCGAAACGCTTAAAGAGGCGTATCGATTACATTTTGAATCTGACAAACTCCATATCAAAACGCCTTGAGGGGCGTATCGAAATGGGTCAACTATTTTTTGAATACCAACTGACAAGTAACGATAAAAAAATTAAATACGCGAAAAGCTATAAAAATATAGCCCACTATATCGAAACACTTACATAGTGTATCGAAACGCCTTTAAATATTTTATTTAATTTTAAATACGTGACTATATCGAAAAACCTATTTTGATACCAATTCAAAAATGTTTCGAAACAAAAAATCATAGTTTCAAAACATATCGAAATAGTCCAAGACCGTATTGAAACGCTAGATGAACATCCTTTGAAAATAAGCATGTCGTATCGAAATGCCTAAGAGGCATATCGGAACGCCTGAGAAAAATTCAATACTTTGGCTTTGAAATTGACTTAAAAAAATATTGATGGGTTATTATTTTTACTTAGAAAGATAATTTGACTTGTCAATTGAGTATGACCTTAAAATTTATTTATAAAATAGTCATTTTACTTATTTGTTATATCAAAATTAAATTAGTTTTTTTTCAATCTTTCCTTTTTGATATAACAAAACTAAAAAATAATTTTTTAAGTAAAACTCCCCCTTAATGTATACATAGGTTTAAAAAATTAAATTTTAAGACTTATCCCCTTTTTGTTAGATCAAAATCAATAAAATATAAGGATAAACAATAAAGCAATCAACAATATATATAAAGTTCAAATAAGCAATCCATAACATTAAAATAACAAACTTAGCAATCCAACATAGAAAATATTAGAGCATAGGTTTAAAAACAAAAACATAGCATAGGTGCATAAAAACTTAAATCCTAATATGGTATGATATGAGTCCTAATCCTAAGAGCCATGCAAGCTACTCATTTCCACCATCGTCTTCATCATCGTCTTGATAAATATGAGGGTGATGAAATTGGTGTCACTCATAACGGAAAGCTCCAATAGACATACTCATAGAGAATTGTTGAGCTTCAAGATTCGTGACACGAGTATTAAGAACACCAGTTTAACCATTTATGTTATGAAAACGGTTGTTAAGCGTCGTAAACTGATCTATGAGTAATTCTATGAGAGCATCATTTGGAGCAACTTGATGAACGGGTTCGGGATCGGTAGATTGAGGAGAAGGTGTCTGTTCACGAATCTATTCTCCACCAATGAATTAAAAATGAGAACGATTTAGAGAGGTCTCACATATGGTTTCTTTAACTGACTCCGGGATAACGAGGGAACAATAAATCTTCAAGTAGATGAAAACTGCACTCAAAGCACAAATATAAGAGAAAGATTGGAAAAACTTCTTATGACAATTCTGAACTTGCCACACGAGATCTGAGAAGATGATCTTTGTTAGGTTGGGATGCTTCTCTTATCAGAAACAAGTAAGCCAAAATATATCAAATTGAAAGATCTATGAATACTTACCATTGGATGGACGGATCCACCACCAGATGATCAAATGAAGGAAGCAATCATGTACTTCGAGGTTGATGACAGATCCGGTAAGGTTATGACCAAAAGATTCTTCATCTTCTATTCCTTCTTCGTCGAGTCCGAAAGCATCACAAAAAAGCTTAACATTGACACGAAATCGGCGTCCCATGAGAAATGACTCAAGAGCAACGACCTTGGACTTATCCTTCGAAAGAATACAAGACGCATTAGCATAAAAGATGATCACAAGATTGGGAAAGAAGATATAGACCAAGGAAAGAAACTTCATGAATTTTCACCGCTGAAAAAGATAAAGATAACGAAATTGGAAGCGTTCGGAATCCATAAATTCAATGGAAACACATCGCTCATATTTAATCTTGTGATTGCGATATTGTCGATAGTGCTCGTAAGCGACATTCTTGACAAAAGAGTGTTGATAGATAAATTAGAGATTGAGACGATTAGGCTCCTCTTCAACATTGGACGGTCCTCCAACCTTAATTCTTTGACGTTTTTTAGGTGTCACTGATTTAGATAAAAATGATTAAGGATTTAGGCAATAAAAATATATATACAAAGTTAACCCTATTCAATCCAATAATAATCAATACTCAAGGGTTTTAAAAAAATTTAAACAAAATTTGGTTTAAAAAAATGAAAAATAGATCAAAAAAATATGAAAAGGATTTTATATATTCGAATAAAAAAATTAGGATTTTTTAAAAAATCATGGAATTTTTAAAATCCATACATAAAAAAAATATTATTTACACAAATATCTAATTTTAACTAAATAAAATCAAACAAAAATTAAGATTTTCAAAAATTACCTTGAAATATGATTTGGATGAATTTGTGGTTTTCTAAGCACAAAATCTGAATATCACCTTAGCCTTGATGGTTTATTGAAAAACCCTCAAAATATTTTTGGTTTGGTGTTAATAATTTAGAGATTGAGGGGTTATTTATAGTAAAACTCGTCTAGGGTTTGGTTGAGGAAGAGAGTTGTGTTTTAATTAGGTTTAGGTTAGAGTTAAAGCCCTTTAAAACACATTTGTCGCCGCACGTATCGATGTCTTGTTGGCATTTCGAAACGCAAGTTTTAGAACACTAGAGATATTGTTTCGATACAATACTATTTCGATATAACTTTTATTCGTATTGAAATCAAAGGTATATCAAAATGTGTTTTAGGCGTTTCGATATTAGCTTGGCTAGAAAACATCTTAATGAAGATCCCTCAGAGACAATATCAAAATCGATAAAGGTTTCACTACCCCTTAGCTAGGCTCTGTATTTGTATGCTTCTAAAGGTCTTGAAATGATTTTCTAAAGCCCTTATATGCATGTTCAAGATGATTTAACATGATTATAATGCACAAACAAGTTAATACTCCCTCTAGCAACAAGCAAAGAAACATTAAGATTAAAATCAACATAGGCTGATATTCAATAAGATTCAAGCAAATTTTACACAAAAATAATATATAAAAGGTTCAAGTTAAGCTAGTTAGACCTAACTTTCTCCTAAGGGTTCAAAAACATTCTTTGTCTAAAGTATCAGTAAAAATGTTCATTATTTGTTTCAAGGTGTCTACATATTCTAGACAAATATCATTTTTAGACACATGATGTTTTATGAAGTGATGTCTAATTTCTATATGTTTGGTTCTAGAATGTTGGATGCGATTTTTTGTAAGACATATAACACTAGTGTTATCATATTTTAGGGGTATGGTTTCAACTTTAATATCTTAATCTAAGAGTTATTTCTTCATCCAAAGGACTTGAGCACAACAACTCCTTAAGGATATGTACTCCGCTTTGGTGGTAGATAGAGCTACACTATTTTATTTCTTAAAGAAACAAGATATGAGCATACTATCTAAGAATTGACATGTTTCGAAAATATTTTTCTTATCTATCTTACATACCTCATAATCCATATCTAAGTAAGCATGAAGATTAAATGAGAAATCTCTAGGATACTAAAGACCTAAACAAGGTGTGTCTCTAAGGTACCTAAAAGTTTTCTTAATGGCTACAAGGTGTGGTTCTCTAGGACTAGCTTAAAACCTAGCACGCAAGAAAACACTAAACATAATATCTGGTCTACTTGCGGTAAGGTAAAGCAAAGATCCAATCATAGAAATATAAAGCTTAGAATCAACACACTTACCTTCTTTATCCTTGTCAAGCTTAATTGAGGAGCTTATGAGAGTGGCTTGAGGCTTTACATTCTCCAAGTCAAACTTCTTGAGCATATATTTGATGTACTTATCTTGATTGATGAAGGTGTCATCATTCCTTTGCTTGATTTGGAGTCACAAAAAGAATGAGAGTCCCCCATCATGCTCATCTCAAATTTACCTTGCATAAGCTTTGAAAAGTCTTGACAATAACATTCATTAGCAGAATCAAATATAATATCATCAACATAAATTTGAACTACTAAGATATTATTGTCAAATCTTTTTATAAAAAGTGTAATATCCATTTTCCCCTTTTAAAAACCTTTATTCAATTAAAAAGTTTAAAAGTCTTTCATACTAAAATTTAGGAGCTTATTTCAAAACATATAAATCTTTAGTTAATTTAAAAACATGGTTTGGAAATTTTGGATCTTCAAAATTCGGTGTTTGTTCTACATACATTTCTTCATTTATAAAGCCATTTAGAAAATCACTTTATACATCCATTTGAGAAAGCTTGAAATCATGAAATTATGCAAATGCAAGCAACATCCTAATGACTTTCATCCTACCACTGGTTCATAGGTTTCATCAAAATATATTCCCTCTTCTTGATTGTAACATTGAACAACTAATTTAGCTTTGTTTCTTGCTCTGTTACTACTCTCATCTAGTTTGTTTATAAAGACCCATTTAGTTTTTATAGTATATTTTTTATTAGGTTTATCAAATAATGTTTATACATTACTTTTATCAAATTGATTTAATTTTTGTTGTATAGCCAATATCCAAAAACCATCCTCTAAGGCTTCATTGATATTTTTAGGCTCTATGCATGAAATGAAAACAATATGATTCATGAGTTTAGGAGAAGAATAAGTAGTTAACCCCTTGGATGGATCTCCCAAGATTTCACCAATGTTGACATAGTTAAACTCCCTTGGATATCTCACTTCGTTTTCTCCTAAAGCATCTATTGGAGGATATGTGTATCTTCTTTGATTGGAACCTCATCCACCTTTGATGTTTGTCCATCATCAATGGTTTCAATGATTCATACATCATCATCATCATAAGAATCCTTCCTAGGAAGGAGGTTATTATCGAAAATCACATGTATAGACTCTTCTACACTAAGTTTCTTTTGTTGAAAACTCTATAAGCTTTAGAATTTTGAGAATAACCAACAAAAATAGTTTCATCACTTTTTGCATCAAATTTACCTAAGTTTTCTTTTTCATTGTTTAAAATAAAGGCTTTTTGGATTTTAAAATCTCATAAGGTGTTTTCTTTAAAATTAGCTTAATCATTACATGATTTATAATATAACAAGAAGTGTTTTTGGCTTCCACCCAAAAATATTTATGTAAATAATTTCACAAAGCATTATTCTAGCCACTTCCTTAAAAGTTCTATTTTTCCTCTCAACTATCCCATTTTGTTGAGGAGTTCGATAAGCCGAAAAATTGTGACTAATCTCATTTTTATTACAAAAAGTCTTAAAATCTAGATTTTGAAATTTGTTTATATGGTTACTTCTAATATGTGAAATCTTTTGACAAAGATCATTTTGAAAAACTTTTGAAAATATGATGATTTTTTAAAGCTTCATATTTTGTACTTAAAAATATAACACAAGTATCCACGAGAATATGTCCAAAGTATCCACAGGTTATGTGATCGGGATACGATTCGAACTTATCTGTAACTATGATGATCTAGATAAGGAATATAACTTGATGGGATATGTGAGCATCAAGAACTTGATGGGCTGTGTGAGCATCTAACAACTCAAAGATCTTTGTGAACTCGAATAACCTGATGAGCTATGTAACCTTAGGATAGGATTGCTTGTGGCTATTTTAATCCAAGTATGTCCCAGATATATATGTGGCTACGTTTATCCAGATATGGTCTAACCTGACGGATGTATGATCACGGGGGGAACCCGACGGCTATGTGAGCACGAGAATAATAGGGCTACGTTTGGCCAATACTTATGTATGTTGCATGCATGTGTGTGTGTGTTATGTTATCAATGGTTGATGACCTTATTACCCTAAAGTTGTGTGAGTGAGGTAAGGCACCTATAACTCGATAGGGTTGTGTGATCTCGAGTAACTCGATAGGCTATGTGAGACCGAGTAGGTAATCCTAGAATGACATTTGATCTTCTTTCAAACGTTGATGTCTTGAGATAAATATTTTGAGAATTTTAGCTAAGGTAGAATAGGAGATGAACCTTAGTTTAGAAGCTTTTCTATGTACTCCTGATTATCTTATTATGCATACTCGTTTTATGATATTCATAAACTGCGGTAGAGTAGAAATGTATCACTGAGCTTTGTTAGTTCAGCGTGCGAAATTATAGTTTTTCCATTGCGTAAGTGACAGGTAGTTGAAGGAGCACATCGAGGAGGACTTCCCAATGTCAGAGACGTCAAAAAGTACAGAGCTTGGTCTTTAGTTTGGACTTATTGTATTTATAGGACCTTACCACAAATTAAGTTTGTATTCTATTTTATATTTTACTTGAGTTGATTTATGTATTTTTAAAAGATCTTATTTTTATTTCGTAATACTTTGTGTTTTATGTTATTTAAATGGTTGGAATTTATTTATTAACTTTTTGATTTTTGAAATACGGGCCTTTAAGCAAAAATTTGTAAAATAGATTCTGGGCCAGAGGCCCAATGTGACATCCAGGTTGAGAGTGTTACAATTTCGAAATCAAAAATCACAGTTTCATAACATATCGAAATAGTCCAAGACCGTATTGAAATGTCTGATGAACATCAATTGAAAATAGGCATGTCGTATCGAAACGCTTGAGAAAAATTAATACTTTGGCTTTGAAATTGACTTAGCAAAATATTGATGGGTTATTATTTTGACTTAGAAATATAATTTGACTTGTTAATTACGTATAACCTTAAAAATTTATTTACAAAATAATCCTTTTACTTATTTGTTGTATCAAAATCAAATTAGGTTTTACAATTATTAATTTATTGATATTTTTTATCATCGTTTTAAAAGATATTTACTCTTAACTTTTATAACTTTTGACGCCGAAACTTTTAGCTTTTTATCAATTTAAACCGACTAATGCAAATTATAACAACTTTACAATTTCCATTTTTTTATTTTTATTAATATAAATCCATATTTTGTATAGCATTTACATATTTATTTATTCATAAAATCATTAGTGTCAATATTAAAAAAAATCGACATTACCCTAACGAGTTTATTATTATTTTCTTCAATTAATTCAATCTGACTTAATATTAAAAGTTCAAAAGTTGAAAGTGAAAAAAATAAAAAATAAAATAATATTTTAAAAAATATGGGTAAAAATGTCATTAAAAATCATGCTATATATATATACAAAAAAAATTTGGATTATTTCGATATCAAATCCTGAGATGATAGCAATGAATATTTTGTAATATTTTATTTTGTCATTTTTTGTTGAATATTTGATTTTTTATTTTTCTTGATAGTAACACTTGCCTGGGTGTTGGGTAAGAAAAAATAGGTTGAAAAATATAAATATTAATATTTAAAAAATCTTATGAAGTTAAACATATGGATGAGATGGTAATGATTAAAACGTTTGTGACAACATTCACAACATCAATTATTTCTTTTGTCGTTGTTTAAATATATAGTTTTTAAATAAATTTTATCGAATATTTATTATTTTAATTTTATTATCCTTATTTTTTATTATTTTCTAATAGTAAACGTAGTTTTAAACCATTCATGTCAATTACAGAATATTTAATAAATCTAACGTGTCTTAAAAGTGACACTTTTCAATATTTGCTAAATTTTGAATTGGATTTTATATTTATATTTATAATTTTTTTAATTCGATTTTATTACTTTAATTTTAAAATTTTATTAAACATATATTTTTAAATAAAACTATTTAAATTCGAATTTTTTAAAAAAATAATCTGTTTGAATCATTCCTTACCTTTTTATTATTTTATGTTGAAATGTATATTTAAATATATATTCAAATTACCCGCCAGTATATTAAAATTAAATATTAAATTTTTAAAAAAAATTAAAAATTTAAATTTAGATTAATCGGTAAATTAATTAACGACGAATAATTAAATTAAAAAATATTAAAATTCAATGAAAGATTCTAATAAAAAAATTAAAAATCAATAAATGTTATCTTGAAATCATATTAAAAATAAATATTTTTTTAATCATATTAAATATAATAATATATATGGATAATTATTTTATGCACAAATACTTATAAAAACTTTATTTTCACAAATGATTTATTTTCGGGATTTAAAGATTTTGTTTATGATTTAGCATTTAAAGTTTATTTGTAAGAGTTTTAAATTTAGGGGGTCTGGCTATAATTTAAGGTTTAAATGTTAAAATTTAAATCCTTAACCATATTACCCTAAAAACTAAACTATAACCTTTAAATTATAAATTCTAATCCCAAAAATGCTAAATTAGAACCATAAATCCTAAAACATATACTTAAAACTTTAAACCTTAAACCAGGTCCTCAAATCTTAAAACTAAAGTGCTTGTAGAAAGTTTAATATATATATATATATATATATTTGAGATAATATCAAGTTATACGGTGTATTTTTTTTAAGTTTTACATGTTTTTTGATCGTTAGATGACAGAAACATATGACTCACATTAACTCCTTAGTTTTTTTAAATAAAATTCTTCACATAATCGACTGTTAATCTAAATCATCTAATAATCTAAAAAAATATATAAAAATTAAAGACTTTTACTCTGTATAGCTTAAATGCTTAATCTTATCTCTTTCTACACAAGATTAATATTTAATGTATTATCGGTATAATTTTTCTTTCAACAAATAAACTCCAAATAATATCGTATATCATTTTAAAAAACTAAATTCTACATATTTAAAATCAAACTTTAAAAGCTTATGCACTAAACTTTAACTTTAAACCTTATCTAACCCAAACTCTAAAAATCCTCCTCTCACCGGTGCATAAATCATTTTCCTATATGTATTTACTTTCCCTTAAGGCTTAAACTAAACAGGGTGGAGGGTATAATTGGCAATAAGATACTTTTCCTTGCTTAACATTGGAAGGAAAGTTCCAAGAACAGTTATCATGATATAAATAATCTTATCTAAAATGAAGTGAAAAAGACTGAAATGCCCAATAAAATCTTATTGGGGAAGCATCCAGGAGACATGGGTCAACTTTCTAATTTTATGTGTTTTTTTTTTAAAAAAACTGTAGACACTGTAATTTCTGCTATTTTGAATAAACTGTGGTGATGGTTATTTTTATTTCATAACGTTTACTTTTATTCATCTAATCTTTTCTTATAACGAAAGAATATTATCATTAGCATTATTAAAAATTTCTTTTAACCTAAATGAAAGAAAAAAATATTACATAAAAATATTTACAAGATAAATACAAGATTAACTTAAGATTAAACGGTCAAAAAACATTAAAGTCGAGAAAGCAACCAAGCTCACACACCACAATACAAGATTAATCATTATGATTAACGGTCACGCCATCAGTACCATTCAAAATATCAATGTCCATCTCCAAGTCAATAATTTTCGTATTGACAACATCCATGAAAATTGCATTAAAAATAATCCATTTATATATCATATCATGAAACTAATAATATTTAACGTTCTAATGATCAAAACGTTGTAAATGACAAAATAAATAGGGATGTAAATAAATCAAGTATTTACTGAATCGTTCGCTAATAAATTAAATGAGCGAATGTGAAAAAAAAGCTTATTCGCTCATTTACGTTCATAATCCGTTTATTTTTATTTAATTAAATTTATTCATACGAGTCTATTTATATTTATTATTACTTTTTATAATAAAAGTATCATATTTAAAAAATTTAGCATATATTAAATATGTGAAATAAAAAAAAATAGACAAAACGAAACTTCATACTTCTTAAAGAAATTAAACAATACTCAACGTTTATTTATGTTTTTTTGTATTCATTTATTATTTTAATGAACAAGTATAAGCAAGAAATCATATTTTTTTGGTTGTTCGTATTTATTCATTTATTCGTTTAGCTCATTTACATGCTTAAACATAAATAACTAAAATGTTACTTTTTAAAATTTGATAGACAAAAATTAGCACTCATAAAATATAAATGAGCATTAGGGTAGTTTACCATTTAATTTTACAATTCTCCGCGAGGTTCGTACGGATCTAAAACCCACCCGCTGAGTTCATAAGACCGAGTCACCGAGTAGCTTTAAAATACGCGACGATCCGTTTGGGGATAAAAAAAGCAGGCGGCGAATCTTGAATCTTTCTTACATATCTATATAAAAAACATGACTGGACTGTTCCTTGTCATGTTTATCCGGTCGATGTTAGAAAAAGAAAGAAAAACAGGAAAATAGAAGAAGAAGAAGAAGAAGACAATGGATTTGAGCTTGGATTTGAGTACGCCTCCGGTCTATGTTCCGAAAACTATATCTGAGTTTCTGCGAGAAGTTTCGAAGATCAAAAATGGGTTTCAGAGATTATCAAAGATCAATGATTATGTTAGAAGATTGGAAGAGGAGATGAAGAAAATAGATGCCTTTAAGCGTGAACTTCCCCTTTGCATGCTCCTTCTCAAAGATGGTAACTTTTTTCAATTTTAATTTTCTGAGTTTTTTAAACAATTATCTATGGGGTTTAATTTGATTTTCTTTTTAACGGCGTTACAGTGACTGAGAGATTAAAGGAGGAAGAAATCCAGTGCAAAGAAATGAATGGTGAATCAGAGTTTCCATTGAAGGAAAATGGAAAGAAAACGATGGAAAACGATGGCGGTGATATGAAGAATTGGATGACTTCTGTTCAACTATGGAATTCTGACATCAACAACGTTCTTCCCAGCAAGAAACCAAACCCGGTTCCTGAAATCAAACTGGTAATTCCCAAACTTTTTTTCTTTAATCTGATTTGATGGGGGGAAAGTTAATATTTTCTGGTTTGAAATTTTGGCAGAGAATTGAAGAACAAGGAGAAGATCTGCCTAAGAACCCAATCGAAGTTTGTAACAAGAAAAGCAAGGGAGGTGCTTTTTTGCCATTTAAGGAACATATTGATAAGAAAATTCCAGGGCTTTCCCTTCTGACCCCAAGCTCTGAATTAGCTTCTTGTATCTCGAAGAACAATGGCGGCTGTCGAATTGGTTCAGACACTTCTTTATATACACAACAAAATCAAATCAAGTTTCAGACAAAGTCACATAGTCGACATGAGGAACAACAACATCAGCTGCAGAATTCTAGGAAACAAAGGCGGTGCTGGTCGCCTGAGCTTCATAGGCGATTTGTTGAGGCACTTCAACAACTTGGAGGCTCACAAGGTTAGACCTTGTAGGATTTGGAAAGGCAGATGTTTCAGATTTATGGAATTTGTTTGTTTTGAAAGTAGTGGTTTGGTTTTTACTTTAGATATGTTTGGTTTTTGTAGTAAACCAGATTGGTTCATTTCTTTCTGTTTTTCAGTGGCAACTCCTAAGCAGATTAGAGAACTGATGCAAGTTGATGGTCTTACCAATGATGAAGTGAAAAGCCATTTGCAGGTTAGTCTTACTCTTTACTCTTTAGCCTTTGAAAATCTGTTCATGTTATCATCTTCAATTTCTTTCTTTTCCGGTTACTGATTTTGTCTGAATTTTGTTTTTGGTGTAGAAATATAGACTTCATATCCGAAAACTTCCTTCTTCACCATCCGAGCAAGGAAACGAGCTGTGTTCAGCTCCATACCAGTCCAATGAGCACCGTAAAGTAAGCATTTCGCAGTCTTGTTCCCCACAAGGTCCCCTCCTTGCTAGTGGTTCAGTTAAAGATATGTCAAGTACTGGAGGCGACAGCATGGACACCGAAGATGAAAAATCCGATGGACATAGTTGGAGAAGTGGAGCTCAAAAGCCCGGAGAGATCATTGTATAGTCAGATTGCTTATATATTCCCCCATGAATTTTGCAGAAACATGGGAGAAAACATAATGACTTGCAGAGAATAATTTGGTAAACAAGTAGAGGAATTTGAAATCATTATGCAGATATCATCATGGACTGGTTTAGCCGTTTAGGTTGCCTCCGTGATTAAAGTTCCTACCGTGATATATGTACGAGTGTTAAATTCCCGAACCGAACCGACTAATTTTTTATTTAGTTCTTTCATTTATGTTTAGACTTAACCCTCGTTTGTTTACAACTGATGTACTTAATATACATGATATTTGAAGTTTGATTTGCTTGGTTCCTATGTTCTTGTGTGACTGGTTGAACATTGTTGATGCCACTGAAAATGTTTTTGAAAAGTGCGGTCGGAAAACGTCAAACGATCGATAAAAGTCCCGACAATAACGATGAACACTTCAATGTGGAACCAAGTGAAATTGATGGTCTCAGTTGGGGTTGTACTTCATGATTTCACTGCTAATAATGGAACCAAACTCTGAACCGAATCTTCAATGATTCTGGTTAGGTGTCTGTCTGGTGTTTTTAGTTTTTTGTTCTTACTTCCTCACCAAGAATCATCAATCAGGTATGGAGAAAAGAATGGCATGCATTGCTCCAACTTTTTTCTTCTCTGAAAACCAGACGAAAGTGCGGTTTCAAGTGTTTCAGCATCAGTAAATTTAGATCAGCTTTGCATCTGCATATGTTCTTTGCATTCTTCAAGAAGAACCAGCTTTTGGACTCCATGAAAAAAAAAGAGAAAAACCCATTACTCAATTATAAAAACTATGTTACTCGAACTCGGACGTATTTAAATATAAATGTCGGATATGAATATATATCTCATATGTGTATTTAGTTTTTAAAACTTTTTATATTTATGAAAGATCTTTGAACAATTTCGGACACAAATAGAGGTGCACATGGAGAGATTATTAGGTGAATCTTGTTCATCACATCATCCATGGTCCAAACAATCAAGACCGTTCATCTTTAAATAATTACCTAATAACTACCCACACACTAATTACATATAGGAAATAGATGATGATTCACTTTAAAAAAATTAAGATAAATGATCTTTAATTAATTAGGACCATAAATGACGTGGTGAATATGGTTCACCTAATAATTTTTCGTGCACATGGGTCTCATTCCTAGTTATCTAAGCTTGGTTATAAATGACAAACGTATGCACTGTAGGATCTAGACCTCAAGATTATTCGGCTAACAACAAGAATTAAAACTCATTAATTTCTTTTAGAGTAATTATATGTTGTATTGGTAGTGAAAATTCTATTTTTTACGTTCTATAAATAATATCTTTTATTGACTAAATCAAATTTTTTAAACTTTGACTATAATTATATTAAATATTTTAAATAATTAAATTTTATAAAATATATGTTTAGAATCTATTTAGAGATTTTTAAAAAATATTTTTTTTATAATTTTATTAATTATAAATTTTAAATAATCATGAGCCATAGTTGAAAAAGTTTGACAAAAAAAAGTCAATAACTGATAATATTTATGGGTCAGAGGGAGTAGTTTTTATAGGGGCTTTAAATTTAAGTTTTGTGGATTCAGTTTAGGGATTAAGATTCATATATTAGATTTATATCTTTAGAAAGTTGTTAAAATTTAGGGTTTAGAGTTTATAAATTAAAACTTAAATCCTTAAAATCTAACCTTTAATGTGACGACCCAGATTTTGGATCCGAGTGTCGGGTTAACCTGTGGAGTCGGGCTTCGGTTTTGGGCCCCGAGTTTGGGTAGTTTGGGCCTTGTGGGCCTTAGCTTGTTCAGCTTTAGTTAGGTTTTAAGTTAGGCCTTGTGCTGAGGGCTTTTTGGTAATTGCACAATGGGATGAAGATGGGGGTTGTAGAGGTTAAGTCTCTGCAGAATGACCTCATTGTCTTCTCTTTTTCCTTCATCTTTCCTCCCTATTGTTGCAAGAGAAAAATGGTGGCAAAGGTTGAATCTTTGAGGGTTTGTTAGAGAATCTCGTTTTAGTGCTATAAGAAGAGTTGAAGGGCTGGTTGTGATCTATAAAACAAGGTAAGGATGTGTGGATTTGGTGGAAGATGAAGGTTTAAGTGGGGTTTTAGTGGGAGTTCGAGAATAGATTTTGTAAGCTTAAATATTTGTTCTTTTGGTGTTTTAAGCTTCTAAAATCTTCCCAATGTGTGTTTAATTCGTTCTTCATCTTTCTCTTGTAGAGAAAGATGTTTGTGAGCCATCATCAAGCTTTGCAAGAGGAAAAGCTTGAAGTGGTGTGGAGCTCGGGTTTGTTGTTGTTTAGCTCAAGGTTGGTACTCCCAACTCTTTTAATCTTTATGCACTTCATGGTAGAATGCATAGCATATAGAATCCATGTATGTATGTTTGGTCTGCTTGAAAGAGGTCATTAATGGTGAATTTTGTATTAATTTGATTGATGGCATGAAATTGATGTTAAAACACCCTAAGCACTCCTAAAAACTGGTAGGAACACTTTAGAACCGAATAGATTAATGTTGGGAAGAATCCTTAAAATTTTCTAAGTGAAACCTGCAAGTTCGTGCAGTGGGTATCGATACTGGTGGTCCGTGTATCGATACCCCTGAGGGAAAAATAGGTTAGTGAAGAGGGGGTATCGATACAAGTATCGATACCAAACCCTCTAGTGGCATATTCGATTCGATACCAGTATCGAAGCGGATATTCCCCTTTTCGTTGACTTTGAAAGTGGTCAAAGGGTATCGGTACCAGTATTGATACCTGTGTTTCGATACCTTCTTTGGGTGGGTATCGATGCAGGGTGTTTCGATACCCAACATAAGGGTATCGATACCGCTGCGAGAACTCGACAAGTTTGGTATTATTTGAGGTTCGATAAGAGAATTAAGGGTCCAAATGAATCTTATAAATAATTAAATGAATTTTTATCGCAAGATTGATGTTATAAACCCTAAACGGCTAAGCTATGTTAAGTCTTGACATGTTTTGATGAGAAGATCCTGGGTGGATCATATATGTGTATCGAGTCCTTGTTTGATGGAAATTCGGATATCCAAAAGTATTGCAACACGTCGAAGGCCATCCGAAGTAATATTTCGGGTGATGATTTTGAAGACTATTCCGAATGTAGAATCCCGATACTATATGGACGCGGGCTTCATTCGATGATACTCGATGTGACATTCCGAGTATGGGATTTGAAGGATCCCGATGCTGTGTGGACGCGGGCCTCAAATCTCGGATGTAGGATCCCGATGCTGTATGGACGCGGGCCTCATCCTTGAGTATGGGATCCCGGTGCTGTGTGAACGCGGGCCCTGCTCGTAGTGTAGGATCCCGATGATGTGTGGACACGAGCCTCACTACCTTGTGGTGTTCTTTTGACATGTATATGTCGTGTGCGTTATTATACATTGTTTATGCCATATGGTAGGCAAGCATGCTAGATCAGCATATCATGCACGATATTTTATATGTTCTACTTTACTGCTTATGACATGCATGATGTTGGCCGAGTTCGGCGTACCCACTGAGATTTATTAACTCAGCGTTCGAAATGTGTTTTTGTGCGTAGGTTAGGTGAAGTCGGTTCGTGTGGAGCACCATCAAGGTTTGGATTTCAGCATCGACCGTGTTGTCAGAGTACATTTACTAGATTTAGTGGGTTAGTACTATGTCGAATCCTATGTAATGTAACTCTGTTTATTTTAATTTGGGTCGAATGTTTTTAAACGGTTTGTAATATTTTGAAGCTCCGACTACTTATTATCTTCTGGAATTTACTTTTATCCGAGTTTGGGATTTATGATATTATTTTGTACTTGAAATTGGATTTAATTGTTGGGCTTTCGAAAGAAATTTTTGGAATATAGGTTTTGGGCCGGAGGCCCAATGTGACATCCGGGTCGGGTGTTACATTTAGTGGTATCAGAGCTTAGGTTGAGTAGGTTCTTGGAAATCCCCGGGGGAGTCTAGTGTGTTATATAGGTGTCAGACAAGTACATGCCCACGAGTCGATATCGTACTTTCTTTAAAGTTGAAATTTGATGGTGTACTCTTTTTGTTGTTGTTGTTCGTACAGAAGTGGTTAAGTATGCCAAGACGTGTGAGGGATTAGGAAGAAAGCCGGGGTTCTCATGGAGCAGACTCCGACTATGCGTATGAGCCCGATGAGGAGGTGCCATCGGATGATGCAGTTGGTCAAGAGGCCAACTACTTTGTTTAGTTGAATCAGACCTTGCGTAGGATCGTGAGAGTTATACCGAGACTATCTTCTACGCCTCGTGAGGTACCGGTTGAGAGAGTGCGGAAGCAAGGAGCTGTTGACTTCTTTGGTATGGGACAAGATAATCCCGTACAGGCTAATTAGTGGTTGCATGATACAAGGTGGATAATGAGACAGATGAGGTTGAGATCGGAAGATAAGTTGTCCTGTGTGTTGTCGCTTCTGAAAGGCAACGCGAGATAGTGGTGGGAGATAGTTGAGAAAGGTTGGTATTCTCATCGTCCCAAGTGGGAGGACTTTCTTGAGGAGTTTGAGAGCAAGTATGTGGGTGAGACTCACATCGATACCTTGAGGGAGCGGTTTACCCATCTTGTTCAAAGGAACTATTCGGTCTTTGTGTATGATCAGGAGTTCCTTCAATTGAGCCGGTACACTCCAAAGCTTGTTGCTATAGAAAAGATGAGATGTAATAGGTTCTTGAGAGGTCTGAGGAAGGAGATCCAGACTTATCTCACTGCTGCACCGCCTAAGATGTTCTCGGAGTTGGCTGCCAGTGCCAAGTCGCTAGAGCAGGTTCAGGGGTTGACCTATGGGCCTTCTGTTGGCCAGAGAGTCACCGGTGGAGCTAGTCAGAGTCATACGGGTAACTCTCAGTCTCACTCCAGTAGGAGTAGAAAGCGTTGGAACTAGAGTAGAGGAGCATCGAATCAAGGTTCGAGGTCGAACCAGAGATCAGAGTCTGTGGGACGTAGGAGGTAGTTTGTGTCTTCTACTGCTAGGGTCTGGAGGGTTTGCAGTGGAGTGTCAGTGTTCAAGTTTGTAATTAGTGTGGCCGGAATCATCGAGGATCGTGTTGGGGAAATGCCAGGGTTTGTTTTCAGTGTGGATCTTCGGAGCACTTTGTAAGGGATTGCCTAGAGGTTGTGACATCTCCACCAGGTCAGGCTCAGAGGACTGTGTTTCAGGCCTAGAAAGGTCGTGTTTTCTCGCGTGGCGGAGCTAGCCAAGCATCAGAAGGCACCTTTCAGTCCACTGCTAGAGCACCGACGAGACAATATGCAGTGAGAGCACAAGAGGACTGTGCTGCGACAGATGTGATCTCAAGTACGTTCAGTTTGTTTTCTGTCCCTATAGTTGCTCTTGTGGACTCGGGATCTACCCACTCGTATATTCGTAGTGGGATATCGCAATAGTGGGGGTTACCAACGGAGGACCTAGAGGTAGGAGTCCGTGTGACCAGTCCGGTGGGGTTAGATGTGTTGGTGGACAAGGTTTATCGGAGGTTTCCAATCGTGGTGCAAGGATCTATCTTCCCGGCCGATCTTATGGTCTTGTCGTTTCAGGAGTTCGACGCAATACATGGGATGGATTGGTTGTTTGAACACGATGCGAGTTTGGGGTGCAAATCTAAGAGTTTGAAGCTTCGAGTAGCTGATGGTTCTAAGCTTTTTATGAGGGGTGAGAGAAACCCGTGTTTAGCGAATTGTGTTAGCTTTGTCAGCTCAGAGGTTGATCCAGCAGGGTTGTGAGGCTTTCTTAGCTCACGTGGTGGATGTAAGTGTCGAGAGTCCAGTTTTAAAGAGTTTGAAGACAGTTTGTGAGTATCCTGATGTTTTTCCAGAGGAATTGTATGGTTTACCTCCCGACCGTGAGCTAAAGTTCCGTATAGAGGTGTTGCCAGGGACTGCACTGGTGTCCATAGCACCGTATCGTATGGCACCGGCGGAGATGAGAGAGTTGAAGCAACAGATCTAGGAGTTGCTTGAGAGGGGTTTTATCAGACCGAGTGTGTCACCATGGGGAGCACCGGTTTTGTTTGTTAAGAAGAATGACGGGTCAATGAGGATGTGCATCGACTACCGTCAGCTCAACAAAGTCACGATCAAGAACCGTTACCCTTTGCCTAGGATCGATGATCTGTTTGACCAGTTAAGAGGTGCCCGTGTGTTTTCTAAGATAGATCTGAGGTCAGGGTACTATCAGTTGAAGGTGGTGGATGAGGATGTTTAAAAGGTCGCTTTTAGGACATGGTACGAACACTATGAGTTCTTAGTGATGTCGTTTGGTCTCACGAATGCACCTGCAGCTTTTATGCACTTGATGAACCAGATCTTTCAACCTTACCTAAATCAGTTTTTGATGGTGTTTATCGACGACATCTTGGTGTATTCACGCTCAGAGGAGGAGCGTGACTATCACCGATGGGTTGTTCTTCAGGTGTTGAGGGATAGACGTCTATACGCCAAGTTTAGTAAGTGTGAGTTCTGGTTGTCAGAGGTGGCGTTTCTTGGCCACATAGTTGCAGCGGATGGAATCCGAGTATATCCCCAGAAAATCCAAGCTGTGGTGGTATGGAAACCACAAAGGAATGTATTGGAAGTTCGTAGTTTTCTTGGGCTTATCGGATACTATAAGAGGTTCGTTAAAGGTTTTTCGATCATAGCGGCACCTTTGACCAAGTTGCTTCAGAAAGGTGTTCTGTTTGTGTGGAATGAGAGGAGACAACAGAGTTTTGAGCAGCTTAAGTCTTATCTGACAGAGGCATCGGTCTTGACGCAACCGAAACCGGGAAAATATTATGTGGTGTTTAGTGATGCTTTCTTGAATGAGTTGGGTTGTGTTCTTATGCAAGAAGGTAAGGTGGTTGCTTACGCCTCGAGGCAGTTAAAACCCCATGAGAGGAACTATCCCACGCATGATCTTGAGCTTGCAGCAATTATCTTCGCTTTAAAGATATGGAGGCATTATCTCTACGGGGAAAAATGTTACATCTACACCGACCACAAGAGTTTAAAGTACCTGCTTACCCAGAAGGAGTTGAATCTGAGACAGCATCGGTGGATAGAGTTGTTAAAGGACTATGACTATGTCATAGAGTATCATCCCGGCAAGGTGAATGTGGTCGCCGATGCTTTGAGTCGGAAGTCCATGTCGGACTTGAGAGCTTTGTTTGCTCGATTAAGGATGCCAGATGATGGAGGTTTGTTAGCAGAGTTGCGCGTAGAGCCCACGCTTGTTCAGGAGATGAAGAGAGCACAGGTGTTAGACGAGTAGTTGGTAGCTCAGTTAGAGGCTGTTCAGAGAGGTGAGTTATCAGACTTTGAGGTACAAGATGGTGGGTTCTTGTACTTTCAAGGTCGGTTGTGTACCAGCCTTAGAGGATCTAAGGGATCGTATCTTGAGAGAAGCTCATTGTAGTCCATTCTCTGTTCATTCGGGTAGTAACAAGATGTATCAGGATCTTTTTTCTTTCTTTTGGTGGTCGTGCTTGAAAAGAGATGTGTCTGAGTTTGTGACAAGGTTTTTAGCGTGTCAGCAAGTAAAGGCGGAACATCAGGTTCCTTCAAGTTTGCTTCACCCTATCTAGATTCCACAGTGGAAGTGGGATCGAGTGACCATGGACTTTGTCACCGAGTTGTCGATGACGTTAAGGAAGCATGATGCTATATGGGTTATAATTGACCGGTTGACCAAGTCGACTCACTTCTTACCGGTAAGGATGGACTACAGTTTAGAAAAGTTGGCTTTGTTGTACATAAAGGAGATAGTGAGGTTGCATGGTGTACCTTCATCGATCCTATTGGATAGGGATCCGAGGTTTACAGCGAGGTTATGGAGGTCTATCCATGAGGCTTTAGATACCAAGTTGCACTTCAGTACAGCTTTTCATCCTCAGACCGATGGACAGTCTGAGAGAGTCATCCAGATCTTGAAGGATATGCTTCGGTGTTATGTTGTGGACTTTGCTCGTAGTTCGGAGGAGGAGTTACCGTTGGTAGAGTTTGCTTATAACAACAGTTATTATTCAAGCATCAAGATGACTCCTTTTGAGGCCTTGTACGGACGTAGGTGTAGGACACCTTTGTGTTAGACAAAGCTTAATGAGAGAAAGATAGTGGGTTCGGAACTTGTTAAGGAGACCAAGGAAAAATTTCAGATCATCAAAGAGAGATTACAAGCAGCTTTTGACAGACAGAAAGCTTATGCGGATAAGAAGTGTAAGCACATCGAGTATGAGCTTGGTGAAAAAGTGTTTTCTCAAGGTATCTCCGTGGAAAAGGATCATCCGGTTTGGTCGTAAAGGAAAATTGAGTCCAAGGTACATAGGGCCTTATGAGGTTCTTCAGAGGGTTGGACCAATAGCTTATCGGCTAGCTTTAGCTACAGAGTTGGCACGCATACACAATGTGTTCCATGTGTCTATGTTGAGATGTTACCGTTCTGATCCTTCGCATGTGGTTCAGCTTGAGGAAATCGAAGTCAATGCAGATTTAACTTACGAAGAAAGGCCTATCAGAATCTTAGACAGAGGAGTGAAGGAGCTTCGGAACAAGTGCATACCTTTGGTAAAAGTTTTATGGAGAAACCATGGGATCGAAGAAGCAACGTGGAAAGTGAAGAAGGATATGATAACTCAGTTTCCTCATCTCTTCCTGACAGATAAATTTCGAGGATGAGATTTTCTTTAAGGAGGGGAGAGTTGTAATGACCCAAATTTTGGATCAGAGTGTCGGGTTAACTCGTGGAGTTAGGCTTCGATTTTGGGCCCCGAGTTTGGGTAGCTTGGGCCTTGTGAGCCTTAGGTTGTTGAGCTTTAGTTGGGTTTTAAGTTAGGCCTTGTGGTGAGGGCTTTTTGGTAATTGCACAATGGGATGAAGATGGGGGTGTAGAGGTTAAGTCTCTGCAGAATGACCTCATTTTCTTCTCTTTTTATTTCATATTTCCTCCCCATTGTTGCAAGAGAAAAATGATTGCAAAAGTTGGATCTTTGAGGGTTTGTTAAAGAATCTCGTTTTAGTGTTAGAAGAAGAGTTGAAGGGCTAGTTATGATCTATAAAACAAGGTAAGGATGTGTGGGTTTGGTGGAAGATGAAGGTTTAAGTGGGGTTTTACTGAGAGTTCGAGAATAGATTTTGTGAGCTTAAATCTTTGTTCTTTTGGTGTTTTAAGCTTCTAAAATCTTCCCAAGGTGTGTCTAATCTGTTCTTCATCTTTCTCTTGTAGAGAAAGAGGCTTGTGAACCATCATCAAGCTTTGGAAGAGGAAAAGCTTGAAGTGGTGTGGAGCTCGGGTTTGTTGTTGTTTAGCTCAAGGTTGGTACTCCCAACTCTTTTAATCTTTATGCACTTCATGGTAGAATGCATAGCATATAGAATCCATGTATGTATGTTTGGTCTGCTTGAAAGAGGTCATTAATGGTGAATTTTGTATTAATTTGATTGATGGCATGAAATTGATGTTAAAACACCCTAAGCACTCCTAAAAACTGGTAGGAACACTTTAGAACCGAATAGATTAATGTTGGGAAGAATCCTTAAAATTTTCTAAGTGAAACCTGCAAGTTCGTGCAGTGGGTATCGATACCGGTGGTCCGTGTATCGATACCCCTGAGGGAAAAATAGGTTAGTGAAGAGGGGGTATCAATACAGGTATCAATACCAAACCCTCCAGTGGCATATTCGATTCGATACCAGTATCGAAGCGGATATTCCCCTTTTCGTTGACTTTGAAAGTGGTCAAAGGGTATCGGTACCAGTATCGATACCTATGTTTCGATACCTTCTTTGGGTGGGTATCGATGCAAGGTGTTTCGATACCCCACATAAGGGTATCGATACCCCTGCGAGAACTCGACAAGTTTGGTATTGTTTGAGGTTCGATAAGAGAATTAAGGGTCCAAATGAATCTTATAAATAATTAAATGAATTGTTATCGCAAGATTGATGTTATAAACCCCGAACGGCTAAGCTATGTTAAGTCTTGACATGTTTTGATGAAAAGATCCTAGGTGGATCGTTTATGTGTATCGAGTGCTTGTTTGATGGAAATTCGGATATCTAAAAGTGTTACAACACGTCGAAGGCCATCCGATGTAACATTCCGGGTGGTGATTTTGAAGACCATTCCGAATGTAGGATCCCGATACTGTGTGAACGCGGGCCTCATTCGATGATACTCGATGTGACATTCCGAGTATGTGATTTGGAGGATCTCGATGTTGTGTGGACGCATGCCTAAAATCCCGGATGTAGGATCCCGATGCTGTATGGACGCGGGCCTCATCCTTGAGTATGGGATCCCGATGCTATGTGGACGCAGGCCCTGCTCGTAGTGTAGGATCCTGATGCTGTGTGGACGCGGGCCTCACTACCTTGTGGTGTTCTTTTGACATGTATATGCTGTGTGCGTTATTATACATTGTTTATGCCATGTGGTAGGCAAGCATGCTAGATCAGCATATCATGCACAATATTTTATATGTTCTGCTTTACTGCTTATAACATGCATGATGTTGGCCGAGTTTGGCGTACCCACTGAGCTTTCGTAGCTCAACGTTCGAAATGTGTTTTCGTGCGTAGGTTAGGTGAAGCCGGTTCTTGTGGAGCACCATCAAGGTTTGGAATTTCAGCATCGACCGTGTTGTCAGAGTACATTTATTAGATTTAGTGGGCTAGTACTATGTGGAACCCTATGTAATGTAACTCTGTTTATTTTAATTTGGGTCGAATGTTTTTAAACGGTTTGTAATATTTTGGAACTCCGACTACTTATTATCTTCTGGAATTTACTTTTATTCGAGTTTGGGCTTTATGATATTATTTTGGACTTGAAATTGAATTTATTTGTTGGACTTTCGAAAGAAATTTTTAGAATACAGATTTTGGGTCGGAGGCCCAATATGACATCCGGGTCGGGTGTTACATTTAAACCCTAAATCCTAATATAAACTCTAAATTTTAAGTATAACTTCTAAATCTATACTCATAAATCTTTAAACCTTAAATCTAAACACTTATGGTCAGATTATGAGATATTTTCTTTCTTTTAATAAAATTTTAAACATCAAGATTGATCAATATTAAAGAAATTTATTATTCTTACATCAATTTTTCGAGTCTAATATATTTTATTTAAAATCTTTAAGACAATTAATCTTTAAAAAATCTAAATACTCAAAAATAAAGAATGTCGAGAATATATTTTAAATATTTTTAAATTAAGTCGATCATTTGTTAGATGAATTATGTTTGATTGTTTGAATTATCAATTATATCCCAGATGTGGTCAAATAATGTTTTCAGAAGGCAAACCAATGAGCGAATTTGAGAGTTAAAAAAGGATGAAATTGAATTTGGGCAATAGAATATGGTGAGGACCACGTGCAGATGTTGGTTTGAAAACTGAATTAATAATAGGAAAATTTTATAATATGACTGAAACACTATTAAACATCATTAATATTGAATATTATTGAACATTATTAAATTAATTAATAAAAAATTAAAATTTTAAGGACTCAATATAACATCATAATACAAAAGCTTGTGGTGAAATTAACCCTTTCGATGAAATAGAAAATGAAAGTGAAAAAAATAATAAATGAGTTTACCATATACGTTAAACATCATTAACCGTGAATATTGTTGAATATTATTAAATTAATTAATAAAAATTAAAAATTTTAAGGATTCAACTTACAATTAATAAAAGTGATACGGATTTTTCTATTCTTGTGATTTTTTTTTTTATTTTTGCGGTTTGTTTCATTTGTCTTTGTGGCTTGATTCAGCATACCCTAGCGATCGATTGTTGTAAAGATTTGAATCGGCGCTAGTTTTTTATTATGTTTTTGTCGGTGGTCATGAAAAGTTATATTCCCACTCAGTTGATGGTTGTGTACCGATGTATTAGTCCTGGGTAGCGGAACATTTTGTGTAATAGTTTTGGTCGTTCACCACTCTTTATTTATTCGTTATGCGTCTTGATTAGACAGAGACAGGGAGATTCATGAAGCTTCTGAATTTTAATGGTATGCTTATCTTTGTATAAAATATTTTACTTTTCTTTGTTTTGGTGTTTAAAAAAAAATTAGATTGTTTTAATCCCATTATTTTTCTTCTTAGATCAATTATAATTATAATATTTTTTATGAATTTAATAAAAACTCAATGACTATTATTAAAATATTTTTTTCTTTAAAAAATATTAAAAATATATAAAAAAATGTCATTATTATAATAAGGATAAATTAACTATTTTTAATTTTTTTAATGAAATAGTAAAAAATAATAAAATAAATAATAGTTTAGAGACTATGGGTGTAGGTAGCTTATTTTACCGAGTGGTGTTCTGAGCGACGGGAGTTTAGACAGACACAATAGGAATAATTTTATAGACCTCCGAAAAAAGAGAGTCTCAAAATTTTGATAAACTATACTTAATAGATGATGATAATCTCGAAATTCATTATAAAAATTTTAAAAATATTTTTAAAAAATGAGTTATAATTATTAAAACGTTATAATTGTTTTCTAAATAATTAATTGTAAAATCTTATTTATTATTGCTATTTTTATTGTTTTTGTAGAACCAGTGAGATTCTGGAAAGACGCAATAAGAACAACCGCATAAGAGTCTCTATTATAAAAGATAATAGCTTTTAAGGGCCACATTTTAAGAAATAGTACAGTTTCTGAACAATTACTTCTTAAAATCATATTTTAATAAATTACACATTATCCCTAAAAAAGTTCGAACATACTCGTGCTCGGTTCTATCGGAAGGGAGCTGAAAGTTTTTGCCAAAAGGTGTAAAGGTTCATCGGCAGAAGCTTTGTTAGTACTCTCGAACTATACTAAGTAGTGATCCTTTTGAAAAACGATTAAAAAATTAAGTGTTTTCTTTTTATTAAAAATTAAAAAGTTTAGGGGAATTTGAAAAGTGTAAAAATTTGAGGGATCACTAATTAAAAGGGGTCATTATATTTTTGAAATGATTTTGACATAAGATTTTTTTAAAGGAGTAGAAATCATTTTAATTTAAAAAATGAAAACTTTAAATGTAAAAACAAACAAACGAGAAGATGGTTAGAAAACAGTTGGATATTATTAAAATTAAAGATTCTTTGAAAATGAGTTTATAAGTAAGTTACAGGTGAGACATAATTAACGTTTATACCGTTTAAAAATTGATACCTAATTGATTATAATTTGTTTAAAATTAAAAAAATGTAAATTTAAATTTTTATTGATTATAGATCTGTAAGAATATGAATAAATTTTAAAGGCTTCGTTATTTAATAATAAACGAAAGAACCATCACCACTTCGACTAGTACTGATAACATTTACCATCGAATAAAAGGACAACACATTATTAAATTAATTAAGATGTCAAAGGGAGAATGATTAAAACAAATATATGATACAAGTAATAAATAAATACAAAAATTAAATATAGAGAAGTTACCAAACTAATAATAGGTAATAAAAAAGGATATATATATAATATAGTATATAATACATAATTTATGTAATCTATAATATTTAAAAAATAGTATAATATAATGATATAATATAGTATGTATATAAAAAAATATGATATAAAAAACGTATGATAATATAATAAATGTTTATTTACTTAATAATATATAAGAAAAGGGACTGGATTGAAAGAAAACAAAACCAAATAGCTAAAATTGCAAGTGAAATCGAATAAAAGAGACATAATTAAAAAATGAAAACAACATTGAAGGAGCAGAAAGGTAAATAAACTATGAATGAAGTTGAAGCAGAAGGGAAAACAAGGGATCAAAACGGTAATTTTCTCATTGACCGAAATATGTGGATCCTCTTTCTGGTCGGATTACCGTACAAGTTGAGAGTTGTCCAAAATGGTGCAGTTTTGACAAATATATATTAAAAAACTGAAGGTAAAAAATTTTATTATCTCATTTGCTTTGTTTGTTTCAAAAACATTAAAAAAAAGTAAAATGTTCTGATTTTTGAAACCCTACTCCCTTTTATTTTTCTAGAAAATGATCGTGATATTGATATTGTTAATGTCAGTCGGCGAGTCTAAAAAACTTTTTTAAAAACCTTTTTCAACATTGATTTTAGAAAGAAAAAAAACCTCCAATTTTGAAATAAATTCTTTTTGTTTTAAATCAACTGAAATAAAAAATAAGTTTTTGTTTTAAATAGAAGTTTTCGAAACCCTTTTTGACTTGTAAACAAAACCAAAATCAAACTAATCTTTAAGAAGATTCAACGATTAAGAGTTTGACGAAAAAAAAAAAGAAGGTGACGATGACAGAAAATCGACACTTTCCTCTAAGATACCTTAAAACTCTATTCCCCTTTTATTTTAAAATAAAAGAAAAAATATTATTTTAATCTTGTTCTTATATTAATTTTTGGATAACACCTCGCCTAGGGTTACATTTCAATCGATCTATAACTTTATATATAAAATTATATTGAAAAAAAAATCAAAATAAAATTCTGGTATTACTCTATGTCATTTTTATTTGTTTATGTGTTTGTACGGAAGTTTGTACGAGAGGACCAATGATGCATCCTGATTTTTTGCCAGATTAAAGAACATGACTTTGATGTAGCGACTAGAGCAAACGTGATCAGAAGATTATTTATGGTGGATATAGAGTGTTATGAATATCTTTATTTATGGTGGATATCCATATATTAAGTTAAACTTTAATGAGTTTTATTATTGGAGTTTAATACCCATTAGAATTAAGATTTTCATTTTATGTCTATAAATATAGATTTTTGGACAAATCATTATACATAACCCTACTTTAAAAATATAATACAAATATATATTTTTTGTCTCACATCTTTATTCTCCTATTTTATTCTTATTCTTTACTTTATTCACAACAGAACTATAGAAAGCAATAAAAACTTATATTAAGTTTTGAGAAAGCTTTACAAAGCTTGATATTAGATTAATTATTTGATTGTTGAATAATTTACAAATAAAATGGGTAACCCTATTTATAGGTCTTCACCTCTTCAAGGAATTTTTTTTAAATCATCCTAATAATTAGAAGATATTTATAAGTGATAAGGAATTCTAGATAATTCTATTTAGAGAGTTTTAGAGACCTCTAGAGTAGTTTTGATTTTTTTCATAGTCTTTCAAAACTTTCTGGACATGTGGTCAAACCTCTTAGAACGTTTTGACATTCTTTTAAGATAAATGTAAGTCACACTCTAGAAGCTTTCTTGATGCATTTTTACCTTAAAAACCCCAAAGATATAGAATTTATCTTGGTGTTATTGGCAGATTGTGACGCTAAGGATACTAATTTATGAGAAGTGATACCTAAAATTGGGCTGAAGTTGATTTTTCGATCTTGGGTATATAATACCTAAAAGAAGCCCTAAAATTGACCCAATTCTTAAACCCCCAAATACCTTGCCATCCGCAAAACCCTCATTTCCAGAACTCAAACAAACTCACAGCAACTGTCAACAGCCCACACTCCGGCCAAATGTCCAGGCTGTGGCGCGGCCTGAAAACGGTGGTCAGAACATCACCGGCGAATTCCCACCATTACCATACCATTCAAGCCATCCCTCGAGAATGCACCGGCAGCCGTATCTCCAGCCGTGATAGAGCCCAAGGTAGAATCCCAGCTGTGGTTTTCTCTCAGGCTTTGCTCGAGAAAAACCCAAGTAACCGTTCCCCGTCAAGGAAACAACTTTTGACCACCGAAGGAAAGCAGATTCGATCCATTATCAAATCGGTTGAACTCCCATTCTTTTGTTCCACGACGTTCCAGCTTCAGATCCGGGCCGGTTCTGGGTCTTCAGTCTTACTTGAATCCGGGAGAGTTTTACCTATCAAAGTAAGTTTTTTTTTTTCTTAAAAAATAGCTTTTATTGTTAACCATGTTCATATTTTGATTTTTTGGGGTGTTTTTATAGATTCACAGGGACGATGAGACTGGAAAAATATTGAATCTGGTGTTTGTTTGGGCGGATGAAGGGACTGAGCTGAAGGTCGATGTACCTGTTGTTTTCAAAGGATTAGATGACTGTCCCGGTCTTAGGAAAGGTGTAAAATTTACTGCAGTTGATCCCATTTCATCTTTGTTTGATCCATGTTAATATTATCCCAGATTGAATTTTACTATGTTTTGTCTATTTTCTTTTGCCCACTGCTCCATTTAGATGAAAACATTAAGTCAATCTGAAATTGTGTTTTTGGCCGGAATCTATCTGAAATGGTTGGGTAAAGAGTTTTGTCTTTTTAGTGTTCTGCCATGGATAATTAGGGTAGATCCTATAATTTGTTATTCAGTTTTATAGCATCAAAATTTGTTAAACGTAAACATTAATGTTTTCTCCTTTACAATTTCTTATCGATCTCGGGTATCATTAGCCTTACCAATTCTTGGAGCTTTGCTCCTTGCTATCCCACTTACTCTCTTGCTCATTTCATGCCATCTTAATTTGCTTTCCTCGTATTTCACTTTTTTATGGTTTAACTAAATGATGTGAACTTATCGAATATCACATTGCAAGCGGTAATGCACAAGAACAGAACAGGCATATGGTGTCTCCTTACCATTTTTGTCACATCCTTCCTGTACCCTTATGTTTCTTGCTGGGAACTAACATGAACCAGTGCTTAATGCAAGCTTTCATGTGTGTTGTGGTGAAACCGTGTGATGTTGGCATTATTATCATTCCCCTTTTCATTATTTAAATGTGGGATTTACAAATATATCTATCGTTGCTCTGCTGATGCTAAATCTCATTGAAGTTTTTGATAATCAGATCATACTTAATTGTTTGATGAACTGTTTGACGATACTTTGATGTCTTAACAGGTGGCTACTTTAACATGATAAGAAGTCGCCTAAAATTTCAATGCCCTGCCGAACACATTCCTCAAAAAATCGAGGTGGACGTGAGCAGGTTAGATATTGGTGATAGAGTGTTGATGCATGATATCGAGGTTCATCCATCTTTGAAGCTTCTAAGCAAGAATGAAAGCATGCCTATATGTAAGATTGTGCCAATATATTCTGAAAATTCCGAACCCATGAAGGTCTAAATAAGAACGAGTAGAGACCAATGATGCATAACTCACTAGATAAAACAAAGAATCAAGAATAATTCTGATATTTCTCAATGTGGTGCTTTGAGATTTCGCAAGTGAAGACATTTAACATTTAAGAATGTATTTTTCGAACTGAGCTTGTGTGTTTAGCTGTTTCAAAGTAACATCAAGAGGAATTGGTTCCTGTGAAATGGTTAGTCTATTATTGTAGATTCTGCAGAATTTTAGTATTCTTCATCTGGTTTAGATGACGTTTGAATTCAGATACTGAAATTTTTGTTCATTACATGCTTCTCTATGATCGTTTTGAATGTTGATGCTATATTATCTCAAATGATGGTATTTGTTTGAGCTCTTCATTTTCTATAGTGTATCCGGTATCGCTGTGAGGCGTATTCGATCACGGATATTATGATCTTTTTAATATATGAAAAAAATTAGCAAAATTGTGTATATTCGTATTTGATGCATATTCACTATCAATATATGATATTATCATTTCTTAGATTTCTCTTTGCAAAAGAATGTTTAGATGTGCCAAAAACTACTTATTATGATACACATCTGGAGTTTGGATTTGAAGCAAAGTTATAGCTGGTATCTAAGGAAAATTCTTCGGCAAAGGGGCACGTTGCAAAGTCTGTTGAGGGGTGGGCATGACAAATGGACCATGAGTGCAATATGGAGTGCGATTCGTGAATCACGGGATAGAGTTAAGTGGAATAATTTGGTATGGTTTAGTCTTCATGTCCCAAAGCATGCTTTTATTCTTTGGATCAGAATACTTAATCGGTTGCCAACGAAAGATAAGCTGCGGAGAATGGGGTTTAATATTGAGGAAGGTTGTGTGTTGTGTGGAAGTGCGCATGAAACCAGGGATTATCTCTTTACAGGTTGTAGTTACTCACTGACTATATGATCTGCTATGTTGGATTTGTGTGGGTTGTGCGGGGGTATGTTTGATTGGGATATGGAGGTGCAGTGGTTGAGTGCAAAATTGAAAGGGAAATCCTTGTTGGTTTATGTTCTAAAGGTTGCTTGGAGTGCTTATGTGTATTTCATTTGGGAGGAGAGGAATAGAAGATTGTTTAGACATTCTTTTAGGACTGCTGATCGTATTTTGGATTGTGTAAAAGAGGTTGTTCGTATTCAGTCTCGAAATAGAATTATAAACTTTGATGATATAAATAGGAATATGTGTACATCTTGGGGAATTCTTTAGGGATGGCTGTCCAAGTGTAATGTAAAAGTTCTTTTGTCTTGGATAATAAATTACACTTATCCAAAAAAGAATGTTCAGAACTAGAGATGGGCACGGGTCGGGTCGGATTTTCGCCCACCAGCACCCGACTCGAAGAACTCGAAGAATCATACACATCCCGGGTTTAAGGTGAAAAATATCCGACCCTATCGGACCCGATTTTTAAGTTTTAAAATCCGACCAGACCTGAATCTTTAAAAAATTAAATATTAGGGATTTAATTGTAAAATAAAATAAAATTTAGGGATCTAATTGTAAAAAATAAAATAAAATTTTAGTGATCTAATTGTAAAAAAAATAATTTTAGTGACTCAATTGTATAAAATATATAAAAAGGATCATTATTGCAAATATCTTCAAAATATATGTAAAATATTACATTATTAGTCTCGAATTTGATTTTTTTTCACCCTAAACTCAAACCTGATCCTAGACCACTCTTGAAAAAAATCTGACTCGACCTAAACCTAAATTTTCTATAAAAAATCTGATCCAATCAGGTTAGGTTGGGTCAGGTCAAAACCCGTCGGGTTCGGGTTCAATGCTCATTGTGTAAGCATTAAACGAGCAAAAACGCAGCGGAAAAGGATCAAAATAAATACCTCCAGCCATTGTCAAAACCTTATGCCAAATTGAGATGTGGTTGCACCATCGTCGAACTCGTTGGATCACCGTGGTAACTCCTCGAACCACCGAAAAAATTAAAGAACTCGGCTACAAAAGAACTAAAAACGCCAAGATCTTCTAAGCACTTGAGAACCTCACTAGATGGAATACTTTATGCAAAATGAATTGCTTTGATTCTTGGTGCTTAGGGACCTTGTGCCAATGAGTATTTATAGGAGTGATTTATCATCAGAATCACTCCAATTGGACAAAAATACCCTTAAACTTACACGGCACAATGGCCTTAACCGGTCATGACATGTGAACGTGATTAACAAGGGTAATAGGAGGCCTTATGTCCGCTACACGTTGCTAAGGCAACTGTTACGAACCACTCTATGGTTGGTTATCCAACAAACATTCTCCCACTTGGTTCGTATTGTCCATATAAACTTAAAGTTAAAACACAATGTATGAATCATGGCGATATTTTCTCTTATGATTGAGTTGTATCTTCCATGTATCACACAATACATCAAGTCTTAACGCTTTAGCCCATATACTTAATGAATAAACCCAATGTTTATTCTAGGTCTAAACTTTAGTGATATTTCTTGAAACAATTAACTTAATGTGTATACAACATAAATGAGAAATATCAAACTTTATTAGAGTTTCTACATAATTGTTCTTACAATGAAAAATTACAAAGTAAGAACAAGTCTCATCGTGACAACATGATCCTTAAATTTATGTGGTGGCATGCCCTTAGTCAAAGGATCAATTAACATATGCTCAATGTTAATGTGCTCAATGACCACTTTCTTAAATTTATGTGCTTAATGAATAAACACGTTCCCTTATGGCTAAATACTTAATGTCGATGTGTTTACTTCGACTTCCACTTTTGTTGTTCTTAGCCATAAAGACAACAGCTAAATTGTCACAATATATCCTTAATGGCCTAGAGATTGAATCCACAAGTTTAAGCCCAAAAATGAAACTCTTTAACCATATTCTATGTAAGGTCGCCTCAAAACATGAAACGAACTCGGCCTCTATAATGGAAGTAGTAGTTAAAGTTTGCTTAATGTTTCTCCAAGATATAGCTCCGTCGACAAACATAAATATGTAATCTGTTATTGATTTACGTGAATCAACACAACCATCAAAGTCTGAATCAGAGTAGCCAATCACCTCCAAATGATCAGATCGTCTATATGTAAGCATGTATTCTTTTGTCCCTTTGAGGTATCTCAAAACCTTATTTGCAGCTTTCCAGTGGTCTATACCTGAATTACTCTGATATCTTCCTAACATCTCAACGGCAAATGCAATTTCAGGTCTTGTACAGACTTGAGCATACATCAGGCTTTCAACAGTAGAAGCATATGGAATATTTTTCATTTGCTCTTTCTCAAATTCGTTCTTTAGGCATTGGTTCAGATTGAATTTATCACCTTTCACGATAGGAGCAACACTAGGTGAACAAACTTTCATTCGAATTTTTTCTAAAACTTTGTTGATATAGATTTCTTGAGATAAACCTAAGATACCTTTATGCCTATCACGATGAATCTTAATACCAATGGCATAAGAAGCATCACTCATATCTTTCATATCAAAGCTTTTAGAAAGAAATTGTTTTACCTCATGTAGCATACCTCTGTCATTCGTTGCAAGTAAAATGTCATCCACATATAGGATAAGGAAATAAATTTTACTCCCATTGACCTTCTGGTATATAAATTGATCCATGATATTCTCAACAAAACCAAATGAAAAGATAACTTCATGGAATTTTAAATACCACTGACGGGAGGCTTGTTTCAATCCATATATATATATTTCTTTAACTTGCAAACTAAGTGATCACCATCACTAGAGGAAAATCCTTCAGGTTGTTTCATGTATACCTCTTCTTCTAGATCACCATTAAGAAAGGCAATTTTCACATCCATCTGTTGTAACTCAAGGTCAAATTGAGCTACTAATGCTAACACAATGCGTAAGGAATCTTTCTTAGATACCGGACTAAAAGTCTCAGTGTAATCGATTCCTTCTCGCTGAGTGAATCCTTTAGCAACGAATCTTGCTTTATATCTTTCTATGTTGCCTTTTGAGTCTCTTTTTGTTTTGAAGACCCATTTACATCCAATGGCTTTTACACCATCAGACAACGATACAAGATCCCAAACATCGTTGCTCTTCATAGAATTCATCTCATCCTTCATAGTATCAAACCATAATTTTGATTCATTACAGCTCATAGCACTTGAAAGTGACTCAGGGTCATTTTTAGCTCCAACGTTATAGTCAGATTCTTGTAAATACACAAAATAATCACTAGAAATTGCTGACTTTCTCTCTCTAATAGATCTTTTTAATGTTGAACCAACATTCTCTTGTGGATCATGTTGTTCAACTGGTTGTTCAATATTTCTGGATTTTCTTGAACAACTTGATCTACTGGAGTGTTTTCAGCAGCTTGTGGAACTTCATTGATTGGTTGTTCAACACCCTATTGAGCTTGAGGGTTGTTATATATGATAATCAATCTCTCACTTGAAGTGGATGGTCGATCTACGGGTATTGAATCCCGAGACAGATCACTCCCACTGATTGAGTCATTCTCAAGAAATTTTGCATTTTTTGATTCCACAATTCTAGTGCTATTAGATGGACAATAGAATTTGTAATCTTTGGACTTTTTGGCATATCCAATGAAATACCCACTAATAGTCTTTGGGTCCGATTTATTTTCTTGTGGGTTATAAATTCTCACTTCAGACGGGCATCCCCATACGCGTATATGTCGCAAACTCAGTTTCCAACCTTTGAATAACTCAAAAGGTGTCTTTGAGACAGCCTTGGTTGGGACCTAGTTTAATATATACACATCCGTCTTGAGAGCTTCAACCCATAAAGACTTAGTTAGCTTAGAGCTGCTAAGCATATTTCGCACCATGTCCATTAAAGTTTGGTTTCTTCTTTCCGCAACACCTTTCTGACCAGGCGAGCCTAGCATGGTGTATTGGGCAACTATACCGTTGTCTTGAAGAAACTTCGCAAATGGACCATGTGCTTGTCCATCTTCTGTGTATCTACCATAACATTCACCACCTTTATCTGTTCTCACAATGTTTATTTGTTTACCGCATTGTTTCTCTACTTCAGCCTTGAAAACCTTAAAAGCTTCTAACGCTTCACTTTTATGATAAAGCATGTAGAGATACATGTATCGTGAGTAATCATCTATGAAAGTGATAAAGTATTTCTGACCTTGTACATCCATATCTGCGCAACAAATATGAGAATGGATGATTTTCAATATGGTCGAACTCCTCTTGGCACCTTTCTTTGACTTGTTAGTCTGCTTACCCTTAATGCAGTCTACACAAGTATCAAAATCAATAAAATCTAAGGTATTGAGTACCCCATCATTTACTAATCTTTTAATCCTTTCAATGGAGATATGTCCTAATCTCTGATGTCATAGAGTAGAGGAATCTTCATTTATAACACAACGCTTAGTACTAATTTGAATGTGCATAACATTATGTCATTTTGTAAATCAATAGAGTAAAGACCATCACAAAAAATTCTATTTTCAACAATTTCAAATTTATAAAATAAATTGAATCCAACATTCTATAAATTAAAACAATACCCTAAGGGTACAAGTCTTGAAACAAGAATCAAATTTCTAAAAAAACTAGGAATATAAAAAGTCTTTTCTAAAATTAAAACAAATTCACTACTAAGCACTAACTCATAGGTCCCAAAGCTTTCACATGCGATTGCATCTTGTTTCCTGAATAGATGTATCGCTCAGCTCCGACTGGTTCCCTCAGGTTTTTTAATTCTTGTAAGGAATTTGAGACATGGATTGTAGAACCAGAATCAATTCACCATGTGTTATAATTAACATCAACCATATTTGACTCAAAGCAAACAAGTGAGATTGATTTACCTTTCTTTTCAAGCCAGCCCTTATACTTGACACAATCCTTCTTCATGTGTCCCTTCTTTTTATAGAAGAAACACGTGAACTCTTTCTTGATGTCATCTTGGGGTTGCATTTTAGTTTTTCCCTTTTGCTTGGCTTGGACTGATTTCTCTCCTTGAGTAACCGTTAGTGCACTCTCTCCCATGTCTAGTACGAGCCTACCCTCTTCTTGATCACACATGGTCAAAAGATCATCAATAGACCATTTATCTTTATGTGTATTATAAGAGATCTTAAATGGCCCGTATTGAGGAGGAAAAATGTTCAATATATAGTGCACCAGGAAAGATTTAGACATTTCAACCTCAAGTGCTTTAAGTCGAGTTGCCAAATCTCGCATCTTATTGATGTGATCACGTACACCTTTCACCGTAGTGAGCCTTAGAGATGTGAACTTCATAATTAAGGTGTTGGCTAATGAATTTTGAGAAGTCTGAAATTGTTTCTATATAGCCTTTAATAGCTCTTGGACATTCTCATAATGCTCAATTGAGCCACGAACATCAACAAGAACCTTGCTCATAATGAACATAATGCTTAAACGATTGGATCGCTTCCACTTTTCATATAGAGTAAGATCAACCTGGTTTCTGGTGTCACTGATATGCGGCTCAGGTTTCCTTATAGCATAGTCAATATCCATACACCCTAATTGAAGAAGAATACATTCCTTCCAGAACTTAAAGTTCTCACTAGTTAATTCAGGGATATCTACTCTATTATCAGAGATATTCACAGGTAGTAATGCTGCAAAATAAATTGACATACATGCTTAATATAAATTTGAGGCAAACATAAGCTATAATTTACCAATGCAAATTATAGAAATAATGAATCTAGTGACATAAAAATTGCTTGTGGGCTAAATTTTTAATTCAATTAGATTCATTTGATAGAATATTTTCTATCCTTTATGTAAAAATTATTAAATTCATTTTTATAATTCATGTGGGTATTTATAGGTATTTATAAAAATTCGTTTAATAATTTTTACCTTGATGTTAAGAGATTTAATATCTAAGCTTTCTGTATGTGATTTTTAACCTTAGTAATTTTATTTAACTAAAGATGTTGTGGCTAGTCTTTAATTAAATAAAATTATGAAAATCACTCAGCTAGATATTAACCTTAAACTTTATTTAAAGTGTTGTTTGTTCATTATGCAACGTTTTATGTCTAGTCCTTATAAGATCCTTATAATAATTTTATTTAATTAAAGTTGTTGTGGCTAATTCTCTAATTAAATAAATTATTTGAAATCCTAGACATATTCTATAGTTTTATTGCTAAACCTTTATACAATAAGTTTTAAGGTTTATGTACCTAATTTTATGTATATAACTAATTACTGAATAAGTTATAACATATCTTAATTTAGGTACATACTAAACATTAATCTCTAAAATTTATTTAAGTAGAAAATAATTTTTTTAATAAATTTTAGAAATTAACGTTCTAATTTTAAAGTAAGAGTTTTGCAACAAAAATTTTCTCAAAATTTCAGAATTTTAAGATCAAAAAGACATTCTAATTTTTGAAAATGTAAACTCTAAAAGACAAGGCAAAGATTTAACATGGCTCGCATACCAAATGTAAGCATTAAACGAGCAAAAACGTAGCGGAAAAGGATCAAAATAAATACCTTCAGCCATTGTCAAAACCTTATGCCAAATTGAGATGTGGTTGCACCACCGTCGAACTCGTTGGATCACCATGGTAACTCCTCGAACCACCGAAAAAAATTAAAGAACTCGTCTACAAAAGAACTGAAAACGCCAAGATCTTCTAAGCACTTGAGAACCTCACTATGAAATACTTTATACAAAATGAATTGCTTTGATTTTTGGTGTTTAGGGACCTTGTGTCAATGGATATTTATAAGAATGATTTATCATCAAAATCACTCCAAATGAACAAAAATACCCTCAAACTTACACGGCATAATGGCCTTAACCGGCCATGACATGTGAACGTGCTTAACAAGGGTAATGGAAAGCCTTATGTCCGCTACACGTCGCTAAGGCAACTGTCATGAACCACTCTATGGTTTGTTATCCAACCAACACATTGTTATTCAGAACCTACATTAAAAGAAGAGCTAATAACATAAGAATGTTTCTTACATTTAGTAAGTTTGGTCAAATTGGCTTTTGAACCTTTTAGAGACAAATTGGACACTAAATTTGACAAATTTGGACAAACTAATTATTGAACTTATTTTTGGTGTTAAAATCACGAGAAATTATCAATCACAAATGATCCTAACAATTAATTTATTTTAATTTAACTTTCAAATAACTACTAAAAAAATATAAATATAGGGTTAATATGTTTTTTTATGTTTATATTATAATTTAATAACATATTATAGATTAAAGATTTTGTGGTATAATTTAACAAAAATGTTAAAAGCCATGAGTTTGATTCATATTTTAAATATGTTCAATATTTATAAGTATTACATATCAATTCAGATATAATGTGAGCATGTTTAAATAAATCTTATTTTAAAAAATATTAAAAATATAACTAATAAAATACATAAACTAAATTTTAAATTTATGTACACGTGTTATATGGACAATTTCGATATAACATATAGAAAATAAATATTATCATTAAAATGAAAAAAATAATATTTTTATAACGTTTGAATTTTAATTTACGTATTTTTTATGAATAAAAGAGGGTTAGACAAGTGTCTCGTTAAAAATCTATCTAACCTAAAATAAGAAAAAAGAGTGTACATAAAAACCGAATAACAACCATTTAATTCAAAATATTACTAATATTCATGCGTAAAAGTATCAATAACAAATATCGACGGATGCAGAAAAGTTATATCCTCTTACTCCAACTGAAAATCATGCTTTGCTAATAGTAATATGTCACCCACCATATTAATCTCTTGATGGATTTGAATAAAGCAAACCTTCTAATCTCGTGCCACCAACAATATATTTGATGAGTAAGAGCATTATATCTTCTATTCTCTGATTATCTACGTACCAATCATAGAATAAAAAGAAATAATTTGATTCACGTTTTTTAAAACATATGGTGTTGATATTTATTTATTTTATTTAACTAATAGTAATTACAGTAGTATTTGTTCTAAAAAATAATCTCAATCATTTGAAATTAATCGCTTAATCACTTTATTATAATTATTGGTGCTCGAACCTGTGAACTCTAGAAACAATAACCGTTCTATTAACTGCTTGAGTTAGAAGGTTCTTAATTTTTTAAATTAATAATTATATCAATAAAAAGACATGATCAAAATAATATCAATAATTTAAGACATGAATTAACGCATTTTAAATCTCAAAATTAATTCAAAATTTAATCTATGAATCGAAAACGTTTGTTGTAATTAACTATTATTACAATAATAATAAAAAGAAAATTATCATTTTACTTTTATTAAAACAAAAAAGTGTGATTAGCAACTGCTAATAATAAAAAAAGCTAAAATATTCTTTAAAAAAACTTTAAAAATAAAAAGGCTTGTGTCCGTTATTAACCGCGTAATGTATCCGAATTTTGAAACCAAAAACTCCATTGTCATCCAATCCTTTGGAACATCATCATCATCCAATCCATGGATTTCCGTCTCGTTATTTTCTTTGATTTTTCTTCAGTTCAAATTTGAATGATTTATTCTGGGTTTTCAGAATGATTTCTAGCCATGCGTTGGTTTCAGAATATTTCGTTTTCTTCACCATCTTCGGTCTCCTCCAGCTGCGACTCCTCGCCGCCGCAGAAACATACTGAAGATAATAATAATAGTCAGAGGAATCAACGTCCCAAATCACGTTACTACTTTGGGTTTCGCATTGCCGGAGCTAGGTTTAGAAAGCAAAAGGAGCCGAGTCGTTTAATCAACCAGGAACAGGAAGTTCCTCATAAGGAGGAAGCGGTGGTTTCGCAGCAATCCGGTGGTGGATGTGATACTCCGCTGTTGTCTCCTCCGCGGGCTTCGAAGTCGTCGACGTCGTCATCTTCGGCTTTGGCTGTGCCGTTGCCACTCCCGCTTCCAGTTCCAGATGGAGATGGGGAGCAAAGGTTGCTGTCGCCGAAGGAAGGTGGATTTTGTAAAGGTTCGGAGGATAGAGAAATAGATAAAACAGATGAAACGACACCTTTGGTTTCAAGGTAACATTTTTCTATTTTTTATCATCAAATATTTCTCTTTTAATTAATATTTACCTAAAGGAAAATGTTATTTAAGTTTCAAACAAGTTTTTAGCTAGTATTTGAAAATTCTACGGTATGTTATTTAATTTTCAATTGTGATCGAGATGTATTTCATTCAAGTGACTCAAGTTCGAGTATCATGTGTGTTCGATATATGTGCTTTATTAAAGAGTTGACAAAATCAAACAGATACTACTTTGTAATCGCACGGACACATTTAATAAAAACTAAAGTCTTACACAACATTCAGTAATGATACTGCTTTGATTGATAATCTAAATGTTCTATTTGAAATTCAGGTTTTATATTTATAGTCATTGGATGTATTTTCTGATAACTTGTTTTTTAGCTGGTTTTCCTAAAATCTTGAGCTTTCTAATTTCACCATTTACAGTGTGTTTGCATCTCGTGACTCGAGGAAGACGATGAAGAATGCGGAAATGGTATCTTCCTCTAGGGTGTTGCAACAAGATGTGTATAAAGGGGATGGTTATCAGGATGAATTTATGGGGCATTTTCCTATTACCAGTCATATGACGAGTCAGTATGCAAGTCCTGTAGCTACCCCTCCAAGAATGAGTGCTGCTGATATGTTTCAACATTATATGGTTCCTACGAGTAATCAAGCTTGGTCAGCCCCGGAGATGAATGCATTAGATGTTGCTGTGCTTGCTCCCCGAACATTCCAGGATTACAATGCATTTACCAGTGATAATACTCCACTTCACAGTCCACCGAATCGAAGTCCCACTCTAAGGAATAGAAGCCAAAGTGGACCTCCTTCACCAATACATCCAAGGTTGTCGCTTGAGAATATTGATATCTCATCATTGCGACATGAAAGTATTGGTCTTATCTCTGTCCATCCGTTACCTCTTCCTCCAGGAGTAGGCTTGGCTTCCCCACCAGCTTCCATGACCCAAGTTGGTAATAAACCAGAGTCGTTGCCAATGAATTCTCGATGGCAAAAGGGAAAGCTTATTGGCCGTGGTACATTTGGAAGTGTTTATGTTGCCAGTAACAGGTATATGTGTACAATTTCTTTGTATCTTTGCCGCTTATTGCACCTGCCATCTAAAGACAAATGGATTATTGTTTCTAACAGAGAAACTGGAGCTTTATGTGCAATGAAGGAAGTTGACATATTTCCAGATGATCCAAAATCTGCAGAGTGTATAAAGCAACTAGAGCAGGTTTTTCTGCCAAAACTATTACTACATTTCTTCATTGTAGGGAGATATAAGTGATGGTTACCTATAGCTGTTTGTTTCTTTTATGGATCCCTAACTAAATTCTTTATTGCAGGAGATCAAGATTCTTAGCCATCTCAAGCATCCGAATATAGTGCAGTATTATGGTAGTGAAATAGTAAGTGCTGATTGCATGTTATGGACTTCACCTCTCCTTTTGTTCCACTTGATTTCGTAAGAATTTCCATTAAGGGATCGAAATTACCATATGCAGGTGGAAGACAAGTTCTATATATATCTGGAGTATGTTCATCCCGGTTCGATTAATAAATATGTTCGTGATCACTGTGGTGCCATAACAGAATCTGTTGTTCGCAATTTTACTCGCCATATTCTTTCTGGGTTGGCTTACCTGCACAGCACAAAGACAATCCACAGGTGCAAAGCTTTGCCCTCATCTGGGTTAAAAATAGCCTATTAGAATATATAAGTGAATGACATCTACTTTCTTTCCTATTCAAATTTTAAGCACGGAAAGACTAGTAGTTTTGAGGAGAGGAAAAAAACTATTTCAGTATTCTATAATGAAATATTGGTGGCTTAGTATGCTGTTTTCCTTTTATATTCAGGGATATTAAAGGAGCTAATTTGCTTGTTGATGCATCTGGAGTTGTCAAGCTTGCGGACTTTGGGATGTCCAAACATGTAAGTTTCATATCTCCCTTGCTAACCATAGGATCATTTACTGCAATTCATCCCCACAACTGCAATCCTTTATCGCACAGTTAGTTGAGCATAAAAAAGTGGCAAATATAAATAGACATAAGCACAAATGAAGTAGACAGATTAAATCTTTGTATGAAAACTAGAATTGATTAGCTCGGTGGGGTATGTTGTTATCTTTCTGATTCAGCTTTAATAATTTTGTATCGGTTTTGTTGCGCAGCTTACTGGACAAAGAGCTGATCTATCTTTGAAGGGGAGCCCTTACTGGATGGCTCCAGAGGTACAATCTCGCAATTATATAGTTATATGATTTCTGTATTTTAAACATACTGAGACTGGTCATTTCCCTACAGCTCATGCAAGCAGTGATGCAGAAAGATAATAGTTCCGAGCTTGCTCTGGCTGTTGATATTTGGAGTTTGGGCTGTACAATTATTGAAATGTTCACTGGTAAAGCACCATGGAGTGAGTATGAAGGGGTAAGCACCTGATGTATCAACCTTGGAGAAAATTTTGAGCATTCCAACTTCCCACTGTTGCATGAAACAATATCAGATTACGGAAAAGGAAAATAAAAGGCTGGCGTGTATGCTTCTCATAATGCTAATAATCCGGCATTGTATGCCAACTTGACTCATCTGCCGATCATTAGAACTTAAAAGTTCCCTAATTGCGTGCAAGGAAGGACATGTTCCCTAATTGCTTTGTCAGGTTTGTTTTTAAATGAGATGTTGCCAACTTCTGTGTGTTCTCTCTGTTAATGCAGGCTGCCGCTATGTTTAAAGTGATGCGGGATACCCCTCCTGTACCCGAAACATTATCACCCGAGGGGAAGGATTTCCTGCATTGTTGTTTCAAAAGAAATCCTGCGGAGAGACCATCTGCAAGTGTGTTACTAGAGCACCGATTTGTTAAAGGCCCAGTACAGTCAGGTGCCTCGTCGAGGGCCTCACCCTGTAATGGGACAAAAGTCACGGTAAACAAGAATAGATACCCTGTTTTCACCATTGGCGTATAACAATTTAGTTAATAGTTAGTTTGATAATATGCAGGATGCTCCCATTAGTCCAGTTGAGCGATCTGAATTTAAACTGGCTCAATTGCCGGTGCAACCAAGCTTGCAGAGTTCAAAGCCTGTGACCCCTCACAGGTAATAGTTACATTTCAATTGGCTTCTTTTTGCAACTTGCCATTCACATATTGTGACTGCCAATTTCAGCTTCATGAAATATTCTCTTTCTCCAGTGAGGCTGCACAACGATCTCATTACATGCATTCCGAGTTACCGGCAGCCCCACGTTATTCTCCTCGTTCAACCCTTGAGGTTCCTCCTAGTTTGCATTCTCCATGCTCAGGTTCTACTCATCACCCCAGCCCTTCTGGTACCGGTAACAGATCTAACAACCCGGAGTCTAAGAAGAACCATATCTTAGGATAACATTGAAGAAACAAAGAAGCATGTGTACTATTTTCAAGGTTTCTTTTCAAGCATTGCAATGGATCCCAAGAAAAAAAAAGAAAGTGGTCCGAGACATGGCCGTGGATAAGTGAACTGAAAGCTCCCCCTATCTGATTGCTATCTTCAATGCCGTATGGAAGTTTCCAAAGCCTTTTCATCCAGGAAGCATATCCATGAACTGTTTTTTTTCTTTGTAAATTACTCACTATTTTTCAGAGCTTCCAATACTGTGAAAGCTCCATTTATATTCTTACAGAAGGTGACATTTTAATCTCGATAAGTCGAATGAATTAGTAGATTTTAGAAAGTTTCATTTCTCTTTTAATTCCCACATCTTAGGTGCCCTGCCATCCTCTACCTCTGGTTCATCCATTGTTGGAGCAATTTCTCTTTTACTGTTAGTATTTGAACTCCAATGCAGCCATGAAACTAATGGCTAAGGATAAGAAAAAGTGGTTTATAACATCACATACTGAAAAAAAAAAAGATTTTCTATAATGAAATCACCGTCAAATTTGGTAAAAATGAAGCTCAGAATCTTCTTGGCCATACTCGAAGTTCGAACATACGTCTTTAAAAGTATAATATGTTTTACCACTACATCCAATACTCAATTGATATATTTCATATCAGACATTATGATTTAATCTCACTTGCCTTAATAACAATTAGTTTATTAACCCCTCTTGTACTCATCTTTGTTTCTTATTCTTTCCCACTCTTTCAATGGCTAATTAAATCCTCTTATCCCCCATGCCTTTAACTACTCCCACTTAGCCTCAATTGCCTTATAGTTGCACATTATATTATTCGTACTCTTCATTTTTCTCGAAATAACGATATATAATCGAGGTGAATTTAGAAATTTATTTAGGAAACCTTTTTCCTCTAGAGGAATACACCAATGATGCCACTTTGAAGCCATTTTCAATGGGATTGTACCAAACCTATTGAAGTGGACATCAGATAATGGCTCTCCCACTATCCAGATAAATGACTTCATCAAAAATTTTGCTCTGTATTGTATTTAATTCTCCTTTGGTTTACTTTGTGCATAAATAGCTCTTGGTTCTCACTGTTCGAGCAACAAGATTAGTCCGGATTCGAATTTCAGTGTTTATGATCATTCGGAGTTATGGAACAGAAAGCCTTCATCAAACTACCCCTTGTTCACTTGTTTCACATCTTTTTCCTGAGTCACCTGGTGTTTTGTCAACTTGATTATAGATACTATGCCAGCACTTGTCCTAATCTCACAAAGATTGTTAGATATGGTGTTTGGTCGGCCATTGCGATCGACACTCGAATGGCAGCCTCTCTCATTCGGCTTCACTTCCATGATTGTTTTGTTAATGTAATAATCAAACCGTTTTTCGTTTCGATATCAACATCAAGTCTATGAACATATCTATAATTTCAGCACATAAACTGGAACTTTCTTTATTTTTCTCCAGGGATGCGACGGTTCGATCCTACTTGACGATATCGGTTCGACATTTGTGGGGGAGAAAACTGCAATGCCTAATCGAAATTCAGTAAGAGGGTATGAGGTTATTGACAAAATTAAGGCCAATGTTGAGAAATTTTGCCCATCAACTGTTTCCTGCACTGATATATTAACTCTTGCAGCAAGAGATGCTGCTACTATTGTAAGTAACATTTCCATTTTCATTTGCTTTAAAGTACCCGATCGTATATCGTTATCATCCTTCATATGTTCGTGTATTTGCATCGGTGATCGACTCTTAAATTAGGCAGGGGCATCGTATTGGATGGTAGCCTTAGGTCGCCGAGACGGCAGGACGGGGAACAAGACTGCAGCTAATCAACTCCCATCACCATTCGAGTCCTTGGACAACATCATTTCGAAGTTCAATTCGAAGGGTCTTGATATAAAGGATGTGGTTGTTCTATCAGGCATGGTTTCATTCCAATTCCATAAACATGAATCTTTGATCACTTTGTGTTTTCTGCTCTAAAATGAAAATGAAAACAAAAACATGTTTTGCCATTGTTGCTAACCACAGGTGCTCACACCATTGGCTTTGCTCAATGTTTCACTTTCAAACAAAGGCTGTTCAACTATGGTGGCTCAGGCAAGCCCGACCCAGAGCTCGAAACATCATTTCTTGAAGGTCTTCAAAGTGTATGTCCGGATCAAACTGGTTCAGATTCAACTCTGGTTGCTCTAGATTCTCGTACGACCAACAGATTCGACAACAGCTACTACAGAAACCTCGTCAACAGTTCCGGCCTTTTGCAGTCGGATCATGTACTTAGCACAGATAATAGAACTGCTTCCATGGTGATTTACTACAGCAAATACCCTTTTTTTTTTTTAAAAGATTTTGGAGCATCAATGGTGAAGATGGCCAACATTGGTGTTCTGACAGGACAAGATGGGGAGATAAGGAAGGATTGCAAAGTGGTCAACTAGATTATACCTAACCTAGGAGCTTGTCACTTTTAAGGCAGAAAACTAAGGTTTTTTCTGTTTGTCATCAAAGTTTGAAATTTCTGCCATGGATGGAAATACTTTCTGGTTTTCAAAATGTGAACGATTGCATGAGAAATAGTATCTTTGTTTCAAAGTACATTGACTAAAGTCTATATATCTAATTTTAATTTTTTATTATTTATAAAATGGTTCTGAAATTTTATGATCTATGTTTATCTTAAAATTTTAAGATTATTATAATTTGTGTTCATCTTTAAATATATTTTAACATATTATCACTCTAAAAATATTATGAATCCACCACTGATTTCATTAGTTATAAAAAAATTAACTTAAATCATAATTTTTTGAAGTCAACTAAAAAAGACTAAATAAAATTTGAGTTATAAAATGAAACTTCGTTAACTCAAAAGTTTTAGTAATCAGTGGATCGATTTTTAAGTTCAATTGAGACTCTTAACTCTATCTTATGTGTATTGCATATAGGGGCGTAAATGAGCCGAGTCGAGTTTGAGTAGTGCTAGGCTCGGCTCGTTAAGAACTCGAGCTGAGTTCAAGCTTTATTCGAGCCTAATCTAGTCAAATACTAATCGATCTTTGATCATGTTGGACTCGAGTAACTCTTATTTGTCACGTCTCATTTTAAGCCTAAAGAAGAAAAAAACTTTGATACACAAGTTGTATAAACTCAAGCTTGTTAATTTAGGGTTTAAGATTTATGTTTAGGTTTTAGATTTTAATGTTTTAAGTTTAAAATTTTAGATTTTAAATTATAAAAAATATAAAAAATAGTATATTTATATTTTCAAGTAGTTCGTAAGCTTTTCGAGCCGAGTTTCATATAACTCGACTCGTCAAGAACTAGAGTTGAGTCCAATCAAGTCGAGTTTTAACCGAGCTTTAATCGAGTTGAGCTTGAGTAGCTGGTGATCTGTATCGTCTCCTTTTGTTAGAGTTGTTATTCTGTTGTTAATCTAGCCGTTATGGTTTAAGATAAGTTTGTTAGTCAGTTGAAGTTATTCTAGTATCATCTTCAGTTACTCATAAACCTATATATAAAAGGTTGCTGTAATGTTGAAATCATCTTGAGTTGAATAAGAATTCCCCTCTTTCTATTTCTTTCTCTCGTCTATTTCATATTCCATCATGGTATCAGAGGTTTCCATGGCAGAAAACTCTTCTGCTAAACCATTTACCAACAAGTTGGTCTCTATTCGCCTGGATGACTCCAATTTTCTTTTGTGAAAATAACAAATCATGTTTGCTGTAGAAAGTTTGGCTCTTACTGCATACATTGATGGATCTTTGGTGGTTCCTACTCAATATACGACTAGAGAAGGAGGTGCTCGAGTCTCTAATCCTAAGTATGTGAGGTACAAGCAGCAAGATAGTGCTCTTTGTTCTTGGTTATTGTCTTCTATTAGTTCCTCTATTTTACCTTCCTTGGTTAATTGCAAGACTGCTCTTGAGATCCGGGAAAAGGTAAGTCACAATTTCTCTGTAACATCAACAACTCGCATAATGCATCTTCACTATTCTTTAAAGAATATACGAAAAAGAGATCAATCGATGCGTGAATATTTTGCACAAATCTAGAGTGTCTGTGATAGTCTTGTTGTATGAGGGAATCCTTTAACGGAAACGATGCATATTTCTGCCATTCTTTCCGGTCTTCCCCCTGAATATGAACCAGTCGTGGCTGTTATCACATCCAGTCAAGTACCATACAAATTAGATGGAGTTGCCAGTGTTCTTATTGACATGGAGTCTCGACAATTTAAATTTCTGAATCAGAACTCAGTAAATCTGGTTCATGGTTTTCTTTCGGAAGGTGATGTTGGGTTTTAACAGAGCCCGTATAATGTCAACTTAGCCCAATACAATGGGTCTGGTTCTCAGTATAATGGGGGCTAATTCTTCTTCTCAGTATAATGGGGCTAGTTCGTCTGGTTTTTAGAAAGAGTCTCACAATCAAGGATTTCGTCCTACTGTTAGTCGTACTCCGTTCAGAGGTCGTGGAGGTCGTAGCTTTTTTAGTGGTCGTACACGTCCGCAATGCCAAATTTGTGGTAAGATTGGGCATCTTGCCAATCGTTGTTATTTCCGTTACGATCAGACTTATGATGGGTTTGAAAACTCTGCAAATCAATGTTCCTTCACTCAAGATTTTTCTGTAGAACAAGAAATTTTTAATGGTAGTCAACCTGTTGCCACTGAATCCGTTGTCGTGTCTGTTGTGGCTGTAGCTGAAGAGTTCTCTTATGGGGATGTTGCTTGGTATCCAGACTCCGGAGCTACATATCATCTCACGCCGGATGCAGGTAATGTCCAAGGTTTAGTTCCTTATTCGGGTTCTGGTAAGGTTGTTGTTGCTAATGGTATTACTTTACCCATAACTAGAGTAGGTTCAACTAGGCTAGAAACTACCTCTAGGTCTCTTGTTCTTAATGATTTATTACATGTGCCTTCTATAAAAAAATTTATTATCTGTTTTTAAGTTTACTAAAGATAATTTTGTTTCAGTAGAATTTTTTTCTAAATTTTGTCTTTTGAAGGACTTGACGTCTCATCAAACGATCCTTGGAGGAGTAAAATGTGATGGCCTTTACAAGTTTGTTGGTGACTTACATCGTTCTGGTTCATCTAATATTTCTTCCACTGTTACTTCTTTTTCTGCTGAATGTCCCAACTTTGCTAGTTCTTGTTCTAATACTTCTGTAGAGTGTAATGCTCAATTGTGGCATAGAAGGCTCGGTCACCCTTCTAATGAAACTCTTGTGAAATTAGTTGAACTTTGTAATATTTCAGGAATTAATAAAATTTCTTTTTGTCAAGCTTGTAAGCTAGGTAAAAGTCATAAACTACCTTTTCAAAGATCTATCACTATTTATAATGAGGCACTTCATCTTGTTCAAATAGATGTTTGGGATCCTGCACCTCTTTTATCTAATAATTCTTGTTATTATATAAGCTTTGTTGATGCCTGTACCAGATATACTTGGATCTATTTTTTGTCTAGAAAATCTTATATATATATAAAGTTGTAGTTCATTTTCATACAATGGTGCAAAGACTTACCAATTATAAACTTAAAATTTTCCAATTAGATTGTGGCTCTGAATTCAGTCTTTTGCAATCTTATTTTTCTAAACATGGAATTAAATTTCAAAAGACTTGTCCTAACACATCAGAACAAAATAGCTTAGTTGAAAGAAAACATAGACATGTTGTTGAATTAGGACTAACCTTGCTTGCTCAAAGTGGTGTTCCCTTTAAATATTGGTCGGATGTTTTTTACACAGCAGTTTTTTTGATTAATAGACTACCTACTAATGTGTTATCAGGTGTTTGACCTTATGAAAAACTATTTAAAAGTAAGCCTGATTATAATTTTTTAAAGGTATTTGGTAGTCAATGTTTTCCATTTACAAGGCCTTATAATAGTCATAAACTTGACTTTAGATCAAAACCATGTGTTTTTCTTGGTTACAGTGCATCTCAACATGGGTATAAATGTCTTAGTTTTGATGGTAAAGTTTATATTTCTAGACATGTTCAGTTCAATGAATCTCATTTTCCTTTTCTTTCTAACGATGATTCTCTCACTAATCTCAATTCTAATAAGTTTTCTGTTTTTTAATCTTTTAAATATTCACCTCCAGTGCTAGTTAATAGCTTCTTACCTGCTCAAAATGCTTTAATGCCTTCTGGTAGTCGTGTTGTTTCTATTTCCAGGACCAATGTTAATAATGCTAGACAGTCTGAAGATGTTGCAGCCAACGTGCAACCTGCTCTTGCTATTCTTGATGTTTCAAGGAACACTACTCTTGAAGAAGCTGCTGCTACTACTATTGGTCTACCTGCTGCTATTCCTAATGTTTCAAGGAACGTTACTCCTGAAGAAGCTGTTCCTACAGCTGCTGATCTACATGTTGCTTGTCCTTTGCAAGGGTGTGTTACTTCTACTAGACCAGGGCTTGGTGTTGTTCAACAATCTGCTAATATTGGTCAACAAAATGCTGCTCTTGATCAACAACCTGTTGCTCTTGATCAACAACATGTTTCTACTGATCAGTTTGTTAATCTTCCCTTCCAAGAACGCTCTCCTTCAACCACATCAAGGTCTGATGTTGTTAGACAATATGCTACTGTTACACTCGATCAACATTCTCCTATTCAATCTGCTGGAAATAATTATTCTTCTGCTGCTACTCTCGGTCTTCAACCTTCTGTTCAACCTGCTAGATTTAGTTCTTCTACTGGACCAGTATCTGTTTGAGTTTCTACTGCCGAGTCATCCAGTTCTTCTTCAACTTCTATAGAGATGTGTCAGTCAAGGAGAGGTCATTCTATGATCACAAGGTCTAAAGCAAGAATTTTTAAGCCTAAAGTGTTTGCAGTCACTACTTTAGACTCAAGTTTACCGACAAATATTCATCAAGCTATGCTTTTAGAGAAATGGAGAGAGGCAGTTCTTAAGGAAATGGATGCTTTGTTACAGAAAGGGACGTGGGAACTTGCTGTCTTACTTGAAAACAGGATACCTATTAGATGCAAGTGGTTTTTCAAGGTTAAGAAACATCCAGATGGCAGTATAGATCGTTATAAAACCAGGCTTGTGGTCTAAAGGGTACTCTCAACAAGCAGGTTTTGATTATTCAGAGACGTTTAGTCCAGTAGTTAAGCCTGTCACAATCAGAGTTCTTCTTAGTATAGCTCCTACCTCAGGATGGATACTTAGACAAATCGATGTTGATAACGCTTTCTTAAACGGTGATCTATCTGAAGAAGTCTATATGGTACAACCACCTGGTTTTGAGATAAAAGATTCCTCCGGTCAGCAGCTTGTTTGCAGGTTAAAAAAGTCCCTATATGAACTCAAACAAGCTCCACAAGCCTGGTTTGACAAGTTTCGGTCCTATTTGGTTGACTCTCTTGGTTTTTCTGCTTCGTTAGCTAACTCCTCTTTATATTTTAGAAACAATCATGGTGTGAAAGTGTATGTTATGGTGTATGTAGATGATATTGTTGCAACTGGTAATAATGCTAGAGAAGTAGATATGGTGATCAAGAATATTAATCAAAGGTTTTCTCTCAAAGATCTCGGTCAGTTAAATTTCTTTCTTGGTATGAATATATGCAATGTCAAAGATGGTGTTATTTTAAGTCAGAAGAAACATATACTTGGTCTGCTAGAAAAGACCGAGATGGTGGATGTTACTGTCACATCTACACCTATGGTTACTTCTCCTAGACTCTCTCTTACTGATGGTGTTCCTTTCTCTAATGTAACTTTGTATAGACAAGTAGTAGGCACTTTGCAGCATATTTGTTCTACTCGACCAGATATTCAGTACTATGTTAATAAGGTTAGTCAATATATGCAAGCTCCCCTGGACAAACATTGGAAAGCAGTTAAAAGGATTGTTAGATATTGTTGCGTGTCAAAAGTACGCAATTAGTGCAAGTGAACACGTCGCAAGTAATAAAGTGATAAGTATAATCGTGTATCGTCTCCACAGGGATTGGTCTAATTAATATGCCTTACTCGTCTTCTTGCTCTATAAAAATAAAGATACAAGTAATTTGGAGTTTAATGAAACTAAACAAATTAAAATAAAGAAAACTAAGTAAAAGGATGAGATCTGATTAAGAGAGAGGGCAGGATACAGTTGCGTTGTACTGTGGATTTGATTGACTTGTCTCTGTCTAATGCAATTGTACATCACTGCCTCGGCATTATTGTAGATTACTGCTTTGGAAGCAACGATACTTGTCCGCCGCGGCAATCCCTTGCTCTTGGGTGGACCTTATCAACGTTTGGCAAAGTGTCCTTGGATGACTCCGCTTATCCCTAAGTCGAAGTACTGTTGGTGATCAATCCTTGATGATACCTCCCGGCGTGAATCAATTATAATCATCAACCAATCTCACACTTCTTTTAGCCGCTGAAACTCTTAACCTATCCCTAGGCCGAGTTAGTATTTCGCGATTGAAATACCGTACTTATCCCTTTCGTGAATCTAACTCTCCCATGTCTAGATAAATGGATTACTCACAAACTTCTCTCCCGAACTTGAATGCAAGAACAAAGAATGAAAAAGGATAAGCAAACCTTGATATTTTATTGCATTGAAAGAAAGAACAAAGTACAATCTCCTCTCACAAATACTTAACAACCTTCACCTAAACCCTAAGAAAACTTAGAACATAATGTGAGAGAAAGAAAACATTGAGTTTAGGGTGAACTCTTTAAGAATCAACTCTCTCCATTCCCTTGGACGACTAAGTCTTATATAGGTTTGGCCTAGGGCAAACCTTTCCTAAGTAGAATACAACTTGGAGTAGGGAACAAGTCATGTACATAAATAAAATATTTCCAAGTTTATTCCAACTAAGAAGCTTTCCCGCGTGGCATTGTCTTGGGCTTTTCCTCGTGCTAATCAGCTCCGATCCATGTGCTGCATGTCCAGAAACGTCCCTTGTATTTTTATCTTCCAATCGCCTATAGTATCACTTCCTGTCTTTCTGTTGCTGTCTCGGCATCAGGTCCTGCCTCGGCCATGTTGCTGTCGTGGCCATAGTTTATCCTGCACAGATGTAAAAATTGTAGTAAAACTAGCCTTTTATGTAAATATCATCTTTATACGCATAACCTCTAAATATATCACATTAAGTGTATGCATTGATCCAAGTGGGTGTAGATTTGATGATTAATGCCCATAAAAGGTGTAAAAAGTGATAGTGATTTGAGCACTTATCACACCCCCAAACTCGAACTATTGTTTTTCCTTAAGCAATGCAAACCATCAATTTGCCAAACTCTATTCTCTTTTGGTCTTATGTTTCTATCTATTCTCCCCACCATAACTATGTCTATTCTTTAGACTTAACCTTTCGGCTACCCAAGGGTTTACCTAGAAACAAACTATAAGATTTAGTGAGTGTATGTGTTTTTGTGGACAAGTTTGATTAAAGGCTTTCTTAGATAAACTCTAAGTTCAAGACAAGTAGATTTTGGTTAAGTGTTCTCTTCTTTTCTAAACCACCAATTCTTGAGCCAATTTCGGGCACCTCAAGGATTGTGTTTTTCTCATCACTAATTCCTTCTTTCTTTCTTTGTTTTGATATTCCTTATAGCATACTAGAGCCAATTTCGGGCACCTCTAGCATGAAGAAGAGTAATTCCTAGAGCCGGTGATAGGAACCTCTAGTCACTTGCCCAAAAATCTAAGTCTTTATCACCTAAGTTCATTAAAAGAATTCCTATAATCCAACAATTCCCAAAAGTGTTTTTAAAATTTATCTTATAGTAAGCTTCTAAGTTTTCATCCTTGAGTATCCTAAGGTTAAACCTTCTTAACAGGACCTAACCATGGTAAGGAGAAAGATTTCTATAGCCTTAAAGAATAAACTAAGGCAATACTGATGATGGACAGTGTAAAAGTAAAGGCAACAATTTAAGTACGAGGTAGATAAATGCAAAAATATTTCAGAAAACAAAAAAAAACAAATACTCCATTTTCATGGTAAGACCGCAGCAGTAGGATGCCTCGGCAGTGCATCTACACCCCCAAACTCTAACTGAGCATTATCCTCAATGTTCACAACACACAGCAGGTAATTAAATCAATTAAACAAGTAAAGAAATAAGAGCAGTAAAGGCTTAAAATTTAAATAGACTCCGAGGAGCTGTTGGTAACAATTTTTTTCTAGGCCTTCCTAACGATTCTTTCGTCCTTGTTCCTTGTGCTGGTGATTGTTGCGTTTTTGCTTGTCGGTGTGGTTGAACTCGTGTGGGTGGTGTCCTTTGCAAGGGAGCATCCACTTCTTCTCCTTCTTCTTCCTCGGCAAGTTCTTCCGTATGAATTATGTCTGTCACTCCTTCCTCTTCGACATTTATTGCCTCGGCATAATGGGTACTTGGGCCGGCATGTTGAATGCTTGGCTCATTATCGAATGAGCTTTGATGTACATACTCATCTATTTCCCGTGAGAGACTGCCCATGGGGATAGGGGATCTTGGTGGAGTGCTGAAAATTGCCCTCCTCTTTGATGGCCGTCTGCTGGTAGATGATGCCGCGGCGGAGTCTGTTGCCCTGGATGGGCCAGCAGCATTGAAATGTTGTTGTGGTCTGGGCGGGAAGAATGGCCTCGGTCCTGGGCTGGAGTAGTCTCGGTGTATGGTGCAGCCGTTACAAAAATGTTGGCTGGAAATTTTGGAAAATGTACTCCTTGGCTGGGAAAATTCTTGATCATCATCTGGGCAAGTGTGCAGTTGAAGTCCCTTTAATATTCCATGTATCGTTGCTGGCGAAGGTCCATAGTTGCCATCCTTTGTAGTATCTCTTGGTATGGGTCTGTTGCGGCAGTGGTGTGGGCAATGTCAGGCATACCTGCCGTGTACTGGGTTCCGGAAGTGAAGTTAGCAGTGTATTGCTGAGGGGTTTCCTAGACTGGTTCTGCTTGTGTGATCTGCATGATTTTGTGGCAGAAGTCTCTGGTCCATCCACGCCTTTGGGGAGTGTATTCGTCCGTGTCTTCTACTAGTAAACCACATTCGTGTATCTCCCTTAAAATTATTTCTCCAACGTTGATGCTCCGTTTGTTGATGATGGATTGGATGAGCACCAATCTCTTTCGGTCCACCGTGCTGTTGTGGGAGGTGGGGATGAGGCGTCTTTTGACAAAGGTGTTCCATAGCTTGGCCTTGGGCTTTAGGTTCTGCCTTGCTACAGATCCTCTATGGGCACCGGTTTCCCATGGAGTATTGTTGTAGCAAAGGTCGTCTTTAATCAACTCGTAATCTTCATTGGTGATGTCGTCGAAGAACTCTAAGTGGATATCTCGTTCAGGGGCTAAGCCATAGAATTGGTTGATTGTCTCGGCATCAAGGCGGACAGGTCTGCCTCGGCAGTGGACGTATAGAGAGTCCTTGCTCGGTCCATGTGTATAGAATTCCCGCACGATGGTGGCGTTGGCCTGAGTGGGTTGTAGGCAAAAGATTTGCCATGCTTGGTATTTGATCCTCTCGAACAAGTAGTGCTAGATGCCGAAGTTTTCCTTATCGGAGTGTTGGAACCCTTGCTCCTCCCACAACTGCCGAGCAATGAAAGACCTGTTGAAGCAGTCTTCGACAGCGGCAGGGGCAAAGCGGTTGTAGGTGGCCATGGATGAATGTTTTAAGATTTGAGGTTCTTGGAGATTTTCTTGAAGAAGTTCTGGAAATTTCAAGAAAGCTTTTGAGTCGGCAGAGAGTATTGTGAGAGCAAGATTAGCAAAAATTCTAAAGAAAATAAGAATGCAATAGTGAATAGTTCAAGAGAAGGAAGGTGCTTATATAGGCCTCGGCCTTGTAGCCGTTTGAAAAACTAGACGTTTAGCATTGAATGCTGTTTAACTTTTACTGTCGCGACAGGAATCTCGGCAGACTAGCCGTTACACTGTTCTGCCCGTTGGGACTACTGCGGCTCTGACACTGTGCACTGCCTCAGCAGTAGGCTTCTTGTTGTGAACTACTTCTCCTTTATTCTTGCTTTATTGTCCTATCCTAAATAGATAAACATCAATAAAAAAAAAGAAACATTCAAGTAATGAGAAGATAATTATTCCTAAATGATAAGTGCTCAACTTACTATCACTTTTTATACCTTTTATAGGCATTAATCACTAAATTTACACCCACTCGGACCAATACATGTACTTAATGTGATATATTTAGAAGTTATGATTATAAAGATGATATTTACAGAAAATGCAAGTTTTACTGCATTTTTATATCTGTGCAGGAGAAACAAGTGCCGCGACAGCAACATGGCCGAGGCAGGACCTGATGCCGAGGCAGCAGCAGAAAAAAAGGAAGCAATACTGTAGGCGATCGGAAGAGAAAAATCCAAGGGACGTTTCTGGAAACGAAGCACATGGATCGGAGCTGGTTAGCATGAGGAAAAGCCCAAGACGAGGCCACGCGGGAAAACTTCTTAGTTGAAATAAACTTGGAAATATTTTATTTATGTACATGACTTGTTCCCTACTCTAAGTTATATTCTACTTAGGAAAGGTTTGCCCTAGTCCAAGCCTATATAAGACCTAGCCGTCCAATGTATTAGGAGAGCCGATTCATAGAGAGTTTACCCTAAGACACATTGTTTTCTTTCTCTCAAATTATGTTCTAAGCTTTCTTAGGATTTAGGTGAATGTTGTTAAGTATTTTTGAGAGAAGATTGTACTTTGTTCTTTGTTTCAATGCAATAAAACTATCAAGGTTTGCTTATCCTTTGCCATTCTTTGTTCTTGCATTCAAGCTCGGGAGAGAAGTTTGTGAGTAATCCATTTATCTAGACTCGGGAGAGTTAGATTCACGAAAGGGATAAGTACGGTGTTTCAATCGCGAAATACTAACTTGGCCTAGGGATAGGTTAAGAGTTTCAGCGGCTAAAAGAAGTATGAGATTGGTTGGTGAGTATAATTAATTAACACCGGGAGGTATCATCAAGGACTAGTCATCAACAGTACTTCGACTTAGGGATAAGCGGAGTTATCCAAGGACACTTTGTCGAACTTTGATAAAGTCCACCCACGAGCAATGGATTGCCGCGACGGACAAGTATCGTTGCTGCCAAAGCAGTAATCTGCAGTACTGCGGAGGCAGTGATATACAATTGCATTGGACAGAGACAAGTCAATCAAATCCACAATACAACGCAACTGGATCCTGACCTCTCTCTCTATTGATCAGACTTCATCTTTATTCTTAGTTTTCTTTATTTCAATTTATTTAGTTCCATCAAAACCACAATTACCTGTGTTTTTATTTTATTTCTTTTTACAGAACAAGAAGACGAAGAAGGCATATTAAGTATACCAATCCCTATGGAGACGATACACGATAATACTATCACTTTATTACTTGCGATGTGTTCACTTGCACTAATTGCGCACTTTTGACACGCGACACTAAACACCATAATTAAGAGAATTCATGAAAATACCAAATAAAATAAAAGAGAAAATTAATATAAAATAAGAATATAAAAAAACTTGTGAAGGGTCGTTTCCTATATTTCTTATAGTCCATCTGCACCCTCCATCGAGTGACAATTCTACTCAAAAAGATATGGGTTAATGCGAGTACGGATACTCCCATTTGTGCTATCATGGTGGAGGTGCTTCCGTTTGTGTTCTTTTGTAGTCCATGCCTATCCTCCAACTTGATATTATTCCTGAAGGCATGAATATCTCGTTAGAAAAAATTATATCAATATCCAACCATTTAATTACCTCATTCTTGTTGACTTTCAGAATGGTTGGATATAGCCTTTGTTGTCGAGGCAATTGTTGTGCTAGCCAATTGTCGTGGCAATCCTTTGCCAAAATTTTGTGTACGTCAAATGAAGAATCATCTTTCTTGAAGTCTTCAAGAATCAACCCACATTGTTCTTTATGCTTCTCAAAAATCTCCATCAGTAGAGATTTTGGTTTAGAACTACTATTAGATGGAATTATCACAGATAAAATATCATCTTCCAAATAATCATATCCTATTTGTGATGGCTTCAAATATTGTAACGTTGACTCCTCGAAAGATACCTGCAATGGAAGAGATGGGTTTTTTAAAGAATTCAAAAGGTTCAATCATTACCTTCTCATATTCCATTATCACGGCATTGCCATCTTGTTGATCGAGCATGTTGTCATGTAATTGCCCAGGCAACTGTGAGTGAGAGTAATCCTCAGATTCCATGGTATCCATGGTATATATAGATCTCTGCAATTGATCTTCTGAATCCCGCAAGGGTGCATCCAATCTAGCTATATATGCATCGAATAACTTTAATTGTTCTGTCATTAATTCTTCAATTCTAGCCATTGACGCTTTCAATGTTTCCTCAAATGAATTTGGATACTCTTGAGAAGAATTATATTGCCATGTCTTATCTGTAACATCAACAAAATTGTCATGGTAAAAATTTTGAGCGTTTTGATCATACCATGAAGGATTTTGTTGTTGGTTCCATCTATGGTCCTCTATGTGGCCATATGTTCCAGTACTATACGGGCAATTGCTAACCAAATGATCATCTCCACAATTAAAACAAAATTTTTCCCAAGCATAAACTTGTTGGGTTGCTCTTGGTTGGCATAGATAATCATCATTTAATCTAGGAAATTCTTGATTGGCTCGATTCATATCTTCCAACATCAACTCCTGAATAGATTTCTTTCTTTCTCCTTGCATCTTGAAAATCCTTCAACTTGAAACAAACCTATAATTTTTAAAGAAAAAGTAAAAGAAAATATGTTAGTAAAAATAACTAAAAGCAAGAAAATAAAGAAAACAAAATTTAGTTGTCAATCCCCGGCAACGATGCCAGAAACTTGTTGCATGTCAAAAGTGCGCAATTAGTGCAAGTGAACACGTCGCAAGTAATAAAGTGATAAGTATAATCGTGTATCATCTCCACAGGGATTGGTTTACTTAATATGCCTTATTCGTCTTCTTGCTCTGTAAAAACAAAGACACAAGTAATTTGGAGTTTAATGAAACTAAATAAATTGAAATAAAGAAAACTAAGTAAAAGGATGAGATCTGATTAAGAGAGAGGGCAGGATCTAGTTGCGTTGTACTGTGGATTTGATTGACTTGTCTTTGTCCAATGCAATTGTACATCGCTACCTCGGCAGTACTGCAGATTACTGCCTTGGCAGCAACGATACTTGTCCGCCGCAGCAATCCCTTGCTCTTGGGTGGACCTTATCAACGTTCGACAAAGTGTCCTTGGATGACTCCGCTTATCCCTAAGTCGAAGTACTGTTGGTGATCAATCCTTGATGATACCTCCCGGCGTGAATCAATTATAATCATCAACCAATCTCACACTTCTTTTAGCCGCTGAAACTCTTAACCTATCCCTAGGCCAAGTTAGTATTTCGCGATTGAAATACCATACTTATCCCTTTCGTGAATCTAACTCTCCCGAGTCTAGATAAATGGATTACTCATAAACTTCTCTCCCGAGCTTGAATGCAATAACAAAGAATGGCAAAGGATAAGCAAACCTTGATATTTTATTGCATTGAAACAAAGAACAAAGTACAATCTTCTCTCAAAAATACTTAACAACCTTTACCTAAACCCTAAGAAAACTTAGAACATAATTTGAGAGAAAGAAAACATTGAGTCTTAGGGTGAATTCTCTAAGAATCGACTCTCTCCATTCCCTTGGACGACTAAGTCTTATATAGGCTTGGCCTAGGGCAAACCTTTCCTAAGTAGAATACAACTTGGAGTAGGGAACAAGTCATGTACATAAATAAAATATTTCTAAGTTTATTCCAACTAAGAAGCTTTTCCGTGTGGCATTGTCTTGGGTTTTTCCTCGTGCTAATCAGCTCCGATCCATGTGCTGCATGTCCAGAAACATCCCTTGTATTTTTCTCTTCCAATCGCCTACAGTATCGCTTCCTGTCTTTCTGCTACTGCCTCGGCATCAGGTCCTACCTCGGCCATGTTGCTGCCGCGGCCATAGTTTATCCTGCACAGATGTAAAAATTGTAGTAAAACTAGCCCTTTCTGTAAATATCATCTTTATACGCATAACCTCTAAATATATCACATTAAATGTATGCATTGGTCCAAGTGGGTGTAGATTTGATGATTAATGCCCATAAAAGGTGTAAAAAATAATAGTGAGTTGAGCACTTATTAGATATCTCAAAGAAACGTTGAATCATGGTTTGTTCTTTAGTAAAGTACTTTCACCAGCAACCTTAGTTGGATATGCATACTCAGATTGGGGAACCAGTTCGGATGACAAGAGGTCTATAAGTGGATATTGTTTCTTTCTAGGAGGCAATCTCGTTTCTTGAAGCTCTAAAAAACAAGGGATAGTCTTGAGATCATCTACGGAAGCTGACTTTAGAAGTTTGGCTGATGCAATGTGTGAAGGCATTTAGATAAAGTCACTGCTCACAGAGCTTCAGATTCAACTTGTGTCAGTTCCTACTCTTTGGTGTGACAACACCAGTGCTATTGCACATTCCTCCAACCCAGTTCATCATGCTAAGTTGAAACATGTCGAGCTTAATCTTAGTTTTGTTAGAGAGAAAGTTATATGTGGAGATTTTCAAGTCAACTATGTTCCTGTTACAGAACAAATTACAGATGTTCTTACAAAACCTATCTCGTCAACCTTTTTTCTACATCTACGAAAACAACTCAAAGTTATTTCCTCTGAAGATTTGTAGTCTTTCTTTATCAATAAAAATCTGAAAAAAAGAAAGAATAGGAAAAATGTTAGAGTTGTTATTCTGTTGTTAATCTAGCCGTTATGGTTTAAGATAAGTTTGTTAGTCAGTTGAAGTTATTCTAGTATCATCTTCAGTTACTCATAAACCTATATCTACAAGGTTGTTGTAATGTTGAAATCATCTTGAGTTGAATAAGAATTCCCCTCTTTTTATTTTTTTCTCTCGTCTATTTCATATTCCATCACCTTTACATCCCTGATTGCATATGAAAAATATGAAAATGTATATCATATATGATTATAAAGAATGATAAAATTATAATAAATTAATGTTTACAATTAAGTTTGAATATCAACTTAAAAAATTTGAGTTATAAATAAAAATAGTCAACTTAACCGATTCAATTTTTACTTAAAAAATTTAAATAAAATTTAAGTTATAGATAAAAATAATCAACTTAACCGACTCAATTTTTTTAAATTTAACACAACTCAATCTAATATTTATTCTTAATGATACAAATCTTGTTTTTATTTAATCACGAATATCGAACCCATTACTTGACTAATCCAAATACTAAAAAAAATATCATACAAATTTTCTAATTATCTTGTTCGATTAAAAAATTATATCTCATTAAATTAACCGGTTCGTAATAATACAAATCTTTAATAAATGATAATAATAATAATAATAATAATAATAATAATAATAGAGAATCAGCTATATATACGGATATAGGATCCTAGGATCCTATGGGACAGCCTCAACATCTACATCTTCTCCCTAATAAAGGCTGGAAATATGACCCCACCTTAACCTCACAGTCTGTGTCCTGTAACTGACTCAACACCAAAATCCGACGGTTCCTAAGGACACCTCGAAAAGCAGGTAGCAGCAGCACTCAAAACAAACCAACATCCGAAACGAACGAGCGAACCCAGAAAAGACCAAGACTCTTTCCTTTCTTTACTTCTTTTTTCTTTTTCTCGGGTTCAAAATAAAAAGTGGGGTTAGGGTTGTTTTGGGTCATTTTCAGTTGAAGCAAAGAGTTGAGTGAGAGGGAGAGAAGGGGAAATGGTGAACCCAAGATGTTATTTGGACATAAGCATAGGAGGAGAACTAGAAGGAAGGATAGTAGTGGAGTTGTACAAGGATATTGTGCCTAAAACTGCAGAGAATTTCAGGGCTTTGTGTACCGGTGAGAAGGGCATTGGACCTAACACTGCTGCCCCCTTGCACTACAAGGTTCTAACTTTTGTTTTGTCTTTTTGATATTCATGCAGCTCTAATTTTGATATGTGGAAGCTTGAAACTATTTATAGTTTAGTCTTTCTTCCCGGAATGTCAAAAGGTGTCAAATTTCTTTGGTTTGAGTTTAGTGGGTGGTAAAGTAAGGGGATTTTGCTTTGACTGAAGTAAAAGCCTTTTGTGTGTGTGTGTGTGTTTCGATTGTTAAATATATCTGTCATGCTGTATTAAGTCTTAGTAATTGAGTATTTGGTAGAGCTTACATGTTTTCTTTGCATGTTTTGTGTTCTGTGATGTAAAGTAAGCTGTTTTAAGTGTTAAAAGATTGAAGTTTCACGGGCTTTAACTCGAGTTCTGTTTTTTCATTTTGGAATTGTTGTGAAAATGATAAAATGATGCAATGGTACGCTGCAAGATAACTTATTTTTCCTCCTAAAATACAGTTGGCTTCTAATGTTAATGGATGTAGACATGACTTGAAACTTAGACAATAAAGGAAATCAAGATGTCTATTTTAGACGGCTTCTTGCTTTTGCAATTTCAGTTTTGTTGAATTATGGTTATGCACCTCCAAATAGTTTTCTTTACTTTTGTAAGCAACTTTGTAGTGCTTTTCTTTTTCTAACAATGCTGCATTTTGATTTATAGGGTGTGCGCTTTCATCGTATTATCCGAGGTTTCATGATACAAGGTGGGGATATATCAGCTGGTGATGGAAAGGGGGGAGAATCTATTTATGGCTTAAAATTTGAAGATGAAAATTTTGAGTTAAAACACGAAAGGAAAGGAATGTTATCCATGGCTAATATGGGGCCTAACACCAATGGGTCTCAGTTCTTCATTACAACCACTCGAACGTCTCATCTCGATGGGAAACATGTGGTTTTTGGGAAGGTTTTGAAGGGAATGGGTGTTGTTCGATCTATCGAGCATGTTGCTACTGAGGATGGTGATTACCCCACTCAAGATGTTATAATTGAAGATTGTGGAGAAATTCCTGAGGGGGTAGATGATGGGGTATCTAATTTTTTTAAGGATGGTGATATGTATCCTGATTGGCCAGCTGACCTTGACAAAAGAACAAATGAAATTTCTTGGTGGATGATGGCAGTTGACTCTATCAAAGCTTTTGGAAATGAGCAGTACAAGGTATTTCATATAATTGTATTGTTTTTACTTTTTTTGCTGCAAGTTTGCTTCATTTTCCGTTTTTCGTAGATTACACATGTTACGCTATTATGAATGCTTAGTGATGGCACATTTTTACCATACATTAGACTTTAGAGTATCAATAGCTTTTGTTCTTTTCTTTGGAATTTGATTTACTGCTACAGTGTTACTGGATATTCCTAGTTGTTCCCTCTTTTACAGAAACAAGCCTATAAGATTGCTCTTCGGAAATATTGGAAGGCTTTACGCTACTTGGATGTCTGCTGGGACCTGGAGGTCATTGATCAAGGTGCATAATTTAGTTTCTTTCTTTGATGATCATGATTTTATTTCCTTTAATCGTCTACTTATTCTGCTGACCTTTTTGCTTCCTTTCTAATTTATCATCGCATAGAGAAGAGCTCCTCTTTGCGGAAGACGAAGTCTCAGATATTTACAAATAGTTCTGTAAGATTTTGATTTCCTTGAAAATATTGTATCATTAATAAGTCATGGGTTTAGGCAACTAGCATGGCAAGATTGTTCCAATCTTCTTTCTCACATTTTAGGTTCTCATTCATTGAGTAAAGGATGTTATGATAGAGAGTTCCTATGTGTTAGTCTCTGTTATCAGTATCACTTATATTCTTTTTTCGTTTATTGATGTTTGTTTCCTTTACATATGACTACTGTCTGTTCTGTGTCTGCTTTAGGCCTGCAAGTTGAAACTGGGTGATCTAAACGGAGCATTGTTGGATGCTGACTTTGCAATTCGTGATGGACAAGATAATGTGAAAGCTTTCTTTCGCCAAGGCCAGGTCAGTGCTTCATATTTGATACACGTTCAAAGCCAACGTTATTGCATTCTTGGCACCACTTACTTTGCCTGGTCTGTTTTCTTTTCCATTTCTTTTCGATGGTCATGTTTAGAGTTAAGTTTGTAGCTGTGCTTTTTTTGGCTGACTAGCATTGGTGCTTTTTCAAGCTTAACTATATTGTAGTTTCTTATTTTGCTAATTGGTTTGAAGGAGGAACCTTTCGTGTTTATAACAAAATAAACTGCATGCTCTTGTTTTAACTGGAATGCATGTTGTTCAAACTATTAAATGGCTATTTGCACTTATATCTGGGATTTTTTTGCTTCAAATGCTTTTGTTTTTAACTGATGTCAGGCATACATGGCTCTTAATGACATTGATGCTGCAGTTGAGAGCTATAAAAAGGCATTGGAATTAGAGCCGAATGACGGTCAGTAAAATCTTGTCTGTGAAACCCCTACAATGCTCCCTCATTCCCTCTTCCATTCTATTTGTCTGTTTTACTGTTTTGAGGTTCGGAAGGGCTCGATAGGTTTTTGTATTTGATTAATGAAGTGCCATGTTGTGTCACCTGGTAAAGTTGCATACCATTGTAATATAAGTACAAAACTTGATGTTATATCATTTAATTAGTTTCTGCTATCATTCTTAGTTCTTGTTCATCAAAATCCTCCAATTATATACTTTTGAGTGGACTCGGGGATGACCATCTTATATCATGTTTTCTGCCACTCAGGTGGAATAAAGAAAGAGCTTGCAGCGGCAAGGAAGAAGGTTGACAATAATCATTTATTCTTTCGCTGAATGAATATTTAATGCTTTCCACCTCACACTTCCTGTTGATTTCACCTGCGAAGTTAATTGAATTTGTAACACTGCTGCAGATTGCCGATAGATGAGATCAGGAGAAAAAGGCATACTCTAAAATGTTTCAGTAGATCTTTACCCTACATTATGGTACAGCAACAACCTTTCTGTTTGCTTTCCAATTATCTGTGTTTCACCTTGTCTAGCATATCGTGCTCTGATGATTTGCAGGTCGCCTTTTGTCTCAAAGGATCGATTTTGAGGTTTTATTTTTGCATACATTGTCCTGTATCCATTTGTGGGAGATCTTTTATAGTCCGGCTCGCATTATGAAAAAACAGGTTTGCATTTTCCGATCTTTGCTATGCTTACTTGCATACATGTCTATTCGTTTGAACTTATTATGGAATTTATGCTGTTGTACAGGATTTAACGCACAGTAAAAACCTAGCTAATCTCTCTTCAGAAAATACTCAAACTCGGGTGTATTTTAAATCAGAACCATCTTTTATTCCTTTTCATTTCTGATCAAGCAGATATGACATTTTATTCCGAGCAAGAACTGTATTTTTGCATACATGTCTGTTAGAATTTATCTGAGCATTCCTTTTATTCGAGCTAAGATTGATTTTTTCTTTTTCTCTTTCAACACTGTATTCCTCCTGCTTTTGGACTTGCTCATAAATTGTGGCTTCCCTTGCCTATTCTGATTAATTTCTTTTGCTCGAGCTTTCGGCAATGCAAAGTCCTTGTTTGGGATTTCATCTACATCCAGCTTAATCAAGTCCATTTCTCCCGTCTCCTCTTCTTTCATTTCTTCAACTTTGACCATCTTGTCTGGACGTGTTTCTTTCAATCTTTTTAAAGCCGAGTTTTGTGCCGCCTCTGCAGTTGCCCTCTGTTCCATAGCTACCGAAACCCGCCAAGTCGCCAGCGATGTTTCTTCTTTAGCACTTCTCTTTAGGGCATAGTAGTCTTCCTGAGTTAGTTCAACCGGGGAATTATCAGATTCTAGATGATCGATGTATTGAATTGCTTTGGCTGCTGATGCTCCAAAAGCTTCTAATTCTATTTGCGCTGCTCGAAGTGTGAGCTGCAATGTACGAAGAGTGTGCCTCCTTAGCCGCAAGGTATTTTTTAGTTTCAGTCGTGTTCTTCCCTCGTCTTCCCTGCCTGCCTTTAATTGTCCCAACTAATCGCGTGCTTGTTCCAGAACCTGCTTCATTTCATTGATTGTCTTTACAGCCCTGAGTTCTTCCTCTCTTTTGGCTCTAATGTCCCCAACAAGGGTCTCTAGTTTTGATTCGAGCTCCGAAATCATATTATTCGAAATAGAATTTTGATTCTGAGTCATTGTGAGCTCCAATTTTAGTCTTTCAAGCTCATCAATGAGAGGTTTGGACTCTAACCATGAATCTGTAGCATCATCCTTGGCTCCCTTCAGCTGTTCCTTTGTTTTCTGCAGTTCCACAATCTTGGCCTCCAAGATATTGTTGCTTACTCCATCAGAATCTCTTGGTTTGTCTAAGTGGTTTGCTGAGATTTCTCCATCGAACGACTCCATCGTTGTTATCCGTGACCAAGAATTGGGAAATCTCTGAAATGTTTGCTTTACAAATTCATGTGTCTTAAGATTTTATTTTCCTTGTAAATGCTGTCGTTTTCCTTGCCCAACTATTCATATGAAACAAGTGGTATGAAATTCCTAGAAATGTCTTGTTTTTCCTGGCTGGTGTTTATTTGTTTGTTCGTTGGTTTTACATGTTTGGGTGCGGCAGGAGAGGCAGATTCTTGTTTATTTGTACTTCAACATTCACTAGTTTTATCAAAGCAATAGGACTCTATCATTTTACAATAGGACTTTATGTTTACAATCGAATCGAGTCGAGTTAAATAGGTTGAATGATAAATGATTGGCGAATTTAGAAAAAAGAACAAGCTAGTAATTTTCAACAATTATAAATTAATCCAACTATAAAACTAACTATTCTTTCTATAAACAGTAATGAATTTTAGGGGGAAATCTAGGCCTAAAACCATCTATCTAAATTGTATAATGAAAATAAGCTTTTAAAACTCGTTAAAAATCATAAAAAAATTATGTTGTTAAATCTAACATTTTAAGTTTTAAATAAATTTTAAGGTAAATTAAATAGATAGTCACTATGGAGTTAGTATTGAAATGATCATAATACTTTAAAAAACGTCAAATATACCAGTCAATTATTAAAATAGTATTAATATAGTCACTAACCGTTAAAAATTAACAGGTTAATGGCGTGACAGTTAAAAATAAAATAAAATAATTACACATTTATTTCCTATTATTTATACATTCTTTCAATTTAGTTCTAAATTTTTATTATAATAAAATAATATAGGTGGTGTGACAAATGTCATCACCTTATTAGATCACCTTATTGGAGGATATTATATATATATATTGAACTTATTTTTCTTCTTCAATCGGGTGGTGACACCACCAGGAGAAAAACAATATCCACCAAGTTTGTTGTAGAGATTTAAACTTACTACCTCAAGTATTTATGCCCAACAACCAAACTACTTAAACAAACTAACTTTTTTGACATAATTCCTTTCAATATATATATATATGGAATATAGTTTCTATATTTTTTTCACACATAATAATAAATTTAATTAAAATATTTAAATTATAATAAAATTTTGTTTAACAAACCCTAAACTATAAAGTCATTTAAAATTTTAAATTATATTTAAAAATTTATTTAAAAATATTAAACCCTAAACCTTAAATCACAAACATCAAATACTAAACCCTAAATCTTAAACCCTAAAATTTTAAATTAAATTTATAATTTTTGTGAATAAATTTTAAACCCTAAAATTTTAAGTTAAATTTATAATTTTTGTGAATAAATCTTAAACCCTAAAATTTTAAATTAAAATTATGATTTTTTATCTTAAATTCTAAAATTTTAAATTAAATTTATGGATTAGGGTTTGGGTTTTGTTAAATAAATTTTTATTATAATTTATATAATTTAATATATTATATATAAAATAATTTAATTAATAATTTAATTAAATTAAAAAATAAATTTATGATTTTGTGTGAATAAATATAGAAAAATATATTCCATATATATATATATGTTGAAGGGATATATTTTGCAAAAATTAGTTTGATTCAGTGGTTTGATTGTTGGGCATGAGTGCTTGAGGTCCTACTTTAAATCTCCACTTCAAACTTGGTGAATATTGTTTTTTCTCCTTTAATTAGGATGATGACATGTTTTACTACCTGATTGGAGAAGGAAAATAAATTTAATATATATATATAAATAATGTCCTCCAATAAGGTGGTAACATGTGTTACCACAATAATTAATTAATTATATTATTTTATTATCATAAAATTAGGACTAAATTAAAAATTGTATGAATAATAGGGAATAAATGTGTAATTATTTCATTTTATTTTTAACTACCACATCATCAGTTCGTTAATTTTTAACGATCGATGACTATATTGATACCATTTTAATAGTTGACTAGTGTATTTGATGCTTTTTAAAGTATTATGATTATTTCAATATTAACTCCATAATATGGTGATTATCTATGTAATTTACCCTAAATTTTAAAATTTAACGTTTTTAGTTTACCGGATACTCATCCCTAGGACCGAGCATGGTTAACCGTAAAATCTAAAACCAAACCGAATCGAGGCATTATGGTTCATAAATTTACGAATCGTGGTTAACCGTGGTTAATTGAATTAAACCGAAATTGATTTTTTAATTGATTATTAATTATTCTTATGATGTAAAAATATATATTTTATAATTAAAATACTATAGATGTATTTTTATTTTTTATTTTTTTACTTAAAAATAAGTTTTTAATTAGTATTTATGAAAAATATCTCAAAACTTTTACCTTTTAATGTTCAAAAGTTATAAAATAAAGTTATTTTTTCAAAACAAAATACAATTTTTTAAAAATTAACGTTAATATGAAAAAACCAAAAACCGAAATTAACTGAACCGAAAATCGATAATTATTAAAATAACTTACCAAATTAAACCGAAACCGAAGAGAATACACCCCTCATTCCTAAATACCTCCCTATTCGTTCTCCAAACTTGTTATCTGGATTATTATATTTGGCAACTCGTGGTGTTTATACAGCTAAAGAATATTGTTGTCAGCTTGAAATGTCCGACAACTAAAAATGTTATTCGAGCACACTGTTCTTCCACGACAAAACTTGGCCGTTTGAACTTCATACCAACTGAACTCAATTACTCTCCTCCAACCGTATCTATGTCCGAACTTGGTTCTAGGTAAAGAACTTCCGATATAAGACAACATAAAATTTCCGTTTCCTTGTTTCTTATTGCTAAATTAGCAACTCAATGGATCAAGCGTACACTGAAACGATCGTCGTGCGTCATTGGAGACACAGCGTGGAATGCAACTGGGAAGAATTCAAGTCTCTTCGTATTTTTACAACTTTTTTTTTTGAGAAAATTTACTGTTTTTTAATCTTTGGTTAATTTGAATTTTATCTTAATGGTGACATGTGGATAGGAGTGAGCAAAACTCAACTCGAAAAAATCGAATAACTTGACTCGTTTTGACTTTATCTAAGATCAATTATTTAGGAAAATTTTTCACATAAATACATTAAAGCTTTCAAGTCATTTCTCAATTTTTAAGTCCAAAACAATAAATTTTTCAATATGTTATACGCTAATATATGACATATTAATTACTTATACTTACTTTTATATTTATTTGCATTTAATTAACTAAGTTAAGTGTGTTTATATATGTTTTCAATAAATTTATGTGTATTTACTTTATTTTTACAGTAACATAAATTAAAAGTTAGATAAAAGGAAAGTTCACAGTACAAATCAAAAGAGAAAAAATATGGCGTTCTCTGTTTCTCCTGTTCTTTCAGCGCCGCAACTGAACCCTATTTTTGATGGTGAACAAGGTGATTTTGAGGCAGCAATGGGAGGTTTGTTGTCTGACAGACCACCAGATCCTGTGACAGCAGCGAATCATTGTTTTACGGATGCATCAATTTCCACGATTGACGTTATAGATCAAAATTCCCATGGAAAAGTTTGCAGGTTCACCGATACTGAAATGCAAGAAGATTTTCAACAGACCACTAATGGTGAATCAATGAATGAAATTATAGAAGTGGGTAAAAACAATCAAGCCTTGGGACAAAAAGTGGATAGTGAGAAAAAAAGGACTTATGCGGACTCTGTCGCTGGCGCAAAGGAGACGGGATCCTTTCCTTCGAAAGATAACACGATTGTCATAGATTTTGAGATCTGTGATGAGGATTTTGAAGTCGATCGATCGGGTCTTTTTCCGAAAATTAAATTCTCGGATCGCGCTCATGACATGTTGGACTGGAGTATGAGAAAAACTATAATAGTTCGTCTACTTGGTTATCCGATTAGGTATAGAGCTCTCATGAATCGAATAAGGACGATGTGGCAACCATGTGAGGAGTTCTAAATTGTGGATATTGAAAACGACTATTTCTCGGTACGTTTTGCTCTTGAATCAAATTATAATCATGTTTTCACAGATGGTCCGTGGACTATATATGGATCATATCTCACGGTACAACCGTGGACGAGAGCTTTCTCTACACATAAACTTCATCCGTCTCATGTCATTGTTTGGGTAAGGTTACCTGGATTACCTTATAAGTATTATTCCAAAGCTTTCTTTCGGCGAATTACAATGGAATTAGGAAAGATGATTAAAATTGATTATAGTACAGAGGTAGGAAATAAAGGAAAATTTGCTCGATTGGCAATAATGGTTAATTTAAATAAACCTCTTGTGCCTTATATTGGAATTGATAGTTTTCTAAAAAAAAATAGAGTATGAAGGGTTATCTCAGATATGTTACAAATGTGGAGTATATGGGCATGATGAGCACATGTGTGATGTGGGCAAAGTCTCAAGAGATGAAGCCAACTTGAGAAGAAATGATGTTAATAATATAGAGCAACAGATTGAGCTGTATGGTCCATGGATGAAAGCTGAGTCGAGACGTCGCAGGCCAAAGAAATCAACAAATGCAGTAACTGAAGGTACAAGTGATGTACAAGTTCAAACTTTAGGATCTTGTTTTTAGATTTTTGGATAATGGTGTTTTTGATTTGGGAAAGGAGACTTATACTCTTTCGGGTGAAGAAGTGGGTCCAGAGACTATCCCTGCTGTTAATTTGAATGAATAGGTTCAAAAAAATCGTACGAATGATCAGGATCAGTTGATAAAGTCTGGGGTGCAGTCGACTACTACAAATGAGGTGTCCCATGGTTTTAAAGATGTCAATAAGAATGCAGGAAAGGGTAAGGTTATTGCGATGCAGGATGGGGCTACTCTTGAGGTTTCAGAATACAGAGTTTCAAGTCTTAAAGGTAATCATGATGCTATTTCTATAAGGGAGGGGAGTCTGGAAACACAAAGTCTACAAAACGTTTTACCAAGGTATCAGAGGGGTCCAAGAAAAGTTCAAGGGATGGTTTTAAGCGAGGTTTACGGATTAAGAAAAACATAAAATTTCGGTTACCTTCACGGACAATTTTTTCGGATTATGTACAAATATGTTTCAAACCGAATTGATGCTACACTTGCTACTGATCAACATTCATCTTCACGAATGAACGTTGGTGTGGGAGAGCTAGTTCTTCCTTGTTTAGGAGATACTAGGAATCCGAATGATTTGGTCCCGAGTATTTCGAATCTGAATGACGTAAGATGGGGTTTAGATAAGGAGAATCAAGTTCCTCTCCAATAAGGTGTTGTCTTCTCCTTTTTTTTTCTTTTTTGAATGTTTAAATTATTTTTTTGGAATTGTCAAGGTGCTTCGAGCAGTTCTTTTCGGGTTTATTTTAGAGAATTTGTTCGTGCTCATCGACCGAAAGTTGTTGCAATCTTTGAACCACGGGTTAGTGATTTTGTTGCGGATAAGGTGATTCGTCACTTGGGTTTTACTAATTCTTATAGAGTTGAGGCTTGCGGTTTTAGTGGAGGAATTTGGTTGTTATGGATGGATTCTGTGGAGGTAAATATTTTACAGGATTCTAACCAATTTATTCTTGGTATGGCTCGCTGTTCTTCTGAGACGACTTGTGTTTATTTTACTGCAATTTATGCTAGTCCTTCTATGTCTGCCCGTAAGCTTCTTTGGGGTAAGTTGATCAGTCTCAACCCTATAGGTAATCGACCATGAATTCTTGGGGGGACTTTAACGCAATTCTTTGTTCAGATGAGAGATTGAGAGGTTCTTGCACTGGTTCAGGTATCAGTAAACTTTTTGTAGACTTCATGTTTGAATCTGGTTTGGTTGAAATTCCTTTTAAGGAGATATATTTACTTGGAGACGAGGTAATTTGTATAAGCGGTTGGATAGATGTCTTATGAATCGCACTTGGATCCATTTTTTCCAGAGACCTTTGTTTTTCATTTAGATAGATTGGGTTCTGATCATTGTCCGCTAGTTGTTTATCCTAAAAAGAAGATTTTATCTTTTGCTCCGAGACCTTTCCTCTTTATTGCTGCATGGCAAGATCACTAGGATTTTGAAATTTTTTTATGCAAAATTGGAATGCAAGTGGTGATGCGATTTCAAATATTGAACATCTTAAGTCTATCTTACATGAGTGGAATTCTTGTGTTTTTGGTAATATTGGTCGCAAAAAACGTGTGCTCATAGCTCGGCTTCGTGGTATTAGTAAAACTTTACAAAAGAGTTATTCTTTTTTTCTTGTGGATTTAGAGAATACTCTCAGAGAGGAGCTTGATTTGATTCTAGAACAAGAGGAAAGTATTTGGTTTCAGAAGGTTCGCTGTCAATGGGATTTGTTTGGTGATCGTAACACGAAGTACTTTCACGCATGTGCCTCCAGTCGTAAAAGAGTTAACACTATCACGACTTTGAGACGTACGTATTCTTCTTGGTGTTCGGATCCAAATGAGTTACAGGGGATGACAGTTAAGTTCTATAGCGAACTTTTCACTAGTGATAAATCTTCAACCATGTCTTATTATATTAGAGGGTTATTTCCACAAACGCGTTCTGAAGAAGTTAGCAACATTTGCATGAATGTTTCTGATGAGGAGGTTTGAGGTGTAGTGTTTGAGATTGGTGCGCTTAAAGCCTTTGGAATCGATGGTTTACATGCTACTTTTTATCAGTGTAATTGGAGCACAGTTGGTCCGAGTGTTTTTCGTTTGGTTTGAAGTATTTTTGCAGGAGGTTCTATTGAGGAATCTATCAATTGTACAATACTAGTTCTTATACCAAAGGTGCCCTAGAATCGATAGTTTACATGCTACTTTTTATCAGCGTAATTGAAGCACAGTTGGTCCGAGTGTTTGTCGTTTGGTTTGAAGTATTTTTGTAGGAGACCCTATTGAGGAATCTATTAATTGTACGGTACTAGTTTTTATACCAAAGGTGTCAAATCCTGATTACATCTACCAGTTCAGACCTATTAGTTTGTGCATTGTTCTCTACAAAGTGATTATCAAGCTGATAGTGAACAAGTTAAAGCCATTTTTGTCAGATTGGATATCATAGAACCAAACTAGTTTCGTTCCTGGGAGGTCAATAGCAGATAATATTGTCATTGCAAGAGGTTATTCACTCTATGAGAAATAAAAAAGGTAAGACTAGGTGGATGGCTATTAAAGTGGATCTTGAGAGAACGTATGATAGACTTGAATGGAGTTTCATTGAAGATACGCTTTGTGATGTTGGCATCCCGAATAATCTTCGTTGATTAATCATGCTTTGTATTTCTTCGGTTACTACTCAGGTGCTTTGGAATAATGGTTTATCGAGGGTGTTTAAACCTAGTCGTGGTATCCGACAGGATGATCCCTTTTCGCCTTATTTATTCGTAATGTGTATGGAGAAATTAGCTCAGCCTATCCATATAGAGGTTGATAGGAAACTATGGAAGGCGGTTAAACTATCTTGTCAAGGTCCGAGTATTTCACATCTTTTCTTTGCTGATGGTATGGTTTTGTTTGCTGAAGCTTCTATGGAACAACTACAAATTATTCGGAGATTCTTAGAACCTTTTTGTGAAGTATCTTGACATAAGGTAAATACTGCAAAGACTAACATATTTTTTTCCAAAAAATACTGATGTAAGTTTGCGGGAATATATTAGTAAAACTTTTGGTTTTATGGAAGTTATAGATCTTGGGCGATATTTGGGGTACCGATGCTTCACTCTCGGGTTACTAAAGCTTCTTACCGATCTTTTATTCAAAAGATTCAAGATAGATTGTCTGGGTGGAAGGCGAAAACCTTATCTCTAGCTGGACAAATTACTCTAACTAAAGCAGTTTTAATAGCTATTTCAGCTTATGCAATGCAGATGACATTCTTACCTAAATCGAATTGTGATGAGATTGAAAAATTTATAAAAAGGTTTATTTGGGAAACTCTTGTTGAGCACCGAAGTATCCATCTTGTTTCATGGGATAAAATTTGCAAATCGGTCACTGAGGGAGGGTTGGATTTTTGACATATGAATCAATAAAATGCAGCTTTTTGATGAAAATGGCTTTCCATATGCTATGTGATCCGACTAAATTATAGGTACAAGTTTTGCGATCAAAGTATAAATTGGGTGAAGGGATTCCTACAGTCATCTCTCGTCAAAAGTGTTCTCGGTTATAGAAAGGTATGAGTGTTTTGTGGCAAGACGTTGGTGCGGGGGTGAGCTGGAATATTGGTAATGGGTTACTTATTGATTTTTGGCGGGATCGTTGGATCATGGATATTGAACCTCTAATAACTTTTCTTCCTTCTGATGTTCGGCAGTCCATACCTTACGTTTCTGTTGCTAAAATGGTTAATAATGATGGACAATGGAAATGGGATAACTTTAAGACTCTGTTACCAACGAGGGTTATACTTAAGATCGCAGCGATTAATACACATATTTCTTCGTTATGTGATGATAGGTTAGGTTAGAGATGGAATAAGAATCGAGCCTTTACAATTTGCTCTACTTATAATGCTTGTAATTCTCAGACTGCAAGTTCGAATGACAAAATTTGACGTGTGATTGCAAAGTACCAAGGACAAGAACACATTAAAACTTTTCTTTGGTTGGTTGCACATGAAAGCATTCTTACCAATAGTGAACGTGTTCGTCGTCATATTACAATAGATGCTCGTTGTGGAATTTGTGGTGATGCAGATGAAACGATTGATCACTTGTTTCGATGGTGTCCGGTGGCTAATGCTGCTTGGTTATCTTTGATCAAGGCTGAGTATTGGAGTGAGTTCTTTTCTATGGACTTCTCTAACTGGTTTAAGAGTAATTTGTTTGCTCTAAACCTTTTGCAATTGATTCGTCGGATTGAAATATTGGTTTTGGTGTTGTTTTGTGGGTAATTTGGACATCGCGGAATCATTATATTTTTAGGCTAGATTTCTCACTTCATGAATCTATCATTGAGAAAAGTAATCGAATGGTGAGAGAGATGCGACACGCCATGAGTAGTCGGATACGAAAGAATGTTGGGGAGAATCGACAAAATCGTGAGGGAGTTTGGTGGAATTTACCAATGATAGGTTGGCATGTTTAAATTGTGCATGTGTTCCGAGAGGCAAATAAGGTGACAGATAGTTTGGCAAAATTGCTGAGGGACGATACGCTTGAGACTCGTATCTTTTATGAGACTCCATTGGTTGTTAGAGAATTGGTTGCCGTGGATCGTGAGGCAACTTTAAGATGCGATTGAGAATGAATCCTTTGTAGTTTTCTTGTTTGTTAGTCTCCTATGATGCATATTTTTTCGGATAAGGTATTTTCATAGGTACTCTTTTCCTTCACATAGGTTTAGAGAGGTTTTTAATGAGGCCTATGAAATACCTCCCATGTATGTTTTTTCAATAAAATCATACTATTTCATAAAAAAAAAGTTAAATAACCTTATCAAATATTTTAAAATTATAATAATCAAAATAAATTTACCCTAAAAACTTGATAATTTACCTTTAAAAAGTTATTCAATCATAATTGAACATGGGTCGTTTGCTATAAAAAAAATATATAAACACCATCATAAATAATTATTATTTATTCACTTTCAAAATATACATTTTATTATTAATAAATATTAATACATTACTATATTCTTAAGTTGTTCAATTTATTTTAATATACTTTAGTTAATATCGACATAAAAAATTATACATTTTTAATTAATTATATATTATTAATTTATTTTTCTATGAAAAGGAGAAATATATAGTATATACCGTATTGTTATTTATTAATAAATTATTTATTTTAAAAAAATATTATTATTAAAATTTATCAAGAAGAATAATTTGTTTAATTTAAAGACTTAAAAAGATATTTAAAATAAAATATTTAAATCAACTATTAATAATTTTAGTGTTCTTAATCAAAATGTTATCTTTTCAAACATACCATGATTAAAATGTTCATTTTTAACTTTTAAAACATACGAGAACTAAATATTTTTTATAGTAAAAAATTAGATTAAATTAAATTTTTTGATATAATACAAGGATTAAAATGAACTCTAAAGTATATTATAAAAATAAAATATTTATTTTATAATAAAAAACTAAAATGAGCTTTTCAAGTATAATAAAAGGACTTTTATTATACTTTAACCTCTTAGGTTAATAACTAAAGATAAACCTAAAAAGATTAAAAAAAACATATTTTTAAATAAAAATAGTAAAAAATTTAATGTATAAAATCATTATATAAAAAATTAAAATTATAAAATTTAATATAATATATATATATTATATTTGATTTTAGGATAAATAACACATTTAATCACCTTACTAACAATAGAGACATACTATTTTTGAAGGTATCTCCGAAGAATTATTAAAATTTTATAATAAACATATTGATACTATTGATGAGGGAGTGAAAAGGGAGTAGTGTTAGAGGTACTAAAAAGTATTTTACAAACTTCTGTTTTTGCTGATGGATTTATAAGATTAGATAAAGAAGTGACCGATAAGGAAATTAAATTTGTCACTTTTAACCAAGGCATAAACAAAGCTCTTGGACTTAATGGTTATACCTCCTGTTTCTTCAAGAAAACTTGAGTTATTGTAGGCATTGATATTTTGATAACCGTGAGCTATTTTTTTATTTCTTCTACATTTTTATAAGCTTTTAATGCCATTATCATTACCTTAGTTTCGAAAGTTTCTAACGCTTGTCAAGTAAAAGACTTCAAACCTATTTTTTGTTGTTATGTTATCTATAAAAATTATCACTAAGATTCTAGTTGACAGATTACAAGAATATCTTTCGGACTTAATTTAAAAGTTGTAAAATAGTTAGTTTTATAATTGGATTAACAAACTGTGCAAGCAAGCCAATAGCTTCAAGAATGTATAGAAGAAAATCTCAGTTCAATGTAATTTAATACTTTTTAAAATATTATGATTATTTGGATTTTAACCTCATAATAGGGTGACTATCTATGTAATTTATCCTTCATATTAAAAGTACATTTGAAAAAAATATAAAGAAAAAATCTCCTCAAACAAAGAAAGGAAAGAAAAACCTCTCAGAAAAAACCAAACTCAAGATCAGCCTATAAAAAAAATTACAGCAGATTTAGAGTACAATCAAATGGCTGATAAAAAAGGTAAAGGCAATCAATCTTTGATTTTTCTCTCTTCTTCTGAGGAAGAAGACGGAATAGCAACAGAAGATGATGACGATGACTATAAAGATAACAACGTTTACAATTCCAGGTATTTAAATTTTTATTTTAATTTATTCGTTTCCTTTCCCTTTTAGGTTGGATTTAATTTTATTAGAGGAACCAGTACCTGCAGTAACAGTAAGAGCCTCGGTGGATGGCTTTTTTGACATGAAACTGAGTAGTTTCTGCAACTCCTCAATTTGTCTGTGACTAAAGCTATTTTCCGAGTCCCTTTGAGTGACTATGTGAGCCTCTTTCTGAAATAAAGACCTATTTGATTTCCAATCAAGAGGTTTTTCATGCAACTTTCAAAATTTATCCATCATATGCCCCACCTTTTTACAATGTTCACACCAAGGTCGACTTCTCTTTTGGTGGACTCTAAAATTGGAATTGGTTACCAAGGCTAAAGCATCTGATTGTATGCTTGTTGCACTCTCCTCTCTCCTTACCTCAAAAAATACTTCTCGAACCATAGGAAGAGGTTTGGAGGCCAGAATTCTCCCCCTTGCTCCATCAATGTTTTCGTACAAGTCTATTTGCTGCCAATACTTGTTCAGAATTTCATAGTATTTGACAGCAAATAGATCCCCTTGTCGAAGGTTTTTAATATGATTTTCTACCCCAAACAGTTTTGATGTGTTATCAGCACTAGAATAGGTATCTTTGGCTGCTGTCCAAATCCCGAAATCATCGAGTTGATGAGCCACAACATAAAATTCTCTCGCACTAGAATAGTTGTGGCCATTTAATTTATAGGTGGTAATAAGAGAAAGGGACGAATCAGAAATTTGAGATTATTCTGACTACTAACCTCAAAGATCGATTGATCTGGGTTAGTCATGATAGAAGTAAAACCGAGAAAACAGAAAAGGAAGACCAAACAAGAATCCGATACTCAGAAGAATAGAATCGGATGAAGGATCAATCTAACCTAATACCATGTTGAAACAGAGTGTTTTTATCTCTATATCGTGCATTTTATTAATGAACAAGAAGTCTTAATTTATAGACTTCTTTTACAAGAGTTTACAAAAGGTAAAAGACTTAAATAACTAAGACTCTAACTCTTATAAGATAAGAGATAAAGTAAATAATTAAAACTCCTAAAAGATAGTATCTTATCTCTGTTGATAAGATCCTAATAGATAAGTGATAAAATCCTAATAGATAGGAATTTAATCTGACTCGTATAACCAACAGAAGGCACTTCTTTGTTGAAATATTCTTTTTTTGCCATGTAGTACACAGGTGGGTTCTCAGCTCATCACATCAATTGCTTGGCTTCCAATGTTGCGTTTACTCGTCATTCTTTCCAAGGATGGAACTTTACAAGTTTTGAAAACACGATTGGTAGTTAATCCAAACAAACCTCCGACGCAAGTAAATTTTTTTGAGCCTGCTTGTAAGTACAACCACAAACTCTCTAGCATGGAAGGGAGGGTAAGATGCATGCCTATTTATCTTCAATGGAAATCACATACCCAAGACCTTTTGGTGTCTTCTTTGCAGCAATTGAATCACTGGACATCCCACACATTCTGTCTCAGCAGGGTGGGGAAGCAGTTTATCCCTTGCCACATATCAGAGCTTTGGAAGTTCACCCAAAATTGAACTTAGCAGCTGTGCTTTTTGCAGTTAAGAGTGCTCACCTATGTCATTGCATTATAAATTATTTGTTAAGTTCTGATGTATAACTATGCACTTTCTATGGTAGAATATGAGTGGTGGTGACAACTTGAAGAATAGGGCTTCTTACACCAGGGAAGGAAGGAAACAGCTCTTTGCAATTTTGCAAAGCGCCAGGGGATCTTCAGGTGGACTTTTCGTTGATCATCTGTCTATACGTCCTGCATATGCAGAAAATAATATGTTCTAAAATAATTTGTTCCTGTCTAATTTCTTTTTATAGCCGGATGTCAAGTAAAAAGGGTGTTAAGGTATATTATAGGAACATTTTCTTTCAATATAGAATGTCACGGTTTCTTTAATGGCACAATCTTGTGCAAAGATATCCTCATTGAGGTGGTCGAAGCAGAACTGAATGTTTTGTTCTCTTGGGAACTGCTTTTATAGAATCCATGTTCATCTTATCTTGGTTCTTCTGAAAAATTGTTCAGTTGTTATGTTGAAATGTTTCTGTACATTTGCTTTCTCGCTAAAATTAAGTGCAGCTGTCATGTTTCTCTCTACATTATGTTGTATTTTTTCTGTAAATCACCATGAATATTCTTTGCTGTGATATCATGTATTACGTGGACTCTTCATTGTTCCTCAAGTATCCGTGTCAGACACTTTATACGGTACATGTTCAGACATGGTTATGAGGGTATGATCCTCCATATATATTGAAAGTCTGTCTTATAAATATTTAAGCATTTCTGTGTCAGGACACCTCTGTATCTTACACTCACCTCTGAGTCTTTTTAACATAGGTACCCTGCTTAACTTTTTGACTGTATTTGCTGAAAGTTGATATCATGTACAGCATCTGTCTTAAAGGAGAAGCTTTCATCCACGGGCTCCTTTGGAATTTTGGCTGATCATCAGGTTAAAGCAGAACTGGAAGAGCAACATATAGGGGGTAAGTTTTGTCAAGCAAAATTACTGGTTTTGGTAGTACAGTTAAGAGTGTAGAATTTAAATATGGATTTGCAGATGAATGTATTGAGTTTGGAGGTTGAAATGTATCATTATTTTGGTTTAATGATTATATATTTATTGATGCTACATATTATCGTGGATAAAGTTTTACATTGATATGATTTGATGATGCTACAATCTTGGAATTTTTATGTAATCATGCATCATTGTTGACCATTTTATATATAAACTCCGTGACAGCCAAAGTAATCTTACAATTTCAGACATTGCACGGAAGGCTTTTCTCTATAGTGTATGCTCCTTTTAAACTTCAGTAATTTCAAATTAAGTTGTTTATTTTATATATTAGTTTCTACAATATATGTGATGTCATTTTCAAGAACCCTGAACTGTTTTATTTACTTTTATCTCGTTACCTTCTGAACTTTTACAGCATTTTTTGGAAGGTCATGCTAAAACTGCCCCAATATCTAGGCTGCCTCTTATTACTATTGTGGATCCTAAAAATCAACTGAAGGACATTCCTGTTTGCCAGGTACTTTGGTTTGTGATATTGATTATGAATCAATATCTATGTTGCTTCTGTCTGATATTTGACTGACATGACTTTATTGACAGCCATTTCATTTGGAGCTCAATTTCTTCAATAAGGAGAACCGAGTTCTTCATTACCCTGTCAGGGCTTTTTATGTAGATGGTGTGAACCTCATGGCTTATAATCTTTCTTCTGGAGGAGATAGTATTTACAAGAAACTTTTCACATCGGTAAATGCTTGAAAAGGTGTGTTTTTAATGCTATGACAAGGCTTTGGTTCTTAACAGTATGCTTTCTTTCAGATCCCAGGAAATGTAGAATATTACCCTAAACATATGGTTTATGGTAAGAAGCGGCATCTATTTCTCATTGTTTATGAATTTAGTGGCACGAAAAATGAAGTAGTCCTATATTGGAAAAATACTGATGTAAAGTTGGCTAACAGAAAAGGAAGCACTATCAAAGGTATGTGTAGTATGTTTGCTTTTGTAAATGATTTCTTACTATATATGTCTCTACTATTTATTTGTGATATTTTCGTTTTCAATTTGTAGGTTGTGATGCAGCATTTATTGGCCCCAACGAAAATCATTTTGCTATTCTTGATGAAGATAAGTCTGGACTTCCAGGGGCGACTTTACAAGAAGCTGGTGGAAAAAATGGTGCAGTTGAACCAAATCTTTTACCTGATCAACCTGTGGAAGCAAACACTAATTCTATTCAGGGTCCTATGCCATTTTTGTTTGAAACTGAAATCGACCGAATATTTTCCACTCCTATAGGTGCTTGACATTATATTATACTTTATATTAGATATCACCATTTGTAGGACATGATACTGACCAGTATCTTCTGTGATTTCAGAGTCCACTTTGATGTTTGCTTGTAATGGGAAGCAGATTGGCTTGGCAAGTTAGTTCAAAGTTACGTTCTTCTATCTTCTGATGGTCACTATATATCAACAAAAACAGAGGGGAAAAAGTTTATAAGGTTAAAAGCAAATGAGATTGTGCTTCAGGTGAGTAATTACTATTATTACATTGGTACTTTTGTCTTTTCGTACTTCCCTATAATCTTTAAATAAAACAACCAAAAACCACTATTTAAGGATGGCACCAAATTAGTAGATTTGTATACAAATCCTTTACCCACCATACCTGTGATAATTTGTTGAATAATTTTTATAAATATCTTTTTTTTCCACATAAACCATTTTCTTTCACCTACATTGTGGATGTGGTAAAATCTAGTATATATATGTAAGTATAAATAATCTAAATGAAAAAAACGTGTTTAATTTGTTAATGGTCACTTTCTTCTAAATTTTGCTGTCGCGGTGTCACCTGTCCGCTTTGGATGGTTGCTCTGTAAAGTTGCAAAGTCCTTTGCCTTTTCTTTTCATTAATTCTTCACTTAGTTTTAATGGAATCTCAATCTACTTTTAGCATGTTTATCTGGCCAGATTCATGAAAGATTTTTTAACTGACTTTCTTCATGTCTAAGATCCCAACACTGCTATATTTACCCAAGTGTTGATGAAATCTAATATCATTGATGGCTTATATCTCTTGAATCATTGATTTAACTGCTTATAAAACACATGCATTTCTGTGCAAAAGGAATTACATTAGTTTCTTGGAACCAAATACATACGTATTGGTGGAGGCTCGAAAGTCCTTTCTTTTTCCACCTTTGTCAGATTGTAATATTTAGATTGTCGATCCCATAGGGACTGTGTCGACTTCACTACCTCTTATGACTGCACTAGAAAAAAGTAAAAACACAGGTAATGATTGAGTTGAGAATTTTAAATTAACTACTAAAGCTGAACTAAATATAGAAGAAATAAAGATGAATAAAGTGAGGCTAAGTTGAGTGCTTCGTAGAGGAGAATCCAGTTATGCTAAGTATCCACTAATTAATGCAAAGGGTTGAACTGCTGCCTCGGCGGATCGCACAAAGGGTCACCGCAGCTGCCTAGGCGAGGTTATGCCTTGTCGACAAGTCAACATTCCATAGTTCGACAGAACATCCTTGTATGTCTTCTTCCTTATCCCTAAGCGAAGAGAACTGTTGAAACCCACGGGTCTTGATGATACCTCCCGGCGTGAATCAAGGGAGGATAACAACTTCACATGCGTCTTGTTAGTCGCTGAAATCCTGGATAACCGGATTAGTTAATGTCCATGAGCAAAGACCGTATTTTCTCGTTTCGTGAGTCTAACTCTCCCGATATTAGACAAATGGATTTTTCTTCACATACTTATCATCTCGAGCACATATGCAAAGAAAGTAAATTCCAAGAGAGAATAAACTATGAAATAGGTTTTGCATTAATAAATATCTAGCATAACATAACTATCTTCTCCAACTACTCCACAAACAACCTAAACCTCCGAAGAAGTTTAGAACATGATGTAGTTGGCGGCTAAAGGTATTGTCTAGGGTAAAAACTTCTCTCATAAAACTAAACCTAATATGTGCCTTATATAGGCCAAACACTAGGTTAAAGCTTTCCATGCAAGGAAAGAGTTCTAAAGAAGAAAGAAGTATAATTCCTAATTAAACTTTATTTCCTAACATATCTCTTCTTTCTCGCACGTGACTTTGACCAAGACTTGACTCCGTAGTTTGGCTTCATCTTTCTTTTACTCACTGTCCATTAAGATCAGCATCTTTTTCTCTTTCTATCGAGCACTGATTGTCATCTTCATTCTGCTGCCGCGGCCTCAAAAGTGCTGCCTCGGCGGGTGCTCTATCTACTCTTTAGCATCTGTCGTCCCAATTGACCATCTTTATATGTAGTTTCTTGTCTAAGAAAAAAACTATCAAATGCATCTGTTTTATGCCAATTATTAGATGAATTCATGAATTATATGTTTGGATGCTGAGGTATGGAAAATATGTAGAAATATCTATTAAAGTCCTTGAATCTTGTCCTTTATTAGTAAATATCGAGTGAGAAATGATAATAAAAATAGGACTTTTATGCACTCATCACACCCCCACACTCGAACTATTGCTTGTCCTCAAGCAATGCAAAAGATAAATTTTTAAGTAAGGAATTTTAAGGGAATATACCGTTCTGCCTGCCGTGGCAAAAATCCTTTTTTGACTCGGCCTCGTCTACATTCTAAGTATTCCTCGAAACTGGACTATGAGTCTTAGTGAGAGTGTGCGTAGCTATGTCGAAATTGATTTTCTAAGTTTTAATCATTTTTCTAGCTCAAGATTTCCGAATAAGATTTTTCTTTAATTCTTTTCTTTCTTTCTCCCTAATTTGGTATATAAATATATATATTGCTATATACTTATACTGCTTGAGTCGGTTTCGGGCACCTCAAGTATTTAACAATTCTTACTAGAGCCAATTTCGGACACCTCTAGTAATTGGGAAAAAGACTAAGTTCTAGAGCCAGTGATAGGCACCTCTATGGACTAAACTTGAGCCGATTATAGGCACCTCTAGTTAAAATCTAAGCCTAAGTCCTTATTGCTTTTCAAAGAAAAGAACTTATAAAATCAACTAATACTAGCAATATTAAATATTTTTCAGGCTCATAGTTTAATCCTAAGTACTAAACCTAGTATACCTTTCTAATTTCAAGTTTGGTGAATGGTATAGACTGCTGCGGCGGTCGGAGAATATATTGTTGCCTTGGTAGTTTCAATAAAACTCAGTAAACTTAAAAAATTTTTTGCAGTAAATTGTAAGATTATAAGGACAGAAAATAAGACAATAATACGATAATCTAAATACTTTCCATACATGGCAGATATTTACAGATTACAAAAGGGATCAATGCTCCCCCACACTCGAGGGATGCATTGTCCTCAATGCATGAAAAGTAAAAAGAAGGCTGAAAATAAAAAGACAAAAGATAAAAGAAATACTACCGCTCTTTTTAGAAAGCCGCGGAGGCAAAGGAGTCTTCAGAATCGCTGTCGATGAGAAGCTTACGTCGGCTTTTTGGTGGCTGTTGTGGTGCTGCCGGCAGTGGGCTGGCATTAGTGTGAATGAAAACGAACCTTGCTTGCGTTTATATAGGCTAAGGCGGCCAACTGTTGATGTGGCGGAAGTGATGTCATTGTTCTTGCCGTGCACACTACGCCTTCCTAGTTGGTTTTCATTAGGCAGTAGAAACGAGGCGGGTTTAAACTTTGGCGGCATGTTTTCCTGCCGAGATTCTTTCATCTTAGGTTGGGCCGTGTTTAGGCATGGTTATCTCCATTATTTCTTTCGTATTATTCCTAAATAGCAGAAATGTAAATTAATAGATGCTGAAACTATAAAAAACTCTGAAACTAAGTTGCGAAAAAATTGAAATCTAATTCCTAAAACTAAAATTGAAATTCTAATCCTAAAACATAAAAATAAATTAAGTATAGTAAGATAGAAATTAGGTTACTGGTGGAGTACAATGGAATGCATCCCAGCAGCAACCATCTTCCCTTTTTTTAATGGAGGGTGGTGTGATGATCCAACCAGAGCCTCCTCATCAGGTGGTTTCTTTCGTGTATGCCTCTGGTCAAGCAATTCGCTGCCTTGGCAGGTGTTGCCTCGACAGGTATTGTTCAAGCAATCCGTTTCTGCATTGAAGTTAAATTCAGTTTTAACCTCAATTCTCTGACATTCATCAGGTTCATCTGGATGTTTTAAAGTTTTGGATCAGTTCGTCTTTCTCGCAATCGATCAATGTTCTGCCCGTGGCTAGGAATGGTCTTCCCAATATGATCGGAGCATGTTCATCTGCTTCACAATCAAGAATTAAGAAGTCAACAAGAAATATAAATTTATTCACTCTTATTAGCACCTAAGTTGCATAGTGCCTTACCCACGTATTGATCACCGATAGAGCATGGTATGGTGAAATTCTCAGGATCTTTTCTTTTGGTCGTGGCTTTGTTGTGTAGCATTGCCACACACCCTTTGCGACAACCGCTCAAGCAGTTGGACACAAGGAATTTTTGCCAACTTTGCTGCTGAAAGTATGGTCCCTAAGGGACATGAATGGGGTGGTGGAAACTGGGAAATCAAGACCCCTACGAACTTAAAGAGTATACCTCAATGGGAGATTGCTGCAGAAGTTATGCCATACATGAAAACTGATGATGGTGCCATTCCATCAATAATCACAGATCATATTGGTGTTTACCTTGGGTCAATCAAAGGAAGAGGGAACATTGTTCAAGTGAAGGAAGGTAGTTTGGTTATTCCTGCAGTAGGTGACAGTAAGCCAAATGGAGTACATACTTCTATGGTCAATCTGTAGATAATACTAAGGGAGTTCCAGGTGGTGAAACCAAGGCTGGTTCATTGATGGGTCTGGAAACTTTAATCAAACCAAATCAAAGTTCCACTGCTGCTGATGAACAGGCTAAAGCTGCAGAAGAATTTAAGAAAACAATGTACGGCACAGCTGATGGTAGCTGTAGTGATAAGGAAGGAGTATCAAAAACGAAGAAGTTGCAGATCAGGATACGCGACAAGCCAACTTCAGGCGCTGTGGATGTCGATAAGATTAAAGAAGCAACCAAGCGACTTGGTGATGGCTTAGGCCTACCTAAAGCCAGGACAAAATCATTGACTGGCATTTCTCAGGATCTTGTTCAGAGTCAACAGCATCCTTATCCTGCTATCAGTGCTTCTGTGACTAATCCTACAGTGTCTGCCGCTGGAGATCTCTTTGGCACCGACTCATGGGTACAACCTGCATTGGCATCGCAATCAGCTCCAGCAACCAAAGGTGTGGGGACTGCTGCTGGTCCTATACCAGAAGACTTTTTCCAGAACACAATACCATCCCTCCAGGTTGCAGCTTCTTTGCCTCCTCCTGGAACTTATCTTTCAAAGTTGGAACAAACTTCTCAAAAGGTTGAAGCTGGTGGAAAGGTACCACCTGATCATGTAAATGCACCTTCAGCTGATTTTGGTCTCCCTGGTGGTGGGGTTCCACCTCAGTCTGCTGAACAACCAATTCCTTCCGAGTCTTTTGCACTTCCTGGTGGTGGTGCTCCTCCTCAATACACGGCTGCACCTGCTGGCATGCCACAGCCTCAAGTTCAACCATCTCAAATGCCCCTATCAACACAGCCTCAAGTTCAACCATCTCAAATGCCCCTATCAACACAGCCTCTCGACCTTAGTGCTCTTGGAGTTCCAACCTCTGCAGATTCTGGAAAACCTACTTCCTCTGAACCTGCTCCAGCATCTGTGCGCCCTGGACAGGTGAACATGTACATTATGTTATTTTTTCTCTGTTCCTTTTCATTCCGGATTATGGGATGCACTTGCATTTTGTGCTTGATATACATAGCTGTCTGTGCCTACTAACTTCAAGTTTCTTTATTGCAATGGGAAAAGAAAAAAAATTCCCAACAGCATTTGGAAAGAGGTTCTTTTAACCGATTTGATTTTGTACCAATAATCTCTCCTTCTGACTTGGCAGCATACTACTGTCTTTCTCTAGAGATTTGTTTATTAATAGCTTCCTTTATTCTTCCATTTACCACATTTTCTCTCTAAATAGGTTCCACGTGGGGCTGCAGCTTCCATATGTTTTAAGACCGGACTTGCTCACCTTGAGCAGAATCAACTCCCAGATTCATTATCCTGTTTTGATGAATCTTTTCTGGCACTGGCAAAGGATAACTCTCGTGGAGCTGATATTAAAGCTCAAGCCACTATCTGTGCTCAATACAAGATAGCTGTAACCCTTCTTCAGGTACGTCATTGATTTCCAGGCACCAAATGAATTAGAACTTGAGTCAGGCATCTGAGGAAAATTACACGCTTTTTTTCTTTTAGATTTAATTGTTTTTAGTGCTTCTCATCAGTATCACTCAATAGTCTTTGTATTGCATTCATGGAGCTAAGATCATATAATCAACTTATCCGTGAAATCTACGGAACAAGAATGTACTTAGTCTGGGTACATGGACCATTATTCAGGACGTAGAATTCAGTTTTGATCTTTTACAAGCTGAGTAGTTTATGCTAATTATGAGACCGACGATTCATAAATTATGAAGTTAATATCTAAAAGGTTGTGACAGATAGGCTAAGCTTGATGCTATAGTTGGAAACATAACTTTGTTTTTCATGACAATATTTATTGCTTTGGCTCTCCTGCAGGAAATTCTGATATTGCAGAAAGTTCAAGGCCCAAGAGCACTCAGTGCAAAAGATGAAATGGCTAGACTATCTAGACACCTAGGTTCTTTGCCTCTACAGGCAAAGCACCGAATAAATTGCATCCGCACTGCCATAAAACGAAATATGGATGTTCAGAACTATGCTTATGCGAAGCAGATGCTTGAACTTCTCCTGTCTAAGGCACCTCCCGGTAAGCAAGAGGAATTGAGGAACCTGATTGACATTTGTGTCCAGAGGGGATTAACCAACAAATTCATTGATCCACTGGAGGATCCTTCTCATTTTTGTTCTGCCACTCTCAGCCGTCTGTCTACTATCGGATACGATGTCTGTGATCTTTGTGGGGCCAAATTTTCCGCGCTCTCATCTCCTGGATGCATCATATGTGGTATGGGAAGTATTAAAAGATCAGATGCGCTTGGAGGGGTTGGTCCAGTTCCTTCTCCATTTGGCTGAGATCATATATGTGATCTCTATGAGCCAATCATACTCTCCTGGAAGCCCATCCTTGATGTGGGGATGTTTTCCTCTTATAGCCAGATGTCTCGGACACCGATCTTCGGTTTGAAAGTCGAGTTCCATCACCATTGAGAACCTTTCTGTGGCCACCAGGTATATTTATAATTTTTCTTTTAATTCGTGTATATGATTCTTTTTTCCCGAGTCGGATTTGTTTTCTTCAGATCAGCTTCACTGTTGCGCGACTGAGAACCATCGTCTATTGTAATATATATTTCACAATGATATTTTCCTTAGTTAGGCACTAAATGACCCTTATAAACGAAATCCCAGTTCCCAATAATTTTCAGATATGTCAATTTTCATGCCTTTGATTGGTGGATGAGTCTGTTAAAGTTACCGTTAATAACCGGTGGATTTTTACAATCGTTGGATGAATATTTTTTTTTTATAAAAAATTAACTTTGAGCGTTAGATCAAAAAAGTGTGTAACCAGAAGTGTGTTGTCGGTAATAGGGATGATAAAAATAGCCGACTCTGATTTGATTTGATTTGGTGTATCTTGACTCGATTTGGTTGGATTTTTTTCTTTAATTTTGGGATTAGGTGGGGTTTAAAAATCATTAAGTCGGATTAAACTTGAGTATTTACTCAAAAAATTTTATCCCGTTCCGGTATATTTATTATTTATTTATATATATATTTTATTATATTTATAAAAAATATCATTATATATAAATATTTTTATGAGTTTTATTTTTATTTTTTATTTTTTGAGGTTCATATAATATAAATTTATTAAATGTTGTTCAAGTTTTAATATATTTGATTCTGTCAGTTGATGATTCAATTTTTTAAATATGTAATTTAAAATAATTTAAGATTGTGGTGAAAAATTGATTGAATCTAACTTTTATTGTTGACAAAAATTATTATTTTTTTAATTTTTGAATCGGGATTGAATTTAAAGAATAGTATATCAGAGAAGAGAGGGGTATGTAAATGAATATTTTAACCTGTGATGGGTCGGGGTCGAGTTTAAGGGTTAATAAATCGAGGTAGGTTCTTGGGGCCAAAATCTCCCCCTGCCCTGTTTCGTTGTCATTCGGGACGGAACCAGGATTTGAGGTTGAAGGGGCAAAACATAAATGTTAAAAGTAGGGAGACAAATTCATAAAAAATAATTTTAAAAAAATTAAATAAAAAGAAAAAAAAAAAATTCTTCAGGCGCATTCGTCCCCAGTTATCATCCTTAACCGGCAAGTTCATAAACATAAAACTTAAAATGTTACTTACTAACCTAAATGTTATCGAAAGATATAATAACATTTTAAGTTAATATGGCAAGTTTTGAAACTCAATTATCAAGACTTACCGTAATATATAACATTTTCAGTTATATCCTAAAATTTTAAAATTTAGGTAATATTTTTTATTGTAGCCTAAACTATTACTAATACTTATATATTTTATATTAGACGTAAGTTTTGAAACTCGTAAAAAAAAAATCTTTATTGAAGATATTTTTTATTATTATCGATCAAATGATTCAAATACAATTTGAGAAATCTGTCAAAAATTTAAAATTTTAAATTGGGTTTTTAAATTTTAATTTATTTCAAAAAAAATATTTTCATATTCTTAACTCTTTAACATGCTTTTATTAATTCCAACTAAACTTAAGATTCTTTTAGTAATTATTACAATTAATCTAAACTTGATTTATTTTAAAATTTAAACCCAAAATTAGGTTGTTAATGAATGAAATAGCTTATTAATTGTGACTTAAACTTATGGTTTTTTATTGAGTAATGAAGATATTTTATATTATATGAGTAACTTAAACTTAATTTTAACAAGTTAAATCTAGAATTAAGTAAATGATGGAATTGTAATATTATTTTTAATTTAGAAATTTTGATTTTACTCAAAACATGAATTTAGGTTGGGAAGTTTCAAAGCTAAAAATAAGGTTTCGATACTTATCGTAAAACCTAAAATATAACTACTATGAATAATACTTTAGGTTGGAATGATATAATTTTTTTTTAAAATTTTGAAACTTTGGACTAAGTTTCGATACTTGTAATGAAACCTAAAATATAGTTAGTATGTATAACATTTTAGGTTAGAATGACACATTTTTTTTTTTTAATTTCGAAACTTTTAACTAAGTTTCAATACTTGTCCTAAAATCTAAAATGTAACCAATATATATAATATTTTATGTTAGAAGAATATTTTTTTTAAGTTTAATACTTTCGATTGCAACCTAAAATATTACCTAATATTTAAGTTGGAGTTTACCCGAATTTAAAGTTCTGTAATCTTTAAAGGTGATTTTGTTAATTTCCAATTAACTCAAAAAATTTATTAGGTAATAAAGATTTTTCAAAGTATAATAATCTAAACTTAGTTTAACAAATTTAACACAGAATTAGGTATTTAAAAAATAATTTATCTTTTAAGTTTTTTAACTTTTTAATAACGATTTTGTTAATTTCAAACTAAAATTAAGATTTTCTATTGTGTAATATAGATTTTTTTTAGAATATATGAGTAATCTAAATTTAATTTTAATAAATTAAGCTCGGAATTAGGCAATTGATGAAAGAAATAGTTATGTTGAAGTTTTTCAACACTTCAATGATGATTTTGTTAATTTTGACCTAAATTTAAGATTTTGTATTAGGTAATGAAGATTTTTAGAGTATATGAGTAATCTAAACTTAATTTTAACAATTCAAACCTATAATTTGATGATTGATAAAAATTCTAAGATTGTTTTTAAAGTTATAATTGAAATTATTATTAATATATATAATATTTTAAATTGATAATTAAATAAAAATAATCACTATTTCAAATATCGCACCTGAGACATACCATTGGTGGTTTTGTTTCATTTGGAGTTGTATTTTTAGATAATTCTTTTTTTAATGGATATAATAATATCTGTTATAGAATATATTTTCAATCATTGGATATTGATCGTTCAATGACTGTATTATATCACTGATGCTTGAATCCGTGATCTTCAAAAACAATAACCGTTCCCTTAACTACTGAAACAAGATGATTCGTAATTTTTTAAAAAAATTCTTGAAAGGAATATATTTGCATGAACACTTTTATTGTTTCTTCTAGAAATTAATTCAACATAAAACATTTCACTGCTTCTTTCCTTGCTTCATTCGGCAGCTGCAGGCAAAACCAATCCAATAACGAGTCCAAATCCTTTGCAAAGTCCAGCATATACCAATCCAAAAGCTTAGGAATCATTAACTTGTTTGTTCTTGACATCCTCACTGCTGCCTGCTGCCTGCTGCCTGCAAGTAGTCTCTCTTTGCTGTTTCCAACTCTTCTTCTACACGAGCCGCCGTGTATACTCTCACCTTCGTTACCAAAACCGGCATTTCAGAGAACGAATACGAAATTATATTCATTTGCATAGAGGATTGGTTAGTTAACTATGCTTATTTCGAAACGAGCTTACAGCAGGAGATGACCAGCTTCCACATGCAAGAACAAATGTAACCAAGGGTTCGGACAACTCGAGACCAAACATATAGCGTGCTTTCACCTTATCATTTTTCGCTGCCTTGGACAGTTCTTTAATAGAAATGGAGAAAAGGGATAAAGTCCCAGTTAGCAATATCAATACAATCCTCTACCCTGCGAAAGTAAATTTCATATGCAAAGGCAGTCTTAATATAAAATGCTCAATTGTTACTGCAGTTAGTAAGTGTCCTCCCACAACTATTGTAACCTGGGGAACCATAAACATAGACAAATTTTAAGTCAAAGTGTCCATAAACATACCTTTTGCATTAGTGCTACAACTGTTTCAGGAAACTCAGGAACCCCATGCTCCAAAATCTCCTCACACATTGCAAAGAAGTTATATTCTTGCCTTCTGCATATTAAGATGGACAAACTTATCTCGATCTCGGAATGTATTAAAATCTTATTCAAAATAAACATTCTTGCATTCATCATACAGGAATTACAAGTGTTCATCCAAAATGCAAGCTTCTGCTGTTGGGTGAGACCATCTAACTTGACAGAGGCTAGCTTCCCGAGTAGAAACATGAAATCATAATCAAAAAGATAGGCTTAGTAGAAATGTCACAATTAACATATTATGCAAGAGAAAACAACCCAAGACCTTACTTTAGTTTATGGATTAGAAACAAAGCATTTGTACTCTGGTTTAGGTCAATTGTTTTCGCTTCAATTGCACAAAGATGTTTATAGGGACTGTAACACCCCAATTCTTCCCTAATTCAAAACCCTAATTGCTTTTGAATCCCTATTTCGAAACCTAGAATTTAGGTATTTTTTATTTAAACATTATTGAATTTTAGTGGCTAATTATAAATTTCGGAAAGTTTGAGGGTTCAGTTGAAAAGTTATATAAGTTCAGACCCTTGTAAAGTAAATTTACCATTTATAATATGGTAAAAATTTCTTCCTTATTTTTCGTTCAACTTTAATTCTGACTTTAATCGGTCGCTTTTATTTCTTTGTTTCTTTTAAAATTTTCAACCGAGTTTTCCCTCTTTCCATTCTGTTTCTCTGTCGAATATGTCGTGGGTGTACTCTGGTATTTCTTCTTTTTTTTTCCCTTTTTTGTTTCGAATGTTGTTAAGGAAGAGATTTAATCTCGGTTTTTAGGAAAATCCAGTGTTGTTTAAGGGATTTAAGTTCGTTTTTTAAGGTGTTATGTTTTCGTGTTTGAATCGATTAGGGAAAGGGTTCGAAAATCTGGAAAACCAGACTATTGAGAAATTCTGGAAATTCCAGATTTTCCCATGAAGTTTTGGATTTTAATCGGTTAACCCGTTGACTACCCGACCCGTTGACCGACCTAACACGTTGATCGACCCGACACGAGATCCGATCTGAAACCCGACCCATGACCCTGCCAACGTTATCTGCTGACATCATCGCTGACGTTATCTGTTGATGTCAACATTGATCAGTGTGTTTCGTTTTTCGAAATTCGAACCCGAAGTGTCATATTTAAGGCTTTTTAGTTCGAATGCTTAGTTAAATATTGTCATTACCAGAATCTGAATTTGGTTTATTGGTCGGTTCAGGTGACATGGATTCGGACCCCAAGTTTCTTCCTCCTCTTCCTGGATGACCTCCTGTTCATCAGACTTCGGGACACACATGCGAGTTATCTGATTATTTTGTTTCGTGTATTTTTACTGAATCGTGGCATAGTAGTTGTAGCGATCTTGAAAAACCGTGTTAATTATGTGTCATCGCTAAAAAATCTTTTTCGGTGTTGGAAAACATTTCGAGTTCGATTTGAAAATTAATGTGTTCCATGTGGGAGTTTTCTTTTAAAAATCATTTTTGGAAAATTGGAGTCGCCACCGGCCGTTTTGGTAGACCGGACACCATAGAACCAGAGATTTTAAAAGTTTGGGGTTCGGGAGTCGATTACGGATGGGGAAGAATTAGCACCCACACCGCCCAATATTAGTACTTTATTAATTACCGCTTCATTAATATTAAATTTTCCAGGCTAATTGGATGATTGAATTAATTTTTAATTAAATGTGCACATTTATTTTAAAGCACCTAGACCTGAAGGTAAGTGTCCGAACCACCACCACTACACTGGAGTTAGCCTCACTTACGACCAAATTTAGGAGCCCACATACAACAACTTAATATTCCATTCATGCAACTTAAACATAACCAATAAATTAAATACATCACATAAAAATAAATACATAAAAATATAAATATTAATATAACAAATAAAATACTAATCTAAAACATAAATGTAAAACATATATAAATTAACATTAATCTAAACATAAATAAAAATCTAAAAATAATAAACAACTATATTTCATTAAAAATATCCAAAATACAAGATAAATAAAAAGAAGAGAAATTATACCTAAGAGTTCGAACGATAAACCCCAAGTGGTCCTCACCAAGATCTACCACGACCCCTCCAAAATATTAAACTAGATCGAATCTAAAATAGAATCCGATCGAACCACCCAAAATTTAGGGAGAGCTAAGCTCTCAAATTAAGATCATAGGGTACTACCCTCACCCAATTGGTTCCTTTTCAAAAGGCTCCCCCTCCCATCCTTTTATAGGTAATGGGAGAGAGGGAAGTGGGGTTTCTCATCAATGTGGGATTCTACTCCCACATCAACTTTTCCTTCCCTTCTACTTCTTTTTTTTTTTTTTTACATTTCTCTCTCTTTTTTCTTATATTTTTATTAATAATATGATTACTAGAATAATACTATAAATATTAAAATCCGATAAAAATGAGTGATTACAGTTGCCCCTCTTTGCTTGTTCTTGTGAAACGAGAATAAAGCAAAGATAAAAATGCACTCATTTTTGTCTTATTTCTCCGTCTTTAGCTTCAGAAATCACAGGTTCTTCTGGAACTCTCTGCTCTTCCTTGGCCAATTCATCAAACTTCGGTCTTCAAAATAAAAGATCCGTTGCGGAAGACAAAATCTTCAAATCAGAAATTCGAGGCCGCGAGTTCTTTCTATATAAAACTATTTTCTCTTCTTCTGATTGACTTCTTAAAAAACAGTTTCTTTTCGGTAAAGTCTTTGGGCTACAAGTTCTTCCTATATAGAACTCTTCGCTTTTGACATTGGCATTATGCTCTCGGATGACACATGTATCAATGATCTCATTGCTTCTTTGTCTGATGCTTTGGAATCACGTGTTCTTCTGGAACTCTCCGCTTTTCCTCGGTTGAATCTTCAGGCTTGTAAGTCCTGCCTATATAGAACTTCTTCACTTTCTGGTCCTGGAGCTACTGGTCACTTCGGTATATGACCTTTCACCTTCACGCTATAGGTTCTTCCTATATAAAACCTTCTGCGTCTTGAATGGATCTTGCAAAATAAGGTCCCTCCTATATAGAACTCTTACTTCTGGATCTGGAGTTAGGGTTTCTCCTATATGAAACCTTTCACTCTGAAGTCTCGAGATACGTGCCTCTCCTATATGAAGCTTCAATCTCAGGGACGAAAATGAAAATAGGGTTTCTCCTATATAGAACTCCTCATCTTCGGTGTTGTCGGTTTCTCCTATATGAAACCATCGCGTCGCAGATGAACTTTTCCACTGGTAGCTCTTTCTTTATAGAGCTTCGAGTTTTTTGTGTTTGATGTTGTGAGCTCTTTTTGTATAGAACTGTTGCAAATTCTCTTTCTGTGGGACTTCGAACATGTTGGTACCTTCTGTATGGAACCTTCATCTTCGAGTCTTTTGGGACTCACGCCAAGTGGCTGCCAATTTTCTTCAAACTTTCGGGACTCACGCTTACTGATAAGTGCTCAAATCACTATCACTGTTTACATCTTTTATGGGCATTAATCATCCAAGGATACTTTGCTGAGCTTTGGTAAAGTCCACCCACGAGCAAGGGATTGCCGCGACGGACAGTATTATCGCTGCCAAGGCAGTAATCTACAGTACTGCCGAGGCAAAGATATACGATTGCATTGGGCAGAGACAAGTCAATCAAACCCATAATACAACACAACTGGATCCTGACCTATCTCTCTTTAATATTCAATTTTCTTTATTTTACTTAGTTGTTTTATTTTAGTTCCATCACAACCCAAACTACTTGTGTTTTTTTTTTATTTCTTTCTACAGAACAAGAAGACGAAGAAGACATATTGAGTCTACCAATCCCTGTGGAGACGATAATCCGATAAATACTTATCACTTATTACTTTCGATGTGTCCACTTGCACTAAACGCGCACTTTTGACACGCGACAAGTTTTTGGCGCCGTTGTCGGGGATTGACAACTAAATTTTGTTTTCTTTATTTTCTTGTTCCTTTTTATTTTTATTTTACTTTTGTTCTTCTTGGTGTATGACCAGGGCCAACCCAACCAACCCTTTGTACGAGTTAGATCCAAAGATCGAACGAACAAGGCTAAGGTTAAGGAGACAAATCCAAAAGGCTATGGCAGATCACTCGGCAGGACAAAACTTACCTGCCGGTAATGGAGGTTTTCCGCCGCCACCTGGGCCGCGGCAGCTCACTGTCAGAGACTTCCTGGAAAAGGACTTAAATGGATTAAACCCAGGAGTTGTTACACCAGAGATAGAAGCAGCCCACTTTGAATTGAAACCTGTCATGTTCAATATGCTTAACACTATTGGACAGTTTGGTGGGTCTGTAACTGAAGATGCAAGGCAGCACCTCAAGTCCTTCATGGAGATATGCAATTCTTTTAAAATCCAAGGAGTCCATGAAGATGTCTTGAGATTGAAGCTATTCCCCTATTCACTGAGGGATAGGGCGAAAGCTTGGTTAAATAACATTCCAGCAGGATCTATTGGATCTTAGAGTGAACTCTGCCGTGATTTTATTACTCGTTTTAACCCTACAAATTTATATGATAGAATTCGTAATGAAATTACTTCTTTTTGACAAGTAGATGACGAACCTATGTACGAGGCATGGGAACGATACAGGGAGTTACTGCACAAGTGTCCTTTGCATGGATTTCCCCTATGGATACAAGTGACCATGTTTTATAATGCCACGAATACCCCGACAAGGATGATGTTAGATGCCTCAGCGAACGGAACACTCCTTGATAAAGCACCTGAGGAAGCTATTGAAATACTAAACAAACTCGCGAAGAATGATTTTCAATTCCCTACATCTAGGCGAGGAAGATTAAGACGCCAAGCCACGGTGAATGAGCTAGAAACATCAAATTCAGTGGCAGCACAATTGGCCTCTCTTACAAAGATGGTGCAAAACTTACAATTACAACAAAATACCCGTGAGGTTAAGGTAATTCATTCTTATTGTGACTTATGTGGAGGTAACTACAGTTCCGCTGATTGTATGAATCAAGAAACCGATATGTATGTTGGAAACTACAACCGCAACAATATGATGTCCAACACATACAACCCCTCATGGAAGATGCATCCAAATCTATCATGGAGCAATCCAAACAATGCCTTAAACCCAACCACCCAACCTTCAGGATTTCAGCAACCGATGCAACATCTGTCGCCGCCGCAGGTCCAGCAACCAATGCCGCCGCCGCAGATACAGCAACAACCAGTAAGTTCATTGGAGAACACGCTTAAAGCCTTTATGATGAAAACAGAGTCATACATGGCAGAGAACAGTAATTTCATCAAAAGGACAGATGCTTTTATGAATAGAACTGAGATGAGGTTGCAAAATCAAGAAGCATACATTAAAACGCTAGAAACCCAGGTTGAGCAGTTTGCTCAAAACATAAACACTAGACCACAAAGAGGACTACCTAGCAATACTGAAGTTGCTAAGGTAATGGGCCATGAACAGTGTAAGGCAATCACTACTAGGAGTGGTCTACAGCTGAAGGAAAAGATTCCAGCAAGCCAAAATCCATCAGCGGATCCAGCAAAAGAAGAGGCTGAGCAAACTGATTCTGATAACACTGCCCCAGCAGAGAGCACAATAGCTCCTAAACAGCCTGCCGAGACAGCAACAACCCCAGTGGTGCCAGGTATTAAATTTCAAACTAAAGAAACCCTAGATGAGATGAGACCACCACCACCTTTCCCAAAAAGGTTGAAAAAGAAAAAACAGGACCAACTTCCTTGACATCTTAAAGCAAGTCCACATTAACATACCATTCGTAGAGGCAATTAAACAAATGCCCAATTATGCCAATTTCTTAAAAGATATGGTGTCTAAGAGGAAACGAATAGGTGAGTTTGAAACAGTGGCTGCTACCGAGGGATGCATGGCAATGCTACACAATCGCATGCCACCGAAATTGAAGGATCCTGGTTGCTTTATCATACCTTGTGCGATAGGTAAAAATTATGAAGGTAAGGCCCTCTACGACCTTGGAGCAAGCATCAATATAATTCCCAAATCTTTCTTTCAAAAGCTTGGAATAGGAAGGGCGAAACCTACAACAGTTATGCTCCAACTAGCGGATCGATCCTATGTGTAACCCGAAGGCAAAATCGGGGACATACTGGTAAGAGTCGATAAATTTATTTTTCCTGCTGACTTTCTTGTCCTTGATTGTGAAGCAGATGATAATGCACCGATCATCCTGGGGAGACCTTTCCTTGCAAATGGATGCACCTTAATTGACGTGGAAAAAGGAGAGTTGACAATGCGGGTCAATGACCAACAAGTCAAACTCAATGCATGCCACAACTTAAAAAAATATGACGATCCAGAGGAGTGCAAAGCCATCCACATAGTAGATACCAAAATATCCTGCCTTGGCAGTCTGCTCGATAGGTTATTTGGTAAAAAGATCAAGTTCAAGATGGATGGACATACAACAAAAGGGAGTGACCCACAACCGAATTATAATTCTGGCCAAAAAGAGAGAATTATCTTGGGAGATGCATTTGCATGCACTCCACCAGTAACATGATCTCATCCCTTTTTCCTTATTATTAATATATTAGGATTAAGTTTAGTTTATTTTTCAATTTTGTTTTTGCTTTAATTACTTTTCTTTTTGTGTGTTAAATTTTTATTTAGGATAATAAGCAAGAATAAAAGAGAAATAGTTCACAGCAGGAACTCTGTCGAGGCAGAAAACAGTGTCAGAGCCGTAGCAGTTTCAACGGGCAGAACAGTGTAACGGCTAGTCTGCCGAGATTCCTGCCGTGGCAGAAAAGGAAACGGCAGTAAAGAGTAACGACTACAAAATGGCTAGTGGATCCAACGGTCACAAGGCCGAGGCCTATATAAGAAACCCCTTCCTTTTGAACTATTCACTCTTGCTTTCTTGTTTACTTTAGAATCCTTAACAATCTTGCTGTCACAATACTTTCTGCCTACTCACAATTTTCCCAGATACTTTCCAAGAAAATCTCCAAGAATTCAAATCTCTCACAATCTTGATGGCCACTTACAAGCGATTTACCCAGCCAATGTTGAAGATCGCTTCAACCGATCTTTCATTGCCCGGCAATTGTGGGAAGAATAAGGTTTCCAACCTTCGGATGATGAAAACTACGGCATTGAGCATTATCTCTTTGATAGAATCAAGTACCAAGCTTGGGAAATTTTCTGTCTCCAATCTACCCAGGCGAACGCTAAAATCGTGCGGGAATTTTATGCGCACGGGCCCAACAAAGATTCCCTCTTTGTTCACTGCCGCGGTAGGCCGGTCCAGTTAGATGCCGAGATTATCAACGATTTCTACGGCCTCACTCTGAACAGTGATGTGCACGCTGAATTCATGCAAGACATCACTGCCGAGGACTACGAGTTAATCAAAGACGATCTATGTTACGCGAATACTCCATGGGAAACCGGTACCCATAGAGGATCCGTAACAAGGCAGAGCCTAAAGCCCGAGGCCAAGATGTGAAATACCTTTGTCAAGCGATGCCTCATCCTTACATCCTAAAACAGCACGGTAGACCGAAAATGATTGGTGCTCATCCAATCGATCATCAACAAAAGGACCATCAACGTTGGAGAAATCATCTTACGTGAAATTCAAGAATGCGGTAAGAAAGATAGGGGACCATTGTATTTCCCATGTTTGATCACGGGTTTGTGTGTTGCCGCAGGTGTGCCAATAGAAGATACGGACAAATACACTCCCCAAAGGCGAGGATGGACCAGGGACTTTTGTCACAAAGTCATGCAGATACGCAGGCGGAGCCAGTCCAAGCAATGCCCCAGCAGTTCACTGCTGATACTGCTATCGGGGCCCAGTACACGGCAGACATGCCAGACACTGCCCACACCTCTTCCGCAGCAGACCCGTACCAGGAGATTTTGCAAAGGATGGCAGCGATGGACCTCAGGCAACAGAGGTACATGGAGTATCAAAGAGATTTCAACAGCATATTAGCCCAAATGATGCTCCACGCTTTTCCAAATCAAGGGGCGCAATTTCCAGAATTTCCCAGCAATATATTTGTCACAGCCGCCCCTTACACCGAGACTACACCAGCTCTGGGAGGACCAAGGACGTTCTTCCATGCGGGCCCTCCACCACAGTACCATGCTGCTGGCCCATCCAGGGCAGCAGATTCTGCCGCGGCATCATCTGCCAGCAGAAGACCATCCAAATGGAGGGCAGTCTTCAGCACTCCTCCCCGATCCCCAATCATCATGGGCAGTCTATCAGCTAAGATAGATGCCTATGTGCACCAAAGCTTTACCGCCGCCGGACCGCTTACACACCACACCGGGGGAGCCACGACAATGGAGGGTAGAACGGACATAATGCTAACCGAAGACATGGCCGATGTGGAAGAATGAGAAGAGGTCGAGGCCCCAATGCAACGGACACCACCCACAAGAGTCCAACCGCCCCGGCAAGCAAAAGCTCAACCATCACCCTCACCAAGAACAAAGCAATCGGCAGCAAGGCCAAGGAGAAAAATTGTTACAAGCAGCTCTTCGGAGTCTCTTTAATAATTTTGTTCATATAATTCAATATTAATTGTTGTTTGCTTTCTATGCTGCTTATTCCTTTCATATTTTTGTTGCCCGCTATAATCTTCAAATATAAAGCATTGAGGACAATGCTTGATTTGAGTTTGGGGGTGCAGATTCACTGCCAAGGCAGCAATCTACTGCCGAGACCTTGCCAAAAAAAAGGTATTCTAGTGATATTTTTTTATTTTTTATGCTCCCCGCCTTACTTGAATTAACTGCCTACACTTTTGCACTGCTTATCATCAGTATTGCCTTAGTTTATTCTTTAAGGCTATAGAAATCTTTCTCCTTACCATGATTAGGTCCTGTTAAGAAGGTTTAACCTTAGATACTTAAGGATGAAAACTTAGAAGCTTACTATAGGAAGAACTTTAAACACTTTTGGGACTTATTGGATTATAGGAATTCTTTTAATGAACTTAGGTGATAAAGACTTAGATTTTTGGGAAGGTAACTAGAGGTGCCTATCACCGGCTCTAGTATGTTTTAAGGAATATTAAAAAGAAAGAAGGAATTAGTGAAGGTAAAAACACAATCCTTGAGGTGCCCGAAATTGGCTCAAGGATTGCTTGCTTAGAAAAGAAGAGAACACTTAACCCAATTCTACTTGTCTTGAACTTAGAGTTTATCTAAGAAATCCTTTCATCAAACTTGTCCACAAAAACGCACATACTCACAATTCTTATAGTTTGTTTCTAGGTAAAACCTTGGGTAGCTGAAAGCTTAAGGCTTAAGAATAGGCCTAGTTATGGTGGGGAGAATAGATGGAAACATAAGACCAAGAGAGAGTAGAGTTCGGCAAATTAATGGTTTGTATTGCTTGAGGACAAGCAATAGTTTGAGTTTAGGGGTGTGATAAGTGCTCAACTCACTATCACTGTTTACATCTTTTATGGGCATTGATCACCGAATTTACACCCACTTGGACCAATGCATGTACTTAATGTGATATATTTAGAAGTTATGCTTATAGAGATAATATTTACAGAAAAGGCACGTTTTACTGCATTTTCATATCTGTGCAAGAGAACTAGTGCCGCGGCAGCGATAAGGAGAAGGCAAGACCTGATGCCGAGGCAGCAGCTGAGAGCTAGGAAGCAAGACTGTAGGCGATTGGAAGATAAAAATCCAAGGTACGTTTCTGGACTTAAAGCACATGGACCGGAGCTGGCTAGCATGAGGAAAAGCCCAACACAAGGCCACGCGGGAAAGCCCCTTAGTCGAATTTAAACTTGGAAATATTTTAATTATGTACATGACTTGTTCCCTACTCCAAGTTGTATTCTACTTAGAAAAGGTTTGCCCTAGGTCTAGCCTATATAAAGACCTAGCCGTCCAATGTATTACACACGGATACCTAGAGAGAGAGAGCCAATTCATAAACTTGTTTTCTTTCTCTCAATTATGTTCTAAGCTTCCTTAGGGTTTAGGTGAAGGTTGTTAGTATTTGTGAGAGGAGATTGTACTTTGTCTTTGTTTCAATGCAATAAAATTATCAAGGTTTGCTTATCCTTTGTTATTCTTTGTTCTTGCATTCAAGCTCGGGAGAGAAGTTTGTTAGTAATCCATTTATCTAGACTCGGGAGAGTTACATTCACGAAAGGGATAAGTACGGTGTTTCAATCGCGAAATACTAACTCGGCCTAGGGATAGGTTAAGAGTTTCAGCGGCTAAAAGAAGTGTGAGATTGATTGGTGAGTATAATTAGTTTACTCCGGGAGGTATCATCAAGGACTAGTCATCAACAGTACTTTGACTTAGGGATAAGCGGAGTCATCCAAGGAAACTTTGCCGAACTTTGGTAAAGTCCACCCACGAGCAAGGGATTGCCGCGGCGGACAGTATTATCGCTACCAAGGCAGTAATCTGCAGTACTGCCGAGGCAAAGATATACGATTGCATTGGGCAGAGACAAGTCAATCAAATCCACAATACAACGTAACTGGATCCTGACCTATCTCTCTTTAATATTCAATTTTCTTTATTTTACTTAGTTGTTTTATTTTAGTTCCATCACAACCCAAAGTACTTGTGTTTTTTTTTTTATTTCTTTCTACAGAACAAGAAGACGAAGAAGACATATTGAGCCTACCAATCCCTGTGGAGACGATAATCCGATAAATACTTATCACTTATTACTTTCGATGTGTCCACTTGCACTAAACGCGCACTTTTGACACGCGACACTTACAAAGGCTGCCAATCTTTTTTTTCTGAATTGGAACTCACGCCGTGTGGCTACCAATTTTCTTCAAATTATAGGGCCTCGTTGACTACAAAGGTTGTAAATCTTCTTTCTGAAAACACCTAGGTGTCTGGATTGCCCTAGTGTCTCGATCTCTGTGATCGTCTAGACTTAGTTTCTCTTTGTTATTTGTGACAAACTCACTGTTGATAAGTGCTCAACTCACTATCACTTTTTACACCTTTTATAGGCATTAATCACTAAACTTACACCCACTCGAACCAAATTATATACTTAATGTCATATATTTAGAAGTTATGCTTATAAAGATGATATCTATAGCAAAGACAAGTTTTAATGCATTTTTACATCTGTGCAGGAGAAACTAGTGCCGCGGCAGCACATGGCCGAGGCAGAACCTAATGCCGAGGCAGCAGCAGAAAGCCAGAAAGCAATACTGTAGGCGATCGGAAGAGAAAAATCCAAGGGACGTTTCTGGACATGAGGAACATGGATCGGAGCTGGTTAGCACGAGGAAAAGCCCAACACAAGGCCACGCGGGAAAACCTCTTAGTTGAAATAAACTTGGAAATATTTTATTTATTTACATGACTTGTTCCCTACTCCAAGTTGTATTCTACTTAGGAAAGGTTTGTCCTAGGCCAAGCCTATATAAGACCTAGCCGTCCAATGTATTAGGGGCGATTCATAGAGAGCCGATTCTTAGAGAGTTTACCCTAAGACTCAATGTTTTCTTTCTCTCAATTTATGTTCTAAGCTTTCTTAGGGTTTAGGTGAAGGTTGTTAAGTATTTGTGAGAGGAGATTGTACTTTGTTCTTTGTTTCAATGCAATAAAACTATCAAGGTTTGCTTATCCTTTGCCATTCTTTGTTCTTGCATTCAAGCTCGGGAGAGAAGTTTGTGATTAATCCATTTATCTAGACTTGGGAGAGTTAGATTCACGAAAGAGATAAGTACGGTGTTTCAATCGCGAAATACTAACTCGGCCTAGGGATAGGTTAAGAGTTTCAGCGGCTAAAAGAAGTGTGAGATTGGTTGGTGGGTATAATTGATTCACGCCGGGAGGTATCATCAAGGATTAGTCATCAACAGTACTTCGACTTAGGGATAAGCAGAGTCACCCAAGGACACTTTGCCGAACTTTGGTAAAGTCCACCCACGAGCAAGGGATTGCCGCGACGGACAAGTATTATCACTGCCAAGGTCTATAGTACTGCCGAGGCAGTGATATACAATTGCATTGGACAGAGACAAGTCAATCAAATCCACAATACAACGCAACTGGATCCTGACCTCTCTCTATTAATCAGATCTCATCCTTTTACTTAGTTTTGTTTATTTCAATTTATTTAGTTTCATCAAAACCACAATTACCTGTGTTTTTATTCCTTTTTACAGAGCAAGAAGACAAAGAAGGCATATTAAGTATACCAATCCCTGTGGAGACGATACACGATAATACTTATCACTTTATTACTTGCAATGTGTTCACTTGCACTAATTGCGCACTTTTGACACGCGACAAGTTTTTGGCGCCGTTGCCGGGGATTGACAACTAAATTTTGTTTTCTTTATTTTCTTGCTTTAGTTATTTTATTTTTATTTTACTTTGTTTTTTTTTTGGTGTATGACCAGGGCCAACCCATCCAATCCGTTGTACGAGATTGACCCTAAAATTGAACGTACACAGAATCGGTTGAGGAGACAAATCCAACAAGCAATGACAGGAAATCAAGTAGATCAAAACATACCTATTGGCCACGGAGGACTTCAGCAGCCACCCTTGCTGCAGCAACCACTTTCGCAGTCTCTACTGCCGCGGCAACTAACTGTTAGAGATTTCTTGGTGGAAGATCTGAATGGATTAAACCCTGGAGTCGTTGCACCGGAAATAGAAGCAACCCACTTTGAACTCAAACCTGTCATTTTCTATATGCTGAATACTATTGGACAATTTAGTGGGTCTGCAACTGAAGATGCCAGGCAGCATTTCAAATCTTTCATGGAAGTTTGTAACTCATTTAAAATTCAAGGAGTCCATGAAGATGTTTTGAGATTAAAATTGTTTCCCTATTCACTGAGGGATAGGGCCAAGACCTGGTTAAATAGCATTCCAGCAGGATCAATAGGATCTTGGAGTGAACTCTGCCGAGATTTCATTGCACGCTTTAACCATACTAACTTATATGATCGTATCCGTAATGAGATTACTTCTTTTCGACAGGCAGATGATGAACCAATGTACGAGGCATGGGAGCGCTATAAAGAGTTATTGCACAGATGCCCATTACATGGATTTCCCTTGTGGACGCAAGTGACAATATTCTACAATGCCACTAATGCCCCCACTAGGATGATGTTAGATGCCTCGGCCAATGGGACACTCCTTGACAAAGATCCTGAGGAAGTTATAGAGATTCTGAACAAGCTTGCAAAGAATGATTTTCAGTTCCCTACGTCTAGGTGAGGGGGAATGAGACGCCAAGCCACAGTGAATGAACTCGAAACATCCAATTCAGTGGCAGCACAATTGGAATCTCTAACCAAGATGGTTCAGAACATGCAATTACAACAAAATACTCATGAGGTTAAAACGATCAATTCTTCTGAGTACGTGCAAGATGAGGAAACTGATTTTTATTTGGGAAACTACAACCGGAATAATAATATGATGTCTAACACATATAATCTGGCATGGAAAAGGCACCCAAATTTTTCATGGAGCAATCCTAATAATACCTTGAATCCCATTAATCAGACCTCAAGTTATCAGCAGCCGATGCTGCAGCAGAATATACAGCAAATGCGCAGATGCCGCAGCAGCAGTCCGAAAGTTCGTTGGAGAACACTCTCAAGGCCTTTATGATGAAAACAAAATCATACATGGCAGAGAATAGTAATTTCGTCAAGAGAACGGATGCTTTCATGAACAGGACTGAGATGAGGCTGCAAAATCAAGAAGCTGCTATTAAAACTCAAGAAATTCAAGTTGGTCAGTTCGCTTAAAGACAAAGCACTAGACCACAAGGAGGATTACCTAGCAATAATGAAGTTGCTAAGGGAATGGGCCATGAGCAATGTAAAGTGATCACAACCAGAAGTGGCCTACATTTAAAAGAAAAACTAAGCTGTTCAGCAAGCAAAGTCCCATAGGCAATACAAGAGGAATCAGATAGGGAGGACTAAGATGCTGAACTAGAAAGTCAGGCCTAAAAAATCCCAGCAAAAAACTCTGCCGAGGCAGACAAACCGACAACAACTCAACCAGGTGCCGAGATAGTAAAAGATCCAGTGATACCAGGTATCAAATTCAAAACTCATGAAACCCTAGAGGAGATGAGACCACCACCACCTTTCCCACAAAGGTTGAAAAAGCAGAAACAGGATCTCCAGTTTAAAAATTTTTTAGACATCCTAAAACAAGTCCACATCAACTTGCCATTCGTTGAGGCAATTGAACAGATGCCTAATTACGCTAAGTTCTTGAAAGACATGATATATAAAAGAAAAAGGCTTGGTGAGTTTGAAACAGTGGCAGCAACTGAGGGATGCATGGCAATGCTGCACAATCGCATGCCTCCAAAATTAAAGGATCCTGGATGCTTTATCATACCTTGTGCGATAGGTAACCATTACGAAGGAAAGGCCCTATGTGACTTGGGAGCAAGCATCAACTTAATGCCGAAATCAGTCTTCCAAAAGATTGGAATAGGAAGAGCAAAACCCACAACTGTGGTACTTCAACTAGCGGATAGATCATTTGTGCACCCTGAAGGAAAAAATTGATGACATATTGGTTAGGGTAGACAAATTTATTTTTCCCGCCGACTTCCTTATCCTTGATTGTGAAGCAGATTATAATGCGCCAATCATATTGGGGAGGCCTTTCTTAGCAACTGGACGCACCTTAATTTATGTGGAAAATGGAGAGTTGACAATGGGGGTTAATGACCAAAAAGTCAAGCTCAATGTATTCCACAATTTAAAAAAAATATGATGATCTAGAAGAGTGCAAAGCCATCCACACAACAGACACCAAAATATCTTGCCTTGGCAGCATGCTCGGCAGGTTATTTGGCAAAAAGATCAAGCTCAAAGAGGAAGCAGCACATAAGGATGGCTATAAAGCAAAAGGGAATGGCCAACATCTGAATTCTAATTCTAGCCAACAAGAGATAAACACCTTAGGAGATGCATTTGCATGCACTCCTCCATTGACTTAATCTCTCCCCTTTTCTTTTTATATTATTATTATATTAGGATCAGTTTAGTTTATATTTACTTTCTATATTAATTTTATGCTTTCATTATTTTTGTCGTTTGTGTTTAATTTTTATTTAGGATAATAAGCAAGAATAAAAGAGAAATAGTTCACAGCAGGAATTCTGCTGAGGCAGAAAATAGCTTCAGAGCCACAGCAGTTTCAACGGACAGAACAGTGTAACGGCTAGTCTGCCGAGATTTCTGCCGCGGCAGAAAAGGAAACGGCAGTAAAGACTAACGGCTACAAAACGGCTAGTGGTTCAAAAGGTCACAAGGCCGAGGCCTATATAAGCAACCCCTCCCTCTTGAACTATTCACTCTTGCTTTCTTGTTTTCTTTAGAATACTTAATAATCTTACTCTCACAATACTCTCTGCCTACCCTTTTTAAAATTCTCAGAAATCCTCCAAGAAAATCTCCAAGAACTTAAACTCTCACAATATTTATGGCCACCTACAAGCGTTTTGCCCCAGCCAATGTTGAAGACCTCTTCAACAGGTCTTTCATCGCCCGACAATTGTGGGAGGAACAAGGGTTCCAACACTCGGATGACAAAAATTATGGCATCGAGCACTATTTGTTCGTCAGGATCAAGTACCAAGATTGGGAAATCTTTTGCCTTTAACCAGCCCAAGCAAATGCTACCATCGTGCGGGAATTCTATGCGCACGGGCCAAGCAAAGACTCCCTCTTTGTCCACTTCCGAGGCAGGCCTATCCAGCTTGATGCCGAGACCATCAACCAATTCTATGGCCTCACACCTGACCATGATGTCCATGCCGAATTCATGGAGGATATCACTGTCGAGGATTACGAGTTGATTAAAGATGACCTTTGCTACCCGAATACTCCATGGGAAACCGGTGCCCATAGAGGATCTATAACAAGGCAAAACTTAAAGCCCGAGGCCAAGCTTTGGAACACATTTGTCAAGAGACGCCTCATCCCCACATCCTACAACAGCACGGTGGACCGAAAGCGATTGGTGCTCATCCAATCAATCATCAACAAAAGGAGCATCAACGTTGGAGAAATCATCTTACGCGAAATTTATGAATGCGATAAGAAGGATAAAGGACCATTATATTTCCCTTGTTTGATCGCTGGTTTGTGTGTTGCTGCAGGTGTACTAGTAGAAGACACAGACGAATACACTCCCCAAAGGCGTGGGTGGACCAGAGACTTTTGCCACAAAATTATGCAGATCACGCAGGCGGAACCAGTCTAGGCAACACCCCAGCAGTTCACTGCTGATACTGCTGTCGGGGCCCAATACACAACAAACATGCCAGACACTACCCACACCACTGCCACAGCAGACCCGTACCAGGAGATACTACAAAGGATGGCAACGATGGATCTTAGGCAACAGAGATACATGGAGTATCAAAGAGACTTTAATGACACACTAGCCCAAATGATGCTCCATGCCTTTCCAGACCAAGGGGCGCAGTTTCCAGAATTTTCAAGAAACATGTTTGTCACAGCCACACCCTATACAGAGACTACACCAGCTCTAGGAGGACCGAGACCGTTCTTTCACGCGGGACCTCAACCACAGTTTCATGCTGCCGGCCCATCTAGGGCAGCAGACTCTGCCGCAGCATCATCTGCCAACAGAAGACCATCAAAGAGGAGGGCAGTCTTCAGCACTCCACCACGATCCCCCATCATCATGGGCAGTCTATCAGCGGAGATACATGCTTATGTACACCAAAGCTCAACCGCTGCCAGACCTAGTACACACCATACCGGGGCAGCCGCAGCAAATGAAGGTGGAACGAACATCATGATCACCGAGGAGATTGCCGATGTGGAAGAAGGCGAAGAAGTGGACGCTCCAATGCAACGAACACCACCCACAAGAGTAAAACCGCCCCGGCAAGCAAAAGCTCAGCCATCGCCCTCACCAAGAACGAAGCAATCAGCAGCACGATCCCGAAGAAAAATTGTTACAAGCAGCTCTTCGGAGTCTCTTTAAATTTTTCATATATTCAATTTTATTTGTTGTTTGTTTCTTGCTTTGCTGCTTATTTTCTATCATATTTTTTGTCCACTATTCTCTTCTAATATAAAGCATTGAGAAAAATGTTTGGTTCAAGTTTGGGGGTGTAGAGCCACTACAGAGGCAGCAATATATTGTCGCGGCCTTGCCAAAAAAAGGGGGTATTTAAGTGATTTTTTTAATTTTTTTTCATGCTCTCCGCCGTACTTGAATAAATTGCCTATACTTTTGCACTGCTTATTATCAGTATTGCCTTAGTTTATTATTTAAGGCTATAGAAATCTTTCTCCTTACCATGATTAGGTCCTGTTAAGAAGGTTTAACCTTAGGATACTTAAGGATGAAAACTTAGAAGCTTACTATAAGATGAATTTTAAACACTTTTGGGACTTGTTGGATTATAGGAATTCTTTTAATGAACTTAGGTGATAAAAACTTAGATTTTTGGGAAAGTAACTAGAGGTGCCTATCACCGGCTCTAGGAATTACTCTTATTCATGCTAGAGGTGCCGGAAATTGGCTCTAGTATGCTACAAGGGATATCAAAAAGAAAGAAGGAATACTGAGGTGCCAAAACACAATCCTTGAGGTGCCCGAAATTGGCTCAAGAATTGGTTGTTTAGAAAACAAGAAAACACTTAGCCCAATTCTACTTGTCTTGAACTTAAAGTTTATCTAAGAAAGCCTTTAATCAAACTTGTCCACAAAAACGCACACACTCACCAAATCTTATAGTTTGTTTCTAGGTAAACCCTTGGGTAGCCGAAAGGTTAAGTCTAAAGAATAGGCATAGTTATGGTGGGGAGAATAGATGGAAACGTAAGACCAAGAGAGAATAGAGTTTGGCAAATTGATGGTTTGTATTGGTTGAGGACAAGAAATAGTTCGAGTTTGGGGTGTGATAAGTGCTCAACTCACTGTCACTTTTTACACCTTTTATGGGCATTAGTCATCAAATATACACCTACTTGAACCAATGCATACACTTAATGTGATATATTTAGAGATTATGCTTATAAAGATGATATTTACAGAAAAGACAAGTTTTACTGCATTTTTACATCTGTGTAGGAAAAACTATTGCCACGGCAGGACCTGATGCTGAGGCAGCAGCCAAAAGACAAGTAGCGATATTGTAGGCGATTTGAAGAGAAAAATGAGATGGACGTTTCTAGAGAAGCAGCGCATGAATCGAAGCTGGGAAGCACATGGAAAGCCCAAGTCAAAGGTTACGCGGAAACAAATTCTAGTTGGAGTAAACATGGAAATATTTTAATTATGGACTTGACTTGTGTCCTACTCCAAGTTATACTCCTACTTAGGAAAGGTTTGCCCTAGACCAAGCCTATATAAGACCTAGCCGTCCAAGAGGAGAGGAGGAGAGTTTTCGGCACAAAGAGCTTAGACCTAGCCGACTTCATCTTTTAGAGTTTTCTTTTCTTTACATTATGTTCTAATTTTCTCTAGGCTTAGGTGAAGGTTGTAGCGTATTAGTGTGAGGAGATTGAAACTTGTTTCTTGTTTCAATGCAATAAAGTATCAAAGTTTACTTATTCTTTGCCATTCTTTGTTCTTGCATCCAAGCTCGAGAGAGAAGTTTGCAAGTAATCCATTTATCTAATATCGAGAGAGTTAGATTCACGAAAGGAATAAGTACGATGTTTCAATCGGGAAACACTAACTCGGCCTAGAGATAGGTTAAGAGTTTCAGCGGCTAAGAGAAGTGTGGGATTGGTTGGTGATTATAATTGATTCACGCCGAGAGGTATCATCAAGGACTGGTCATCAGCAGTATTTAGACTTAGAGATAAGCGGAGGCGTCAAAGGACTTTGCCGAACTTTGGTAAAGTCTACCCAAGAGCAAGAGATTGTCGCTGTCGAGGCAGTAAACTGTAGTACTGCCGAGGCAATGTTGTGCGATTGCATTGGACAGAGACAAGTCAATTGAATCCACTATACAACACAACTGGATCTTATCCATTTTCTTTATCTGATTTTATCTTTTTATTTAGTCTTTTTATTTAGATTCATCAAAACCCAATTTACCTGTGTCTTTACTTTATTTCTTTTTACAGAGCAAGAAGACAAACAGGTCATATTAAGTAGACCAATCCCTGTAGAGACGATATCTGATATACTTATCACTTTATTACTTGCGACGTGTTCACTTGCTCAATTTGCGCACTTTTTACACGCAACAGTTACCTGGTGTTGACATTCGGTAGACTATTGTGTCATTCTCACTGGTTGCCCTCTAATCGGTGTCTGATAAAAGGGGAATGATGGATAGTGACCTTACCAAATCTTATCCCTTAATTAGTGTCTCTGATCGGTTTCTAAAACTAGGGTTGGGGTTCTTAGATACCTCTCTTCCATGGTGAAAGTTTTCTATGTAGGATGAACCACTCGAATCAATACCTCCTAATGCAATGCAAAAATGTGATGATGCATGCAAAAAAGGGAAATAAAAACATGAAGAAACCAAGTTAGTATCGGGTAAAAATAATAGACACAAAAATAAATTACATGAAAATAAATTTGCATAAAATAAACAGAGAAAACAGTCCTAGATATTCTGTCTAGTTCGCCTAGGGTATCCGCATGGCTCTAATGGGGTGGGTAGTCTAGTTCTCTACATGCAGTGTTGGTGCTAAAGGGGGACCCGAATTGTCCGAGCTGTCTTGTACTAAGAGTAGCAAAGTCCCCGATCATCACCCACTATAGGCTCATTTTGATCGGGTTCAATTCAAGGGGACCCGTTCGCTTATGCCAACACGAAGGAACGATATCCTTACGAAAGCATAAAGTAGTGGAGCCCCGAAGGTACTTCGGCTAGGGCCTGCACTGGAGAACGACATCTCCATGAAAGCATTAGCCTTTTTCCCCCACTTAAAAGGACGAGTTTAGATGTAAATTTTAAATGCGGAAAAATAAAAACGCAAATTCAATTGAAAATTAATTTTATCGTCACTTTAGCCCGGAATCTTTAATATTAGTGAAGCGGTAATAATTTAAAAAGCTTGACTCACATTTTTGTTTTTGAAAAACAAAATTTATCCCCAACGGAGTTGCCATCTATAGCGATCTTGAAAAACCGTGTTAATTATGTGTCATCGCTAAAAAATCTTTTTCGGTGTTGGAAAACATTTCGAGTTCGATTTGAAAATTAATGTGTTCCATGTGTGGGTTTTCTTTTAAAAATCATTTTTGGAAAATTGGAGTCGCCACCGGCCGTTTTGGTAGACTGAACACCATAAAACCAGAGATTTTAAAAGTTTGGGGTTCGGGAGTCGATTACGGAAGGGGAAGGATTAGCACCCCCACACCGTCCAATATTGGTACTTTATTAATTATCGCTTTATTAATATTAAATTTTCGGGGCTAATTTGACGATCGAATTAATTTTTAATTAAATGTGCGCATTTATTTTAAAGCACCTAAACCCGAAGGTAAGCGTCCGAACCACCACCACTACACTGGAGTTGGCCTCGCTTACGACCAAATTTAGGAGCCCACATACAACAAATTAATATTCCATTCATGCAACTTAAACATAAGAAATAAATTAAATACATCACATAAAAAATAAATACATAAATAAATACATAAAAATATAAATATTAATCTAACAAATAAAATACTAATCTAAAATATAAATGTAAAACATATATGAATTAATATTAATCTAAAACATAAATAAAAATCTAAAAATAATAAACAACTATATTTCATTAAAAATATCCAAAATACAAGATAAATAAAAAGAAGTGAAATTATACCTAAGAGTTTGAACGATAAACCCCAAGTGGTCCTCACCAAGATTTACCGCGATCCCTCCAAAATATTAAACTAGATCGGATCTAAAATAGAATCTGATCGAACCACCCAAAATTTGGGGAGAGTTATGCTCTCAAATTAAGATCATAGGGTACTACCCTCACCCAATTGGTTCCTTTTCAAAAGGCTCCCCTCCCCTCCTTTTATAGGCAATGGGAGAGAGGGAAGTGGGGTTTCTCATCAATGTGGGATTCAACTCCCACATCAATTTTTCCTTCCTTTCTTTTCCTTCCCTTCTACTTCTTCTTTTTTTTTTACATTTTTCTCTCTTTTTTCTTCTATTTTTATTAATAATATGATTACAACAATAATACTATAAATACTAAAATCCGATAAAAATGAGTGATTACAGTAGTGTATCTTACTTTGTTTTTACTCGTAGGTTCTACGCCTGCTAGACCTAGTATTAGGACTGAGCCCAATAGACGTCACTATCGACGTTAAGTGATCTGCTTTAAGTGTGTCTTTCCTTGTATTTTACATTACTTTTGTGTGTATATTCTATGATCTCTGTGTATATATATATATATATATATATGTTGGTTGTATTGCTACCGTGAATTCTAAATTTAATTGAAAAATATTATGCTCTGTGTTATATCTGAATTCAGAAATTATGAAAACTCTGATTCTGTTATTTCTGAAACTATCATACATGCCTCCTATTAGTTCTAAATCAAGCATTCAGACTGTTATCTGTTCATGCCATTGCACCGGTTAAATAATGTGTATGGGGAAATTTAGTGATATCAACTATAGCCGAGTATCACTTTTGATCAATGGCTCCACCTTCGGGTTGAGTATCCACTTCTGTTTAGTGGCTCCACCTTCGGATCGAGTATCCACTTCTGTTTAGTGGCTTCACCTTCGGGTCAAGTAACCACTTATGTTCAGTGGCTCCATCTCCGGGTCGAGTTCCACTTCTGATGGTGTGCTGGAGTTAGAGTGGTTCAGGGGAACCTTCTCTTCTGATGGTGTTCGATGTTGGGTGCATATCATATCATATCATACATTCATTACATCACATGTTTTGTTCTGTTTTGTATTATGTTATTATGTTCTGTGTTATGCTATTTTTTAATGTAATTATATTTATCTGCACACTAGAGACACACTAAGCTCCTAAGCTTACACCCCCACAGTTTTTGTTTCAGATACTCAGACATAGGCTTCGGTACTTGGAGGATTCTAATTCAGACTATTTTTCGTACGTTTTACATTTACAAACTTCGGATTTACTACATAATAATTTGGTTATTATTTTCTATTGTATTAGAATTTGGACTTTTTACAGTGGTCTTTTATTCGGATTTTTTAAATTGTTAATGTTTATTAGAAATATGGGTTGAACCTTCATTTGTTTTAAATATTAAGTTTCAGTATTTCGTTATTACTGGTTGAATAACTTATCAGAATTTTAATATTTATTTCATTTAAAACCTAACTTGTGAGAAAGGTTTTCGTAGCGTGAACCCTAAGTTTTAATCTAAGTAATTAGGTAGAATTTAGGGGTTAGAGTGACCAATATCTCTAGTTTTAAAATTTGAATAGATACCATTAGTTTCTTGGAATTCACTTTCTGTAGGTAAAGTCTTGGATTCGAAGGCCTTGTATTTTGAGGTGCTCAACCTTGCAAGAATGCTAAGCAAGCACCTTAAAATTTCCTTAGATATTTTGTTTGGTGTAAGATCAATTTATGAGTTTTTATTATCTGAAGAGCTTCCATGTGCACTTTCCAGGTTTGCTAATCTACTATCTAGTTGGACAATAAAAAAATCAAATAATTAATAAAAACACAGTGAAATGAAGAATGACTCTTCTTTTAACCAGAAATCAGTATACACCTTCAATATAAGAGGATCCAAACATTTTTGGTACTAAGAGATCACGAGGTTGCGTTTTTCGATGGTTTAAGATGGCTATCCAAACACATAGGAATGGATTCGATCACTTTATATAGGACACATTTATATAATATAAACACAAATATATTAATATCCCTAAACCCATGACCATAGTATAAATACATATAGGAACATTATTATACAATAAACAAATCAGTTGGTATGCAATATCTTCTATGCGACAGAGAGAGGTCTAAAAAACGAAAAAACCCGATGGATCACTTTCTTAGTAGGTTGTAACCGTGGTCCAAATCCAAAAAACCGACCGGGCACCTACAAAACAGAACCACCATGGAGATGTCTATGCACCAAGACAAAACATGCTCATAGTGGGATGGAAAAACAAGAACTTACCTAAGAGAAATATCATCTACTCTCTTGTCCTAGTTTAGTAAGGAACAAGCTAGATTCATAATTTCACACATTACGTAGAAGAGTTAGAGAACACCACCGAACAAGTCGTTGGGGTATGTAAATCTGAAAGATTATTGAATCTTCGTCAGTGGTGTCTCCTTCCCTTGTTTTAATTTTTAGAATAATTTTTTTATAAAAAAAAAATTATAACAATCCGAATTTTGAAATCTAATGATTTGTTTAACTCAAAACATAAACTTTATGTTTGAGTCTCGCGGTTAGATGGTAGTGTATGGGCTTTATGGATTTTAATGAGATTTTTTAGAGTTATAGGATTGAATTTTTGTTTGGTTATGTAACACCCCGACCTGGATGTCACAATGGGTCTCCGGTCCAAAACATGTATTTCAAAATCTCTTTCGAAAGCCCAACAATAAAATCAATCCAAGTCCAACATCATTTCATAAAATCCATTTTGGGCTAAAACATAAATCCAAAAATAGTTTAAAATACTAGGAGCTCCAAAATATTACAACCCATTAAAAACATTCGACTCGAATAATAAACAGAGTTACAAAAATACATATAGGGTTCAACAAAGTACTAGCCCACTACATCTAATCATTGTACTCTGAAACAAGTCGATACTGAAATCCAAACCTCGATAGTGCTCCACAGAACTGGCTTCACCTAACCTACGCAGGAAAACACATTTCGAACGCTGAGCTACAAAAGCTCAGTGGGTACGCCGAAATCGGTCCAAAATCATGCATATCATAAGTAGTAAAGTAGAACATATAAATATCGTGCATGATATGATGGTCTAGCATGCTTGCCTAACACATGGCATAAACAATGTATAATATCGCACACAACATATACAACACACAACATCAGGATCCTACACTCAGGATTAAGGCAGCCCTCAAATCCTATGCCAGGAATGTTACATCGGACATCTTCGAAAGAGGCAACCCAACGTTCGAAAAATAAGGGATAGAGGTCGTCCAACCAATCCCATGCTCGGAATGTTACATCGAACATCTTTGAGTGAGGCCGCCCAACACTCAGAATAAAGGTCTTCAATACATCAAACGGAATGTTACATCGAATAGCCTTCAACGTGTTGCAACACTTTTGGATATCCGGATTTCCATCACACAAGGACTCAAACCACACAAATGATCCACCTAGTACTTTCACAACAAGACGTATTAAGGCTCATTGTAACTTAGTTTATCGGGGTTAAGATTATCAATTTTGGTTTAACAATCCATTTCATAGTTTTTAATATTAACAGGATTATTCATTACCATCATCCGAACCTTAATTCTCCACTCAAACTTTGCAAGATTACACAGGGGTATCGATACCCTTATGTAGGGTATCGAAACACCCTGCATCGATACCCACCCAAAGAGGGTATCGAAATATTGGTATCGATACTGGTATGGATACCAATTGACCAACTTTAAGGTTAACAAAAGGGGGATTATCTGCTTCGATATGAGTATCGAATTGAAGATGCCACTGAAGGGTTTGGTATCGAAACCTGTATCGATACCCCCTCCCCATTAGCCTATTTTTCCCTTAGGGGTATCGATACATGGGCCACCGGTATTGATACCCCCTACGCAAAACTAGAGGTTTCACTTGAATTTTTCCAAGGATCCTTCCCAACATTAATCTATTTGATCCTAAAGTATTCCTACTCATTTTTAAGGATGTTCAAAGTGTTTTAACATCATTTTTAATCCCTCAATCACATTAGTCCGAAATCCACCATTAAAGACTCCAAAGCTTAAAAATCAAGCATTCATACACAAAATCTACATGTATGCAACTACAATGACATGAATGATGATAGCAAGAGTTAGGAGTACCAACCTCAAGCAAACACAGCAAAAACCACAAGCTTTTCTTCCTCATCAAACATTCTCTTTGTCTAGCCTTTGAGATGGAGCTTCCACTTCTTTCTCTACAAGAAGGAGGTTAAACAAGCAATTAGACCTTGCTTGGGATGTTTTTAACGCCTAAAAACATCAAGAAACATAAAACAACCCCTTCAAAACACTTATTCCCGGATTTCCCATGCACCCCTTCTTCTTCACCAACCCAAATCACTCTTACCTTATTTTATAGATCACAAACACCTCTACAACTTACCTTCTAAGCAAAAACCGAGATTTCCAATAAAACTTACCAAGATTTCACCTTTAGCTTCTCTCTTTTCTTGTTCTATGGTCATGGAGAGGAGAAGTGAGAAGAGAAAAGAATGAGATCATCCTACGTAGGAGCTAAAACCCCCAAACCCCTCTCTTTCTCATATTATTTTGGTATTTACCAAAATACCCTTAGCCCATAACTTAAGCCCAAACACCACACTCAAGACCCAACAAACTAGGCCTAACCCACTCTACTCGAGGCCCAAAACCGAAGTCCAAACCCTCAGGTTAACCCGACACTCGGATCCGAATCTGGGTCGTTACAGGTTATGAGTTGTTAGTTTTATAACGAGAAGAAAATTTAATGAAGAAAGAAGAATCAAACGCTCATTTTATTCATCAACCATCCATAATTTATATAAAGTAAAAAATAACTCACTAACAACATGTTCAACCCACTTAACAATATCTTCCTAAGTTTAAGTAACGAACTAATAAAAAAACCCTAAAAATAACAGTCCTAAACACATCAATTAACACTCCTCCTTACTTTAGGAACTGCAAACACCAAGTACTGCTCTTAAATCTTTAAATTTACTTATTGGAAACGGATTGATGAATCTGCAAGTTATTTTTCTGTTTTGCAATGAATTAGTATAACAACATCCTTTTTCTGCACTTCTCTCAAAAAGAAAAATTTAATGTTTAAATGCTTAGTTTTCCCATGAAACATGAGATTATGGGAGATAACAATAGCAGCTTGGTTGTCAACAAGAAATTTTGTGCTTTCCTTATGTTCAGATCAAGATCAAGTAAAATTTCCTCAACCATAAAGCTTGATTAACAATAGTTGTTGCATCAATAAACTCTACTTCGGCAGTGGATTGGAATACAATTTCTTGCTTCTTTGAGCTCCAAGAGAAAGCATCAGAACCAAGAGTAAAACAGTAAAACCAACCATATTGAATTTAACACCAAAATCATTGATACCTTTGACATATTGAATCACCCTTTTTGCAGCCTTAAGATGTGACTCACTTGCACAATGCATGAATCGAGAAAAAAATACTTGCAACATTCAAAATATCAGACCTTGATGATGTGAGATACATTAAACAACCAATCAAACTCCTAAAATACACTTCATCAAATTTTTTAGCACCATATTCTTTGCACAATTTCTCTTTTTGATTCATTTGAGTTTTTGTTGCCTTGCACTCCTCCATCTGAAACTTCTTCAGTATTTCTTTTGCATACTTTTTTTGATAGATTAAAACTTCATCATCTCCTTGTTTATCTCTATGCCAGGAAAGTAGGACATGAGAGCAAGATCTTTCATTTCAAACACCATTATTTATTGTTTGGAATTTTGAATATGGTTTGTATTGTTTTCTATAATCAGTAGGTCATCAACATACAATGAAACAATAATAATGTTAGTGTCATTGTGCTTGACGTACAAGTTTGTTTCTATTTGACTTTTCATAAATCCCAAGTTCAACAAATGCTCATCAATTTTGTTATACCAAGCTCTTGGATCTTGTTTTAGACCATAAAGGGCCTTCTTGAGAAGGTAAACTTTATCTCCTTCACCTTCTCTCACAAATCCCATGGGCTGCTCAACATAAATTTCCTCTTTTAAAACATCATTTAAAAAGGTTGATTTGACATCCAATTGAAGTACTTTTCAATGTTTTTGTGTAGCTATTGCAAGAAATAACCTGATTGTGTTCAATCTAGCAACAGGAACAAAAGTATCAAAGTAATCAACACCAAAGATTTGTGCATATCCTTTAACCACAAGTCTGGCTTTGTGTTTTTTTTTATTGAACCATCAACATTGAGTTTAGTTTTAAACACCCACTTAGCTTCAATTACCTTTTTGCCTTGAGTTCTATATACAAGGATGCAAGTCTTGTTCTTCTTTATCATTGACAGTTCTTCCTTCGTTGCATCTTTCCGCTTTTGATCTTTTTTTGCTTCTACATAGTCGACTGGTTCACACACAACAACATTGCACCTTTCATAAACATCTGAGAGCAATCTTGTTCCTCTCACAAGAGTATCATCCACTGTTTTATTTTGCCAATCATCTTCTTCTTTGATGTTTGGACCAAAAAACTTGAGTTTCAACTCTGTTATAATCTGACCTTTCTTTTTGTGCATCATCCAGCTCCACTCTTTAAACTCTACAAAGTAAACGTCCCTACTAATAATAATACTTCCAGTTTTCGGTTAAAAAATTTTATAGGCCTTACTGATAGTACTATAGCCTATAAAGATACCTAGTAAGGCTTTTTTTATCAAGCTTTTCATGTTTGCTCTGTGGAACATAAGTGAAACACAAGCAACCAAATACTTTAAGGAATTTTAGAGATGGTTTGAAACCATACCATGCCTCAAATTGTGTTTGTTCCTTCACCGCCTTTGTTGGAAGCCTGTTTTGAAGAAACACAGCTGTATTTGTTGCCTTTGTCCAAAACTGCTTTGGCAAATTTTTCTCATGCAGCATACATCTTGACATCTCTAGGATGCATCTATTTCTCCTTTCACTAAAAACTAATTTGTTGCGGTGTGTAAGAGGATGTAAGTTGATGCTCTATACCTGAATCTTCACAAAATTTATCAAATTCTGTCGAAGTGTATTCCTTCCCATTGTCAGACCTTACACACTGAATTTTATAGTCACTTTCATTCTCAACTCTTGCCTTGAATTTTCAAAAAACTTGAGCTACTTCTGTTTTAAACTTCAAGAAAATAATACAACACATTCTAGTGAAGTCATCAATAAAGACAATATAATAGCAACTACCTCTTAAAGAAGGTGTTCTTTGAGGGCCTGCAACATCTGTGTGAATGAGTTGTAATTTGTGAGTGGCTCTCCAGGTTGACTTTGAAAAAGGCTTCCTATTTTGCTTACCAAACTGACATGCTTTACAACTTGAGATTACATCACTAAGCTTAGGAACATCAAGTGTCAACATCTTTTCTCTTAGTTGTAATATCCCTTGATGGTGATAGTGTCCGACTCTCTTATGTCAAATCTGCGTGACATATTTTTTTAGGGAAAAAATAGATTACTCTTTCTCTAAAGGATTGAGTGAATAACTTTAAAGCCTTTTTTAATAAGTTGACCCATAATTAAGCAAAATTCATATTCAAAGATAACTTTAAAGCCTTTTTAATAAGTTAACCCATAATCAATAATTTTTTATCAATATCAGGAACAAAATGAACATCTTGAATAAGTTTTGTATCTATGCAACTTGCAATTGCAACAATCCCCTTTCCTTTGAAAGAGATATAATCCTCATTGCCAATTCTAGCTTTGGTGATACTAGTTGGCTTCAAATCTTTGAACAACTCCTTATCATGAATCATATGATTGGTGCAGCCATTATCAATTAACCAACATTCATTTTATTCACTTCCCACGAAGCATGTAACCACAAACAATTGATCTTCATCCTCCTGATTAACAATCTTAGCCTCTTCTTCTTGTTGTTGATTTTTGTTCCTGAAAATTATAACTTCATGGCCCATTTGGTTGTATTTAATGCATTTTGCATATGATTTTCTCCAACATTTTTAAGGAAGATGACCTTTTTTATTTTAATGTTGACATGAAGGGTAGGATCCCTGCTTTGTTTTTGGCTGAAGTTTTTACGATAGAAGTTTAATTTTTTTTAAATACTTTTTTTTGTTGTACCTTACATTCTCATGATGCTTAACTGGTAAGGCTCCTTCAACAACACCTTCTTGTCTCATGACTCTTCTTTGTTCATGTGCTTGCAAAGCATTCAGTATCTCTGATAGAATGATTTGAGTTAGATTATTGGTATTTTTCAAGGCTGAAATAGACCTCAAATTTTTTAGGCACTGTTACAAGAATTCTTTCAACAATTCTTGAGTCCTTGAAGGTAGAATCCAGTAATCTAATTCAATTTACAATTTTCAATAATCTTTCAGAATACTCTTTAATTGATTTTGTTTTGTTCATTTTCTGCAACTCGAATTCTCGAATCAAGTTTAGCACACACATTCTTTTGATTCTTTCATCTCCCTCATACTCTGACTTGAGATAGTTTCATATCTCATATGCCGACTTCAGAGTTATAATCCAAGAAAAGATGTTAGATGAAACTGCAGCGAACAAACATGCCTTTGCTTTGGATTTCTTTATCTTCTTCTCCTTTTGCAACTTGATTTGCGTCATGGTAGGATAGTTTAGGAGAGCAAGGATTTCATAATCTTCTTCCAATGCTTCCCAAATATCCAAAGCTTTCATACACGTCTCCATATGAACTGCCCAAACCTGGTAATTCTCTCCATCAAACATCGGTGGAGAATATGAAGAGAAACTGGAACTTACTTCAACATCCATGGCACGATAACCTCACACTCTCTCACAGATCCCTTAAGAAAATGACTCTAATGCCATTTGTTAGTTTTATAACGAGAAAAAAAAAACTTAATGGAGAAAGGAGAACTGAACACTCATTTTTTTCATCAGCCATCCAAAATTTATATAAAGTAAAAAACAACCAACTAACAACATGTTCAAACCACTAAACAATATCTTCCTAAGTTTAAGTAACAAACTAATAAAAAAAAGCTAATAATAGCAGTCCTAAACACATCAACTAACAATTATGAAGAAGGAAACAAGGTTATAATAATAAAATCTCAATTGAAGAAAAAAAGGTGGGAGAGATTAATTTTCTACATATTAAAAAAGAAAGAGATTTTTTTATTTTCAAAAAGTAATTTTTGTCTTTCCATATTTTTTTCCTCTAAAGAACTCAAGTAGATGTTTCATCTTTATCAATTTATAGTTAAAATCTTGAATTGGTGTAGAATAGAGAGTTGTTCAGCATCAGATGATTTTTCTTTTAAAGTAAACTTTGTTTAGAATGATGGTGGAAAAGGTTTTGTTGAAGTTTGAAGGGAAAGAACAAAAATAAGTCTTTAAAGATTTTTCGTTAATTTTGATTCAAAGTTACTACAATACTAACTCTTATAGTTTCCTGAAAATCATAAAAATAATCAATGTTGCATGTTTATGATGTTTTGATTGAGTTTGGCTTTGGATGTTCTTTAATGATGGATTCATAATTTGATAATGTTAAATCATAAAATTGATTAAAATTCACTTATGCAACTCTCCATAATTTATACAATTAATTTGAGACTTAACCATTAAGGTTAAGAGTAAAATAAAAGAAATCTAAGTTTTAGAATTTGAATTTTAAGTTCGTGTATTGATACAGGTGAGATCAATATTGATACGCTCTTGTGAAAGATAGATCTTTCAAGCAAAAATTGTAAGGGTATCAGTATGGATAAAGGGCGTACTGATATTACTATTCCATTGTCATTTACGATGGTAAAATAATGTATCAGGACACCAAAGGTATATTGGTACAATTGGTGTATTAGTAAACATGATAAACATATCGGTATGGGGTATCAGCACAAGTGGTGAGCATATTGGTATGGGTTCAAGCTTAAAAACGTTTGAATAGGTAGTCAAGTATCAGTACACAAGGGGTATATTGATATGTATAAGGGTATACTAATATCCACGTAGGTGTATCGGTATATGCAGAGCAATCTGTTCAAGAAATTAGATTTTAGGTTTGAGGGTTCTATAATTCGAGAAAAAGGTCTCAATGAATCTCTTAAGATATAAAATGAATTATAAAACTGAAAAATCGAGATTTAAACTCGTATGACTAATACCTTGATAAATATTGAGTGAATTACTTGTGTTAGTAACTCATAAAGTTCTTTGATGGATTGAATGATATTGTGTGATAATTAGGGCTCTTGTTGTATGCTAAAGGGTCGTCTATATAATTGAGTTATCTTAAATAATAAGATAAATTAATGAGATTGATTAATGTGCACTTTTATAACATGATAATAAATTGATAAACTTAACGGGATAGTATATTAATTGATAGAAATCATATGGTTATAGAATTTGTACTAGAGTTGTGTGCTATATAATATTTATGTCAATGTTGTGTGTTGTGTGTTGTGTGAAGTGAGATCCTTTTTATATGTTGATGGGTCATTTTGTCTCATCCCCTACTACGTCGATTTTAAGGATTTAGGTCTAACTGATACATCAACGACCATTTAAATATATAACTATTTCTCATCATCTTTTTAAAAAATATTAGGTTAATTACTTCATTTATGCTTTAATTTTTTTATTTTTTCGTTATCAAAAAGTTATAAATTGATATTTTGATTTAAAAAATAATAAATTGATTTGACGATGTTAAAAAATTATTAATTGATGACATAACATTTAATATAAATTAATATAATTACATAATTAACTCTCAAATTCTATATTTATTTTAATTTAACCTTATTCACCCTCTCTTTTAATTCTACGATTCAGATTCACCTAAGAAAATTATTTCTCTGTATACACACGACACATAGCTTTCCCATTTCCTTTCAAACACAAAACACACGAGAGATTACTAGGTGAACTTGTTCACCACGTCATCCATGATATATGTAATCAGAACCGTTAATCTTTAAATAACCACCTAATAACTACCCACCCACTAAGTACATGTAGGAAAGAGATGACGTGGTGAACAGGGTCCCCTAATAATTTTTCCAAAACACACAGTCTGAAAATCAAATTTTCTCAAAAATTAAAATCTCATCACCCATGTCAAATTACCCGCACCTCTGAACCCATTTCAAATCCGATTATTATTATTATTATTATTATTATTATTATTATTATTATTATTATTATTATTATTATTATTGTCCTCGTTTAGCACACACTAAACTTGACAACAATAGATATTAATATATCCTTATACATATCAATATATCTCTTGTGTACCGGTAATAAACATCAATAATCGATAATTAATATTAAAGTGATTAATAATTATTGACTAACACAAAAAAAAATATATTAAAGAAGTTACTGTCGGTGTAACACTTGTAGATAGGAAATATTTAGGTTTAGAGTTAGTCGTCTAGGGTATACACCCTGTACATGTGCGAACATTATATTATTACTGAATCCAACAATCATCTAATAACATAAATCATACATGAAATTTTAATACGAAACACATTTAAAAGAGTAAGGTAGAGTACATAGCATCCAACTAGAAATGCTGTGGAGAATTATTTTTTTACAACTGAAAGTGGAATCTATACCTTTAAGTAAACGTACCATTGTAGGACTCATGCATGCAGTCTACGTGAGTATTATTGAGATCCATATGGCTGTAAGCATTTTAGGAGATTTGGAATATGTTTACCCTAAACAATGTGATAAAGCTAAGCATTTGGTTTCGTTTTCTGGTTCACAGAAACATGTCCACCTCCAGGACTGTGCCCTGGGTTGGTGGGTCGGAAATCTTCTTTATCACCACTAATGAAGTTAACCTTTCCTGCAGGTTTTTGTTCAGTTTCTTCATCATCTTCTCCGAAAGAGTGTCCGGCACCAGGACTGTTCCCGGGTGTCGTGGGTCGAAAAGCATTTTTGTAACCATCAACCGAGACACTGAAATCCGAGCTTTTAGCTGGCATGGGAGGTGGGGGAACTTGTTTTCTTCCCGGACGGTGGCGGGCGAAACTCGGTCGACCATGGCCTTCGACGGCTGCCGGTTCGTGGCTATTTTCGTGCATGGCAGATTTCTCAGTTCGGTTGCTTTGCTTTGGTTCATCAATTGATTTTATTGGTCTTCCCTCAGCAGGGAAAGCTAAATAATGGCAGCAGGCAATCGTTGCTAGAATAAAAACAGCTTTCAACTCCATAACTGGGAAACTAAAAGCTTGGAATACAATGATTAAGATAGATTCGAGAAGGCAAAAGATAAAATTATGAAGAATGAAGTGATCGATGAGTTCTGATATTCCATGCTGGGGATTTATAATGTAGGAGTCATGGCCCTGTGAGGATACCAACCGCTAATTATGCGTAAACTTAATGATTACAGCAATGGATGGTTTTGATCAATTCTAGAAAACGTTAAAAATATCTCGGGAAAATTTATTTATACGTAATAATATACATGTAAATCAACTATTTTTTATTATATATTTTTTAATATTTCATTTCGAATAGTGAGTTTAGAGTTTAAGGTTAAGTGTTGTGATTAGGGTTTAGAAAATTAAAGATATGATGTATTTTTTAGGGGTAGAATTTAGGATGTGGAAATTAGAGTTAGAGTTTAGAATTTAATTTTTATGTATTCTTAATGGTGACATGATTAGGGGTAGATGATTTGCGACATTTTTCTATGGAACAAAAATCATTTTTCTATTAACCATACAACTTCTACGTCTCACACTAAAAAATACTTAAAAATTAAATTCTAAACTCTAACCCTAATTTCTACATCTTAAACAATAAACCTTACACCCTAAAAAATACACAATACCCTTAATTCTCTATACTCTAACCACAATCCTTAATCTTCAACCCTAAACATATTATTTTAAATTGAAAGCACCAATAGAGCATAATAAAGAGGCAAACGATTTGCTCCCTTCTTTTATGTAACAAAAAATCATTTGTCTCCTAACCATACTTCCTTTTATGCATCACACTAAAAAATACTTAAAAATTAAATTTTAAACCATAACCCTAATTTTCGCATCCTAAACCCTAAAAATACACCCTACCCCTAATTACGTAAACACTAACCACAATCCATAACTTTGAACCATAAACCTTACGCCCACTATTTTAAAGTGAAAGCATCAATGAAAGCAAAACAATTTCCACCATTTTTCTATGCAACAAAAACATCTACTCCTAACCATACCACCTTTATATTACACTAAAAAATCAATACATAAAAATTAAATTCTAAACCTAACGTTAATTTCTACGTCCTAAACCTTAAAAATGCACCTTATCCTTAATTGCCTAAATTTTAATCACAACTTTTAACTTTGAATCCTAAACCTATTATCTTAAAGTAGGAATACCAATAGAGATATAATAAAGAAGTAGACGATTTGTAACCTTCTTCTATGGAACAAAAATCATGTGCCCTTAATTATATACCTTCGTCTATCTCTCACACTAAAAAATACTTTAAAATTAAATTCTAAACCCTAACTTTAATTTTCACATCTCAAACCCTAAAAATACACTTTAACTCTAATTTTCTAAATTCTAGTCATAACCCCTAACTTAAACTCACTATTTTAAAATAAAAACACTAATAAAGACAATAAATACACAAACGATTAGTAGCCTCTTCCGTACCCCACCAATTGCAAAACACTAATATCTTACATATTTTTCATATATCCATTCATTTTGCTCTTACACTTTATGCTACCAGTATACTTTTCTAATAAAAATAAACTTTTCTGTGCAAAAAGTTACCAGTGTACTTCCTTTTATTCTTCTAAATATTCGTATCTGAAATCCGAGTTTAAAATATATTAAACATAACATAGAAGTACATTTTTCTAAGTCGACACCTAGCTTTAAGTTTGAGTAACATATGCTTAAATACCTTTTTCTTTTTCAAGAACAAAGCTACCTAATGAAACTTGAAGCTCCCTGCATGACCTTTCATAGTGCTTAAATGTTACTTTATCAACCGTCTGAAGTGACAAATACATCTTAGAAGCTAACCCTGTTGGTTTAGAACCCCTCTATTCCCTTGAGATAACATATCTGCGAAATGGGATTCTCCACCGCCCAAATTCTAGCTCAAAAAAATGAATGATTCCCCACTTACAAATGCATGATTATTATTATAAACTGATGGCTTTGGGGCAAAGCTTAGAACGCTTTAGGGCGACAAATTCAAGTGAAACACACATGCAACTGTGATCTGTCCTACACAGCTTTTGTTGAACCATCTCCATATTGTTTATGTTAGTTGCAGGCTTTTTTGTTTCAAAGAAAATGGGTGGAATGATTGCTTGGATGCTGAATGTTAGAGGTTCCTTTTGTACAGAAACGAAGTAAGAGGTTAGGGATAAAATATAAATATTAAAAAGTCGGGAACAAATTCATATCTATTTCATTTAAAATAAATATCTCTTGTGCGGAGCAAGAGCCCCTCTCAGGACCTAAGTAGATCCGTTCCTACGGACAGTGGAAAAAGCCATGAATGAGTTGACAACTCCTTTTGATTAAATTACGTAAGATCCTCAAAATAAGAAAAAGCCATGAATGAGTTGACAACTCCTTTTGATTCCTTCAATCACCATGAGAGGTTTTGAATTAACTTGTATCAATAGTTGGCTTTAAGCACAAATTAGGGTCATTTTTAATTAGCTTCCAGTTCCACTAATGGAAAAATAAAGGGAAAAACAGGAGGAACACAAAACATAATGGATGGTGCACAGGGACAGCCGGAATTTGACCAAACATCATTGTCATGGAGATTTTGATGAATCTTGCTTTTTTTAGGTTTTGCAAATATTAAGATTTGAACTCTAGGTTTGACTTTCTCTCTTATTTCTTTATTCATTAAACTCAAGGTCAAGAACATGTCAGTCACCCTGCACATTAAAAAAAAAAAAAAACAAGGCTGTCGCATCACAATTGAGATCCGTCCACTGTCTGGACAACTTGGCTGTTGAGTACTAGGTACCTTAAAGATATTCTTTAGTACTTGAAGACAACTTGGCTCTTGTAATTTATATCACTTATGCTTCAAGCTGAAATCATATCTGCTAGACTGCAACTAGTGTTTGAATTCATTGCAGAAAAAGAAACATTCTATTCATACTCATTAATATTGGGTTTAGGGTTTATATATATGAACATGCGCAGAGTCAAAAACACCAACCAGAAACGAGGTTCCTCCATTAGTAGTGGGTTTAGTGGTTTAATGCAGTAAAAGAAATGTTTGGGATTTTGTCTTGGTCGATCAAGTCAAATGATGAGCTCCAATTTGCCGTGCCTCAACCTCTCCACTTAGAGTTGAATGTTTTTCTTATTAAGAGCCTTCAGAAAGGAAAATGACCCTTTTTTTTATTTAATGGTTCCTGCATCTGTGGAAGTCCACACTCTCTGCCACTACCCAAAACTTTTAACAGTGAATGGCTGCTTCTGACTTTTGTTTTTGCACTTTTTCATAGTGTCTTAAAAAAAGACATTTGATTCTCTGTCGTGTTAGGCTGTAAAATGAAACTGTGCAGTCAGAAAGAATATAAGTCATGCACATTCTAACACTAGGAGTAGGGTATTAAATGAGACGAGATAGATCGAGTTACTTAAATTTAACTTATCAAAGTTTAGTTAAAATTTGACTTAATTAAATTTGATTCAAGGTTGAACTTAGTTCGAATTCTTAACGAGTCGAACAGGATTATTTGATATCCAATTGAAAAAATTCGTGAACTATTCGAAAATATAATATATTGATTTTATTTAAATTTTATAATTTAAAATTTAAGTTTTAAAACTAAAACCCTAAAATATAAACCTTAAACATAAGTTTAAATCCTAAAATCTAAATCTTAAATTTTAAACTCAACAACCTAATCCTCTACACACTAAAACCAACACTCTCACCTTAAAATTAATAAGTTTGAGTTTAAACAACGTATTAAAGTTCTTTTCTTGACAAGGATTTAAATGAGACGTGACAAATGACAAGCTAATCGAGTTCGATGCGATAAAAGATCGGCCAACACATTACTCTATTGAGCTCGAATCAAGCTCGAACTCTACTCTAATTATTAAAGAGATGAGTTAAACTTAAATTTTTCAAATTTATTAAAAATTATTCAAACTCGACTCAAAATATTAAAAAAATTGAGTCAAATTTAACAATATTCAAGCTCCACTCGCTCGTTTACACCCCTATTCAACTGTCAGGTCGGGTAAAATCGGATACATGTCATTTCAGGTTGATTTGATATTTTAACTAGATTCGGGTCGGGTGCGGGTTCATTTAAGGTCGAGTTCAAACGGTTCATGTCTAAATCAGATAATTGGCATGTTCATTTCAGTTCGGGTTCATTTCAGGTCAGTTTCATTTCAAGTCGGTTTTATTTCAGGTTGGGTTAATTCGGATTTTAAATTCATATTAATTAAAATTATTAAGTTTGAGTTTAGTACAAATAAGTAAATAACCGATAGACTTTGAGTTGATCATTCATTTCGAATTAATTATTTAATATCTAATATTTTTCACTAGCATGAATCACATTAAAAATAAATATTACGACTAAACAAAAATATCATCAAATGATCCATATCTTAAAAATTGAACTAAATTAAAAAAATTAAAAATTAATAAATACAAATTTTGAAGATAAATAAAAATATCACAATATTGAAAACAATAGACTAAATTACCAAAATATGAATATGGGTCAATTTAGAATAAGAATAGAGTTTTAGGAACTAAAAATAACAAAATATAAAATTAAAATAATAAATATTGGACTAAATTACCCTAAAAATGAGTTCAATTTCAGCTAAAAATAAAGTGTTGGGGGACTAAATTATAAAATATAAAAATTAATAAGGAACAAATTTAAGTTTTAAATTAAAAAATTAATAAAATAAAATATCATCTTATTAAAAACACTGGACTAAATGACAAAAATAAATAATAGTTGATTTGAAATAAAAATAAAGTTGTAAAGACTATAATGAACAAAAATATAATCAAATGGGTCATATCTAAAGTATTAAACTAAATTACAAAAATTATAAATTAATAATAGTTAAATTCGGTGAAAAACTAAAGTTAATGTACTTATAATTTGTACTTATACAATATAATTTAATATATTTTAAAAATTTAATACATTATACATATACAATATATTTTATATAGTATACTTTAATATAGAATTTATACTATATATGAAATGTATATTATATATAAAATATATATTACATATAGAATGTATACTATATAGTAATAGAATGTATACTATATAAGTATGTATGTATATGTATAATACATTAATATATGTATGTTGGTATTAAGTATATGTATATAATATGTATATATATATATATATACATTAATCTATATTATATACTATATTATATGTATATAATATACATTAATATATGCATATATATTAAATGTATTATGTATATATTATAATATATAAGTATATAATATGAACTTTATCAAAATACAATCATTTATTTATGGAATTGTTGTATTTAAAATTGTAAGTATATAAAAGTATATAACCTGGATTTTCCATGTCATTGAATTTATGGCACTTAAAATTTTTCTTTTTATTTTTTTTAAATGCATTAATTAGATCCTACATGTTCATGCAAGGACCAAGTTCTATTGCAGCGAAAACTAAAGAGAAATGGGTCCTATATTAATCTAACAAGTTATAGGGACTTAATCGTAATTTTTATAAATTTATGATCAAAAAGTGAAATTAAGGTTATCAATCCTTAATTAAGTCCATTACATGCTTAAGTCTCAAATTTCAACTTAAAATAGTATCCACAAGTTATTTAATTACATGCTCAATGTTTAAGGACTAAAATGTAAAGTTTCAAAGTATAAATGTAGATTTTCTAGATTTCAAGCCTCCAAAGGTTTCAAGACATTCTTTATTAGGGGTGTTCAAACGGTTAATTCGGTCGGTGACCGAACCGAATTACCAAAAACCGAATTAACCGAACTTCTAAAATCTTTAACCGTTAATCGAACCAAACTTTTTTTGAAATATATTAACCGGACCGAACAAATTTCGGTTAATTCGGTCAGTTTTTGAATTAACCGAAATTTATTAATTTTCTTATTCAAAGTTATTACACAATAAAAATCATTGAAAATATTTTTTAGTTTACGAAGATAAATTGACATTTGATTTAAATAATATCTAAACATGTATAAAAATATTAGAATTTTAGATTAAACATTATTATAAAACAAAACAAGTTGGATATAGGCTTAATAATATATTGTATATTTAATATTTATTATATTTTGGCTAATTCGGTTAATTAACCCGTTTCGAACCGAATTAACTGTTCACCGAACTTTTAAAAAAACTTTAACCACTCACCGACCGAACAAAGTTCAGTGACCAACCGTTTTAACCGAATTAATTCGGTTTGATCGGTTAATTCGGTTTAGCCGACCGTTTGAACACCCCTATTCTTTATATTCAAATTCACCTAAGAACACTTTAAGCACATATCATGACATATTAACTAGATGTAATTCAACCTAATTAATGCAAGAATCAACCAACATATGAATACATTCAAAATTCATCAAATATCAACATAGGAAAATAAGAAGCATGTGAAATTCAAACAAAGTATTTCATTAACTCAAAAAAAATCAGATAAGCATGTTTATAACTTAAACTCAGAAACTTATGGATTCAATAGCATATTCAAGAATCTCAACAAAACAAATCATAACTATCATAAGGTCTCTAGCTCCATTGCTCTCTACTACCTAAGGTTCAATTGAAAGATAACATACTCCAACTAAAATGTATCAAATCGTAAAATATGGCACTCATTGTTTCTTCGGACGAGGGTCTCACTTTTTCTCTACATTGTAAGGAAAATAGAATGGTTAAGCAATTGCTTAGTGAGGTACGTATAAAAACAGTTTGAACAACTTGTAATGCAGCCCATAATATGCTCAAAATCATTTTAGAGGGAAAAACAATCCAAGCTCTTAAAAATAAATCACACGTGGCCAAAATAACACCAAGTATAAAAATTCAGCAAGTGTTTTATCACGTTGAACAAATCCACAAAACTCAAGACTTACATGCTTCATTAGCAAGGCTTATAAAAACGTTTGAAAACAAGTCAAACACACGCAACTCAATTTGCAATGAAAATATAAACTTAACCCTTGCATTTTCACGTGTTGGTATTAGTGATCCAATTAGTCTATTTCTAATCGTTGGAATAAACGGATACACGCATGAAGACATAAATGTCGAATCATGTCACGTATGGGACTAAACCGTCACAATACCATGTATGAGGGCTACTCATACCACGCACGAGTTTATCTCATACACACGAATGGAATCAATTTTAAACATGTTTCCCACCTTAGCTTCCAAGATAAGTTACACTTAAATGCAATACAACACATATATCACAAATTAAGCAATAACTCTAATGCATCACTAAGGAATTTACACACGTATATGAATTTTCATAAATAATAAATAGTGCACTAGCATCCTATCGATCGATTGAATTATCCCTATAACATCATCTCAATATCCAACACAAAATAATATGAATGCTCAAGTTTTCATATCAAAAACAGTGGGTAAAAACATTAGTATTCCATTTTCTCACGTTTACTCGCAAAACCTATAAAAATATCTTTTTAGCATATTTCAAAACCCAAAGCGTGAAAGTATTTAAAACCATCTTAAAATAGTATCGAGAGCATTCTAACACATACATAATCACATATGTACCAGTAAAATCCAAGTATATCAAAAACATAGTAAAACAAGCATATTATGGGAAAACCGATTTAAAAGAGCAAACAAAAACTTACTCCGGAGTATAAGGAGGTTTTTCACACCTTCCCTACACCCCAATACTTGAAAAAAAAAATAAAACACTACCGAAGCAGCCCATTCTCAAATCCACTTACCGATAACCGAAACTTGTCCGACAAGTAACCCGAAAACGCGATTCGGCTTTCCGATCTCCCTCAAACTTGTTCCTCTACCTTTTGACCTAATTTAAGCATCAAAACCAGAGGGTTTAGTACATTTTAACACACCCAAACATCCCTCAAGTCGGACCAATACATGGCAGCTCCTAAAAACACCATAAAGCCTAACCGAAAGTTACCGAAAACCTCTCCAAATACCACCTAAACCTTAGGTCCAGGATTAGATACTTAAAATCCATATTAATTACATATAAACACTTCAAGATTCATTTATTCTGGCATCAAAAACAACCATATAAAACCCTTGAACAAAATTCAAGAAAACAATGAAATTTTTATCAAGAAAATCGATTTTATTGATTCAAGACTTTAAAGATTGTTTCAAGCAGCCAAGAACTTAGGAATTTCATTAAAGAACTTTAGGTTTCAGATTTTTGAATGATTCTAACCTCCAAAATTGATTCAACCCCTTCCAAGGTTTAAAAACAAGTATAACCGAAGAAAAAAGAAAAGATTTTGAAGAAGAAAAATATAGAAAAATAAACCAACGAAATTTTATTAAAAAGAATGGATATTTACCTTTGAAAATACGATGGAATGACTTCCAAGAAGATGAAAAGTCGGAATTTTAAAAATAGGTTTAGGTTTATGACATAAAAATAGGTTTATAGGATTAATATTAAGTTATTTGGGCTATTAATTAAAATTATGGGTTATGGGTTATTAAAATAGGTCCTTGTAAGGATTAGATCATCTAGGATTAAGATTTGAATCAAAGCCCCTTAAAGATTCAATTTTTTACAAAAAAAGTCACTAATTTCAAAATCATAGGGATTCAATGGTCAATTTTCAAAATTGATTTGACCTAAGTCAAATATATACTAAATAATGATTTTTTGAAAATTTTCCATAATTTATTTTGATTAAAAATCAATTTTTAAGTATTTAATCCCGAACTAGGCTAAACCGACGAAACCGATTCACTAAAATTTTAGTCCCAAATTTTGGGGCGTTACAACAGTTCGGGTCATTTATCAGGTCGGATTTAAAATAAGTCAGGTTCAAAGTAAGTTGGGTAAAACTAGGTCTCAGATCAATTCAATCGGGTAATATCGGTTATCTGTCAAGTTAGACTCGGGTACAAGTTCATTTCAGTCGGATGCAGGTCGGGTTTCGGGTCCACAATAACATATTGAGATTTGGTTCAGGTCATTCTCGGTTGGATACAGTTCGGGTTCGGTTACTACAGTAATAGGTCCAACTCGGATTCAAGTTAACAAAAGTCGGATACAGATCAGGTTCGGATCATTACATCCCCAGATCAAATCAGATTCTAATTCGAATAGATTTCAATTATGTTTTCACGTGGATTAACTTTTTACATCTCTATATTCAACGCATGATCTTTTGATTAGTTTTCCTACTACTAACTGTTTCAGGTAGTTCAATACTTCAAATATCTCAAGTTTATAGTCCATGTTACCCTCAAGATTTGCTATATTTACTATTTGACTCTTAAAAAAATATTTTAATTTAGTTCTTTCAAAATTTTAATTTTTTATTCAGTATCAATTTGTTTGAATGTTTTTAATTATTATTTTTAATTATTTTTTATTCAGTATCAATTTGTTTGAATTTTTTTTAAAAAATTTTTTTTACTTAATCAGTGACAATAATTAATTTTAACGCTAGTTGTCAATTAACAGTGTTTATTATTTATTTTATTTTTTATGTTTATTTTTTTAGTTTTAATAAGAATTTATACTCTTATGGCACATTTTTTTTTTGTCTTTGACACATTTTCATTGTCTTTTAGTTTATTCAAAAAATTTAAAGCTATGAGGTGGGCTAATTTTAATTTTTATTACTAAACCTGACAAGGAAAATTAAATGCAATTATACTATGTAAGCTAAACATGTTTGAAAACCTAAATATTTTTATCATATATATTTATAGTTTTTCCTCATAGTAATATCATTTCCAAGAGTATAATTAGGTTGATTCGAGTTTAAAATATGTAGAAATCAGTTATGATTTGAATATTTTATAATAACTTTAATATTTATCTTATCATTCATGTTCAGTTATTTTCAATTAAAAAATTAATTTTTATTATCAGCGATAATTACCTTAAATAAAAATAAATAAAAATATATTAGTCAATTCGGCCCATGTCCACAGTAAAATTTAACTAACAATCTTTTTCATTCCTTTGGATTGGGCTGGGCTACGGTTGGTGACTTCTATAAGTCCATGTTTTATTTTTCAAAATTCTTTTAATGTTGAAGTTTAGAAATCGATAAGAATTTAATTTAAGATTTAAAGTTTAGAGTTTAAAATTTAAATTTAATATTTATTTTGAGGTATTATATTTATAGTTTAGTTTTTAAGGATTGTGATTAAGAATTTAAGATTTTAATAAATATATAAACTTTATATAAAATAAAATTTACACAGTCTATCAAAAATTTATTTATAATATTTAGATATATAAATAAATTAAATAAGTGAACATCGTAAAACGTTAATGTGACATCTCAAATTAAAAACATATTAATTAACATTTTAATATTGAGTAAAATATTATGTACATCTTTTAAGAAACAAGACATATATATATATATATACAATAATTATTTTTTAAAATCTGATTTTTTTGGTACGTTTCGTGATTTATTCTTATTTTATTTAAAATAACATTTTCATATAAATATTATTTAAGGCAATATCAGAATATTCAATTAATATATACTTTTATAATCACTAAATTTATCAGATTATTAAATTTATTAATTTATTTCAATAATCACTAAATTTTATCGGATTATTATAAAACGATCTTAAAATATATCAAAATTTATCACTGTTTACAATATGTGATTACTAATTTAAAACAATTCTATTAGATTAAAAGTGATTTTATAATTTCTAAAATTTGATTAGTTATAAATTGTTTTACCTAATATACCGTGAAGGGATGTAATTATAATTAGTCATGAATAGTTATATTAATTGTTGGCAGTTAATTAATTGTATAAGAGTTATATAATTCTAGTTATATAAATTATCTTGTATAGATCATTTACGCAAAGAAAAATGTAATTATTTTTTACATATACTAACCATTAATCTTTATATTGAAAAATATTTATTTTATGTTTCATATAATATAAATGGTTATAATTATTATAAAAGATTATTGATTATTTTATTCATTTAAAATAAAAATATATAATAACAATCGATAGATTTATCAACTAAAATTAAGTGTGTGACACGTATCGATAAAAAAAACTTTTAAAACTAATTTATTTTATCAAGATAAAGTTAGACCTGTGAGTTCCTCGCTTTTGTAACTTGAGGCATTGAGACAGTATTTAGGTCAGGATTTAAAAAATGTTGTCAATCGCGTTTTCGGTTGTGTCATATTTATCGCGGTTACAAATATAATTGTTGCTATCGCAGTTATTGCGGAAGTCGTGGTCGTAATTTTTTCTAAACTCACACAATTTATTATGAGAGTTTTTAAAATAAAGATACAATAACTGACAAGTGTATATAAGTCCTAAATATTATATCATATTTCCACTCAATTATTGTTTGTACAGGATATATTTTCCATTTTTTAACATCCATGCACTCACTTTGTCATTTTATCTATTATTTGGTGTAAAATAGGTATGGTTAATGATTTTCTTTCTTAGACAGAAAATAACCATGTAGGTACGACCAGATAGATGAATGGATGCTAAGCTGAATTACAAGGATGCACCGGCCACAACAGCAGATCACCTGCCGCGGCAGTAGAGGAAAAAGGATAACTGGTGCTTGATAGATGAAGAAAAATATGTTGAATCCAATGGATGATATGCGAGAAAAAAACGGAAAAGAAGAAATAGAGTCATGCCATGGTCAAAGCTGACGTGGAAATTAAGGAGTTAAATTAAGAAATAGAATAAAAGAGTTGTAATTCTTTAAGGACATGTATTCTTTTCCTTTTAGAACTCTTCTTTTTATGGAAGTCTTTAACCTAGGCTTGGCCTATATAAAACAAATTCCTAAGGTTAGGAGGACAAGTCGGTTCTCATAGACAAAACCCTAGCCGCTAAAAAAACCCATCATGTTCTAAACTCCATCGAGGCTTAGGTATTTTGTGGAGTAGTTAGGGAAGAAAGTTTATCTTATTTGAGAGTTATTAATGCAATCTTATTTTTCATAGTTTATTTTCTCTTGGTTCTTATTCTTTTTCACTTACGAGCTCGAAAGATAATTTTGTGAAGAAAAACCTATTTGTTTAATATCGAGAGAGTTAGGCTCACAAAACGAGAGAATACGATATTTGTTCATGGGCATCGACTAATCCGGATTAGAGATAAGCCAACCAGGATTTCAGCGACTAAAAGAAAGCATACAATTGGTTGTTATCCATCCTCGATTCACGCCGGGAGGTATCATCAAGACGTGGATTTCAATAGTTTCCTCGCTTAGGGATAAGGAGGAAAAAAATTGGATGTTCTGTCAAACTATGGAAAGTTGAGCTGTCGAAAAGGCATAACTCCGCAAAGGCAGCTGAAGCGACCCTTCGAGCGACCCGCCGTGACGACAATTCAACCACATGCATTAATAAGTGGAGAATAAGTGCAACTGGATTTCCCTCTGCAAAGCAAACTGCCTAGCATTACTTCTTTCATCGTTATGTCCTTTAATTAATTAGTTTCTTTATTTTTAGTTAATTCACCATTACTCCAAATTACTTGTGTTTTTACGTTTAAGTGCAGATCTATTGTGTAATATAGGTTGCCTAGTCTCTATGGGTTCAACATCTAAAATACTACAACTTGACAAAAGGTGAAGAAATTCGAGGACTCTAGCCCATCACCAATAACGAAAATAATAGACCATTATTGTCGTTATCTGTTAAATAACGGTCGTTATCAATATAAATTTAAATCTCACTATTATTTTTATTAATAACAATTTCGAACGATGACATTACCATTAAATAACGATTGTTATAACGGTAACGAATCATTAAATATTTGGAATCCAAGGCTCTCTTCTAATTATTTTTTTACTTAAACTGAATAAAAATACAAAAGTATAAGGGCAATTATTTATGTATAGATAATGAAAATATTTTTTTTTACAAAATTTTCAAATTTAGTATTTAAAATTATTTAAAGAATTAATTTAGAGTTCAAGATTATAGTTTAAAAAATATGATTTAATTTATAGGTTAATATAATTAAAGATTTAGATTTTAAGTTATAAATCTTAAAATTTAATTATAAACGTTGAATTCTAACCATATCCCTAAATTTAAAACTCATCCGTTAAAATCTAGACTCTAAACAAAATCTTATACATTAGTAGTGAAAACTCAAGTGCCTTAGTTTTAGTGTTTAGGGGCTTAGTTTAGGGTTTAGGATTTTAAGTGTAGTGATTTAGAATTTAGGGGTAGTATTTAAAATTTTGGATTTAAAGTTAAAATTTAAGGCTAAGAGGTTAGAGTTTAGTTTTTAGGGTAATATGGTGAAGATTTAAGTTGTAATCTACAAACCCTGAATTATAATCACGAACTATAAATTTCAACTACTCACGTTAAATTCAAACTTATACACCTAAACTCATAAACAATACACTTTAAACTAACTTTTTAAACTTTAAAACTAAAGCACTCGTAAAAACTTTTAATTTTTACTGTCACTTATCAAATAATTATCCTTTATTGTAATATGGTTAATTTTGTTTTTTCACTTTTAATTTTTGAAGTAAATAAGTAAATATGTAATAAAAACGAGGTTAACAGCTCAAATCATTATCCTTTATTAGAAATGTTTACTTGATATATTTTAAGCAATATATTTTACTACTTGAATTTAATTTTATGTGTAATTTGGTATCTATTTTTTTGTTCAACTAGATATTTAAACTTATTTTTAAGGTTTAAATAGATATTTACAATTTTTATCCAATTAATTACTTGAACATACCTTGTTGGTTAACAAACTTTATTTATTTCAATCAATTTAAAGTATAAATATTGATTTTATATCATTTTTTTATTTTTAATGAAATATTGATTTTATGTTTGATATATGTAAATTGTCCAAATTATTGTTTGAAAGTCTTTATTTTTTTAATAATATGTAAATATTTACATATTTAGATTATCTTTGCATGAGATAAAAAATAATTATTAAATAATAGTAGTAGTAATAAAATTAAACAAATTAGATCATAATACCATATTTTAAATTTTTAATCAATAACTTAACTAGTAAAGCATTACGCTTCATATTATTATTATTATTATTATTATTATTATTATTATTATTATTATTATTATTATTATTATTATTATTATTATTATTATTATTATTATTTAATTATTTAATATTTCATTTCGATTTAATCGAGAATTTAAGTTATAATATTATCTTTAACAAATATTTTTAATAGTCTTAATTTGATTATAAAAAATATTTTTTATGTACTTTTTTAATTTTTTAATAACATACATACGATTTATATAAAATTATTTAAAGAATTTTTTTAAAATAAATATTTTTTTATTAGAATCGGTCGTAATATTATATCCGAAGGAAGCAAAATGCCATGAAAATCAGGCTCATCCCTGCCGAATATTTATTTCCTCAGCAACTTGATTCAAAACCATTTCCCAGGCAAAAAGAAGGCAACTCAAGGACCTGAATCAATGTCAATGCCTGCAGGCTGCAACTTATTCCTGCATGTCGTTGCCAAAAACTCGTTCCATCCCGTTATCATTCTTGTATGGTATGTTATAAATAAAATAATAAATAAATTATATTATTTATCTCCTAATTTTTTTTAACTTTTATTTTGATCACTAAAATTTAAAATTTTCAATTTAATAATTAAACATGTGAATTATTCATATTTTGGTTAAGGGTACAACTACATAAAAAAACATATTAACTATAGGGTTAATGTCAAAATAATCATCATTCTTAAAAAATGACAAATATATCATTTAATTATTAAAATAATTCTAATATAACCACCCATCATTAAAGACTAACGAAACAGTAAAAAAACAGTTAAAAATAAAATAAAATAATTACACATTTATTTTACGTTATTCACATATTTTTCTAGTTTACTCTTAATTTTATTATAATAAAACATTTTAATTATCTAATATATCACTTACCTAATGAGAATTTTAATTATTTTTATTTGTTTTATTAATTTTATTTCTTTTAATTAGATGGTAACACGTGTAATAAAAATCAAAAACACGCGCGGAAATGGGATTAGCAAGATTCAAATCTGCAACCCCTCTTACAATGGGTATAAGGGTTTACTATTGGGTCAAACATATTTTTGTGATACAAAGTACACAATTTAATATATGAATTATATAATTGTTAATGTCACATAAAAAGAAATAAATGTGATTTTATGGGATTTAAACATAAAATCTTAACCTTAAACCCTAAAAAATTACAAATCTTAAACCCTAAAATTTTTAATTTATTAAACCCTAACCCTTAAACCCTAAAAATTATAAATATAACCCCTAAATCTTAAATCCCAAAATTATAAATATAACACCTAAATTTTAAACCCTAAAAATTATAATTAGTGCATGATTTAAAAATCTATAAACCCTAATTTATAATTAGTACATAGTTTAAAAATCTATAAATTTTAAATCTTAAACCTAAAATTTTGTAAACCCTAAATTTTAAAGGAACTAATATATGTTTTTTATAGAAAATATTAAATTTGACCTTACTTAATTTGTCAGGTATAAGATCGATAATATTTATTGCAGTGATATGAGAATTTCTCTCCCCTCATACTCTATTTCAATCTTACTATATAAAAATTCTAGTCCGTCACTAATTATAGTTTTAGACAATTTTTAGAATTGTATCATTTTAGTTTTAATTTTAGTTTGTCTTAGGAGTTATATTATTTTAAATTTGATTCGTTTATACTCATAAACAAATTGATTTGAGGCCTAGGTTTTTCCAAATTAGTTCATTATAATTTTAAATCATCTCAGGGTTTGTTCACTTTAAATTTAAGTCGTTTTAGATTACGATCGTTTCAGATTTAAATTTAAATATAAATAAGTTTTTAATTTAGGTAAATTTAAATTCAGATTATTATTTAATTTTTTTTCGTACTGAGTCAAATTTGATTTTAATAATAATTAACATGTACGGCCTAAACAATAACCAGAGTCAAGAAAATAAAAAAAAAAATAAAGATAACAGATTAATCAATCAAATATATTTATTTATTTATGTTTTTATTTTAATTTTGATATTTTCACTCAAATATTATCATTTCAAAAATTATTTATCATTCTGAAATTCATTTAAATTATTTTTTATTGATTAGTCAATAACTCATTATATAATTTTTCGTTAATTTAATAAATTATTTTTGGTTTAAGAGTGTAAGAAACTAGAAAAATATATATAATAAAACCCTTTTCGGCACTCAATTAATTTTTTAAACTAAAAAATTGAATCAATTAAACTCTTTAATTAATATTGACTATTAAATTTTGACAGTTTTTTTGTATCTTTTGGTATAATGCATTATACGACAATACTTCTACTTGATATTTTTCAGAATTTTTATTTTATTTAAAAAATATTAAAAGTCGTAAAATTCTAAAAAATTATATATTTTTCGAAAATGTCTATAAATACAATATGATATAATTGTAATGTATCATGTATCAACGATATCTAAAAACAGACATTTAAAATTTAATGATCAAAATTAATAGACGTAAAACGTTAATAAAAATTTAAATTAAAATATAAGGATTTGTATAATACCTAAAACAAAATTTATACAAATTCTCACTCAATTAATAAAATTTTAAATAATTACATAAATCTTTACCTATCTAATAAAATGTTTCATTCTACTTAAATTATTACTTAATTTTATATAATATTTTATTATTTTAATAAAAATTTATATAAAACCATCTTTTAATCCTGAATTGCCGTAAGCAATGAAAAAGTTATCTGTAAAACGTTATTTTGCCATCCCATCGCCGTACAACGTCATGCTTCTGTACTGTTTTCTGCAGATCCATCGTTGCCAACCGTCTTCATCCTGTAGGTTTGAATTGAGCAACACGACAAAACGCCCTTAGCCCACCATTGGACCGCCACCTTTGTAACTGCAGTAATTACAGTATTTGTTGTTTCCTTCAATGGACCACTCTGAAATAAAAGGCTGAAATTATGAAACACACTACTTCATTTAGGTGCCTTGGAGGAAAGCAATTTAAAGGAAAAAAATAAAACAAACCCATTTGTCACATAGAGAGAGAGTGTACATAATTTGCTGGAATAGAGTCAGGATTTAGGGTTGAAAGGGAAAAACATAAATATTTAAAAGTAGGAGGTAAATTTATAAAAGACTTAACTCAATAATAGGTACCCAAAGTATACATCTTTTCTGAAATAGGTGCCTAATGTTTTTTTTTTGCTGAAATAAGTGCCTAAAATATATATTTTTTCTGAGATAGGTGCGTAATGTATTTTTTAGCTGAAATAGGTGCCTAAAGTTTTATTCCCTTAGTGTTTTAAGGTAACAATGTTAAAAGAAAATTGTTTAATTTATAAATAAGTACCTAAACTATATATTTTTTAAAAAATAGGTGCATAATGTAATTTTTATTAAAATAAATACCTAATTTTTTTTCTTATAAGTAATTTATATTTTTTATAAGATACAAAATTAGTTATATCTTAAATTAATCATTTAACCTTTTAAATTATGAGAAAAATTATTTTTTAACAACACTAAAATAAAAAATAATTAAAATTTATATAATTTTATATTAATATTTTTTATATTTTCCACAACAATCATCAATGGGACAAATCGATTCACTTGCAAGGACATGTCACCGGTTCACATGGGGAATATATACAAAAATTATTATATTCCTATTACATTTATAATTGTACCGAAAAAGAATTTAAAATATTAATATAAAATTATATAAATTTTAATTATTTTTTATTTTAGTGTTGTTAAAAAATATTTTTTTTCTCATAATTTCAGCTACTAATCAAATTTAAATAAATTATTAATCAATTACAATAAATAATTTAATAGATTAAAACGATGATATATAAATAATTTTACATCTTATAAGAAATATAAATTACTTATAAGAAAAAAATTAGGCATTTATTTCAATAAAAATTACATTAGGAACCTATTTTAAAATATATATATAGTTTAGATACTTATTTATAAATTAAACAATTTTCTTTTAACAATGTTACCTTAAAATACTAAGGGAATAAAACTTTAGGCACCTATTTCAGCCAAAAAATACATTAGGCACTTATCTCAGAAAAAGTATATAATTTAGGCACTTATTTCAGCCAAAAAAACATTAGGCACCTATTTCAGAAAAAGTGTATACTTTAGGCACTTATTACTGAGTTAAGCCTTTATAAAAAAATTAATTTAAAAAAATTAAATAAGAGGACAAAAATAAAAAAAAAAATCTTCGTAGGTAGGAGGCGATTGCCCCTCCCCATACCTATATACCTCTGTCCTGATAATTTTTCTATCACAGTTACTTCTTAATCTAAAAATACTTTGTTTTATCCTTTGTAAATGTGGACAAGTCTTTTTTTGAATATGGGTAATAATTGATAAAAGTGATTTGTTTTTTTTGGGTAAATCTTATCACGTTTTTCATGAGATCAACCACTAAAAATCATTTATCTTATCATTTTTTCTATGTTATGTATTTTTTTTAAGTGAATCTTCACGCATATTTATTGTTAATTCATTTTAAAAATAGTTTTTTTCAGTGACGATTCACTTGAAAAAAAATATATAACATGAAAAAAATGATGAAATAGGTGATTTTTAGTGGTTGGTCCTATAAACACGTGATAAGACTTACCTATAATATAATTTCTCTTTTTCAAGGTTTATGATTGCGCATGCACGTAAAAGGATAGGTTCGAGATATAAAATATATAACGTATGACTAAAAAACGATAAATTTTAAAATTTATAAATATTAATATTTAATTTTTTATTATAAATTTATAATTCATGATAAAATAACGGTACTTGAAAAATATTTTAAAAGATGATCGAAAATGTGATCAAGAAGTTTGATATTTTAAATTTATCATTTTCTAACCAAACTTAAACATGTCGCACTTTTGACTCAGATATCAAAACTTATATACATCTAATATATTGTTGGTGATTTTGTTTTAGTTTTACAAACTATTTTAATTTATTATCTTGTATTCCTAGTTAAATACACATAATATTAGATTAAATAATAAAAAAATATCATTAATATATCAAATATTTATTCTTTAAACTAATCAAGATTGTGTGTAGTAATGGAATATATTCATTCTCATATAGACAGAGACAGAGACAAGATTTGAGGTTAAGAAGAAAAACATAAATATTTAGAAGTAAGGGGCAAGTCTATAAAAACATAATTTAAAAAAATAAACAATGAGACAAAAGTGAAAAATTCTTCGAGAGTGAAGGGTGATTACCCCTCTTCACCCTCATATAATTCCGTCCTTGCATATATTGAACTTTAAAAGAAAATATTATTGAAAAATAACAATTATAAGCCAAAAATGAAACATAAAATGAATATGTAAGATGTTCAAAACTCTAAAATTACCCTCGAAAATAAAGGAAATTTAGATTTGTAGAGTATTAAATGGGTGCAAATCGTTTGTCCCCTTTTTATACCTCCATTTATGTTCCCACTTCAAATTAGAAGGTTTAGGGTTTAGGGCTCTAGGTTAGGGGTTTTGGTTAGGGTTTAGGGAATTAGGGGTAGGGTGTATTTTTTAGGGTGTAGGGTTTAGGATTTAGGATATAGAAAATAAGGGCTTAAGGTTTAAAATTTAATTTTTTTAAAAAAATCAAAGAAGACACAAAAAAAACACGAAAAAGAGGTAAAGGATTTTTGTTCGTATTAAATGTATGGACAATTTACCAATCATTCTAACGAATTTATCATATATTTTCCTCAAAAAGATAGAAATCATTAGAATATTGAAAGTGAGTTTAGAGAGGGAAGGTTATGTACAAAATTTAGTTTTTATATTTTAATTTTGTAAAATTGAGTATTTATTTTATTGATCTTTTAAAAATTTTAGTCTCTTTTCTAATTTATGTTTAATTTTATTTGGTAAAAATTAGGGGTGTAAACGAACCGAGCTTAAACGGATAATGGTATGTCCGTGTTCGTTTATTTATTTTTTTGAAAGTGTTTGAACTTTGTTCTTGTTCGTTTAAATTTTTAATGGTATGTTCGAGCTCGGTTCGTTTAACGTTCACGAATGTGTTCGTTTATATGTTCGATAATTTGTTCGTTTAACGTTCGTGAACATGTTCGTTAAGCGTTCACGAACAAGTTCGTTTGTATATATTCATCAACTTGTCCATTTAGCGTTCACGAACATGTTCGTTTAGTGTTCACGAACATATTTGTTTAGCGTTCGCGAACATGTCCGTTTAACGTTCGGGAACTATCCGTTTAACGTTTGTGAATATGCTCGTTTATGATTTCTACAATTTTAATTAAACAAACATACATGAATTAAATATCATATATAAACGAGTATATAAACGAGTGTATAAACGAGCTTATAAACGAATTTGTTCGTGAACATAAACGAGCCGAACGCACATTTGTTCGTGTTCATTCGTTTATTAATCGAACATAAAATATATGTTCATACTCGTTTATTTAACTTAATAAACGAATATAAACAAACATTATACGAATAGTTCACGAATAGCTCGTGGAACGCTCTGTTCATTTACACCTCTAGTAAAAATGATAAAATATTTTTTAATAAATAAGGAGAGATTATTAGATGAATCTTGTTCATTACGTCATTCATGGTCTAAGCAATCAGGACCATTCATCTTTAAATAACTGTCTAATAATTATTCATGCTTTACCACTTGATTGCTCTTCTGATTTTCAAGGTTTCACCATGATTAATTTGGATCGACCCACATCGCACACCTAACTTTGATGGGTGACTCTTTCAACATAAATTTTTCTACGTATACAATGCCTCGAACCTAAAAACTACTTAAACAAAACCAAACCGCTTTTTTGAGTACGGATGACGTGGTGAATCTCGGTAAAACGACTTTTTTAATCTTCTATATTTTAATTTTTTATTAATTTAAACATTTTTTTATTGCTCTTTCGAATTTGAAGGTTTTTCCCTGACTAATTAGGGCTGGCCTGCATTGCACACAAAATTTTGATAGGTGAGTCTCGCAACAAGAATTTTTTGTGTACACAATGCCTCAAACTCGAGACATACTTAAGTGAAACCAAAGTGCTTTACCAATTGATTGCTCTTATGATTTTCAAGGTTTCACCATGATTAATTCGGACCGACCTACATCGCACACTTAACTTTGATGGGTGACTCTCTCAACATAATTTTTTTTTACGTATACAATGTCTCAAACCTAAAAACTATTTAAGCAAAATCAAACCGCTTACCATTTAAATCAATTTTTAATTTAAACTTCGATCATTACAATTTTAAAAAAATACAATCTTTTGTGCTTTTCCCTCCTCAATTCTCCACCATCGTTCTAACAAGACAAAAAATTGATGATGAACCAATTCCCAAATGTCTACACACCCATGGAGCCAAAGTAAATTTCATTTCACCACTTATCATAAATGTTTGTAATTTTATACAAAATTACAAACACGTTGTTGTTGTTGTTGTTTTTCCCTCTTTTCTCTTTCATCTTGTGAAGACAAATGAGTGATTTCTTATCGATTCCAATTGCCATTTCCCCTTTGAGTTTTGTCTAAATCGATGAATCCAAACCTTTCCTTGACCAGGAGGCACTAGGCAGTGATTGGGAGTCTGCCACCACTAACACATTACAACCACAAAAACTGTGGACATTATCCCCACATCTTCTCATAAAACGAATAAATAGCCCAAAAAATATCGAACATTTAATTAAATAATTATTTTTAAAATTAATTTAACTCAATATTCTATTTTGAGTCAAAATAATCCTTTTACGGATAAAAAATATTAGCTAACTAACAATAAACTGCTTAAGATATTAACATGACAAGATGATACAACAGTAGAAAAATGAATTTATTTTTTTATATATTTTTATAAAAAATATTTTTTGACTAGTGTGATATTTTTTTAAGTCAATACCTTTTTCATATGATTCTAACATGTCAATGTGTACCGATAAATTTGTCAAATCATTTTAAACTATTTAGTGTTAATTAACTAACAATTTTTATCTATAAAAAATTATTTTGACTCAAAATAAATCATTAAAAGTTAAATTGATTCAAAAGAATAATAATAAAAAAACTATCAGTTTAACAATAGGTATATTTTTTTATTTTATACCTTAAACAGCAATATTATCAGTTAGATTAAAGACTCAATCAACCCTTATTTCTAAATTCATTAGAAATATTATATAAAATAGACACTAATCTCACTCATTATCCATGAAGTATATATATATATATATATATATATATATATATATATATATATATATATATTCCTTTTTTCACATGACTTTAAAAAAAAATATAAAAAGACCAAGGAGAAATTATATTACGGGTAAGTTTCATTACGTGTCTATGAGACTAACCATTAAAAATCACTCATCTTAATATTTTTTTCATGTTATATATTTTTCAGGTGAATCTTCACTTGAAAAAATTATTTTTAAAATGAATTAACAGTAAATATAAGTGAAAATTCACTTAAAAAATATGATATGAAAAAAATAATGAGATAAATAATTTTTAATGATTGATCTCATAAATGACGTGATGAAATTTACCCATAATATAATTTCTCAGAGACTGAGGGTCCTTGAAATTTTTATTTCTTTTTGGAAAAGGACCCAATTCTATTTTTTTTTTTTTTCATATTCACCCCAATAATCAAAATTCAAAAGAGATGACATGACAGAAAAGGAATCGTAGGCGCATTGTCACGTTTATTGTGAAAAGCTAAAACGAAAAGGATTGATTTATTTTTATTTGTCACATAGAAATGTTTGGTTGCTTCCATTCTACTCTTATAATCACTATTATTTTCTATGAGATTCTTCAGTTTGCCTTTTATTCAACTTTATTTTCCCTTTTTAATGATTTCTATTCCTCTTTCTTCTTATCAATCACTCTTTCTTTAAAGTTTCCTTTTAGAAAATCTTGGAGTAAGTAACTTGTAAATATATAATTCATAAAATATTAAAATATAAAAATCTTAATAATAATAATAATAACCTTTGTGGATTTTTTTTTTAATTATCCGATCCAATAAAATTTTTAAAATCTAAATTAGAAATTTTAAATTCAATTATTATTTTTCTTTTAAAAATTATAAATCAATATTTTAAATCTACATTATCATTTCAATTAGGATTTTAATATATGTTTATATTTTTAAAATTTAAAATTTTAATTCAAATTCATATATAGATCGAACTCGTATCAGATATAGATTGGAATCAGATCATGACAATATTCATATTCAATCCATCTACTACTAGTGAGATTATATCATAGGCCCGACCTACCACGTCAGCCGTGGTCCCTAGCCAATTAAAACTACCCATTCCGCCACTAATCAGTCATGTAATTAATATAATTTCTAAAAATCATATTTTTAAAATGACATGAAAATTTTGAGTGAAGATTCATTGGTTGGAAAAAAATGAGGTGGAGATTAGTGGTGAAGTGGGTGGTTATTATTGGATGGGACTCCACCTCATTTTTTTCCAACCAATGAATCTTCACTTAGAATTTTCATGTCATTTTAAAAATATGATTTTTGAAAATTATATTAATTACATAGCTGATTAGTGGCGGAATGGGTAGTTTTAATTGGCTAGGGACCACGGCTGACGTGGTAGACCGGGCTATGATATAATTTCTCCCTATTAGGACTTAAACTTTTTTTCGATTTCGGTTTAGACTTATTTCAATCAATTTTGGATTAGATTTTTTTCTTTAGATCAAATTCAAATTATATTATCATCTCTAGTTTTTTAATACCACTATTTTTTCTTATATTTTATTTTCTTCCATTTCCCCATGGATCCACCATCAATTAATAAGTTTTACACATGTGGGTCTTTGTTGAAATATTAATTTTGCTTTAAATTTCCCCACCTTTGGAGTACCTGGGTTTCCGAGCATTCTCAATCATTATGAGTGGCATCAACTGGGGGTTTGATACTATCAAATATTCCCACTCTAGTCCTTCACATATATTTACAACTTTAAACTTTATATATCAAAGTATATGTTGATCATCGATCGGTAAGAATTATTCATTTATTTTCATTATTTTTTTATATTTTGAGTTTAAAATTTGATATGAGTTCTTTTCTTTAGTCTCTTTTAGGGACGTAACTATTAAAGGGGACGATCACAACACTTAAGAATTTTTTTATTTTTGTTTTTTATTTAAATTTTTAAAAATTATTATTTTTATGAATTTATCCCTTATTTTTACATATTTATATTTTGTTCCCTTCAACCTCAAATTCTGGCTCCGTCCCTGATCTCTCTCCTCTCTCTAAGTCAAAGTAGAAACTAAGTTTTATCAAAAAAAAAACTTTATATCTCCACATTTTATTTAATTTGTATTTTTAATACACAAAAATATAAATTTTACAATATTAATGATGTACAGTGGTGCTCAATACCCGTTATAGAATTATTTTTAAATTAATTCTTTTAAAATTGACAAAGGGTCAAATATAAATTCTCCAAAATTGGAGGTTAGTGGCTTCCTAGCTCTTACCAAAATTTTTGAGTTAAATTAAATTTATAAAATTTTAAATTAAATTAAAACAAATCAAATAATTTATTTTTTCAAGTATTAAATTATGTATTTTTTAAAAATTGAATGTTCACATCATAGCATGTGATATCTTTTATCCCCAATGTGACATGATATATAATTAAAAAAATTTAAGCTAAAGTGTGTTGAGACAGTTTTTCAGTGTCTGCGGCCCCTACGTTTTATCTTTGTGAGTGGACAAAACCTGTCCTAGTTTTCCGTGCCCACTCTTGCAGTAGGTCCCACCCGCCATCCTTATACACTCATCCAACCCCACACCCTTGTAATTACACAAATCCCAAACCAACCTAACTCCCGAATCCTAATTATTGATTAATTAATCTTACTAATCCTCATTAATTGCATTGGTTCAATTAATGAGGTGGGTGGCATTTGGTTTTAAATAATTGTATATAATTAATGGTGTTTCGAGTTAAGAATAACGAGAAAGATTAAAGAATATTTTATGGTACTTTTAAGGTTATCATTATGGGTGAGTAAAACTCGACTCGAAAAAACTAAATAACTCGATTTAAGGTGAAAATACTCGATTTAAGGTGAAAATACTCGATTTGTTTTGACTTGACTCGAATTTTTTTAAATAAAGTTCGAGTTATAAAATGGAAATTCGAATAACTCAAAATTTTTAGTAATTAAAGGATTAATTTTTAAGTTTGAAATGAATCTCTCAATTTTTTATGATATATATACATTGATATATAAAAGTATAAGAAATATTGTTACATATGAAAAAAATCTACATATGCATATTTTATATGATTAGAGAAAATTGTTTAAATTGGAATCAAATCATACTATAACTTGATAAATAATTACAATTAAATATTTATAGGAATTTGAAAACTTGACTCAATTCGACTCGACTCAAACTAAAAAAATTTCAAATAAAGTTTGAGTTGTAAAATATGACTCGTCAACTCGAATAACTCAAAAAATTTTGACTCGACTCGATCGAATACTCACCCCTAGTTATCATATAATTGTACAGACAATTGTTCAATTCAATGCAATTAACGAAACAATTGAGCTATTTAACAATCAATTATCACGATGATTCATTCAATTATTACGTCACTACTCTCAATAATCTAACCTATTGTCTTATTCGATTACTCCTTTCTATCCTTTATTTTTATTTATTTAGTTTATTTTACTTATCATTCAATTTGTTTCTTTTTATAACGTAGTAATTTAAGTAAAGTGGCTCAAACTAATTCATGTAAAAACAATATAATTATTATACTATTACTTACTACGCGTATATTTACATCGTTTTCATTACACTCAATTTTTTTTTTTCAAATACTGTTGTAGTAAAGTAAATAAAACAAGATAAAAATGATTATATTCTTAGATTTTTTTTTTATCAGGCGACAAACGATCGTTTAAAGCTTGAACGATAGGAGATTACCGGACCATCCTGATCGACGCCATTACTTCCTCGATCCAGTGATGGAAGACCCTACCCCCCGTCACCGGACTCTACCGCTACCTAAGCCGAATAAAGTTGGGCAAGGAGGCACAACATCCGCCGCAAATTCCTTATAAAGTATTATTAGCATGCATCAACACTCACTGAACTCTAATTAAGAACCTGATTCTACAAGGGTGTATTCATAAAGTGACATTCATATCCACGTCGTCTTAAATATTAAGACAACTATATCAAATAAACTAAAACTCAATTAATATAAATATATATTTTAATATTTGGTATGCAATATTTATATAATATATTATCAAAAATATTTACCTAAATAAAAAATATTGAACGTATAATTATGTTTGATCTTTTATCTTTTATAAAGGTTAATTTAAGAGGTAAACAATTTAATTCCGTTTAAGTAAGTTTTAGATTTGAAACATTGTATATACAGAAAATCTTTAATGAAAGACTTACCCACCAAAATTATATGAACACTCAATCACTGTGCTAACAACACTGGTGCTTGAATCCGTGACCTCTAGAAACAAAAACTGTTCCTTTAACCGATGAGGTTAAATGATTCGTGCTATAAATTTTAATGTTACTTCACAGTAATATATGTTTTATAAATTGACAAAATTGAAAAATAATGTGTAACCTCGATTAGAATAAATCCAAAAGAAAAACAACCCAATACATAAATTTTATAAAATATTTATATATTTAATAATAATGATTTTTTAAAAAATCATAAAAATATTTTTAAATGTGTAATGTAAGACTAATATATGAATTTTGATTTGCATATTTATATACATGAAATTTTAATTTAATTTTTACATTTTAGTGTTGCATCCATCAACATAATATTATTTTATAATTATATATTTTACGTATGTTATGAATAAAGTAAAAAACAAGAACAAAAACAAAATAGATGAACAAAGATGAGAGACAAAAAAGAGAGATTTGTATTATATTCTCAAAGTAGGATTTACAATATTTTCTCCAAAAGCCTATATTTATAGGCATAAGATAAAGGTCTTAATTTCAATGAGAATTAAACTCTAATAATAAAATATATTAAAGTATTATTTAATATATGGATATTCACCATCAATAAAGATATTCATAACAACATACAAATAATTATATTGATATAATAATTAAACAAGAATATTTTAAAATATTTAAAAAAATATTTTCTTGAGATTCACTAATTGACCTAATAGTCAAGGATACTCATGCTATCTCATCTTTTATAAGTTCGAATCTCGGTACGAAATAAAAATATAATCTCTATTTAATAAAAAAACTTGTTTTTGATATACTTCATTTAAATAATAAATTTTACTATAGTTTACCAAATAATTATATATTTGGTTATATAATTAGTTTAAAGCTCGGCGAATTCCGTTACATTTCCCAGATCACTGTTACGACGCCGTCAAATTCTCCCGTTACAGATTCCCCGTCGCTGTTATATGGACCACCATCACCCACAGGCACAACCCACCCCCTTTAAAACCGCAAAAGAAAATCCTCGCCGTTCAGTTTACCCTCTTCTCTCTCTCTTCCTCTCACCGTCTTCATCGTCATCAAAAGCTTACAATAACCAGAGAACGAACGCTAAAAGTCAATCAACAACTAATTCTTTCTCTCGCTCTCTCAAAGAAAAATAAAAGAGATAAAGAATTTTTACTTTGTTTTTATTATGAGGAGAAAGAATAGAAGAATCAGAGAATTTGCAGTTATGGAACTAGTTGACGTCGGAGTTCAAACGCCAGCCGTGGAGTCAATCGGAGCGGTTCATAAGAAACGCAGAAGATTAATTGATGACGAAGAGGCTGAATATAATGAAGTAACTTTGTCAAGGACATCAACTACTTCGTATATCCAGTTGAGAAGTCGGCGAATTTTGGTAGATCACCATTGTCGTGACGGGAATCGGTGTTTGAGTGCTAACTCAGATTATGATGATGAAGTGTCTTGCTGTTCAAGCAATATCGGATCGAGCGATAAAAGGATTGTCGAATTGCCAGATCTGGAGGTGAATTTCGAAACGTCCTATTATTTTTAAAATTTGATAATTAAGCTATGTCTTTATAAATTCTAGGAATTTCGTTATGTTCCTGATTTAATTGCTGCAATTAAATTCTGGAATTTCTTTCTAAAAAAGTTGCAGGACGAGAGTATTGAAGATGAAACATCCACGCAATTCTGCAGCAGCGAAAGGTAACGCCGTGCTTGAATTTGAATTTCAAAATCCGCCGATCATTTATTTAATTATTTATTCCATTTTTCCGTTTAAAATTCTCTTTTTCTTTGTATAATGTGCACTCCTCTGCTCAAATTCTTTAGTTCTTTTGTGAATTCCAGTATGAGAGAACCGACGCCGTTGAGTGATCTCCAAGCTGAATCGGAAGACCTGGATTCAACTTCGAAGTCATCGGAGATGAATTCTCGCCGAAGATCAACGGTGGAGAAAATGCCAACCGAAGCTGAACTCGAAGAATTCTTTGCTCCTGTAGAGAAAAAACTCCAAAAACAGTTTGCAGAGAAGTACGTCCATGCACATTCACTTCTAAAAAGACCTATATTTTCTTCTCTGTTGTTAAATTTTCTTAGCAACCAAACGGAATGTTTTGAAACTAAAACGATTTTTTTTCTTCATATTTTTAGGTATAACTACGATGTCATCAAAGATGAACCATTGGAAGGACGTTACGAGTGGCTTCGACTAAATCCATGAATTAGAATCCACTTAACCGAGGATTTATTTCTCCAGGCGAATTGTCTTGGCCTTTAGGTACTGCTACTAATTTAAATGTTTAGGTTCTTTTTAACATTTCTAGGGTTTTCTAGTCTGTTTAAAATGACGAAGAAATAAAAAAGAACAGAAGAAAACGAAGCTTGTTTCGAAGAGGAAAAAATGGGAGAAATCTTCAACAATTCGTGCCTGTTTCTTCTGCTAAATTCTGTTATTTCTTCAGTCTTTCTCTGGTACGGCGCCACTGCTTTCGTCAGTTACAGCACTAAATTTCTTTAATATAATTATTATATTTGATTTATTGATGCAATAAGTCAAGTTAATATTATAAATGATTTTTTTACTTTAATTTATTATATTAATAATATTAAAATGGAATTATTAATTATATATGAAATTAATAATATATTATTTATTAAAATATGCCAACATTCATTTTTTATTTTTTATTTTTAATTTCATATAACTTTTTTGGACATTTTCTTTTAGGAATATCATAAGATATACTTGTTGAAGGTTAAATGTTGTTTATTTAATTTTTTAAAATGTTAATTAAAATGAAGGGGGAGAAAAGGAGAGTATTCAGATAAGGGAAGAGTCAATAGTGCCTGATCTAGAAGCATAGGAGATGAAATTTTACACGCGCCAGTCTAAGTATTGATGTGCACGCGGTTTTATTGGGATCGTGATAATTGATGCAAATCTTATCCTAAATCCCCAATGTACGACCACAATTCTTTCCGTTTTGTATTGGAATTCATTGGTAGAGGATTTTACGAGAAGCATCATTATTAATTATATGTATAGTTATATGTCATTAAAAGTGTTAACTCTTTTTTAAAATAATTTTTTTAAAAAATTATGACTTTTTCAGTTCTTTTAATAAGTATACATAAACGGCCTAAAGGTCCAAGTGGTAAACAGTTTAGTTTCGCTTAAGTAAGTCTTAAGTTCAAGACGTGTACGTAGAAAATCCATGTTGGGAGACTCACCCACCAAAATTAGGTATGCGACCTGGGTCGATCCGGATAATTCAGGCTAAGGCCTTTATAACCGGAAGAGCAATAAAAAATAAGTATACATAAACGATAATTAAATTTTAATAAATTATTTAATTAATGATTAAATTTTTAATCGTTTTAATATTATTATTAAACTTTTAATTTTGTTTTAAATTAGTGATCGACATGTTAACAACCGTTAAAAAGAATAATATGTCAGTTAAAATATCTTGTATAATAACATATTTAATCATTCACGTTAGTACATTCAAATAATTTTGTTCTAATTCAAAATATAATAAATTTAACCTTTGTTATTTATATGTTATTTTAATTTGAGATTATTTTAATTAAAAATAATTTAATCATAAATTTTAAACTTTAACCTATAAACATTTATACATTAGCCTTAAAATTGAAATTTTAAACTAAATTAATATGAACATTGTTAAAAAATTTCTAAATCTAGGTTAATTTAGTAGATTGTGCTTTTGAAGTAATTTTACAATGGTTGAAGGAACAAATAAAACCTTACATGGTAATTTAACATATCTTTTTGCGCTAAGTAATACTCGGTGAACCACACACCCCATAGAGTATGATGCTTTAAGAGAAAAACAAATTCCTTGGAACAAGAATCTAAACTCAAGGAAAAAAAATCTCTAGATGAACTATAGTCGATTATATATATAACAAATTTACTACGTTAACATATTTACGAACGTTAAACGAATATACTTACAAACGTTAAATGAATATGTTTGTAAACCTAAATATTAGGGATGACAATTTGACCCGCTCCCATAGAGTTCCGACCCGACCCGACCCGACATGTTATTTTATTTAAAAAATCAAGTTTGGGTCGGATCGGGTCGAATTTAGGGTAGACAATCCACGACCAGTGCCGGCCCTAGGCATAGGCATAAGGGGCACCTGCCCAAGGCCCCATTTTTTAAATATTCGATATTATGATCTTATTTTTTAATATTTATTTTAAATATTAATTTAATTAGTTTTTATTAAAAGTTAAATTATTTTTTCAATTTTTTAAAAATTATTTTTAGGACTTAAAATTTTGTAACACTTGTTATTAAAGACTTTAATTTTTTTTTTCAATAATTATTATAAAAATACTTTTAAAATTCATTTTTTTAATATTTATTATTAGGAGTCTAATTTTTTTTTCAATACATGTTATTAGAGAGACAATTTTCTAATACTTGTGATTGGGAGCCTAATATTTTCCCCGATATTTGTTATTAGAGACCTAATATTAAGAGTTCAATTTTTTTCGATATTTATTATTAACGATATAATTTTTTTAATATTTGTTATTGGAGACATACTCTTAATTTTTTTTATTCTTATTATTAGAGATTTTTTTCTCTTCTAATACTTGTTATTATGGACGTACTTTTAAATTCATTTTTCGATATTTATTCGTATGAGCCTAATTTTTAAGTTTGCCCTTGGGCCACTAAAATCTCAAAAACGGCTCTGTTCATGACCCGACCCGACATGATATATATTTTTATATATAATATTTAATATTTTTATTAAATTTTCTCGGGTCAAGTCGGGTTTAACCATGCTTTTTATTATCTTATCAGGATCGGGTTATGTCATTTATTATTTAAGGTCGGGACGGATTCGGGACAAATATTTGCATTTTCGTGTCTGGGTCCAAGCGACCAAAAACCCGACCCGACCCAACCTGTTGCCATCTCTACTGAATACACTAAATAATAAACAAACATTAATTTGAACATGTTAATATATGTGCACTCATTATTAAAAATATTTATGGATCCGTAATTAAACATAAAAAATCACCTTAAAAAATAAAATGAAAAATTTTCATCGAATGTGACCATTAATAATGAGATAAACTAGATCATCTAATAATATTCTTTTACTCAGAGTCAAACGTAAACTTTTATCAAGTGTTTTTAAATTTATAGCCTTCATGTCCACTAAAACTATTAATTGATTATATAATATATATCGACCAAAATTATGTATCTTCCAATATTTATGGAATGATTAAGGTAAATATATTGGATTTTGAACGTACATCGACCAAAGTTATATTTTTTTAATACTCGAAGTATATTTAAAGCATATAATTTAACCTTTATTATTGATATCCAAATTGATTAAATATATAAAGATTAAAGATTAAATATATTATTATATATTTTTTTTATAATTATCACATCTCCCAATTAATTTATAATAAAAATAATTTTATATTTTTAACAATAATTAACAGCTCAATGATATTTTATAATAAAAACTAAAATATAATATTCGCTATACAATATTTAAAATTCGATAACCATTTTATATTTTAAAAATAATTTAGTGAACATTTTTGTGCTTTACTCTTATATTTATGTTAGATGAGTTGATGTTATATGTTTCTTTTAAATCCATGCATGTAATGCCCATTACTTTAAATAAATATCGGTATTTTTTAAAAGAAAATTGACCCATTATTTATTTTATTTATTTTAAAAATATATTATAAATATTTTAAATTATAATATCCGAAACTTGTTGGAAAAATGGTATGGTACATGGACATTTGAGTTTAAATTTGAGTGGGTTCCATTAGTCAAATTAATTGGGACTATGTGTATTATTAATCTACAACAAAAGTAGATTAAATTTGTATATTTACATGCTCAAAATGTTTAATGGGTGAATGAGAAATTGTTGCTCAATGTAACACCCATGATATTGAAAAATAAAATGAAAAGTAGAATATCCCACATTTGTTGGGAACTTAGATTTGGAAAGCTTTATATACAAAAGCTCTTCATATTATTATTGAAAATATGCCAAAGGCTTGGACTAGACACCATAGTTGTGCTTAGCTTTGGGCTAGCATTAGTTGATTTTTATAAAAGTCAAAAGATGGGCCTTGGGCCTTGGGGCTTTAGTCTTGATTTCTTTGATAAATACCATTTTAAAAGAATACCCTTTGTTCATATTTCAACACACTGAAAACCCCCCCCACAAATATCCTATAGCTAGATAGTGTTCTGCTTCTGTAAAGTTCGTTGTTGCTATCCTTATTGTATTCTACCGTTGTATCCTGGGAGACAGACGTTCCATAGTAACTCCAGCACCGGGAGGGGACGAATCTGTTTTAAGGACACTGTGATAGCACAGGCCTCGGTTAAAGTTTCAGATTTTTTTTTTTTTACGTTTCTAATTTATATGTTTTATTTTTATTTCGTTCACAGAATTGTGTTTAACATATTAATAACTTGCTTTGTTTTGTGGTAACAAAATTAAATTTTCCTGTTTCGCTTATAAATATAAGTAAACTATTTATCTATAAAAAATTGTATCATTCGTACACTTGTTAATTACAACTACACTGAAACCCCCCCCCACAAATATCCTATAGCTAGATAGTGTTCTGCTTCTGTAAAGTTCGTTGTTGCTATCCTTATTGTATTCTACCGTTGTATCCTGGGAGACAGACGTTCCATAGTAACTCCAGCACCGGGAGGGGACGAATCTGTTTTAAGGACACTGTGATAGCACAGGCCTCGGTTAAAGTTTCAGATTTTTTTTTTTTTTACGTTTCTAATTTATATGTTTTATTTTTATTTCGTTCACAGAATTGTGTTTAACATATTAATAACTTGCTTTGTTTTGTGGTAACAAAATTAAATTTTCCTGTTTCGCTTATAAATATAAGTAAACTATTTATCTATAAAAAATTGTATCATTCGTACACTTGTTAATTACAACTACAAATATAGTGAGACTGCATGCATCATGATATTTTGAACATTTAATTCAATGGCTACAAATAAACTGGGAATTGGTTAGGATTCAATAGATCTGTCTTTTTATTTATTTATTTATTTTAATATTGAATAAATTTTTCACGAGAATAGTAGTGAATTTTTTGTTTGAAAAAAATAGGCGATAAAAGATTACTTCTATTTATTATTTAGATAAGTTGTTTATATTATCTAAGAAGTAGAAAATCTATTAAAAATATTTGTTTATAATCAACCAATGTCAATCAAAGAATATCACGATCTATACAAAATTGGGTATTAACCTATGGGATAAAATCAAGTTACACAATGTAAAACTTTTTAAGTTTTACGCATTTTTTCATCGTTGCATGACTAAAATGACTGATTCAGATTAATTTCTTATTTTTTTTCTCAAGTGATAATTTTTATATAACTAATTGTTAATCTGAGCTATCCATTTTAATCATCTAACGATTCAAAAAACGTATAAAACTTGATAGTTGGATGAATGAAATGTACGACTCATATTAACACCTTACTATTTTTCTTAAGTGATAATTTTTTCATAATCAACTATTATTCTGAATCATCCATTTAAATTATTTAAGGATCCAAAAAATATAAAATTTTTAAAAAAATTATACCGTATAACTTGATCCTAAGATTAAAGTGTATGACTATGTAATTTTAATACTTATCAAAATGCTAATAGATATTTAATTAAGTGAATCAACTTATAGCAGGAGTAAAGCAAGAAAACTATGTAATTTAATTTATCTACTGATTTTGCAAATATATATATATTATATATAAAGAAATTATTACAGAACTTGGATTGAAATAAGCATGCAAATCCAAAGAGTAAGCATAGAATTAAATTTCCTTACATAATTAAAACATTTATTTTTGTATAGTTATTATTGGTGTAAATTGTGTCTTTTAATCATGTTTTTATTAGTGTCCTTATTTTAAATGAGTGGGTTTAGGGTTTAAGGTTAAGAGTTAGAGTTTAGGAAATTAGAGATAAAGTGTATTTTTAGGGTTTAAAATATAGAAAATAAATATTAAGATTTATAATTTAATTTTTTAAGAATTTTTAATAAAAGACATAAAAAAAAACATAATAAAGGGACAAATGATTTATTATTATACTTGCACGCAGGTGTTGCAAACATACACATATATAAATATATATATCAAACTTCTGAACTCACCCATCACTCTGATCCATTTTCCTGTGCAAGCGTTTCTGAGCATAATTCCCCATCTTTTCAATCTCCTTGGCGCTCTCAACTTGTCCATCATGGTTGAAATCTACTTCTTTCATCCCTTGCCGTGCTTTCCACCATCCAAACCGAACCTTCAGGCTATGCTATGCAGCGCTTCGTTCAGCTCTTCCTCGTTGATCCGTCCATCGTGATCGGCATCGAAACGTATGGGGATTAGAAACTAAACAACAACAACATTCAATTAGTACTAAATGTTACTTTGGGAAAACAAATGCTTAGAATAGGAATATGCACCATTGGAAAGACCAACCAGACATGGTACTTGGTAAAGTCTTCTGTACTTGAGCAGTTGAACAAGATCTAGAGGTATTACGGGCGGGTAAAAAACTCGATTACCCGATTCCGGTCCTACATCTGATAAGACCCGATAAATTTTTATCTGGTATTGATTTTAGTGGGATCGAGATTGGATCTAAAATTTAAATCCTGGTCATAACCAATTCATTTCAGATATTCAATTCAATTCAAATATTTGGATAGACACTTTAGCTTATGTATCTAATCTGATTCATTGAAAATTTAATTTTTCAGATTAGATATTCGGATATCCAAATTTATGATTTGATTAATTATTTTTAATCGATGGTTATTTATGAAAATTTTAGATTTTCAAATATAAGAATTAATAAATTATCAAATATAAGAAGATTTATATCGATGAAAATTTTAATTTTTATATATAAAAAAAATTGAATACATAATAAGATGTATATCAATAATTTTTTTTTTAAATTTTTAGATATTGAATAATCAAATATCTTATCCAAATATAAAATAATTATCCATATTCGATCCAAAATTTTAAATATCTAATCTAAATTATCTAAAATATAAAAAATAATTAGATATTTAAAATTTTAGATCGGATTAACGGATAAACAAATTAAAAATTTTCATATCCCTATGTCACGTCCCGCGCGTTGAGGTCCGTGATAGTCGAGCACAGGTCCGACAAAAAGGTTCTATCGGGCTTGCCAAGACCACCAGACTTGGCCCAACACTTGGAGAATGCTAGAGAGCCCATTTCAGATATGGAAAGAGACAACTTATCAGATAAGGATTTGGGGGAATCTTACCATATCGGGTGAGATCATTTATCCAGGGAAACAAACCTATGAATTGAAGTAATTAGATAAGATTTGATAGAGTTTCATTAGATAGGTGATTTTGTATTTATTCCGGGCTAATTCTGGCCATCCGTGTAAATCGATTATGACCATTGATTAAGTGAGAGCTCAACTATAAATAGAGAGCTCTCAGCACCATTTGTGATCACTCAATTTCATCCATCCTTCTTTGAGAGTAATAAAAAGCTCTAAGGCATTTACTCTAATTCTCTCTAGTGTTCTTGAGAGTTCTTCTCTTGTTCTTTCAAAGTTCTTCGTAGCCATTCTCATAGTTAGCTTCCGCCTAGAACGATCTTCCATTTTTGAGTGTCTTGGAAGTTTGATCTTCTAGAGTGGGTTTTCAGGCTGACTTAGTCGTTTGTCTTAAGGACTCGACTAAGGCCGTACGGGTTAGCTAGTTCAGAAGTCTAGCCCCGTGACAAGTGGTATCAGAGCAAGGCTCGAGAAGCACGGTTTGAGACGACAAGTTCGTGAACCAGGTGTTCGAGGAAGGCACTGTTAGAGATGGCACGACGAAGAGAGTTTGTTACAATGCAAACGTTAGAGTCATTTAAGAATGACATCTTAGAGGAAGTTGGTGAGGAACTTTGCAAGATGTTCGAATGTTGAATGAACAAGATATTCTCAACAAAGAATTGATGGAGGTCATAAAGAAGACCCATGAGTCCCGTCTTAATAAACTTGAATCCATGGTGGAAAGGATCAAGGACGAGACACAATGTTCCATCAAGGAGTTGAAGAACGATGCTCGAGACAGTTTCCATATCTTGTTCGAGAAGATAAAAGTCCGAGACAAGTCCATCAAACCCACAATGAAGGCCATGAAAGAAACTCAAGGTGTCTTGGAGTCCCGTCTTAACCAGTTGGAGCCCATGGAGGACAAGCGTAAAGGCGAGACCAAACGTGTTCTCAAAGAGTTAGAGACAGTTCGAGGGAATAATGCTTGTGAAGCCGAAGTGAAGGCTTTGCGGATCGAGGTGGATGAGCTCAAGAACGAGCTACTCAGTTGCAAGACAACATTGAGTGAATGATGTGTTCTCAACACCTTCTTGACGAGACTTAGATCAAGGGTAGAACTTGCATCGGAGCAAGGAGATGCCCATGTTTCTTCAAAGGCCAATGATGAGGCCCATTTGCTGATCGAGCTTGCGGAAGACAAGTCAACCAGCATTGAGACGTCCAAGCCCATAAAGAAAAACAGTGGGAATGGCGAGGCTAAGTCCGTACGAGAAAAGAAGATGAGCAAAATATTGAAGTGCTACTTCTATGATGGCCCACATTTGATAAGGAGCTGTCCCGAGAAGAATCGTCTTGCTGCCATCGTCAAGGAACCAAACGAGCCACAAGGAGAACTAGTACGACTTGGCGCGATTGCGTATTCCAACAAGCCAAGTAAGAACCAAGGTGCGACTACGAGTGCCAAAGTAGCCGAGCCAAGGTTGAGACCTAGTGAGATTGCGAATGATAAAGCCCTCAAGCCGAGGGAGAAGAAGCAACTGAAGTGCCACCAATGCAAGGGGCCACACAAGTTGCAAAATTGCCCATTGAAATATGCTACAACCTATATTGATAGAAGGCTTAAATAGTTAGCCATGTCCGAGAAGGCTATTAAAGAGCTTGCCGAGGGTGTTCATGGGAAGAACACTTCTTCAGAAACTACAATTAAGAAAGATGGACATAGCGACTGTGGAGACACCACTCATGGGCAAGGTGGAGAAGAAGCGGAGGACTTCAAGTAAGAAGCGCCAACGCAAGAGGAAGCACCGAACTTTGAGGAAGAAGGGTCGATGCAAAAAGAAAGCTCCAAACATCAAGTTAGATGGGCGGATGCTATCGAGGGAAATAGACTTCGTAGAAGGGCCGATGCAACATAGTGTAAAGAAATTTGAGGTAGAAAGTTTGATGCAAAGGGGGCCAAACTTCGTGGAGACAAAAGGGCTGACCCATTTTAGAGTAAATGCGACCAAGTGGAAGGTAAATCTCAAACACAACTCCAGTGTTCTTGATTTTGATTTACCGTCTTTGTGGAGTATAGGTCGGGTTAGACCTAACTCGTATTGCGGAGTGATGGAGGCTCGGAAGTCCTTTGTTTTTCCACCTTTGTCAGATTGTAATACTTTAGATTATCGATCCCACAGGGGCTGTGTCGACTTCACTACCTCTTATGACTGCACTATAAAAAGTAAAAACACAAGTAATGATTGAGTTGAGAATTCTAAATTAACTACTAAAACTAAACTAAATATAGAAGAAATAAAGATGAATAAAGTGAGTCTAAGTTGAGTGTTTCGTAGAGGAGAATCCAGTTATGCTAAGTATCAACTTATTAATGCAAAGGGTTGAACTGTTGCCTCGACGGATCGCACAAAGGGTTGCCGCAACTGCCTAGGCGGGGTTATGCTTTGTCAACAATTCAACATTCCATAGTTCGACAGAGCATCCTTGTATGTCTTCTTACTTATCCCTAAGCGAAGAGAACTGTTGAAACCCACGAGTCTTGATGATACCACCCGCTGTGAATCAAGGGCGGATAACAACCTCACATGCGTCTTGTTAGTCGTTGAAATCCTAGATAAACGGATTAGTCAATGCCCTTGAGTAAAGACCGTATTCTCTCATTTCGTGAGCCTAACTCTCCCGATATTAGACAAATGTATTTTTCTTCACATACTTATCATCTCGAGCTCATATGCAAAGAAGAGTAAACGCCAAGAGAGAATAAACTATGAAATAGGTTTTGCATTAATAAATATCTAGCATAACATAACTATCTTCTCCAACTACTCCACGAACAACCTAAACCTCCGAAGGAGTTTAGAACATGATGTAGTCGGCGGCTAAAGGTATTGTCTAGGGTAAAACTCCTTTTTAAACTAAACCTAATATATGCCTTATATAGACCAAAACCTAAGTTAAAGCTTTCCATACAAGGAAAGAGTTCTAAAGAAGAGAGAAGTATAATTCCTAATTAAACTTTATTTCCTAAAATATCTCTTCTTTCCCGCACGTGACTTTGACCAAGGCTTGACTCCGTAGTTTAGCTCTGTCTTTCTTTCTCTCATTATCCATTAAGATCAACATCTTTTTCTCTTTCTATCGAGCACTGGTTGTCATCTTCACTCTACTGCCTCGGCCTCAAAAGTGCTGCCTCGGCGGGTGCTCCATCTACACTTCAGCATCTGTCTTCCTAATTGGCCATCTTTATATGTAGTTTCCTGTCTAAGAAAGAAAACTATCAAATGCATCTGTTTTATGTCAATTATTAGATGAATTCATGAATTATATGTTTGGATGCTAAAGTATGGAAAATATGCAAAAATATATATTAGAGTCCTTGAATCATGTCCTTTATTAGTAAACATCGAGTGAGAAAATGGTAATAAAAATAGGACTTTTATGCACTTGTCACGGGCCGCAGGTTAGGGTCCGAGACATTGGCATCACATGGTGCGATTTGGCCTGCCCAAGTAATTCCAAGAACGATGCTGGGCTTGCGAAGACCACCAACATTGGCCCGATCCAGGGAGATCCTTATCCATCCAAGGCGTTTGTCTTGAGTCACATCTCCTAAGGCCGCACGTTGGGCTGGTTTAAAAGTTTAGCCACGTGACACATTCATCACACCCCCACACTCGAACTATTTCTTGTCCTCAAGCAATGCAAAAGATAAATTTTTTTAAGGAATTTTAAGGGAATATACCGTCCTGCCTGCCGCGGCAGAAATCATTTCTTGACTCAGCCTCTTCTAGGTTCTAGGTATTCCTCGGAACTGGACTATGAGTCTTAGTGAGTGTGTGCGTAGCTATGTCGAAACTGATTTTCTAAGTTGTAATCCTTTTTTTAGCTCAAGACTTCCGACTAAGATTTTTCTTTTAATTCTTTTCTTTCTTTCTCCCTAAATTGGTATATAAATATATATTGCTATATACTTCTACTGCTTGAGTCGGTTTCGGGCACCTCAAGTGTTTAGCTATTCTTACTAGAGCCAATTTCAGGCACCTCTAGTAAGTGGGAAAAAGACTAAGTCCTAGAGCCAGTGATAGGCACCTGTATGGACTAAACTAGAGCCGGTGATAGACACCTCTAGTTAAAATCTAAGCCTAAGTCCTTATTGTTTTTCAAAGAAAAGAACTTATAAAATCAACTAAGACTAGTAGTGTTAAATATTTTTCAGGCTTATAGTCTAATCCTAAGTACTAAACCTAGTATACCTTTCTGATTTCAAGTCTGGTGAATGGTGCAGACTACTGCGGCGGCTGAAGAATATATTGCTGCCTCGGCAGTTTCAATAAAATTTAGCAGACTTAAAAAAAATTTTTGCAATAAATTATAAGATTATAAGGATAGAAAATAAGACAATAATACGATAATCTAAATATTTCCCATACACGGTAGATATATTTAAAGATTACAAAAAGGGACCAATGCTCCCCCACACTCGAGGGATGCATTGTCCTTAATGCATGAAAAGTAAAAAGAAAGCTGAAAATAAAAAGACAAAAGATAAAAGAAAGACTACCGCCCTTTTCAGAATGTCGAGGAGCCAAAGGTGTCCCCGGAATCGCTGTCGATGAGAAGCTTGCGGCGGCTTTTTGGTGGTTGTTGTGGTGCTGCCGGCAGTGGGCTAGCAGCTTTCTTCTTCGCAGACCGGGGTGGTTGGACCCGGATGGGAGTTGGATTGTTACTCATCTCTTTTGTAGAGTCGATGTTGATTGGTGAAGTAGCTTTGGTTGAACCAGATGCCTTCCTCTTTTTGCTTGTAGGTATGGAGGCAATATAGTCTTTTACTGCCTGCATATCGTCAGAAGAGCTGCTCCATTCCAAAGGACTAGAGTCTTCGGCAGTTGGTACCTCAGCAACAGGGGGAATGTAGGCTTGTGGCACAGCTTCTTCCACTTGTATACGTTTGATGTATACATCTCTAGTCCAACCCGTTCTTTCCGGTGTATATGTGTTGATTGGTAGTGTTCAAGTCTTGCCAAGGCAGTTATTAAACATGGGAAAGTGAGTATACCTCTATCCTTGGTGGTACACTCGAAGATTTGTTCACTGATGATGCAGCCAACATCAATCCTCCGATTGTGGATGATGGAATTGATGAGTGCTAGGCGTGGACGATCTACTGTTTGATTATGCGATGTGGGCAATAGATTCCTCTTTATAAATGTGTTCCAAAGCATTGCCTATGGGCGTAAATCTCGGCGCCTGACTGACCCGCGGTGCTTTCCAGTCTTCCAATCTACTCCAGGCATGCAAAGTTCGGCCTTTATTACTTCATAGTCATCCGTCGTGAGGGCAACGATGAATGCGGCATGGTCGTCATTTTCGATGTATAGGATGAAATGGGCATTAATGATGACATCAGCGGTCGGTATTGCCTGCCCACGAAGGTAGGTGTATGGGTTGTTTGCCACTGGTCTGTGCGCGTAGAACTCTCATACCCATTCAATATTTGCTGGTGACGGTTGTTTGGAAAACTTTTGCCACCTCTGGAAGGTGATCTTGGAGAGGATGAAATTATCTAACACAAGGTCTTCATCATCAGTGTAATGAAAACCTTGTTCTTCCTAAACTTGCCTATTCTGGAAGACGCGGTAGTATTCATGCTCGATAGTCTTTGTGGAAAATCTTCGAAATACGGCCGTTCCGGTAGGATTTTGTAGTCTACTGGCCATCGGTATTTTGTATGAAGAAGAGGAGAAGAAGTTTGGCAGGGTAAAGATACTTAAGAGAAGAGTAAAGAAAAAGGACTTTGCCCGTGTATTTATAAGCGGTGAGCGGCACGGCGTTTGAGGGAGGGGGCGTGATTATTGCCCTTGGCGTGCAAGAGATGCAACCCCAGCTGGCAACCATTGGCAGCTAAAACGATGCGATTCTTTAATGCGAGCGGCATAATTCTCGCCCCGAAATTGTAGTTCTTTGGATTGGGCCGCTAATTTGGTGGGTTGATCATCCTCTTAATTCTTCCTTATTATTCCTAAATAGAAAGAATGCAAATTAATAGATGCTGTGAAATATAAAAATTCGGAGACTAAGTTGTGAAAAATTGAAATCTAATTCCTAAGACTGAAATCGAAATTCTAATCCTAAAACATAAAAATAGATTAAATATAGTAAGATAGAATTTAGGTCACTGGTGGAGTGACTAGAATGCATCTCCAACAGCATCCATCTTTCCCTTTTTTAATGGAGGGTGGTGTGATGATCCAACCAGAGCCTCCTCATCAGATGGCTTCTTTCGTGTGTGCTTCTGGTCAAGCGGTGTGCTGCCTTGGCAAGGGTTTCCTCGGCATGACTTGTTCAGGCAGTCCGTTTCTGCATTGAAGTTAAATTCAGTTTTAACCTCAATTCTCTGACATTCATCTGGTTCATCCGGTTGCTTTAAAGTTTTGAATACATTGATCTTCACTTGTTGGTTATTGACCCTTATGACCAGTTCGCCTTTCTCGCAATCGATCAATGTTCTGCCCGTGGCTAGGAATGACCTTTCCAATATGATCGGAGCATGTTCACCTGCTTCACAATCAAAAATTAAGAAGTCACCAAGAAATATAAATTTATCCACTCTTACCAGGATATCTTCAATTTTTTCTTCCGGTTGCACGTAAGAGCGGTTTGCCAGTTGTAGCATCACTGTTGTTGGTTTAGCCTGCCCGATGCCTAGTTTTTGGAATACTGACTTAGGCATAAGATTTATGCTAGCGCCTAAGTCGCATAGTGCCTTAACCACGTATTGATCACCAATAGAGCATGATATGGTGAAGGTACCAGGATCTTTTTTTTGGTCGTGGCTTTGTTGTGTAGCATTGCCACACACCCTTCTGTCGCGGCAACCGTCTCAAATTTCCCTATTTTTGTCCTTTTCGATATAATATCCTTAAGGAACTTGGCATAGTTGGGCATTTGCTTAATTGCCTCCACTAAAGGTATATTTATGTGTACCTGTTTAAGAATGTCCAAGAATTTCTTAAACTGATATTCTTGCTTTTGATGTTTCAACCTTTATGGGAAAGGTGGTGGTAACCACAAATCTTCAATTCTTTCTTCGCATTGGAATCTTATTTGTGGTGCGGCGGCGGCATCATCTGCTGTGGTAGCATCGTCGGTAGTGTCTGCTGGTTCCTTTACCTTGGGTATTTCATCAATAGCTACTTGAGGTGCTATTGTCTCAATGTTCTTACTTACTGTCTGAGCAGGTATTTCAGGGTCCTTTAGTTGTAATCCACTCCTAGTAGATATTGCTTTGCATTGTTCATGAGGACCAGTTCTAGCGACTTCAGTATCGCTAGGGAGGCTTCCTATGGGTCGACTTTTCATCTGCTGTGCCATTTGTCCTACTGCAGTTTCTAGCGTCTTGAGAGCAGCTTCATTGTTTTGCATTCTCATCTCTTTCTTGTCCATGAAAGTATCGGCTCTCTGAATGAACTTATTGGTGTTTGCAATGTAAGCGTCAGTTTGAGCCATGAATGTTTGCAGTGTATTTTCCAGGGTTTAGATATCTGTTGTTTGCTGCGGCGGCGACAAAGCTTGCTGCGGCACCGGTTGTTGAGCAAATCTATTTTGCTGGAATCTAGTAGATTGCACTATTTGATGTTGCGGATTAAGTGAAGTGTTAGGATTACTCCATGAGAAGTTTGGATGTTTCCTCCATGTTGGGTTATAATTATTGGACATATTGTTTCGATTGAAATTTCCAACATAAAAGGAAGATTCTGGATCTTGCGGGCATGCGCTTGTATCATGTTTATCGCCACATGTTTCACAACAAACAGTGACTGCCTTAACTTTTCAAACATGACTCGACTTTGTAGATCTTTAACCATGTTTGTTAAGGTTGATAGTTGAGCAAGTATAGAATCTGAAGAGTCAGAGCTTGTCATGCCTCGCCTAGTTATTCCTCTTCTGGTGGTCGGATGTTGATAATCATTCTTTGCTAACCTATCCAGTATTTCTAAGCTCTCATCGGGTGGGCGGTCTAAGAGAGTACCGTTTGCGGAGGCATTAAGCATCATCCTCGTAGGGGTGTTTACAACATTGTAGAAGATTGACACTTGAGTCCACTCGGGTAAACCATGCATGGGGCATTTTCTATATAACTCTCGGTATCTTTCCCATGCCTCATACATTGATTCGTCTTCATCTTACCTGAATGATGTGATGTCGTTTCTCAGCTTGTCAGTCATATTGGTATAACTGAATTGGGCAAGGAAACTCCAACAAAGCTTAGTCCATGAGTTCAAAGATCCAGGTTGGAGGTTGTTTAACCAAGATTTTGCCTTATCCCTCAGTGAATAGGGAAACAGTTTTAACTTTAGTATGTCGGCAGAAACCCCCGGCAGTTTAAACGAATTGCAAATTTCCAAAAACGACTTAAGGTGCTGCCGAGCGTCTTCATTGACCGATCCTCCAAATTGTCCTAGAGTATTGATCATGTTGGACATGACCGATTTTAGTTCAAAATGTTCTGCCTCTATATTAGGCAACACAACGAAAGGAATTAATCCATCCAAATCTTCCTCTAAATAATCACGAACTGTTCGTACATGCTCCTGTTGAGGTGGATTGGCAGGATCAACAACAGCGAATACACCTTGGTTGTCTGCCACGACGGCATTCATGCCACTTGTTCTGCTGGCTAGGTGCTATGTTCATCCTTTCGCGTATCCCTTGTCGTAAACGTCTTGCGGTTCTTTCGATTTCAGGATCGTATGGATATTGTTCTATCTATGGATTAAACCTGGTCATACACAAAACAACCTAGTTGGTTAAAAGAAATTATAAGTAAAATTTAAAAAGAAAAAGAAAAAGGTGCAGAAATAATTGGTAGTAAAATTGAGCGCCAATCCCCGACAACGGAGCCAAATCTGATGGAGGCTCGGAAGTCCTTTCTTTTTCCACCTTTGTCAGATTGTAAAACTCTAGATTGTCGATCCCATAGGGACTATGTTGACTTCACTACCTCTTATGGCTTCACTATAAAAAGTAAAAACACAAGTAATGGTTTAGTTGAGAATTCTAAATTAACTACTAAAACTAAACTAAATATAGAACAAATAAAGATGAATAAAGTGAGGCTAAGTTGAGTGCTTCGTAGAGGAGAATCCAGTTATGCTAAGTATCCACTTATTAATGCAAAGGGTTGAACTGTCGCCTTGGCAGATCGCACAAAGGGTCGCCGCAACTGCCTAAGCGGGGTTATGCTTTGTCGACAATTCAACATTCCATAGTTCGACAGAGCATCCTTGTATATCTTCTTCCTTATCCCTAAGCGAAGAGAACTGTTGAAACCCACGAGTCTTGATGATACCTCCCGGCGTGAACCAAGGGCGGATAACAACCTCACATGCGTCTTGTTAGTCGCTAAAATCCTGGATAACTGGATTAGTCAATGCCCTTGAGCAAAGACCGTATTCTCTCATTTCATGAGCCTAACTCTCCCGATATTAGACAAATGGATTTTTCTTCACATACTTATCATCTCGAGCTCATATGCAAAGAAAAGTAAACGCCAAGAGAGAATAAACTATGAAATAGGTTTTGCATTAATAAATATCTAGCATAACATAACTATCATCTCTAACTACTCCACAAACAACCTAAACCTCCGAAGGAGTTTAGAACATGATGTAGTCGGCGGCTAAAAGTATTGTCTAGGGTAAAAATCCTTCTTTTTAAACTAAACCTAATATGTGCCTTATATAGACCAAGCCCTAGGTTAAAGCTTTCCATGCAAGGAAAGAGTTCTAAAGAAGATAGAAGTATAATTCCTAATTAAACTTTATTTCCTAAAATATCTCTTCTTTCCCGCACGTGACTTTGACCAAGGCATGACTCCGTAGTTTGGCTCCGTCTTTCTTTCGCTCATTGTCCATTATGCATCCTTTTCTCTTTTTATCGAGCACTGGTTGTCATCTTCACTCTGCTGCCTCGGCCTCAAAAGTGCTGCCTCGGCGGGTGCTCCATCTACACTTCAGCATCTGTCTTCCCAATTGGCCATGTTTATATGTAGTTTCCTATCTAAGAAAGAAAACTATTAAATGCATCTGTTTTATGCCAATTATTTGATGAATTAATGAATTATATGTTTGGATGCTGAAGTATGAAAAATATGCAGAAATATCTATTAGAGTCCTTGAATCCTGTCCTTTATTAGTAAATATCGAGTGGGAAAATGGTAATAAAAATAGGACTTTTATGCACTCATCACGGAGAAGACAAAGCTTGGAAAGGACTTTCAGAGTTCTAAGGAGCCAAACAAATATGCTGACGAATCTGAAAGTTCGTCCAGTGTTCAATGTGGTGACACCCAAGACTTTGCCGCGGGACCAAGAGTGTCCGAGTCTAGGTAAATCAAGTCAAGAAGGAGATGTATTCAAAGACGTCTTAGCATGCGACACCACTTGGCGGGAAGAGTTGCGAGCAGTCCTTATGGGGGGACATGAGCAAGCCAAGATACCGAAAAGCCACCAAGATGATGCGAGGAATGGTGTAGAGGATCGAACGAGGCAGGAGCCGACGCAAGCAGTTCTTATGGGGGAACTGCATCAAGCTGAGGCATCGAGTAGCATCATCCAAGATGGACCAACCCAGGGTCATTCTAGTAGAGCGACGAGGGCGTCGCTAAGTTCAGTGGGGGAGAATGTCACGTCCCGCGCATTGAGGTCCGTGACAGTCGAGCATAGGTCCGACAACAAGGTTCCATCGGGCTTGCCAAGACCACCATACTTGGCCCAACACTTAGAGAATGCTAGAGAGCCCATTTCAGATATGCAAAGAGACAACTTATTAGATAAGGATTTTGGGGAATCTTACCATATCGAGAGAGATCATTTATCCAGGGAAACAAACCTATGAGTTGATGTAATTAGATAAGATTTGATAGAGTTTCATTAGATAGGTGATTTTGTATTTATTCTGGGTTAATCCTAGCCATCCGTGTAAATCGATCCTGACCATTGATTGAGTGAGAGCTCAACTATAAATAGAGAGCTCTCACCACCATTTTGATCACTCAATTCCATCCATCCTCCTTTAAGAGTAATAAAAAGCTCTAAGGCATTTACTCTAATTCTCTCTATTGTTCTTTCAAAGTTCTTCGTAGCCATTCTCAGTTAGCTTCCGCTTAGAACGATCTTCCATTCTTGAGTTCCTTGGAAGTTTGATCTTTTAGAGTGAGATTTTAGGCTGACTTAGTCGTTTATCTTAAGGAATCGACTAAGGCCCACGGGTTAGCTGGTTCAGAAGTCTAGCCCCGTGACACCTACCTATAATGACATGAACCTTTCTTTACCTTCCTTGTGATAATTCTATAATTCTATTCTCTTTTTATGTTTTCGTTTATTATATATTATAATATGATTAATCAATGTCCTTTGAATTAAGGAGAGACCTACGAATGTTGAGCAATCGTATCCCTTAAAACATTTATTTCTTTTATATTATATATTTTTATTAATAATTTAATTTTATACTTCTGTATATTTTATATAATAAAATTTTTGACGGAATCGGGAAGTAAAAACAAAGATACAGAAAAATAGAAAAGAAAATTTGATGTTAATATGTTATCTTGTCACAATCAATGATGAAATTAAATGGGGTAAGGCAATCCATCTCATCCCGAATTTTTTTTTTTATCTTTTTATTTATTTTTTAAATTATCTTTTTATAAATTTATCCATTTACTTTTAAATATTTTTGTTTTATCCCTTAACACCAAATTCTTGTTTCGTCCGTGGTCACAATGATATTAAATGATATCGGAGCGTCCAACTTGGCGGCTACTGCTCGACAAGTTTCCAACAAAACGCAATACGAAGAAAGATTATCCTGTCAACTTTTCATCATCTTCAAGTCTCAATCAAAGACTTGATGGAAGTGACATCAAACGAAAGCACTTTAATCTAACATCAGAACACAAAAACCTGACAGTAATTCTTGCTTTGCTGTTGTAAGAATCTAAGCTTTTGGGTTCTGCAATGGTAGGATTTTGTCACCATTGTTTTTATACATTATTGTTCATATGACTCACCTGAGATGAAGAAAACAGATGAAATGGCCCGAACTGGGATTGGATCGACTCCAATCCCAATGAGGCATTTGATTGAACAATGTTCGACAGGTTTGAGGAGCTGCTTGGGTTTGGCATATCTAAAACCATCTGTTCTTGACTTGCCGGCACCATGCTCAACACAGTCATGGGCTGAGAACAGTTTTCGTCACCGATATCATGTTCAGTTTGCAAAACTCCAGGCAGGTACATGGGATGCAGGCTCAATCCATTTCTCAATGAGAGCATCTGATACAGAAATACATGGCAAAAATGGATAAATTAAGGTCGCGACGGACGAAACAAACATCGTGCAACAGATAGAAATGAAGTCCACAGTGTATATGAATGGAATTATAGAAAATTAAAACCATTTGAATGTTACTACATCTATGTTACTAGGATTCGGATGTAAGTGTTAAACAAAAAACAAATCAGATTTGCAAGGAAATCAAAAGGATCATATTTTTCAGAACATGTAGCGGTTTTCGAATGTCGGAGCACTAAGGAAATAAGAATGTTGTCTCCCTTAGATGTTCCAGCACAATGCCATTGCATAAGCCACAAACACATACAGGCGTTCCCGGTTTTGATATCAGACAGTAAGAACTTATGAACTTGAATATACCCAGAAAAAGAAAATGTACAGTTGTTGACATACCCGAACTTGAAGCTGAAGGTTCTTCAAGTACTCGATAACTTCATCGAGCATCGAAGCCTTATCTGTCTGCCAATCCCTCATTATATTACCCGAATTAGTAATGCCACAAGGTAGAACACAAAGTAAGCAATATGACAAAGTATACAAACATCATTAAATGAATACCTTGTTAGAATTTGGAACCAGTTTTTGCAATGCTTTCATTTTCTCATTAATCCTACTCCTCCTTCTCTGCATCGTGCAAGAAAACCAGAACAAATCAAAGGTGATGTCCCATTGCTTGTCAATACAAAATTAAAACAGTGTACAAAACTACTAAGTACTAACCTTTTCAGACAAATTATGAACCTCGGCAGCTCTGTTTCTCTTTGAGGAACTACGAGATGGTGCTGCTGGCTTTGGTGGTGTCTCATCAGCTAATGCTTCAAAACCCTCCTGCATATGACAAAATTCAAAATACCCAGAACAGATTTTGAATCTTTGAATGGCCATTATTGTTTAATTCATGTCAAGATCTTAACTTGCTAAACCAGAATGACCCAAATTCCTCTCCCATTCCTTCAACATTTTCTCAGCAAAAGGAACCGATGAAACCGGAAAACCAGATACTCACCTCACTTTCGCATTCATAATCATCTGTAGTACCATTATCAGCAGAATCAACGGTAAAGATCATCCCTTCCATCATAGCTCCACCACCAGGCGGTGCCTTTGACCCTGTGATTGTGAACCGCCGTGGATTCTCGGTTGAGCCACCAAAGTTGGACATCCCAGAAGACAAAGAAGTATGATCTAGGCCTAAGAGTTGATGAAGAAGATTGGATATATGATCTGAAGGAGATGATAAAATAAGTCCCCAGGATTATAATTACAATTATTATTGTTCTTATTATAGCGAAACACGTTAAGGTTAATGTCTTAATACCATATCGCATTTTTAGCCTTTTTTTTTCAGTTTAAAATATTTATTCTTTTCATGTGTTTCAGTTGTCTTCGTTTCCAGAAGCGATGTTGCATTAATGGGGAATGGGCAGTTTTCTTTTTAATGAAAAAGAAAAGGAAAAGGAAAAAAATTGGTGAAATATAATAAAGTGACTGTCGGTGGGATTACTGTGATTTTACTACAGTTATGGATATGAAATCGTTCATATAATCGATATAAAAGAAAGAGGATTTACACCTATAATCCGTACGTTTCTCGGTCATTACTCGACCAAACGTCACCGCTACAGTGTCTTCTTCACAAATGTGTCAATCTATGTGTCCTACTGTTATCCGTGAAATAGATATTGTAATCCAACCTTGATTAGTCTACCCTACAGGCGGGACCACCAAAGTATCTGCGTCTCCATCATCGACATCACACATTGAAGGATCGATCAGACAGGGTAAGTTCATCATGTAGTCTGATTCATTGTATCTGCAACTCCTTCTGGGACGTGTCATGTGGGATGTGAATTGTTTGGACGGTGGAGGATTTTTGCGGTCATGGTCTGATTGCTCAGATGTGAGATTTAGGGGAGTCCGTTCCCAAGAAGCTTTTGCTTGTATGCGTACCCTACTAGGCACGTAAAAAGCTGATTCGACTTAAAAATTCGATTGAAACATGTTTGAGTTAAAATTTGGTTTGATCCGAGGATGTAATGATCCGAATCCGATCTGTATCCGACTGTTATTGATCCAAACTCAAGTTAGACTTGTTACTGTAGTAACCGAACCCGAACTATATTCGACCGAGAATGACCCGAACCCGATTTTAACCTGTTACTGTGGACCCGAAACCCGACTTGCATCCGACTGAAACAAATCTAAACCCGAGTCTGACCTGACAGATAACCGATATTACCCGACTGAATCGACCCGAGACCTGATTTTACCCGGCCTATTTTGAACCCGACCTGATAAATGACCCGACTTGTTTTGAACCCGACATGTTATTAACTTAACTAATATTAACAAGACTTAATATTTACATGACATATATATTAAGTATATCTATAATTTGATGAATTTAAAACATGAGTAAATATAATCAGTCTTAAAAAAATAGAATTAGATATGAGAATTAATTTAGGAATTAATATTTAAATTTAGTATTACATATTTAATTAAATTAATTTATTTACTATTTTATTTAGTTTTAATGTATTTAATTTTAATTTTAATTTTAAAATAATATTTATTAAAATTATAATTCTAAATTAATATTTTATTAAAAAATATAGTTTCAAATTAATATTTAATTAAATTAAATTAACTTATTGAACTTATGATTAATTAAGCTAAATTAAAATATAAAAAACATAAAGTAAAATATAATTAAAAAATTCTAAAATCAAATGTAAATTTTTATTAAATTAATATAAATTCAAATTAAAATAAAATAATTGATAAAAAAGAAAAAGACAATTGGTAAAAGAAAAAGAGTGAAAAGACTAAATTTTGGAAGGAAATAAGTTAATCATTTTTTAAGTTTGAGATTATTTTATTTTTAGTGTAAAAATTTTGGAGGGAATTAGAAATAAATTTTGATTATTATATAAAAAAGGAGTGAAAAAAATAAAATTTTGGAGGGAAATAAACCATCCATTTTTTAAGTTTGAGATTAATTTACTTTTAGTTTAAAATTTTTTGAGGGATATAAGTTATCCAAAATTTTGGAGAGAATTAGAAATAATTTTGATTATTATATAAAAAAGGGAAAAATAAATTTTGGAGTGAATTAATATATATAATAAAGTTTGGAGTTTTTTTTTTATTATTATTACAACTTATAATCAAATAATAAACTTTGATCAAAATATAATCAATTAAAAATATAAAATGGAGATTCGATTTAGATATTCATTTAACAATACTCTAGATCAGGTAAAAAATTTCACACATTTTTATATAGGTCGCGCCTAAAAATCGAATATTACGCCTCTTTACATCTTATTTTACAATTATTTCAATTTGGTTGTGATTACTCAAAAATTAAGTTTTAAATTTTATTTTTTATTCGATTTGATCACTATTTAATTAAATCAAATTATATATTTTAAAATTGTTTCAATTTGATCATAGAGAATTAGTTTAGTGATTGGAGAATTGATCTTAGAGAACTAGTTTAATGATTTGGGCTTAGGGGATTCATGTTGAGCTTAAAGAATTAATAATATGTATGCATTAATTAAATACATATATGTTGCGTGTCAAAAGTGCGCAAATTGTGCAAGTGAACACGTCGCAAGTAATAAAGTGATAGGTATATCAGATATCGTCTCCACAGGAATTGGTCTACTTAATATGTCTTCTTTTGTCTTCTTGCTCTAAAAAAGGAATAAAATAAAGACAAGTAAAATTGGGGTTGATGAAACTAAATAAAGAAAACTAAATAAAAAAGGAATAAATAGATTAAAGAAGTGACCAGGATCCAGTTGTGTTGTATAGTGGATTCAATTGACTTGTTTCTGTCCAATGCAATCGCACAACACTGCCTCGGCAGTACTGCAGATTACTGCCTCGACAACGATGATACTTGTCCGCCGCGACAATCTCTTGCTCTTGGGTAGACTTTATCAAAGTTTGGCAAAGTATCCTTTGATGACTCCGCTTATCTCTAAGTCGAAGTACTGTTGATGACCAGTCCTTGATGATACCTCTCGGCGTGAATCAATTATAATCACCAACCAATCTCACACTTCTTTTAGCCGTTGAAACTCTTAACCTATCTTTAGGCCGAGTTAGTGTTTCCCGATTGAAACATCGTACTTATTCCTTTCGTGAATCTAACTCTCTCGATATTAGATAAATGGATTACTCACAAACTTCTCTCTCAAGCTTGGATGCAAGAACAAGGAATGTCAAAGAATAAGCAAACCTTGATATTTTATTGCATTAAAACAAGAAACAAAAGTCAATGTCTTCTCACTAATACTCTACAACCTTCACCTAAGCCTAAAGAAACTTAGAACATAATAAAAAGTAAAAGAGAATTCTAAAATCTAAGATGAAGTCGGCTCTATATGATGCTAAGTGCTTTGTGCCGAAATCTCTCATCCTCTTCTCCTTGGACGGCTAGGGATTATATAGGCTTGGTCTAGGGTAAACCTTTCCTAAGTAGGAGTATAACTTGGAGTAGGACACAAGTCAAGTCCATAAATAAAATATTTCCAAGTTTATTCCAACTAGGATTCTTTTCCGCGTGGCCTTTGACTTGGGCTTTCCATGTGCTACCCAGCTCCGATTCATGTTCTGCTTGTCCAGAAACGTCCAGCTTATTTTTCTCTTCAAGTCGCTTACAATATTGTTACTTGTCCTTCAGCTGCTGCCTCGACATCAGGTCCTGCCTCGGCCTCAATCGCTGCCGCGACAATAGTTTTTCTTGAACAGACACATAAGTACAGTAAAACTCGCCTTTTCTATAAGTATCATCTTTATATGTTAAGGAAGCAGAATATCTAATTATCTCACATTAAGCACATGCATTGGTTCAAGTAGGTGTAGATTTAGTGATTATTGTCCATGAAAGGTATAAAACGTGATAGTGAGTTGAGCACTTATCACACCCCCAAACTCGAACTATTGCTTGTCCTCAAGCAATTCAAACCATCAAATTGCCAAACCTTACTCTCTCTTGGTCTTATGTTTTCATCTATTCTCCCCACCATAACTATGCCTATTCTTAAGCCTTAACCTTTTGGTTACCCAAAGGTTTACCTAGAAACAAACTATAAGATTTAGTGAGTGTGTGCGTTTTTGTGGACAAGTTTGATTAAAGGCTTTCTTAGAAAAACTCTAACTTCAAGACAAGTAGACTTGGATTTAGTGTTCTCTTCTTAAAACAACAATTTCTTGAGCCAATTTCGGGCACCTCAAGGATTGTGTTTTCTCATCAATAATTCCTTCTTTCTTTTGATATTCTTTTTAGCATACTAGAGCCAATTTCGGACACCTCTAGCATGTAGAAGAGTAATTCCTAGAGCCGGTGATAGGCACCTCTAGTCACTTTCCCAAAAATCTAAGTCTTTATCACCTAAGTTCATTAAAAGAATTCCTATAATCCAACAAGTCCCAAAAGTGTTTTTAGGATCCATCTTATAGTAAGCTTCTAAGTTTTCTTCCTTAAGTATCCTATGGTTAATCCTTCTAAACAGGTCATAGCCATGTTAAGGAGAAAGATTTCTATAGCCTAAAAAAATAAACTAAGGCAATACTGATGAAGAGCAGTGCAAAAGTATGGACAATAATTCAAGTAAGGTGGTGGTCATAATTTTTTTTTTGAAAAGCATTGTCCTCAATGCTTATATATATCACACAAAAGGATATAATAAGAAAACGAGACAAGTAAAGATATATATATATATATATAAAGGCATCATGAATATGCAAAACTTAAAGAGACTCTGAAGAGTTGCTGGGAACAATTATTTTTCGTGGCCTTGCTTCGGAATGTTTGATTTTTGATGATGGTGATGGTTGAGTTTTGACTTGTCGTGGTGGTTGAACTCTCGTTGGTGGTGTCCGTTGCATTGAAGCGTCCACTTATTCTCCTTCTTCTCCTTCTTCGTCAATTTCCTCTGTGACCAGAATATCTGTCCCGTCTTCATTTGTTGCGTCTGCCTAGGCATTGCGAATGCTTGGCCTGACAGCGGTTGAACTCTGATGTACATAGGCATCTATCTCTGTTGAGAGACTGCCCATGATGATGGGGGATCCTGGTGGTGTGCTGAAGATTGCCCTCCTCTTAGATGGTCGTCTGCTGGCAGATTATGCCGCGCAGAGTCTGCTGCCCTAGATGGGCCAGCAACATGGAATTGTTGCTGAGGGCCAGTAGTGTGGAATGGCCATGGTTGATGGAGGCTAGAAAGTCCTGTTTTTATGATGAAGCATTCGTTCTTCCACCTTTGTCAGATTGTAGTATTTAAGATGTCGAAACCACAAGGATTGGATTTACTTACGCAATTTATTCTTCCTGTACAATGGAAAAGTAAAGACACAGATAATTGAGTTGGATTATAACTAAGGAAACTAATTAAAGCAATAATGATAAATGATCAAGAAATCAAGGATGGAAAAGTGGGGTAGGTTAGAGTGCTTCGTAGTGTGGGTTCAATTGACTTGTTTCTGTCTCATGCAATTGTACATCACTGCCTTGGCAGTACTTTAGATTACTGCCTTGGCAACAACGATACTTGTCCGCCGCGGCAATCCCTTGCTCTTGGGTGGACTTAATCAAGGTTCAACAAAGTGTCCTTGGATGACCCCGCTTATCCCTAAGTCGAAGTACTGTTGATGACTAGTCCTTGATGATACCTCCCGGCATGAATCAACTATAACCACCAACCAATCTTACACTTCTTTTAGCCGCTGAAACTCTAACCTATCCCTAGGCCGAGTTAGTATTTCGCGATTGAAATATCGTACTTATCCCTTTCATGAATCTACATCTCCCGATGCTAGATAAATAGATCTCTCACAAACTTCTCTCCCGAGCTTGAATGCAAGAACAATGAATGACATAGAGTAAGCAAACCTCGATATTTTATTGCATGAAACAAGAAAGCAAAGTACAATTTTCTTCCACAACTACTCCACAATCTAACCTAAACCCCAAGGGGACGATGGAGGAGTTTAGGGTTTTTCTATGAAACTTGATTTCGAGATGTCCTCCTCTCTACATAGGCTATGGTTTATATAGGCTTGGCCTAGGGCAAACCTTTCCAAAGTAGGAATACAACTTGGAGTAAAACACAAGTTAAGTACATAAATAAAAGATATTTATTTTATTTCCTAGTTTATTCCTATAAGGATTATTTTCTCGCGTGGCCTTTGACCTTGACTTTCCGTGTGTCCCTCAGCTCCGATTTCTATGCCTCTTGTCTTAAAACGTCCACCTTATTTTTCTCTTCAGATCGCCTATCATATCGACATTTATGTTCCAAGTGCTGCCGCGGCCTCCGGTGCTGCCGCAGCCTCCAAGTGCTGCCGAGGCCTTCAAGTGCTGCCGAGGCGGGTACTAATCTGCATTCCAGCTTTGGTTTCCAGCATCCATCATGCTATCTGGCATTACCTATGTGGTAGTTTCCTGTCTAGGAGAAGATACCATTAACCGTACCTGTTTTATGCCAAATAATAGATAAATTCATAATTTAAGTGTTGAGATGCTAAAAAGTGGAAAATAACTAGAAATATCTATTATCGCCTTTAAGTCTGTCTTTATTAGCAATAAACGAGTGGGAAAATGATATAAAAATGAGGACTTTTGGGCACTCATCACACCCCCAAACTCGAACTATTGCTTGTCCTCAAGCAATGCAAAAGATAGATTTTTAAGTAAGGAATTTTAAAGTAATATACCGTCCTGCCTTCCGCGGTAGAATTCCTTTCTTGACTTGGCCTCTTCTAGGTTCTAGGAATTCCTCGGAACTGGACTATGAGTCTTGGTGTGTGTGTGCGTAGCTGCGTCAAAGTTGATTATATAGGTTCTAATCCTTTTTCTAGCTCAATACTTCCGACTAAGATTTTTCTTCAATTATTTTTCTTTCCTTTTACCTATTTGGTATATAAATATATATTGCTATATACTTATACTGCTTGAGCCAGTTTTCGGGCACCTCAAGTGTTAACTACTCTTACTAGAGCCAATTTCGGGCACCTCTAGTAAGTAGGAAAAAGGTTGATTCCTAGAGCCAGTGATGGGCACCTCTAAGAACTATACTAGAGCCGGTGATAGGCACCTCTAGTTAAAATCTAAGCCTAAGTCCTTAGTGCTTTTCAAAGAAAAGAACTTCTAAAATCAACTAAGACTAGCAGTGTTTATGTTATTTCAGGCTCATAGTCTAATCCTAAGTACTAATCCTAAGAGACCTTTCCGAATTCAAGTCTGGTGAATGGTGCATACTGCTGCGGCTGCTGGAGAATATATTGTTGCCCAGGCAGTTTCAATAAAATTCAGCAAACTTAAATTTTTTTTACATAAAACTGTAATTGTTGTAAAGACAAAATTTAAGGCAATAGTAGGATAATCCGAATAATTTCCATACATGACAGATATTTTTATAAGGCAGAAGATTGGATCAATACTCCCCCAAACTCGAGGGATGCATTGTCCTCAATGCATGCATCTGAACGTAAGGCAACAATAAAAGACAAGAAAAAAATTAAGAGACAAGGAAAAGATAAACCAATATTTATATGTCGCGTCTTAGCCTCTTTTGTATCCTGAGGGTCATCAGTTTGTGTGGAGTTTGTTGAGAAGGAAACTAAAAACTGCACTAGAAAACAATAATGAAGAAGTATGAAATAAAACGGGGGAGATGAAGTTTTAGGGACGCAAACCCTCCGTCACTTGCATTTGGGCGGCCAACAACCTTGGCCGTTTCTTAGGTGGGACGGTGAGCTTGATTTCAGGGCCGTTTTATGTGCTCCATGAATTCTCCTTCTTGAGTTTCCTTCCTAAATAACTGTAAAGAATATTATTAAAAACTATGGAAATAATAAAATTCTTAAAACTAAATTGAAAGAAATTTGAAATCTAATTCCTAAACTAAAAACTAAAAAAAATATTGATTCCTAAAGCATAAAAGTAAATAGGGACTAAGAGATAGAAATTTAGGTTACTATAGGAGTGTAATATGATACATCTCCAGCAGCAACCATCTTCCCCTTTTTGAAAGGAGGAGAAGCTGATGTCCCAGTTGCTGTCTCCTCGTCAGATGGTTTCCTCCTGATGTATTTCTTCTCAAGGGGAGTGCTGCCTCGGTAGTGATTGTCTCGGCAATGGTTGCCTCGGCAGTGCCTGTTCAAGCAGTTCGTTTTTGCATTGAAGTTAAATTCAGTTTTAACCTCAATTCTTTGACATTCATCTGGTTCGTCCGGATGCCTTAGAGTTTTGAATACATTGATCTTCACTTGTTGGTCATTGACCCTTATGACCAATTCTCTTTTCTTGCAGTCGATCAATGTTCTGCCCTTGGCTAGGAACGGCCTTCCCAATATGATCGACGCATGTTCATCTGCTTCACAATCAAGAATTAAGAAGTCAGCACGGAAAATAATTTATCCACTCTCACCAGGGTATCCTCAATTTTGTTTTTCTTCCGGTTGTACATAAGAGCGGTCTAGCAATTGCAGCATAACTGTTGTAGACGCAGATCTTCAATCTTCTCATTGCATTGAAATCTTATCTGCGGTTCGGCTGCGGCATCATCTGCTGTGGCAGCATCGTCGGCAGTGTCCGCTGGTTCCTTCGCCTTAGGTGTTTCATCAGTAGCTTTTTTTGAGGGGGGCTACTGTTTCAAGGGTCTTACCTACTGTTTGAGCAGGTATCTCAGGGTCCTTCAGTTGTAATCCACTCATGTGGATATCGCCTTGCATTGTTCATGAGGACCGATTCTAGTGACTTCAGTATCGCTAGGGAGACCTTCTTCTTGAAATTCTTCCCTAAAAAAAATTAACTCAAACATAATTAAACTTATTTCCTAAGATAGTAGTGCAAAAAAAATAAAAAGAAAAGTTGGAATTGCCAATCCCCGGCAACGACGCCAAATCTGATGGAGGCTAGAAAGTCCTGCTTTTATGATGAAGCATTCGTTCTTCCACCTTTGTCAGATTGTAGTATTTAAGATGTCGAAACCACAAGGATTGGATTTACTTACGCAATTTATTCTTCCTGTACAATGGAAAAGTAAAGACACAGATAATTGAGTTGGATTATAACTAAGGAAACTAATTAAAGCAATAATGATAAATGATCAAGAAATCAAGGATGGAAAAGTGGGGTAGGTTAGAGTGCTTCGTAGTGTGGGTTCAATTGACTTGTTTCTGTCTCATGCAATTGTACATCACTGCCTTGGCAGTACTTTAGATTACTGCCTTGGCAACAACGATACTTGTCCGCCGCGGCAATCCCTTGCTCTTGGGTGGACTTAATCAAGGTTCAACAAAGTGTCCTTGGATGACCCCGCTTATCCCTAAGTCGAAGTACTGTTGATGACTAGTCCTTGATGATACCTCCCGGCATGAATCAACTATAACCACCAACCAATCTTACACTTCTTTTAGCCGCTGAAACTCTAACCTATCCCTAGGCCGAGTTAGTATTTCGCGATTGAAATATCGTACTTATCCCTTTCATGAATCTACATCTCCCGATGCTAGATAAATAGATCTCTCACAAACTTCTCTCCCGAGCTTGAATGCAAGAACAATGAATGACATAGAGTAAGCAAACCTCGATATTTTATTGCATGAAACAAGAAAGCAAAGTACAATTTTCTTCCACAACTACTCCACAATCTAACCTAAACCCCAAGGGGACGATGGAGGAGTTTAGGGTTTTTCTATGAAACTTGATTTCGAGATGTCCTCCTCTCTACATAGGCTATGGTTTATATAGGCTTGGCCTAGGGCAAACCTTTCCAAAGTAGGAATACAACTTGGAGTAAAACACAAGTTAAGTACATAAATAAAAGATATTTATTTTATTTCCTAGTTTATTCCTATAAGGATTATTTTCTCGCGTGGCCTTTGACCTTGACTTTCCGTGTGTCCCTCAGCTCCGATTTCTATGCCTCTTGTCTTAAAACGTCCACCTTATTTTTCTCTTCAGATCGCCTATCATATCGACATTTATGTTCCAAGTGCTGCCGCGGCCTCCGGTGCTGCCGCAGCCTCCAAGTGCTGCCGAGGCCTTCAAGTGCTGCTGAGGCGGGTACTAATCTGCATTCCAGCTTTGGTTTCCAGCATCCATCATGCTATCTGGCATTACCTATGTGGTAGTTTCCTGTCTAAGAGAAGATACCATTAACCGTACCTGTTTTATGCCAAATAATAGATAAATTCATAATTTAAGTGTTGAGATGCTAAAAAGTGGAAAATAACTAGAAATATCTATTATCGCCTTTAAGTCTGTCTTTATTAGCAATAAACGAGTGGGAAAATGATATAAAAATGAGGACTTTTGGGCACTCATCACACCCCCAAACTCGAACTATTGCTTGTCCTCAAGCAATGCAAAAGATAGATTTTTAAGTAAGGAATTTTAAAGTAATATACCGTCCTGCCTTCCGCGGTAGAATTCCTTTCTTGACTTGGCCTCTTCTAGGTTCTAGGAATTCCTCGGAACTGGACTATGAGTCTTGGTGTGTGTGTGCGTAGCTGCGTCAAAGTTGATTATATAGGTTCTAATCCTTTTTCTAGCTCAATACTTCCGACTAAGATTTTTCTTCAATTATTTTTCTTTCCTTTTACCTATTTGGTATATAAATATATATTGCTATATACTTATACTGCTTGAGCCAGTTTTCGGGCACCTCAAGTGTTAACTACTCTTACTAGAGCCAATTTCGGGCACCTCTAGTAAGTAGGAAAAAGGTTGATTCCTAGAGCCAGTGATGGGCACCTCTAAGAACTATACTAGAGCCGGTGATAGGCACCTCTAGTTAAAATCTAAGCCTAAGTCCTTAGTGCTTTTCAAAGAAAAGAACTTCTAAAATCAACTAAGACTAGCAGTGTTTATGTTATTTCAGGCTCATAGTCTAATCCTAAGTACTAATCCTAAGAGACCTTTCCGAATTCAAGTCTGGTGAATGGTGCATACTGCTGCGGCTGCTGGAGAATATATTGTTGCCCAGGCAGTTTCAATAAAATTCAGCAAACTTAAATTTTTTTTACATAAAACTGTAATTGTTGTAAAGACAAAATTTAAGGCAATAGTAGGATAATCCGAATAATTTCCATACATGACAGATATTTTTATAAGGCAGAAGATTGGATCAATACTCCCCCAAACTCGAGGGATGCATTGTCCTCAATGCATGCATCTGAACGTAAGGCAACAATAAAAGACAAGAAAAAAATTAAGAGACAAGGAAAAGATAAACCAATATTTATATGTCGCGTCTTAGCCTCTTTTGTATCCTGAGGGTCATCAGTTTGTGTGGAGTTTGTTGAGAAGGAAACTAAAAACTGCACTAGAAAACAATAATGAAGAAGTATGAAATAAAACGGGGGAGATGAAGTTTTAGGGACGCAAACCCTCCGTCACTTGCATTTGGGCGGCCAACAACCTTGGCCGTTTCTTAGGTGGGACGGTGAGCTTGATTTCAGGGCCGTTTTATGTGCTCCATGAATTCTCCTTCTTGAGTTTCCTTCCTAAATAACTGTAAAGAATATTATTAAAAACTATGGAAATAATAAAATTCTTAAAACTAAATTGAAAGAAATTTGAAATCTAATTCCTAAACTAAAAACTAAAAAAAATATTGATTCCTAAAGCATAAAAGTAAATAGGGACTAAGAGATAGAAATTTAGGTTACTATAGGAGTGTAATATGATACATCTCCAGCAGCAACCATCTTCCCCTTTTTGAAAGGAGGAGAAGCTGATGTCCCAGTTGCTGTCTCCTCGTCAGATGGTTTCCTCCTGATGTATTTCTTCTCAAGGGGAGTGCTGCCTCGGTAGTGATTGTCTCGGCAATGGTTGCCTCGGCAGTGCCTGTTCAAGCAGTTCGTTTTTGCATTGAAGTTAAATTCAGTTTTAACCTCAATTCTTTGACATTCATCTGGTTCGTCCGGATGCCTTAGAGTTTTGAATACATTGATCTTCACTTGTTGGTCATTGACCCTTATGACCAATTCTCTTTTCTTGCAGTCGATCAATGTTCTGCCCTTGGCTAGGAACGGCCTTCCCAATATGATCGACGCATGTTCATCTGCTTCACAATCAAGAATTAAGAAGTCAGCACGGAAAATAATTTATCCACTCTCACCAGGGTATCCTCAATTTTGTTTTTCTTCCGGTTGTACATAAGAGCGGTCTAGCAATTGCAGCATAACTGTTGTAGACGCAGATCTTCAATCTTCTCATTGCATTGAAATCTTATCTGCGGTTCGGCTGCGGCATCATCTGCTGTGGCAGCATCGTCGGCAGTGTCCGCTGGTTCCTTCGCCTTAGGTGTTTCATCAGTAGCTTTTTTTGAGGGGGGCTACTGTTTCAAGGGTCTTACCTACTGTTTGAGCAGGTATCTCAGGGTCCTTCAGTTGTAATCCACTCATGTGGATATCGCCTTGCATTGTTCATGAGGACCGATTCTAGTGACTTCAGTATCGCTAGGGAGACCTTCTTCTTGAAATTCTTCCCTAAAAAAAATTAACTCAAACATAATTAAACTTATTTCCTAAGATAGTAGTGCAAAAAAAATAAAAAGAAAAGTTGGAATTGCCAATCCCCGGCAACGACGCCAAATCTGATGGAGGCTAGAAAGTCCTGCTTTTATGATGAAGCATTCGTTCTTCCACCTTTGTCAGATTGTAGTATTTAAGATGTCGAAACCACAAGGATTGGATTTACTTACGCAATTTATTCTTCCTGTACAATGGAAAAGTAAAGACACAGATAATTGAGTTGGATTATAACTAAGGAAACTAATTAAAGCAATAATGATAAATGATCAAGAAATCAAGGATGGAAAAGTGGGGTAGGTTAGAGTGCTTCGTAGTGTGGGTTCAATTGACTTGTTTCTGTCTCATGCAATTGTACATCACTGCCTTGGCAGTACTTTAGATTACTGCCTTGGCAACAACGATACTTGTCCGCCGCGGCAATCCCTTGCTCTTGGGTGGACTTAATCAAGGTTCAACAAAGTGTCGTTGGATGACCCCGCTTATCCCTAAGTCGAAGTACTGTTGATGACTAGTCCTTGATGATACCTCCCGGCATGAATCAACTATAACCACCAACCAATCTTACACTTCTTTTAGCCGCTGAAACTCTAACCTATCCCTAGGCCGAGTTAGTATTTCGCGATTGAAATATCGTACTTATCCCTTTCATGAATCTACATCTCCCGATGCTAGATAAATAGATCTCTCACAAACTTCTCTCCCGAGCTTGAATGCAAGAACAATGAATGACATAGAGTAAGCAAACCTCGATATTTTATTGCATGAAACAAGAAAGCAAAGTACAATTTTCTTCCACAACTACTCCACAATCTAACCTAAACCCCAAGGGGACGATGGAGGAGTTTAGGGTTTTTCTATGAAACTTGATTTCGAGATGTCCTCCTCTCTACATAGGCTATGGTTTATATAGGCTTGGCCTAGGGCAAACCTTTCCAAAGTAGGAATACAACTTGGAGTAAAACACAAGTTAAGTACATAAATAAAAGATATTTATTTTATTTCCTAGTTTATTCCTATAAGGATTATTTTCTCGCGTGGCCTTTGACCTTGACTTTCCGTGTGTCCCTCAGCTCCGATTTCTATGCCTCTTGTCTTAAAACGTCCACCTTATTTTTCTCTTCAGATCGCCTATCATATCGACATTTATGTTCCAAGTGCTGCCGCGGCCTCCGGTTCTGCCGCAGCCTCCAAGTGCTGCCGAGGCCTTCAAGTGCTGCTGAGGCGGGTACTAATCTGCATTCCAGCTTTGGTTTCCAGCATCCATCATGCTATCTGGCATTACCTATGTGGTAGTTTCCTGTCTAAGAGAAGATACCATTAACCGTACCTGTTTTATGCCAAATAATAGATAAATTCATAATTTAAGTGTTGAGATGCTAAAAAGTGGAAAATAACTAGAAATATCTATTATCGCCTTTAAGTCTGTCTTTATTAGCAATAAACGAGTGGGAAAATGATATAAAAATGAGGACTTTTGGGCACTCATCACACCCCCAAACTCGAACTATTGCTTGTCCTCAAGCAATGCAAAAGATAGATTTTTAAGTAAGGAATTTTAAAGTAATATACCGTCCTGCCTTCCGCGGTAGAATTCCTTTCTTGACTTGGCCTCTTCTAGGTTCTAGGAATTCCTCGGAACTGGACTATGAGTCTTGGTGTGTGTGTGCGTAGCTGCGTCAAAGTTGATTATATAGGTTCTAATCCTTTTTCTAGCTCAATACTTCCGACTAAGATTTTTCTTCAATTATTTTTCTTTCCTTTTACCTATTTGGTATATAAATATATATTGCTATATACTTATACTGCTTGAGCCAGTTTTCGGGCACCTCAAGTGTTAACTACTCTTACTAGAGCCAATTTCGGGCACCTCTAGTAAGTAGGAAAAAGGTTGATTCCTAGAGCCAGTGATGGGCACCTCTAAGAACTATACTAGAGCCGGTGATAGGCACCTCTAGTTAAAATCTAAGCCTAAGTCCTTAGTGCTTTTCAAAGAAAAGAACTTCTAAAATCAACTAAGACTAGCAGTGTTTATGTTATTTCAGGCTCATAGTCTAATCCTAAGTACTAATCCTAAGAGACCTTTCCGAATTCAAGTCTGGTGAATGGTGCATACTGCTGCGGCTGCTGGAGAATATATTGTTGCCCAGGCAGTTTCAATAAAATTCAGCAAACTTAAATTTTTTTTACATAAAACTGTAATTGTTGTAAAGACAAAATTTAAGGCAATAGTAGGATAATCCGAATAATTTCCATACATGACAGATATTTTTATAAGGCAGAAGATTGGATCAATACTCCCCCAAACTCGAGGGATGCATTGTCCTCAATGCATGCATCTGAACGTAAGGCAACAATAAAAGACAAGAAAAAAATTAAGAGACAAGGAAAAGATAAACCAATATTTATATGTCGCGTCTTAGCCTCTTTTGTATCCTGAGGGTCATCAGTTTGTGTGGAGTTTGTTGAGAAGGAAACTAAAAACTGCACTAGAAAACAATAATGAAGAAGTATGAAATAAAACGGGGGAGATGAAGTTTTAGGGACGCAAACCCTCCGTCACTTGCATTTGGGCGGCCAACAACCTTGGCCGTTTCTTAGGTGGGACGGTGAGCTTGATTTCAGGGCCGTTTTATGTGCTCCATGAATTCTCCTTCTTGAGTTTCCTTCCTAAATAACTGTAAAGAATATTATTAAAAACTATGGAAATAATAAAATTCTTAAAACTAAATTGAAAGAAATTTGAAATCTAATTCCTAAACTAAAAACTAAAAAAAATATTGATTCCTAAAGCATAAAAGTAAATAGGGACTAAGAGATAGAAATTTAGGTTACTATAGGAGTGTAATATGATACATCTCCAGCAGCAACCATCTTCCCCTTTTTGAAAGGAGGAGAAGCTGATGTCCCAGTTGCTGTCTCCTCGTCAGATGGTTTCCTCCTGATGTATTTCTTCTCAAGGGGAGTGCTGCCTCGGTAGTGATTGTCTCGGCAATGGTTGCCTCGGCAGTGCCTGTTCAAGCAGTTCGTTTTTGCATTGAAGTTAAATTCAGTTTTAACCTCAATTCTTTGACATTCATCTGGTTCGTCCGGATGCCTTAGAGTTTTGAATACATTGATCTTCACTTGTTGGTCATTGACCCTTATGACCAATTCTCTTTTCTTGCAGTCGATCAATGTTCTGCCCTTGGCTAGGAACGGCCTTCCCAATATGATCGACGCATGTTCATCTGCTTCACAATCAAGAATTAAGAAGTCAGCACGGAAAATAATTTATCCACTCTCACCAGGGTATCCTCAATTTTGTTTTTCTTCCGGTTGTACATAAGAGCGGTCTAGCAATTGCAGCATAACTGTTGTAGACGCAGATCTTCAATCTTCTCATTGCATTGAAATCTTATCTGCGGTTCGGCTGCGGCATCATCTGCTGTGGCAGCATCGTCGGCAGTGTCCGCTGGTTCCTTCGCCTTAGGTGTTTCATCAGTAGCTTTTTTTGAGGGGGGCTACTGTTTCAAGGGTCTTACCTACTGTTTGAGCAGGTATCTCAGGGTCCTTCAGTTGTAATCCACTCATGTGGATATCGCCTTGCATTGTTCATGAGGACCGATTCTAGTGACTTCAGTATCGCTAGGGAGACCTTCTTCTTGAAATTCTTCCCTAAAAAAAATTAACTCAAACATAATTAAACTTATTTCCTAAGATAGTAGTGCAAAAAAAATAAAAAGAAAAGTTGGAATTGCCAATCCCCGGCAACGACGCCAAATCTGATGGAGGCTAGAAAGTCCTGCTTTTATGATGAAGCATTCGTTCTTCCACCTTTGTCAGATTGTAGTATTTAAGATGTCGAACCCACAAGGATTGGATTTACTTACGCAATTTATTCTTCCTGCACAATGGAAAAGTAAAGACACAGATAATTGAGTTGGATTATAACTAAAGAAACTAATGAAAACAATAATGATAAATGATCAAGAAATCAAGGATGGAAAAGTGGGGTAGGTTAGAGTGCTTCGTAGTGTGGGTTCAATTGACTTGTTTCTGTCTCATGCAATTGTACATCACTACCTTGGCAGTACTTTAGATTACTGCCTTGGCAACAACGATACTTGTCTGCCATGGCAATCCCTTGCTCTTGGGTGGACTTAATCAAGGTTCAGCAAAGTGTCCTTGGATGACCCCGCTTATCCCTAAGTCGAAGTACTGTTGATGACTAGTCCTTGATGATACCTCCCGGCGTGAATCAACTATAACCACCAACCAATCTCACACTTCTTTTAGCAGCTGAAACTCTAACCTATCCCTAGGCCGAGTTAGTATTTCGCGATTGAAATACCGTACTTATCCCTTTCATGAATCTACATCTCCCGATGCTAGATAAATAAATCTCTCACAAACTTCTCTCCCGAGCTTGAATGCAAGAACAATGAATGACATAGAATAAGCAAACCTCGATATTTTATTGCATGAAACAAGAAAGCAAAGTATAATTTTCTTCCACAACTACTCCACAATCTAACCTAAACCCCAAGGGGACGATGGAAGAGTTTAGGGTTTTTCTATGAAACTTGATTTCGAGATGTCCTCCTTTCTACATAGGCTATGGTTTATATAGGCTTGGCCTAGGGCAAACCTTTCCAAATTAGGAATACAACTTGGAGTAAAACACAAGTTAAGTACATAAATAAAAGATATTTATTTTATTTCCTAGTTTATTCCTATAAGGATTATTTTCCCGTGTGGCCTTTGACCTTGACTTTTCGTGTGTTCCTCAACTCCGATTTCTATGCCTGTTGTCTTAAAATGTCCACCTTATTTTTCTCTTCAGATCGTCTATCATATTGACATTTATGTTCCAGGTGCTTCCGCGGCCTCCAAGTGTTGTCGAGGCCTTCAAGTGCTGCCGAGGCGGGTACTAATCTGCATTCCAGCTTTGGTTTCCAGCATCCATCATGCTATCTGGCATTACCTATGTGGTAGTTTCCTGTCTAAGAGAAGATACCATTAACCGTACCTGTTTTATGCCAAATAATAAATAAATTCATAATTTAAGTGTTGAGATGCTGAAAAGTGGAAAATAACCAAAAATATCCATTATCGCCTTTAAGTCTTTCTTTATTAGCAATAAACGAGTGGGAAAATGATATAAAAACGAGGACTTTTGGGCACTCATCAGTGGTCCTAAAGCTGGAGTCATCTCGGTGTAGGATGCAGCTGTGACAAACATGTTGATGGGGAATTCTAGAAACTGCATCCCTTGGTTTGGAAAGTTGTTGATTATCATCTGGGCCATGGCTGTGTTGAAGTCCCTTTGTTATTCCATGTAGTGTTGTTGTCTGAGGTCCATGGTTGCTATCCTTTGAAGGATCTCCTGGTAGGGCTCTACTGCGGTAGTGCTTTGGGCAGTATCAGGTATGTTTGCCGTGTATTGGGCCCCGACATTGGTGTCAGCAGTGTATTGTTGAGGAGTTTCCTAGACTAGCTCTGCCTGTGTGATTTGCACTATTTTGTGGCAGAATTCCTTAGTCCACCCACGCCTTTGGGTGGTGAATTCATCCGTGTCTGCCATTGGTACACCTGCAGCATTGCAAATACCCGTAATTAAACCAGGAAAATATAAAGGTCCTCTATCCTTCTTACCGCACTCGTAGATTTCCTTTAAAATTATTTCTCCAACATTGATGCTTCGTTTGTTGATTATGGATTGAATGAGCACCAATATTCTTCGGTCCACCGTGCTGTTGTGGGAGGTTAGGATGAGGCGTCTTTTGACAAAAGTATTCCACAGTTTTGCCTCGGGCTTAAGATTCTGCCTTGGTACCGATCCTCTATGGGCACCGGTTTCCTAATGAGTGTTGTCGTAGCAAAGGTCGTCTTTGATTAGCTCATATTCTTCATTGGTGATGTCCTCCATGAATGCAGCATGTTCATGACGAACAATGGTTAGGCCGTAGAATAGATTGATTGTCTCGGCATCAAGTGTGACAGGCCTGCCTCGACAGTGAACATATAGAGAGTCTTGCTTGGCCCGTGCGCATAGAATTCTCGTACAACTATGGCATTGGCCTGGGTTGGTTGTAAGAAAAAGATCTGCCAATCTTGATATTTGATCTTGTCGAACAAGTAATGCTCAATGCCGAAATTTTCCTCATCGGAGTGTTGGAATCCTTGCTCTTCCCATAGCTGCCGAGCAATGAAAGATTTGTGGAAACGTTCTTCAACAGCGGCGGGGGCGAATCTGTTGTATGCAACCATGTATGAGTAGTGGAGATTTTCTGAATATCTTGTAGAGTTTCTTGGAAAGTTTCTGAAAGAATTAAGAGAGCTTTGAGATTGTAAAGAATATAGCAAGAGAGAGATTTTGTAAAAAGTCTAAAGAAATAAGAATGCAAGAGTGAATAGTTCAAGAGGGAGGGGTGCTTATAAAGGCCTCGGCCTTGTAGCCGTTTGAACCACTGGCCGTTTTGTAATCGTTAGCCTTTACTTCTGTTTGCTTTTACTGCCGCGGTAGGAATTTCGGCAGACTAGCCGTTACACTGTTCTGCCCGTTGGGATTGCTGCGTCCCTGATACTATTTTCTGGCCTGGCAGCAGATTTCCTACTGTGAACTATTGCTCCTTTATTCTTGTTTATTGTCCTAAAATAACAGTAAAAATAATTAAATAAATAAAAAATATAATAATAAAATTTTACTCTAAACTAAAATTATTCTTAATATAATAAAGATAAGGGAAAATAGATTATGTCACTAGGGGAGTGCATGCAAATGCATCTCCTAAGATGATTGTCTTTTGTTGGCCAGAATAATGCTTCAAATGTTGGCCATTCTCCTTGAACTCATGCCCATCCCTTTTCGATTTGATCTTTACTGCACCATGTGGTTCTGACCATTTGGACCTGAATGAGCCTAGACAATGTGCATTCCTATTTGTTGCCTCCACCTCTGGCTTAATCTTACTGCCAAATATTCTGTCGTAACAAGTAACAAGTGCCTAAAATTCCTATTCTTTATACCAATTTCCCACTCGATTATTGTTAATAAAGGAAAGATTTAATGGCAATATTGAATAATTCTGCTTATTTCCATATTTCAGCATCTCAATACTCAATTCATGAATTTATCGATTATTTGGCATAAAACAAGTGCAATTAATGGTTTTTTCTCTTAGATAGGAAACTACCACACAGGTAATGCCAGATAGCATGATGGATGCTGGAAACCAAAGATGGAATGCAGATAAGCACCCGCCACGACAACACTTTGGTGGCTGCGGCAGCACCGGAAAAATAAATATTGATATGATAGGCGATTTGAAGAGAAAAATAAGGTGGACGTTTTAAGAAAAGCGACATAGAAATCGGAGCTGGGAAACACACGGAAAGTCCATGTCAAAGGCCACGTGGGAAAAGAATCCTTATAGGAATAAAATAGAAAATAAAATAAATATCTTTTATTTATGTACTTAACTTGTGTTTTACTCCAAGTTGTATTCCTAATTTGGAAAGGTTTGTCCTAGGCCACGCCTATATAAACCATAGCCTATGTAGAGAGGAGGATATCTCGAAATCAAGTATTCATAGAAAACCTTAAACTCCTCCATCGCCCCCTTGGGGTTTAAGATAGTTTTTGGAGTAGTTGTGGAAGAAAATTGTACTTTGCTTTCTTGTTTCATGCAATAAAATATCGAGGTTTGCTTATTCTTTGTCATTCATTGTTCTTGCATTTAAGCTCGGGAGTGAAGTTTGTGAGAGATTTATTTGTCTAATATCAGGAGAGTTAGGCTCACAAAAGGGATCAGTACGGTATTTTTCTAGCTGGAAAATACTAACTCGGCCTAGGGATAAGTTAGAGTTTCAGCGTCTAAAAGAAGTGTGAGATTGGTTGGTAGTTATAGTTGATTCACGTTGGGAGGTATCATCAAGGACTAATCGTCTACAGTACTTCGACTTAGGGATAAGCGGAGTCGTCAGAGGACACTTTGCCGAACCTTGAAGAAGTCCACCCAAGTGCAAGGGATTGCCGCGGCGGACGTAATCCTTCATTGCCGAGGCAGTAAAACTACAGTTCTGCCGGGGATTGGCGATTCCAACTTTCCTTTTTATTTTTTTTGCACTACTATCTTAGGAAATTAGTTTAATTATTTTTGAGTTATTTGTTTTAGAAAATATGTTTAATTATGTTTGAGTTATTTTTTTAGGATGGAATTTCAAGAAGGACAAGCCTTGAAGCATATAAAACGACCCTGAAATCGAGCTTGTCGTCCCGCCCAAGAAGGTTGCCTCGACATAATATCACATCGGAAGGTTGCCTCGGCAGCATAATGCCACGGCGGAGGTTGCCTCGGCAGCAAGTTGCCACAGAGAAAGGTTGCCTCGGCGGAAAAATGTGAAGGAGGGGGCTGGCCACCCAAGAACATATGATGACGGGTTTGCGCCCCTAAAACTTAATCTCTCCCATTTTATTTCATACTTATTCATTATTGTTTTCCAATGCAGTTTTCAATTTCTTTCTCAACAAACTCCTCACAAACTGATGACCCTCAGGATACAGAAGAGACCAAGATGCGACATATAAACATTGGTTTATTTTTTCCTTATCTCTTAATTTTTATCTTGTCTTTTATTGCTGCCTTATGCTCAGATACATGCATTGAGGACAATGCATCCCTCGATTTTGGGGGAGTATTGATCCTATTTTCTGCCTTATAAAAATATATGCCATGTATGGAAATTATTCGGATTATCCTACTACTGCCTTAAATTTTGTCTTTACAACAATTACAGTTTTATGCAATTTTTATTAAGTATGTTGAATTTTATTGAGACTGCCTGGGCAACAATATATTCTCCAGCCGCCGCAGCAGTATGCACCATTCACCAGACCTGAAATCAGAAAGGTCTCTTAGGATTAGTACATAGGATTAGACTATGAGCCTGAAAAATCCATAAACACTGCTAGTCTTAGTTGATTTTAAAGGTTCTTTTCTTTGAAAAGCAATAAGGACTTAGGCTTAGATTTTAACTAGAGGTGCCTATCACCGGCTCTAGTTTAGTCCATAAAGGTGCCTATCACTGGCTTTAGGACTTAGTCTTTTTCCCACTTACTAGAGGTGCCCGGAATTGGATCTAGTAAGAGTAGTTAACATTTGAGGTTCCCGAAAACTAGCTCAAGCAGTATAAGTATATATCAATATATATTTATATACCAAACAAGGAAAAAGAAAGAAAATAATTGAATAAAAATCTTAGTCGGAAGTCTTGAGCTAGAAAAATGATTAGAACTTAGATAATCAACTTTGACACAGCTACGCGCAAACTCACCAAGACTCATAGTCTAGTTCCGAGGAATTCCTAGAACCTAGAAGAGGTCGAGTTAAGAAAGGAATTTTGCCGCGGCAGGCAGGACGGTATATTACATTAAAATTCCTTACTTGAAAATCTATCTTTTGCATTGCTTGAGGATAAGCAATAGTTCGAGTTTGGGGGTGTGACGAGTGCCTAAAAGTCCTATTCTTTATACCAATTTCTCACTCGATTATTACTAATAAAGGACAGATTTAATGGCAATATTGGATAATTCTGCTTATTTCCATATTTCAGCATCTCAATACTCAATTCATGAATTTATTGATTATTTGGCATAAAACAGGTACTACTAATGGTTTTTTCTCTTAGATAGGAAACTACCACACAGGCAATGCAAGATAGCATGATGGATCCTAGAAACCAAAGTTGGAATGCAGATAAGCACCCGCCACGGCAGCACTTTGGTGGCCGCGGCAGCACCGGGAAAACAAATATTGATATGATAGGCGATTTGAAGAGAAAAATAAGGTGGACGTTTTAAGCCAAGCCGTATAGAAATCGGAGCTTGGAAATACACGGAAATTCAATGTCAAAGGCCACGTGGGAAAAGAATCCTTATAGGAATAAACTAGGAAATAAAATAAATATATTTTATTTATGTACTTAAACTATGTTTTACTCCAAGTTATATTCCTACTTTGGAAAGGTTTGCCCTAGGCAAAGCTTATATAAACCATAGCCTATGTAGAGAGGAGGATATCTCGAAATCAAGTGTTCATAGAAAACCCTAAACTCCTCCATCACCCCCTTGGGGTTTAAGTTAGTTTGTGGAGTAGTTGTGGAAGAAAATTGTACTTTGCTTTCTTGTTTCATGCAATAAAATATCGAGGTTTGCTTATTCTTTTCCATTCATTGTCCTTGCATTTAAGCTCGGGAGAGAAGTTTGTGAGAGATTTATTTGTCTAATATCGGGAGAGTTAGGCTCACGAAAGGGATAAGTACGATATTTTTCTTGCTAGAAAATACTAACTCGGCCTAAGGATAGGTTAGAGTTTTAGTGGCTAAAAGAAGTGTGAGATTGGTTGTTGGTTATAGTTGATTCACGCCGGGAGGTATCATCAAGGACTAATCGTCAACAATACTTCGACTTAGGGATAAGTGGAGTCATCAGAGGACACTTTGCCGAACCTTGAAGAAGTCCACCCAAGACCAAGGGATTGCCGCGCCGGACGTAATCCTTCATTGCCGAGGCAGTAAAACTGCAGTTCTGCCGGGGCAGTGTTGTATAATTGCATGAGACAGAAACAAGTCAATTGAACCCACACTACGAAGCACTCTAACCTGCCCCACTTTTCCATCCTTGATTTCTTGATCATTTATCTTTATTGCTTTAATTAGTTTCCTTAGTTATAATCCAACTCAATTATCTGTGTCTTTAATTTTCCATTGTGCAGGAAGAATAAATTGCGTAAGTAAAGTCAATCCTCGTGGGTTCGACATATTAAATACTATAATCTGACAAAGGTGGAAGGAAGAATGCTTCATCATAAAAGCAGGACTTTCTAGCCTCCATCAACAAGCATTGATTTTTCTGCTGAGCTTACTGTCAAGGCAGTTGTTGCTGAGATAGGATATTTTAGTGCTTGCATCTGTGTTATGGATAGCTTTTCTCTCTTCTGGATCATCATATCTTTTCAAATTATGAAAAGCATTAAGTTTAATTTGCTGGTCATTGACCCTCATTGTCAATTCTCCTTTTTCTACATCAATTAGAGTGCGTCCAGTGGAAAGGAAAGGTCTCCCCAAGATGATTGGTGCATTGTCATCTTCTTCACAATCAAGGACAAGAAAGTCAGCGGGAAAAATAAATTTATCCACTCTTACCAGTATGTCCTCGATCTTTCCTTATGGTTGCACATATGATCTATCCGCAAGTTGGAGCATCACTGTTGTAGGTGTTGCCCTTCCTATTCCAAGCTTTTGGAAAACAGATTTAGTCATCAAGTTTATGCTTGCTCCAAGGTCGCATAAGGCCTTTCCTTCGTAGTGGTTACCTATCGCACAAGGTATGATGAAGCATCCAGGATCCTTCAATTTAGGAGGCATGCGATTGTGTAGCATTGCCATGCATCCTTCAGTAGCAGCCACTGTTTCAAACTCACCAAGCCTTTTTCTCTTAGACACAATGTCTTTCAAAAACTTAGCATAGTTTGGCATTTGTTCAATTGCCTCAACAAATGGCAAGTTGATGTGGACTTGCTTCAAGATATCTAGGAATTTTTTAAATTGGTGGGCATGTTTCTGCTTTTTCAACCTTTTTGGGAAAGGTGGTGGTGGTCGCATTTCTTCCAGGGTCTTATTTGTTTGGAATTTAATACCTGGCACCACTGGGTTTTTATCTGTCTCGGCAGCTGATCGAGGTACTTCCGAGTTCTCTGCTGGGGCAGTGCTTTCTGCTGGGATATCTGTGGCATGATCTTTTGGTTCAACATCCAACTCCTCTTTGTCTGAATCCTCTTGTTCTACTGGTGGGACTTTGTCTGCTAAATTTCCTACTTTCTCCTTAAGTTGTAGACCACTCCTAGTAGTGATTGCTTTGCATTGTTCATGACCCATTACCTTAGCAACTTCAGTATTAATAGGTAATCCTCATTGTGGTCTAGTGTTCATGTTTTGAGCAAACTGCCCAACCTGAGTTTCCAGTGGTTTGATTGTTGCCTTTTGGTTTTGCAACCTCATCTCAGTTCTATTTATAAATGCATTTGTTCTTTTGATGAAGTTATTGTTTTCTGCCATGTATGATTCTGTTTTCATCATAAAGGCCTTAAGAGAATTTTCCAGTGAATTTATAGGCTGATGATGATGCATATGCTGCTGCGGCAGTGGTTACTGGACCGGCGGCGGCAGCAGATGTTGCATTGGTTGCTGGAAACCTGGGGTTTGAGTAATTGGATTCAAGGAATTGTTGGGATTACTCCATGAAAAGTTTGGATGCCTCTTCCATGATGGGTTGTATGTGTTGGACATCATATTGTTCCTATTGTAATTTCCAACATAAAGGCTAGACTCTTGATTCTGCATACATTCAGAAGAATTATGTTTATGTCCACATAAATTGCAAAAAGAATCTATGGCCTTAACCTCATGGGTATTGTTTTGTAGTTGCATGTTTTGCACCATCTTAGTAAGAGAGGTCAATTGTGCTGCCACTGAATTGGATGTTTCTAACTCATTTACTGTGGCTTGGCGTCTTACTCCTCCTCACCTCGATATAAGGAATTGAAAATCGTTCTTTGTGAGTTTGGTCAAGATCTCTATAGTTTCCTCAGGTGCTTTATCAAGGAGTGTTCCATTGGCAGAGGCGTCTAACATCATCCTTGTTGGGGCATTGGTTGCATTGTAAAACATGGTTACTTGTGTCCACAAGGGAAATCCATGTAAAAGACACTTGTGCAGTAGCTCCTTATAGTGCTCCCATGCTTCATACATAGGTTCATCATCTGCCTGCCGAAAAGAGGTAATTTCATTACGAATACGATCATATAAATTAGTCGGATTAAAACGTGTAATGAAATCACGAGAGAGTTCACTCCAAGATCCTATTGATCCTGCTAGAATGTTGTTTAACCAGGTTTTTGCCCTATCCCTCAGTGAATAGGGGAATAATTTCAATCTCAAGACATCTTCATGGACTCCTTGGATTTTGAATGAATTGCATATCTCCATGAATAACTTGAGGTGCTGCCTGGCATCTTCAGTCATAGACCTACCAAACTGTCCAATAGTATTGAGCATATTGAACATTAAAGGTTTTAGCTCAAAGTGGAATGCTTCGACCTCTAGTGTAACAACTCCTGGATTTAACCCATTTAAATCTTCTTCTAGGAAATCTCTGACAGTAAGCTGCCGCGGCAACGGCGGCGGCGGAAGGCCTCCATTACCGGCAGGTAAGTTCTGATCTCCTTGATTGACTGCCATAGCTCCTTGGATTTGTCTCCTCAACCTTTGCCGTGTACGTTCGATCTCAGGATCTAGCTCGTACAAAGGGTTGGTTGGGTTGGCCCTGGTCATACACCAAGAAAAACCACAGTAAAATAAAAATAAAAATTAAAAAGCAAGAAAATAAAGAAAACAAAATTTAGTTGTCAATCCCCGACAACGGCGCCAAAAACTGTTGCGTGTTAAAAGTGCGCAAATTGTGCAAGTGAACACGTCGCAAGTAATAAAGTGATAAGTATATCAGATATCGTCTCCACAGGGATTGGTCTACTTAATATGTCTTCTTTTGTCTTCTTGCTCTGAAAAAGGAATAAAATAGAGACACAAGTAAAATTGGGGTTGATGAAACTAAATAAAGAAAACTAAATAAAAAGGGAATAAACAAATTAAAGAAGTGGCCAAGATCCAGTTGTGTTGTATAGTGGATTCAATTGACTTGTTTCTGTCCAACGCAATCGCACAAAATTGCCTCGACAGTACTACAGATTACTACCTCGACAACGATGATGCTTGTCCGCCGCGACAATCTCTTGCTCTTGGGTAGACTTTATCAAAGTTCGGCAAAGTGTCCTTTGATGACTCCGCTTATCTCTAAGTCGAAGTACTGTTGATGACCAGTCCTTGATGATACCTCTCGGCGTGAATCAATTATAATCACCAACCAATCTCACACTTCTTTTAGCCATTGAAACTCTTAACCTATCTTTAGGCCGAGTTAGTATTTCACGATTGAAACATCGTACTTATTCCTTTCCTGAATCTAACTCTCTCGATATTAGATAAATGGATTACTCACAAACTTCTCTCTCGAGCTTGGATGCAAGAACAAGGAATGTCAAAGAATAAGCAAACCTTGATATTTTATTGCATTAAAACAAGAAACAAAAGTCAATGTCTTCTCACTAATACTCTACAACCTTCACCTAAGCCTAAAGAAACTTAGAACATAATAAAAAGTAAAAGAGAATTCTAAAATCTAAGATGAAGTCGGCTCTATATGATGCTAAGTGCTTTGTGCCGAAATCTCTCATCCTCTTCTCCTTGGACGGCTAGGGATTATATAGGCTTGGTCTAGGGTAAACCTTTCCTAAGTAGGAGTATAACTTGGAGTAGGACACAAGTCAAGTCCATAAATAAAATATTTCCAAGTTTATTCCAACTAGGATTCTTTTCCGCGTGGCCTTTGACTTGGGCTTTCCATGTGTTACCCAGCTCCGATTCATGTGTTGCTTGTCCTGAAACGTCCATCTTATTTTTCTCTTCAAGTCGCCTACAATATCGTTACTTGTCCTTCAGCTGCTGCCTCGGAATCAGGTCCTGCCTCGGCCTCAGTCGCTGTCGCGGCAATAGTTTTTCCTGCACAGACACATAAGTACAGTAAAACTCACCTTTTCTATAAGTATCATCTTTATATGTTAAGGAAGCAGAATATCTAATTATCTCACATTAAGCACATCCATTGGTCCAAGTAGGTGTAGATTTAGTGATTATTGTCCATGAAAGGTATAAAACGTGATAGTTAGTTGAGCACTTATCAATATACAAACATTAATTCATAAACAAATTAAATACATATATTAGTATACATTTAAATATATATATATATATTATATTAAAATATATTATATATAATATTATATTGTCACGGACCGCTATTATATAATCTAAGACCGCATGTCCCGGTTGAAAATCCAGGGGCGTGAGAATATATATTAAAGTATATTATATATACATTAAACTATATTATATATATAGTATATATTAATGTATATTATATATATATTTAATATATTATATAGACTATAATATATATTAATAAATATTACTTATTTACTTAATCACTTATTTGTACCAAACTCGAACTTAATAATTTTAATTAATATGAATTTAAAACCCTAATTAATTCGACCTGAAATAAAACTGACTTGAAATGAACCCGACCTGAAATGAACCTTTCAATTATCTGATTTGGACCCAAACCTTTTGAACCCGACCTGAAATGAACCCGACCTGAAATAAACCCGACCTAAAATAGACCCAACCTGAAATAGACCCGACCTAAAATGGACCCAACCTGAAATGGACCCGACCTAAAATGGACCCGCACCCGACCCGAATCGAGTCAAAACATCAAATCAACCTGAAATGACCTGTATTCGATTTTACCCGACCTGACAATACCCGACCTGAAACTCATCCGAGTAACTGTTTTTACATCCCTACCCTCCCCGAATGATAAAAGGGTCGAATTGTTTGTTTAAATGGGGAAGTCCAATGCATAATTAGTCTCAGGATAAGAAAGTTAGAATAAATGTACGGTATAAATTATTTATCTATTAATCGTGTTTTTATTAATGTTTTTATTTTAAATTAGTATGTCTATGGTTTAAGGTTTAAAATTAAGAGTTATGGTTAGAGTTTATAGAATTAGGGGTAGGGTGTATTTTTAAGGTGTAAGGTTTAGGGTTTAGGATGTAGAAAATTAGGGTTTGGATTTAAAAATATTTTTTAAAGATTTTTTAACAAAGAGCATGAAAAGAAATACGGTTAGGATGCATAAATTTTTTACTCAGAAACATAGGGGTAACAACGGGGCAGGAGGGCCCATCCTAATATTAGGGGTGTTCATATCGGGTACCAAAATATCGGCCCGTGGATCAACCCATAAAATTAGGGTACTCGCAAATCGGGTACCGGTACCCTGTTTACTTTTTTTATAGCTTTTTTAAATCTATTTTTTAATATATATATATATATATATAAATAAGAAACGTATACAATTTTATGATATATATTTTAAACACAAAAATATTGATTTGAGGTTAGTTCTAAGATATAAATATTTGGATATATATGTATATATTAAAATTTATCGATAAAAGAATGTATTAATCTCGACCATGATTTTTCTTTCGAATATCATATTGACAAATTAATATAAATATTTATGAAAATTTTAAAACTTAAAAGTATATAAAACAAGTATAAAAAGAAGTTAGAGATTTAAAACTAATTTTAGGAAAAATAATAAGAAACATAAAATAAAAATATAATTTAAAATTTAAAATGTATAATTATTAGAATGAATAGGTCAGGTCGGGTACCCGGTTCTAAAAAATTTTGACCCTGACCCGGCTTGACTATGCAGAAAAAATACGGGCCGGGTACCCAACCTGAAATTTTTTTATATTTCATTATAAATACTCGGTAAATTTTAATCGGGTAGGCGGGTTAACAAGTCGGGTAGTTCGAGCCGGATTTTTTTAAACACTCCTACCTGATATAATATCTCAATTTGATTTTGTTTTGATTCAATCTAAAAAATTTAATCTTTATTAATGATAAATATTAAATCCAATTAATCTTGTACCATAATCTTTAAATATGGTTTTCAAGTCATTTAAAATCTATATTGGTGACGGATTAGAAGTCTTATGCGTTTATAATGTAAGCATCCACCTTTTTTCAAGTAGTAGTATTTAATATGTCAAACCCAAAAGGACTGGATACCGCCGCATCAAATCTTTCCTTCACTAATAAAATTAAAAACACAAGTGATTTGACTTGAAGAATGATTAAATTAAATAATAAAAATAAGCTAAGTATTGAATTAAAATCAAAATAAGAATGAAAAAGCTAGGTTGACTGCGTCATAGTGTAGAATTCAGTTGCAAAATATTCTTCTCTTATTAATGTAGAAGGTTGAAGTGTCGCCTCGGCGGATCGCTAAAGGGTCGCCTTAGCTGCCTTGGTGGGTTATGCTTTGTAGAGAATTCAATAGTTCATAGTTCGACAGAGCATCCTTAATTGTCTCTTTATCCCTAATTCGTAGTACTATTGATGTCCATGTCTTGATGATACCTCTCGTCGTGAATAAAGGGCGAACAACAATCGATGATATGCTTCCTTTTAGTCGCTAAAATCCTAGTTGGCTTATCTCTAAGCTAGATTAGTCAATGCCCAAGAGCAAAGACCGTATTCTCCCGTTTCGTGAGCCTAACTATCCCTAGTCTAGACAAATAAGTTTTTCCTCGCAAACTTATCTTCCAAGCTCGTATACTAGGAAAAGTTTGAATCAAGAGAGAATAAACTATGAATCTTGAAATTGCATTAATAAGAATTGAATAATATTACAACCTTCTTCCACAACTACTCCACAATTAACATATGCCTTAGGAGATGTTTAGAACATAATGCGGGTTGTTAGCGGCTAAGGGTTTATTCGGGGGAAGCCGACTTGTTTTTCCTAGGTCTAAGGGTTGTCTTATATAGGCCAAGACTAGGTCAAATTCTCCTATTGGTAACAGGAGTTCTAAAAGGAATAAAATACAAATACATATTAAAATACAACTCTTTAGTTTATTTCCTAATTTTGCTCATTTTGAATTCTTGAATTTCTGTGACTTTGACCATGCCTTGACTTTCTTTCCTTGACTCTATTTCTTTTCTAATTGTGCTCACTGAATTCGGTACTTTATTCTCCATCGATCGTACACCATATGTTATCTTTACTCTGCTACCATGACAACCAATTTGTTGTCTTGGCGGATGTTTCTTTGCGAATGATTCTTGTTTGCATTTTTCTACATCGAGCATCTATCAATGGTACTTGGTATCATCAGTAGGTTTATTTCCTGTCTAAGAAAGAAAACTATAACCGTACTTGTTTTCTACCAAATAGTATATAAAAATAACAATTAAGTACTTGGATGCTGAAATGTAGAAAATATACAGAATTATCCAATATTGTCACTAAATCTATTAATTACTAGCAATAATTGAGTGGAGAAATGATATAAAATATATGACTTTTATGCACTTATCATATATAAAATAATAAATAAATAAATAAATTATATGCATGTTAAATTATATATTTAAAAGAATAAATTTGAATCATCGATTAACAAAATCGAATATATTAAAGCTCAAACAACATCTAACAAAATTTTATGATAAGAAAAAAAACTTAAAACCTATAAAAATGTATATATAATGATATATTTTTTATTATAAATATATTAAAGTATATAAAAATAAATAAAAATATACAAGAACGAGATATGATTGTAGATTTTAAGCATTTATCAGAACCTGTTTTATTCGATTTCATGATTTTTAAACACCGTCTTGTTTCGGTCCGATCTCCGAAATTAAAGAAAAAATCTCGATTAAATTGAGTACCTCAGGTCGAGTTTATCATCACATTAAAAACGTGATATTTGAAGAAAAAAATTCAAATGAAAAATTAGTCTTTAAATTAGGTCTTTCGTTTGCTTTTAATCCTTAAATTATTTTTGGTAAAAATAAATCCTTAAATAACCATTTTTGGTCACTTTTATAGTCCTAAAGTATTTATGATAAAAAATATTTATGTTGTATCAATATTTTAATAATTAAAATAATTTTTTAACTTAAATAACTATTATATTTAAAATAATCAAAAATATAATTTAGTGTTATGAATATATTCATTTATGTTGGATATCTATATATTAAGTTTCAGTTTAATGTGCTTTATTATTAGGGTTTAATACCCATTGAAATTTAAGGTTTTCATCTTATGCCCATAAATATAGACTTTTGGACAAAACATTGTACAAAACCCTACTTTGAGAATATAATAAAATCTCTCTCTTTTGTCTCTCATCTTTGTTCTCCTAATTTTATTCTTGTTTTTTATTTTATTCACAACACGTTATCAGCACGAGACTCTAACCAACAGAGGTATTTGTCGTTCAAATCTTGAAGGAGTTATTGAAAAGAATTTGTTACTAGCATAAATCAAAGATAAGTTCTTCTCCCTCAATTATATTTTAATTATCGATTATTTTTCTCTCTTGATCTTTGATTTGATTTTTAATTTATTAAAATCTTTGGTTGTTTGGTATTTGTGTAGCGATAAAGTGGCTCAAATACCGCAGTTATTGTCGACAATTCTCGAAGGAGATTTTAACAAGATATAGGTAACTAAATCTATCCTATATTCAAATTATTGGAAAGTTCGGTATGTTTTATTTATTTAATTTGAGATTTTTTATCTTTATTTATAGTCAATATTTGTTTATTTTATTATTATGATAAAAGTTTATGTTTTAATTATGTTTTACGCATTACATGATATTAGAACAAATATTAAACCTTTAATTAATTAATATATTTTTTGTTATGTTGGTTAAATCCGGGTATATTGGTTGGACATCCCGTTCTGTGAGGCTACTGGTCTCAAAGGAGGTTCTTTTTAAAGGACCTTGTGAACTGGTTTAACAACGCCGCGTATAAGGATTAAATTTTTTTTTCCTTGGATATATTGAATATATATATCGATTGATCAATTACTATTTAATAGTATGGATATTATAAAGTTTATATTTGCTTGGAAGCAATATTTTTTTTGTGTCGAAAAACTCGATTATAGACTTCTCCCAAGTTCAAGTTACGAAGATCATCTTAATCAAAGAATTTTTATAGGAGGCATTCCCTGAAGTAAATGCATGCATGATGATTATTCCATGCGATTATTGAATTTATGTCATTCCTTAAAGTGAATGCAAGCATGACGATTATTCCATGCGATTATTGGATTCATGACATTCCTTGAAGTGAATGCAAGTATGATGATTATTTCATGCGATTATTTGATTTATATCATTCCCTGAAGTGAATGCAAGCATGATGTTTATTCCATGCGATTATTGAATTTGTTTCATTCCTTGAAGTGAATACAAACGTGATAATTCACTATATGGTTAGTGAATAAAACTCAATTATGTGCTAGAGAACATTGATGAGGATATGTTAGAAAAACATACTACACTTTTCACACTTTAATGTTGTCTTACAGACACAATATCATACAAGAGTTTTAAATACCTATCAGTCTCCGCTCCATTCCATGAAGTGAATGTGATATTTTATAGCGGAAAGAATAAATGTCACATTAGTAATTGTGGTCATTATTGAGATAATAAAATAGACATGGATAAGATGATTATTTTGAGAATGCTTATATATCCACAAGAAGTGAAATTATAAAGATGACAAGAATGATAGAGATCACATCAAAATCGTTATGTTATCAATGCGATGGTACAAACTATTGATCTCCTACTTGTCAAACGCCGAAGTATTATGGACTTTATTCATAATCATGAATGATAAATTAAAGAAAATATAAACAAATTTTCTTTGTGGCGAAAATAATGGCGTTATTGATCCAACTTAATTGGATATTGATAATTTTTCTCATAACCTTTAAAGGGAATAATTCGCCATTTATTTCCTTTATAAATTCTAAAAGGAATAATTGATCTTTAATTTATTTTGTTTAATTTTAATTTATTTATTTATGTTAATTTACTTTTATTTATTATTTATTTATGTTAACTTACTTTATATATTATTTATTTATCTTTTATGTTAATTTTTCCTTTAAAAGAATATGATTACTTATGGAATAAAATATGCAATAATTTATGGCGATTTATGCTTAGCAGACAATGCAAGTACTCATACAATACTTAAGCAAAGAAATATTTTCTCATTTAAATAAAAGAGAAATATGAGTACTATATCTCAAAGTAATAAAATATCCGTGCTTCGGAAGAGCTCTTGAGAGCTTATCTTTGATCCGATTTGATATGATGTGCTATTTTTTAAAATATTTTTCATTACCCGAAGTGAATGGTACAGAATACATATTTTTCATTTCCCGAAGTGAATGAAATAAAACACGTATTAAAAGGTGCATAATTATGTATATTTTCCCATTTTAAATACAAGAGAATAATATGAGTACTATATTCGGAAGTACTAATATCACAGAAAGCTCCGATTGAGCAAATATGTTATTGCCAAATGAGACTTTATCTCATATTTACAGTGCATTATGCTCGTTGAGCAAATATGTTATTGCCAAATGAGATTTTATCTCATATTTACAGTGCATTATGCTCGTCAAAGTCGCAAAGAAACTTATTAAATTTTAAAGATATTTGCAGAAATATATAGAAAATATTAGTCAAGAGGATGCTGACTATCTCAATATTACGAGTATAACTCAAGGCAACAATGAAATCTTGGCAAAATTACATGCACTGTCATCCATATTGTACTACATAAGAATTAGTACAAATTGAAGCTCATACTATTGTAAACTATATGTTTACTGATAATTTTATTTGGCATGACCGGTTAGACCATCCTAGTTCAATTATGATGCGAAAATTTCCTGACACTTTCATGTGGTCATTTATTCAAGAACTAAGATTTTCTTCATGGTAATATATCACGTGATACTTGATATGAAAGCAATTTGATTATTCAATCATCAACATCTAAGATAAAGTGCTATTAATTTTCTGGAACGGATACAAGGTGATATATATGGGCCCATACACCTTTCTTAAAGACCATCTAGATATTTTACGATTTTTATTGATGCATCGACTAGATGGTTATGTGTATCCTTGTTATTAACTCGCAACTTGGTGTTTGCGAGGCTACTTGCTCAGTTGATTAAATTACAAGCACATTTTCCAGATTATTTTCTAAAGACAATCAGTCTTGATAATATTGATGACATATAATTTTACATGTAGTATCACAAATTCGCATCAAGCCAACAAATGATCATAAGTTCTCCCCATTACAAATGGTTTTTGGTCAGGAACCAAATATTTCTCATATTAGATTTTTTGTGTGCGATATATGTTCTAATTGCTCCACCACAACGCACAAAGATGAGTTTTGTTGGGAATATATATAAGAGCTTCTAATAGGGGATTTATTTACAACCCGATTTACTGACTATCATTTTAATGAGTCAGTTTACCCAACATTAGGGAGAGAAAGTTAATAGCTGAGGAAAGAAATAAGTTAGAATGAATTATCATTTTCTCATTTTGATCCACGTACTACACAATGTGAACTATAAGTTCAAAGGATAATTCATTTAGCAAATAAATTGCTAGATGATTTTGCTAACCTTTATTTGCTAACCTTAAAAGAGTGACTAAGTCACGTATACCAGCTATGAATGCTCCGATTAAATTTGATGTCATGGAAGGACAAACTCTAGTTGCTAATGATTCTAACTTACGCTTAAAGCGTAGTAGACAAGTAAGTTCCAACGATAAGAGATCCTCGAAAAAGAAAAGGAGCTATATTTTATGATGGTCTGATCGAGAAATCAATGAATTATGAAAATCTCTAGAAGAGATTAAAAGGGACTCCAACAGAGACATTGACATGAATCAGGTGCCTGATAATAAAGAGATATCAATAGATTATGTCATATCTGGTAATAAGTGGAACTAAAATTAAATCGACGTCGTTAATATATTTGCATGCAATATAGCACTAGAGATTTTATTTGATGATGTGGATCATGAACCATTATCAATTGGACAATGTAAGAAAAGAAATGATTGGTCAACATGAAAGAGGCAATTGAGCCGAAACTAAAATCTCTTTTGAAAAGACAAGTATTTGGGCCTATAGCCCGTACATTGAAATGTGTAAAGCTTGTGGATATAAACGAGCCTTTGTGAGAAAGAGAAATCAAAGGGGAAATCATGAGATATAAGCTCATTTTGTTGCACAAGGATTTTCACAAAGACATGAAATTGATTATGAGAAAAATATATTCTTCGGTGGTGGATGCAACTACTTTTAAATTTTGATCAGTCTGGCAATAAATAAAATTACTCAGTTTCTGCCTAATGGATGTTGTTACATCCTATTTGAATGGGCCTCTTGATAGTAATATTTACATGAAACTTCTGAAAAGATTAAATTGTCATAAGCTATTATTTCAAGTTCTCGAGAACATTATCATTTTGAATATATCTTTTTATGGCTTGAAACAATTTAGGCGTATTTAGTATAATCGCCTCATTGAATACTTATTAGCATAATTCTATATGAATTGCTTCATTTCCCCGAGCATTTTTATTAAGAGATTTAGCTCTGAATTTTTATTGTTGTGTATGTCGATGATTTGAATATCGTTGAGACTCGTGAAGAGATCTTCTCAAATCCTTATGCATCAATCGGCATACAGAAAAAAGTTTAAAGAGACTTTACATGCATAACGCATACTCATTGATAATCCTTATGGTTGCTACGTCTCTCAATGTAAACAAAGATTCTTTTTGCCTCAAGAAAAGGGTAATGATATTCTTGATCTAAAAGCACAATATATACATTATTTGATCTGGAAGCATCGTATCTTTGCTAGTCCAGAAATATTATTTAAGTGTTACAAGATCATTACCTTTAAATAATTGTTATGCATAAGGCAAAGCCGAAATATGTGTTTGACTAAACATATCATGAAGATATGTGAATTGCTTTCACAAGATAAAATGCAATCTATCTTGTGTAGAGATAATGCAAAATTTATATCTCAAGGTGGATATATCAAATGTGATAATACGAAACATATTTTTGAAGTTTCATCCATCATGATATTCAGAAGAATAGTATTTAATGAATCATTTCAAGTAATAATTTGGAAGATTTATCCACTAGTGCATAATCTACTTCAATATTTGAAGGTTGTATTCAATATTGAATTATGAAGATTCAAAGATCTTATGTGATATTTTCATGAGGGAGAGTAAATACGCGTTGCACTCTTTTTCCCTTAACCGAGGTTTTGTCCCAATGGGTTTTCCTGGTAAGGTTTTTAATGAGGCAACATGTTATGCTATCAAATATGTGTGTACTCTTTTTCCTTCACTAAGAATTTTTTCCCAAAGAGTTTTTATCTTAGTAAGGTTTTAACGAGGCACATTATCTTCATGGATATCCAAGGGGGAGTGTTATGAATATATTTATTTATGATGGATATGCATATATTAAGTTTAAGTTTAATGAGTTTTATTATTAGGGTTTAACATTCATTGGAATTAGGGTTTTCATCTTATGCCTATGAATATAGACTTTTGGACAAAGCATTATACACAACCCTACTTTGAGAATATAATAAAATCTCTCTTTTGTCTCTCATCTTTGTTCTCCTATTTTTATTCTTGTTCTTTATTTTATTCACAACATTTAGTAGCTTATTCTAATAAAAAAAATATTTTAGGACTAAAAACAAATAAAAAATTTGTTTAAATATAAGATTTTCATGTAAGCAAAAACAAAATGATTATTTACTTTGGGCCTTGCCCAAGTAACTTTGGTCAAATAAAAATAGGATCGCCAACAGCAGATGTTAATTTCTTGCTTTTTAATACTCGGAGCATTTTGCCCAAGTAACATCAAAAACTATTGTCTCAAAAGAAAATTTATTAGATAGATTCAATTCATTACATATTTATGTCTATCTATTAAAATTCATCTATTTAAATATAATTTTATGTAATTATTTATTCTTTAATGACATGTAAAAAAGAGATAAAAATTCACTTAAAAAATAAGATATAAAATATTATTAGATGAAATAATATATAATATGTTGAACCAAATTCATCTAATATTTTTTTCCCAAAGAGAATTATTATAATATCATAAGAATAATTCAGAAGTTCCAAATCTTTAACCCATGTAGTTAAGAGGAAAACAATCAAACGAATAGGAAACAAAAAACAACAAAGACAAAGATACTGAGACGAACATGCAGATTAAAACATCACAATATGATGTTTTGTCGGTAGGGATGTAAAACAGTTACTCGGATGAGTTTCAGGTCGGATACTGTCAGGTCGGGTAAAATTGGATACAAGTCATTTCAGGTTGATTTGTTGTTTTGACTCGATTCGGGTCGGGTACGGGTCCATTTCAGGTCGGTTCCATTTTAGGTCGGGTTCGTTTCAGGTCGGATCCGTTTCAGGTCGGGTTCAAACGGTTCGGGACCAAATCGGATAATTGACAATTTCATTTCAGGTCGGGTAGATTTCAGGTCGGTTGCATTTCAAGTCGGGTTCATTTCAAGTCGGTTTTGTTTCAGGTCGAATTAATTTTGATTTTATATTCATAATAATTTATGTTATTAATTTTGATTTTGTATAAATACGCAAAAAAACGAATAAATATTAAACTATAAAGTTAAAGATTAAATTTTGAAAATTTAAAAAATCAATATTAACTTGTAACGACTCAATTATAAAAATTAAAAATTAGAAACATTAAAGTAAATTAGAAAAATCAGTAATAATCAATTCAAATAAATTAACTTGTAAGTTATAAGGACTAAATTACAAAAATTATAAATTAATAATAACTAAAAGTATTAAAAATCTAACTTTAATACGTTATAAAATAATTATACTATAGTTTAATATATTTTAAAAATGAAAAAAATAAATTTTAGACGATATATAGAACTTATACTATAAACGGAATAATAGTTATATAAAATTAATAGGAATTTATGCTATATGTAGAAAATATACTATATATGGAGTAATACTATAAATGTACTAACACTATTTTTGGAAATAGAATAATACTATATATGAATTAATAATATATATGAAATAATACTTTTTGGAAGTAAAATAATAATAATACAATTTATGGCATAATACCATATATGAAATAATACTATTTTTGCAAATGGAATAATACTATAAATGAATTAATACTATAAATGAAAAATAAAATTATAATATATATTAAAATATGGGGCAAAATTGGATGAATATTATATTTGATTTTTTATTTTAAAATCTATTATATTCCCTAAAATATTTGAGAATCTATAGCATTTAAAATCTATTATACTTTCCATCCGACCTTATGGAGAATAAAATAAATAAAAAAAATTGAAGTCCCCTAGCTTACAGTCCAACTTCAAGACTAAAATATAAAAAAATTTGAAGTCTCCTTGATTGCCTTCCGACTTCAAGACTTTAAATTTTTTTAAATTGTTTTAATCCATGAAGTCGGAATGAAATCTTTTAGATTTTAATTTTTTATTATTTTTTCAATGTTCATTAAGGCAAGTTAATATAGGGTTACAATTGTTTTAACTCATGATGTCTGATTGAAATCTTTCAGACTTTAAGAATATATTTTTTATTATTTCTTTTATGAGGTCGGATTGAAATCTTTCCAGTTTCAAATTATTCTTTTTTTGAAGTCGGATTGAAATCTCTAAGACCTTAAAAATCACACTATTCAAAATAAAATAGATTCTTAAATATTTTTGAAGACTTCAATTGAATTTAAAATAAAAAAAAAATCAGATACAATATTGGGTTAATTTCACCAAAATATGGTATACATAACATTATAGACTATAGTCTATATATATAATACATTAATAATTTAATAACTAATATAAGTATTTATATAATATATATTGATAATTAGATGTCTAGTAATTATATATGTATAATGTATGTATAATATATTTATAATGTATACAATTATTAATTATACATAATACATAACTACATAACATAAGTATATTCTAACATTAATATATATGTATCAATGTATGTTATATGTATACATAATGAATTAGTGATAGTAGTAGTATTATATATAGTACATTAATATATGAATATATATAATATATATATCATATATGTATGTTAATGTTATATGTATATATTATATGTATATGTATTATATATATGTATGTTATATATATATATATATATAATATATTATACATATATCATACATGTTAATATGTATATTAATTTTAGAACATGTATTATATATATTATATGTAGTTTAGTACATGTATTATATATATATGTTAATATGTCACATGTTTTAGTATGTATTAATACATTATATATGTATATTAATATATATGTATGTTATATGTATATGTATTATACATAATACATATATACATTACATATATCATACATGTATATTAATTTTTGATGTAAATATGATATATATATCATATTATATTATTATACATATATATATAATATGTATTATATTTATACATATATTATATATACATATATGATATATTATATATACATATATAACATATATTACATATATACATGTATTATGTGTATTAATTTTTAATATATATATATATAAATACGTATATGTTATATAACATATTAATATATGTATGTTAGCATATTATACATATATTACATATATATATCTAACATATTAATTATTATACATATTTAATATTTTATACATATTTAATATGTATATATATCATATATATAAATACTATATATTATAAATATTATATTAATAGTCTCTAAATACATATTATATAAATATTATATTATATATATACTATAAAATATATTAATATACAAATATATAATAATAATAATAATATATATACATACTAATATAATATATAATATATAAATACTATATTATATATACATATTATAAAATATATAAATACGTACATAGTATACATATAGTATATGAATACTATAATATACTTATATATATTATATTTTATGCATTAATGTATTATATGTAATATATAATATACTTCAATATATAATATATATTATATATACTTAAATGTATACTAATATATGTATTTAATTTGTTTATGAGTTAATGTATGTATTTAATTTAAAATTATAATTTTAATGAAATATTATTTTAAAATTATAATTAAAATTAAATACAGTAAAACTAAATAAAATAGTAAATAAATTAATTTAATTAAATATATAATACTATATTTAAATATTAATCCTAAATTAATTCTCATGTCTAATTCTATTTTTTAAGCCTAGTTATATTTATTAATATTTTAAATTCTTTAAATTATAGATATATTTAATTATATGTCATGTAAATATTAAGTTTTGTTAATATTAGTTAAGGTCAATAACAGGTTGGGTTCAAAACAAGTCGGGTCATTTATCAGGTCGGGTTCAAAACAAGTCGGGTAAAATCAGGTCTCAGGTTGATTCAGTCGGGTAATATCGATTATCTGTCAAGTTAAACTCGGGTTCGGATTCATTTCAGTCGGATACAGATCAGGTTTCAGGTCTACAGTAACAAGTTGAAATCGGGTTCATATCATTCTCGGTCGGATACAGTTCGGATTCGGTTACTACAGTAACAGGTCTAACTCGGGTTCGAGTCATCAACAGTTGGATACAGATCAGGTTCAGGTCATTACATCCTCGGGTCAAACCTAGTTCTGACTCGAACAGGTTTTAAACAGGTTTCTAGGTCGGGTAAGTATTCATAACACCCAAGCTTAACGTCTTGCATATGGGGAACAGATTCTTCCGCCTAACCCATTGCTTAATGCAATCGAAGCGAAAATCATGTCCCCAGTCCAGCTTACCAAGCTCTTCTCCATTGTCATAATCCTCCTGTAAACAGATCCAAAACATAGAATTCACAGTTACATTAAAATCATCATGATATAACCTGACAGATACAGCATTGTTCAGCTTCAGCAGTAGGCTTTAGGGTTTAGGTGATAACATGTTCTCTCTTTTAGGTTATGAGGTCGATTTGACCTGAATTAATTTTCACCCGAACCGAAAGCAACCCGAAATTATCTTGTTCAAAATCGATCTAAACTGAATATCAATCCGACTCTAACCCGATAATTGAGTCAAAGTGAATGAATAATTTATTTTTACTATTGTTTATTTTTTAACAATATGATAAATAATAAAATAATATATATTTTATTATCTTTTTGTATTATGATAATACTAGTTAATCACTACATCTGATAATAATTTAATGTTTAATATCATATTTCCTTCTTTAAAAATCAATATATTTTTTGTCAATTAGTCTCTATTGAGCTAGCGCGATTCGTGAAAGAGATAAAATATAATAAAAGGGGGAAAGTTAATAAAAGTCTTAGGGATTTAAGTAAAAAATAAAAGTATTCTAATTTATAAAGATAAAGAAAAAGTGAGAGGGAAAAGAGGTAAATTATTATTATTATTATTATTATTATTTAATTTTAATTCAAGTGAGAGGGAAAGAAGAACCGAAAAGGGAGATTAACCGTCAAAAACTCAAAATCGATGGTGGTTGACCACTATAAAGATAAAAGATGGATTAAAAGTTAGAATAGAAATGACTGAGAGTTTTTCAACATGCTCATTATATATGCAATTATAGTTTAAAGTTTGATTTTATGCCCAAAAAATTATATCTCTTTTCTATGTTTATTTTAAAAATATAAAAAAATTCTATCATATTAAAAATCATTATCGAATATAAAATTAAAAATATAGCTATAAAATTGGTTATTAATTCGTTAAATTCAGGTTAAATGATTAGTACCAATGATAGTTGATTTCGAAATATTGAACTATTGAAATTAAACTTAAATGATAATATTATCAAATAAAAAGACATGTTCGATGATGGATTTTACAAATAAAAAAAACATGTTTTTTACTAAAAAAACAAATAAAAAGACATATTTTTACAAGAATATATGATCAATTCTATATATAATATACACGATTAGATTCATACTAAAGTCCAACTCAAGAAAAATTAACCCAAAAATTCAAAAATTGACCCGATCTGAACTGATCCGAACTACTCGATATGTACCCGACTCGAAAACATCTAATCCGATATTGACCTGACCCAAAAACAACCAATCCGATATTAACCCGAATCACAGACCCGATATCCGAATTGACCTGAATTATCATATAAACGAATTTAAACCTGAACTGAATCTAAAACGAATACAAACAAACCCGAAATAAACTAAACCGAAACAATCCGAATCAAAACCGAACCAAACAACACGTTTGCCACCTCTAATGTTATGGTCAAATAGAATTGCATTGATTCTGTTTATCTTCTGTATATTCGAACAAAAAATCATCTCGTTTTTATTTAATATCGGCTTTGTTCATCTTATTTTTTTAGTACCCTTTTACAAAACTTGTTGTCTGCTGACCACTTGTATTCACCTCGGATCAACGCTCTATGTTTCCTTACTATTTTATCATCGATCATATGAACTTGGGTAAGGTGATTATTGATATGTTTAAGGATTAAATTGATAAAATTAAAAAATATATAAGTTAAAATTGTTAAATTATTTAGAACTAGAATAAATTTATAGAATTATAAAGGATCAAATATGTTATTATACTAATTAAAAAATTGTCACACCATCAATGTTGTTAACTATTTAATGGCGAGTGATGAAAATATTAAAATTTAAAACTTTGATGATTAAATCAATATTTTTATCTTGATCAAAATAGAAAGCGCTAATAATTGAGTGACAGTCGATGAGTTTACCCGATAAGAAAAGGAATCCGCTTAGACAAGACGGATATAGCGGCTTATGACAGCTAACGTTAGAGCGTAGCCAAGCAAAGGCCACCGTTCAGATAAAGGATTTTCTATTGGTCTCTCTATTATGTTTAAATTTACAATTTAATCCCTACACAATAGTACTCAATACACACCAAAATATAAATGAAATTACAATTATTACATTTACAGAATTACGACGATAATCGATCGCTACAAAGCAAAAACAAATGAATTGATAATAAAAATATATTTGAATCGATATATTTAAATAATTATAATCAAAATTAATCGTTATAAAATACAAATAAACAAATTAATAATTAAAATATATTTAAATATAACTGAGCTTAAAAAATAAAATATGAACTAAAACTCGTATGTACATCAATGTACATCAAGTTTGTATTAGCATTTTCAAGTTGAATACAAGAGGAAAAGCTTGGTTTTAAGTATATTGTTTTTATTCTTTTGTTCTTTATTTATTTATTTCAAATTTAATTATAATTAGAACAGATCTATATTTTTTTAAAGCTTTTAAAGATATTTATTTTTTATTTTCGATCCTTTTACATGAATACTTGATGAATTTTTAAAATGTGTTGTTTTGATCTTTATTTTAAAATAAATGTTGAATAATAGTGTTTTTAGGATTTATGATCATTTCAAAATAAAGTGGGCCTTTTTAATTTTATTTAATCCATATTTTAAGAGGTATATTGTGTTTTATCATTTTATCAAATTTCTTAATTTAAAATATTTAACTGTTTATTTATTTTTAAGTATTAGTTTAGGTAAAATCCTTAAGTTTAGGTTCTCTAGCATGCCTTAGTTAATTTAGAGTTCTAAAGTTTAATAAAAATTCTTTTCACACTAATTCATAAAACACACTTAATCATACTTTAACCATAATAGATAAAATTTACTTAGACATTCCTTTAGTTTAATAATCACCAACTTAGAATAATAAAAACATTCAACACACCTAAATTTCTTTGCTTGCTTGATTAAAAAGTGAAATCTAATTAATGCGGTATCTTATCAAAGGGGGGTAACAGGCTAGCGCCAGAAATGTTGGCGATGGTTAAAGTTTATTATTCTAGCGGTAAGACCGTTAAAATGCAATCAATATTCATAAATGGACAATAACTTAAATTTTATACAAACTTGCAAATTTCGACATTAAAACGTTTTGTAATCGGCTAGGTACCAATTTTTGGGCGTTGTGGGGGTGTTAACCCTTCCCTACACGTAACCGACTCCCGAACCCGTTTTTATGTTTTTCGTAGACCAAAATTGTTGTTTTAATAAAATAAAATGATTTTATTAAAATGACCCATTTTAGGTGATCCAATCACACCTTTAAAAAGATTGGTGGCGACTCTGTTGTTTTGCTTTAAAAGAAAAAACATCGAACAACTTAAAAAAGGGGTTGCGGCAAGCGATAATCAAGTAAAGTATCAATTTTTGGATGGTATGGGGTGCTAATCCTTCCCTATCCGTAATCGAATCCCAAACTCCAATTTTGATAATCTTTGTTTTTATGGTATTCGGTCTACTTAAACAGTCGATGGCGACTCCAATTTCCAAAAAATCATTTGTAAATAGAAAAACCCTGTTCGGAAGATATAATTTTCAAGTTGAACACTAGATATATTTTCTAAACCCGAAAAAGAGAATTTTAGTGATACTAGTATTTTTTTATATCGCTACAATAGGTGAGGTCACTCTTCTTTTGTTTTTCTTGTTTTCTTCCTCCATCCTTGCAAAAGAAGAAAAAACTTGTTAAAGGCTGAATCTTTGAGAGTTGGATTGTGAATCCCATTTTGAGTGTTAAGTGAAGGAATAGAGCAGGAAGAGATCTACAAATCAAGGTAAATATGTATTTGTTTGGTGAGAAAAGAGAGTTTAGAGTATGGATTGTGGCAAGAACGATAATGATGGATTGAGAGCTTCAATCTCAATTTTCTTCTGTATTTGAGTTCTGAAAATCTTCCCCTATAATGTCTAGTTGATGGTCTAACTCTTTCTTGTAGAGAGAGTGGTTGGAAATCCCTCAAAGAGCCTTGGAAGGAGAAAGCTTGAAGAGAAGGAGAATCCTTATTGTTGTTCATTTTAGCTTAAGGTTGGTAATCTACTAACTCCTTAGCATCATACATCTCATAAAATTTGGCTTGTTGCATGTATGGTTAATTGTTTTGATAGCTTAGGGACCCATTAATGGTCATTTTATGAATAATTGATGGTATGTTGTAAAGTGTTAAAAGCGCACTAAAAATCATCCCAATAACTAGTAGGAACGAAGTGAGAATCAACCATTTAGGTTGAGCTGAGAAATTTGGTGATTTCTTAAACTAAAACTATATTTTCGTGCAGGGGTACCGATACAAGGTAGTCCCGTATCGGTACGCTATAGTATTTTAGTAGGCAAAATGTAAGAGGTGTATCTGTACGGTTACCCGTGTACCGATACATCCTGCTTAATTCAAATTCTAGAGACGTTTTTCGTTACCGGTATAGGACGTATCGATACCACTGTTACATTGGGTTTTAATATATGCGTATCGATACGCTAAACAAGCGTACCAAAACGGGTATGAGTCAATAACGGTACAAGGGTTAGCTGTATCGGTATGGCTAGGCTGATTTGGGTTCTTTGAAGGTAACGACATATCGGTACGCGTTGGAGGCGTTCTGATACTGAGTATCATATCGGTACGTCTTGTAGGTGTATCGGTACTCGTTGATCAATTTGTCCAAAAATTAACACTTTCGTTCAAGGGTTCTATAATTCGGGGTAAAGGTTCCTAAGTGTCTCTTAAGGTGCAAAATAAATTCTAAAATTGAGAAACTGATATTTTAACCATATTCATGAGATAATTGGCTAATTACTCGATAAAGGATGGATAAATAAATGGTGATAGTAAACCATAAAGATGCTTAGTGTTGATGGGTTACCTATTGATATGATATTATGTGGTTGATCTAGACAGCCTATATACATATATATATATATAAAGTGTTGCAACACTCGAAGGCATGCTAAATGGAGGATCCCGATGCTTAGTAGATGTAAGTCTTGTTCGAAGATGTTTGATGGACCATTCTAAGTATGGATGCAGTATATATAAAGTGTTGCAACACTCGAAGGCATGTTAAATGGAGGATCCCAATGCTTATTGGATGTAAGTCTTGTTCGAAGATGTTTGATGGACCATTCTAAGTATGGATGCAGGATCCCGATGCTTTGTGGATGCGGGCCTCATCCTAGAGCATGGGATTCCCATGCTTAGTGGACGTGGGTCATGCTCGTAGTCATAGTGTATGATCCTAATACTTAGTGTTTGCGGGCCACACTACCTATATATATACATATATATTATTATAGTATATGAGATGTTGTGTGGACTTATATAGTCATATATATATTGTGTGTCGAAATTATACATGCATGTTATCTTGTGTTTAGGCGGATATGGTAGCGTCATTGTTCTCATGTCATGACAGCATTCATGTAACATTTTTTTATTTATGATATGTGCGATGTATGTCGAGTGGCGGAGTACCCACCGAGCTTTCGTAGCTTAACGTTTTCGGAACGTGTTTCCGTACGTAGGAGTTTAGGTGGCAACGGATTGGAGGAGTATCACTATGTTGGTTTTCGGCATCGACTTGTACTAGAGTACATTTACTAAATGTAATGGGTCATGTATTTGTATAACCTTATATATAATTTGTAACTCTTATTTTAATTAGGATCGACTCGAATGTTTTAATGATTTATAATATTTGAAGTTTTATACCACTCTTTTGAAATATTTGAATTATGTCTTTGATTTAAATGAACTTTTATTGGATTTAAATGTATTAAATAGGCTATTGAAGTAAAATTTTAAAATATGGGTTTTAACTCCAGCCCAATATAACATGTCAAGGGTATTACAGATACTCCAACCTAAGAACTCAAGGTTCTAGGACCTCAACCTTTGCCAACACAAACAAGGTCTAATTCCAATCATTAAACTTTTTTAGATTATAAATATTCAATTCTAAATCAAACACTAACTATTAAAATTTGAAACTAAAATTATCGAATTAGATTTTAAAAATCTTAAAAAAACTAAAAACAATTAAATTAAAACTCAAACTAAATTTACAATATAAATATAATTCAAGGACTAATAACCAGATTTGAACATCAAAAAAAACTTGCTTTAGAAAAATCGCTCACGTTGAATCCAAAGTTGTGGATTTGGAATCAAATTACTAAAATATCTTTATCCCACCATAGATCCATTGTTCTTTTTTCCTATCTAGGAATGCTGGTGCAACTAAACCTTTAAAATTTTTAAATTTTTTAATATTATATATATATATATATTGTATTTTCTATTAAAAATCTAATTCTATACTCTTAAACTCGTATAATTTTATACCTCAACATTTATAATATAACCTTTTTAATAGCGTGTACTCCTTATATGGAATTCTAATTCTCTCCGGGTCTATTAATGAAATTATGACAAAACAATGACCACACTTTTCTGGTTATGGACTTATGGTGGTTGTATAAAACTATGCAACTTTCTCAGCTCCATCTTAACGTAATACGAAATTGAAAAACCTCAAAAAGGAAACAAAAATCAAAAGATCTCTGATGTGCTGTGTTCTTGAAAGGGAAATGGAGGCAGAGGCAGAGATGGAGCGGTTGCCTATAGACTTGTTGGCTCATATACTGTTCATGATCACTTCTTTCACCGATTTAGCCCAGTAACTTCTTCATCTTCTTTTTCTTCTTTTAAGCTTCATTTGAATGGTGATTGAATTGTTATGCCTGGTAGGGCAAGTGGGGTGTGTAGGAAATGGAAACAAGCCGTGAAACAGGCTCTAGCTAGAAGGCAAACCCTGAGTTTTGCTGGCTGCAAAATGGACGATGAGTCCACTGCTCGTCTCGTTCGTCATGCATATAGTCTTAAAGAACTCGACATGTAAATCTGTTCCTGGGTTCCTTGTTTCATGATTTTTACTCGAATCTAATTCGAAGAACATAGTTTTAGACATGGTTGATGGTACTCATTTTCTTGTACTAATTCGTATTGTAATGACAGTTCGAGGAGTCGTTGGGGTTGTCAAATTACAGACATTGGACTATACCAGATCTCATTAGCAAAGTGTGTTAGCAACTTAACATCAATTTCACTTTGGGGTATGACAGGAATCACTGACAAAGGTGTTGTTCAATTGGTATGTAAAACCCTTTTTACCTCTGTCATTACTCAATCTCCTTGGCTTGAATTTGATGAACTGCATTTTTTTCCAACAGGTAACTAGAACCAATTCCTTGAAACACCTCAATGTTGGAGGTACGTTTATCACCGATGAATCGTTATCCGCCATTGCCGATAACTGTCCACATTTAAAGGTACCCTTTATCAGAAAGTTTGTTGTTTAGAGAAGATTGAGATTCTGAGTTTTGGTTCATTCTCATCCAATCTCAGAGCATTGTCCTATGGAGTTGCCGTCATGTTACAGAAACTGGACTCTTTGTTCTTGTAAGTAAATGTCGAAAACTAGAGTCGATTAATGTGTGGGGAACTAGAGTTTCCTTAGACTGTTTCATTGGTTTGCTTACTATCCGACCAGCTCTTCAAATCAAACCACAAGGTTTGCCATTAAACGTCAGAGCTGTGGCAATGTTACCTGTAATATAAGATGTTCCTTCTTCTGGTTATTTCAATTGTAATGATATGAATTTGTTGATTCAATAAATTAAAACTTTACCTCCAAGAAACCGTGTTCTTATTGATTTGTTCATCTGCCTTTAAAAACAGACATTCAACAAATTCGAAGCTTGATTACCTTAGGGAAATGTCTGTAGTCCATTAGAATCTGCAAGCTAAAACTTCTGTATAAGTCCCATGGCTACAAATTTATCAGACAAATACTAGCAACTTCACCATGCAGCTAACTTTGATAAATCATATAATACTGAAGAAGATACATCGATAAATCTTTCGATTATAATCGAATTCTTTGGCTATGACATGCATTCCTTGATATTTAACCCGGTAAGACAGAGATGCAGTACAGGCCCGGACTCCGGATTTTACATACATACACATATTATAAGCTCTCCAAGAAGTGTAGACTGCAGATGTTTTCCTAGAAAAGTAGCCATTCTAGAGAAATAATGAGATGCTCCATGGAAATGAAAACAAGGCAGCAATCAAGTGATTAGGATGATAGATTGTTGAAGTGGATACTGAGAACCGAAGGGGTCCAGAAAAGCTTATGAGGGCATTTGTCACCGGACATGGAGTATGTATTGAAATGTTCTTGCATGATCTAAAGGGTGTTAGAAAAGGGGTGTTAATAATCCAAGAAAATAAAATAATAATCAAGTAAAATCAAAATATTTACATGATTATTAAAGAGAACATGATTTAATATAAGAAAAAAGCAGAGATTTCAACAAATTTCATCTTTAAAAGAAACAAAAATCAACAACCATGCATGGGGAAAAGCTACAGAGATGTGTGTCTGTCTCTCAGACTATGATAAGGAATATCTGATAGCCATTGGTGAAAATTTGGATTAGAAAAAAGTTGTTCCGATTTGTAGATTCTTGTGCCTGTATAATGCCATGTATATGAAATGTTAGCATCAGTGTAACAAAGGCTTGTTTCAAATGACTCGGATGAAACTTAGAACTCAAATGATTGCTGCATCCACAGAGTCTCTGGCCATTGATGCAATCCAGATCATCAAAACACCACCTCCAACACTCCTCTGCATGATTTATCCCGTGTTCTATGGTTAGTGCTTTGCATATTTCAAAACAAATTTATAGATATCAGCTACAACTGATTACCAGATAAAAATTGTCTGCCAAGAAGCTTGACAACATATTCCCGGCTGCTTTGTAGCAGGTGAGAATTATGTAAGCAAGTGGTGTTGAATGCTCATTGCTAGCTTGATCTCTCGGTGTATGAACCTAGCCTCAATTATAATCTCTGTAGCATAGCTCATTTTACTTTCACATTATTTGATTGTAGTCTACAGTATATAATTCTATTGTATGAAATACAAATGTTTTTCATATTTACATCTGGTGTCTTTGTTTCTGTATAGCGGTCGTTTCTAAGTACATCCTCGAGTCGAAAACGCATGCTCAAGGATCATGACATGCTTGGAATTTTCTCCATTACCCTTACTTTCCTTACATGCTAGAGTTTCTGGTAGCAAAACAAGGGGCTGAAGAAGGTGCAGCCGCAGATGATTCACATTCTTGTCAAGCAAATGGTTAAACAATGGAGGTCCGAAAGGGTAAAAAGGAGGCATCTCCTTGATCTTATGAAGGGCCACCTGACGTGGAAGCACTTGCATATGAGCTTTAGTACCATGTGAGTGTTTTTACCACAATTATCATCCTCAATGATTTTGATGCATGACTACATATATTTCCTCATTCATATCTTTCAATGAGAATTTATTCTCATTTTACTTGAGGAAGAAACAACACATTTGGCTAAACAATTTAACCAATTTATTTCATCATGCTACACTGTTTAACATTCTATTTAACTTTTCGGTGTCCGAGGCTTTGGCGATTCCGAGAGCTATCATAAGAATGTCTATAGCATTTTTCTTCTTTTATAAGGCATAGAATATATATTGTAGGGTTCTTAACTGTGTTGTGTGTGTATGCATATGGAACAAGTGGTTGACTGTTTTATTCCCTTGCACTGTTGTCAATTTGGTTTATCATGTGGGTCTGTTTCATGGCTTCAAGGAAACTGGTTCATGGAGCTTGCTTGACTCAAAGGCTAAAAGATAATTTAAAGTCTAGATGCTTAGTTTGGCTTTTTTTGATAAATAAATTCTATAATCATAAAAGTTTAATATGCGGGTTATTCATGGAGGAAAGAGGCTTTATTCCGTCGCTAAAAATACAACCAACACCGATGAGAATGATCAGATTTTGAGAGATTTAGGAATTTAAAATTTGGGAACTAGAGATTGGTGGAGGCTCGGAAATCTTTTGTTTTTCCACCTTTGTCAGATTGTAATACTTTAGGTTGTTGAACCCACAGGGACTGTATCGACTTCACTACCTCTTACGGCTGCACTATAAAAAGTAAAAACACAAGTAATTGTTGAGTTAAGATCACTAAATTAACTACTAAAACTAAACTAAATATTAAAGAAATAAGGATTAATAAAGTGAGGCTAAGTTGCGTACTTCGTAGAGGAGAATCAAGTTGTATTAAGTATCCACTTATTAATGCAACGGGTTGAACTGCCGCCTCGACGGGTCGCACAAAGGGTCGCCGTAGCTGCCTAGGCAGGGTTATGCCTTGTCGACAATTCAACATTCCATAGTTCGATAGAGCATCCTTGTATGTCTTCTTCCTTATCCCTAAGCGAAGAGAACTATTGAAACCCACGTCTTGATGATATCTCCCGGCGTGAATCAAGGGCGGACAACAACCAAACACATGCGTCTTGTTAGTCGCTGAAATCCTGGGCGGTTAATCTCTTAACTGGATTAGTCAATGCTCATGAGCAAAGACCGTATTCTCTCGTTTCGTAAGCCTAACTCTCCCGATATTAGACAAATGAATTTTTCTTCACATACTATCATCTCGAGCTCATATGCAAAGAAGAGTAAATGCCAAGAGAGAATAAACTATGAAATAAGTTTAGCATTAATAAATATCTAACATAACACAATCATCTTCTCCAACTACTCTACAAACAACCTAAACCTCCGAAGAAGTTTAGAACATGATGTAGTCGACGGCTAAAAGTATTTTTTAGAGTAAACTCCGACTTGCTAGATTAAGCCTAATGTGTGCCTTATATAGGTCAAGCCCTAGGTTAAAGCTTTCCATGCAAGGAAAGAGTTTTAAAGAGGAGAGAAGTATAATTCCTAATTAAACTATAACAGTTAATTCTTATTTCCTAAAATATCTCTTCTTTTTCGCACGTGACTTTGACCTAGGCTTGACTCCATAATTTGGCTCCATCTTTTTATCGCTCTTTGTCCGTTAAGATCAACATCTTTTTCTCTTTCTATCGAGCACTGGTTGTCATCTTTGCTCTGCGCCGCGGCCTCAAAAAGTGCTGCCGTGGCGGGTGCTTCATCTGCACTCTCGCATCTATCTTCTCAATTGGCCATCTTCATATGTAGTTTCCTGTCTAAGAAAGAAAACTATCAAATGCATCTGTTTTATGCCAATTATTAGATGAATTCATGAATTGTATGTTTGGATGTTGAAGTATAGAAAATATACAGAAATATCCATTAATGTCCTTAATTATGTCCTTTATTAGTAAATATCGAATGGGAAAATGGTATTAAAAATAGGATTTTTATGCATTCATCAGAGATTTCAAATTTAAAGATAATTTGGGACTATTTTATTTTATTAACTTATTTCTTTATTTTTAAATATAGTTTTAAAATTTTAAAAAACCGATGTATATTAGATAATAATGAAAATTAACATACGTTAATTTCATACATTAATATTTTTAGATATATATTTGACTCAAAATATATTTTAAATATTTATCTAAAAAATATAATTTAAACGCTATTTAACACTTAAACCTAATTTAAATCCTTACTTACTTTATTTGTCTGCCATCTATATGGTGAAAACCGAAAGCCAGCCATTTCGAAATAAAAAAGCAGAGTCTTATCTTTCTTAAATCGGGAAGTTTTATAAACCATTCTTTCTCCCACGAGATTAGAAATTATTGTTTTCGGCATGTAATTAGTAATTACACCATATAAATATAGATAATATAAATATATTAATACGTCAAAATTTATAAAATCTAAAGTTAGAGATGGATACGGGTTAGATTTTCAACCCACTCATATTTGATCCGAATTTCAAACCCTTTCATCTGCTATTCGACCCGATCCAGATTTAGGATAGAAAAAATTCGATTCGACTCAATTCAAGTTTTAAGCTTCAAAATTTGACTTGACTCGACCTGAGCTATTAAAATATTAAGGATCTGATTATAAAAAAAAAAGTGACTTAATTGTATAAAATATATATAAAGAGCTATCATTATTATAAATGTACCTAAAAATATATGAAAAGTTACGGATTAATCCCTACCTAAAGTATTACTATATTAAAATCTATAGAATGTATAATTTTGAATATAATAACGTTTGATTGAACAATTATTTTAATTTTTGTTTTTTAATAATTCAATTTAAAATTTTTCATTCTAAGTCAAAATAATTTTCGCAGATGAAAACGGTTAATCATTAGACGTTAAATAACTTGAATGACATGACAAACATATATAAATAGTAGTGTACATTAATATGATAATATATAAGGATGGGCACGAAACTCGAACTCGACAGATTTTGACCCGACTCGATCCGATCAGGTCGGATTTTTTGATGGAAAATTCAGGTTTGGGCGGGGTTATTTTAAGGGTGATCTTGGGTTGGTTCGGGTTTAGGGTGAAAAAAATCTGACCCGACCCAAGACTAATAGTGCAATTTTTCATATATATTTTAGGGATATTTGTAATAATGATCCCTTTTTATATATATTTTATACTATTAGGTCACTAAAATTATTTTTTTACAATCAGGTCACTAAAATTTTATTTTTTACAATTAGATCTTAAAATTTATTTTTTTTACAATTAAGTCTCTAAAATTTAATTTTTTTAATGATTCGGGTCGGATTTTTTTCACCCTAAAACCGGATCAGATCTGGTGGTGGGTGGAGGGTATGATTCTTCGGGTCAAATACGGGTGGACCGAAAATCCGACCCGATCTGACTCATTCCCATCTCTAATAATATCATGTAAGGAAATATGTTGATTTGAAAAGGCGTTATATCATTCAAAAATTAATTATATAAAATATAAAATATTTTTTTTGATGGCTTATCATTTTGTATAATCATTTTAATTTTTTTAACATCATTTTTAATAATTTTTATCTATAAAAAGATATTTTGATCCATAATAATTAATCAAGCAAACATTGATGATGATTTTTAAAATTATGCCTAAGACAATTTTACTATTCAAAACAAAATAGACAATTTTATTGTGGCCGCATGCATGTATTTCCTCTTGAAAGGATTATCTCGTAATTTAATTATACTTATTATTATGTATATATTTTAATTAAATTTAAAAAATGATGAGCCACGTGATAAAAAAATTCATCTTTATAAAAATGGCAATTTTTATATAAAAAACATCAACATGCTATCCATCGTAGATAAGGAAATTAAACCTAATTTCGCCATTAAAACAACCAAATGGGACACGAATGGGTCGATATGATTAGTTAGTCGTGGCCACTTTCAAGCTTTACCACCACGAGAAATTATATTATAAATCTTTTTCACTGTGATTCTTGTTCTCAACTAATTAGATTCATCCATTTTATATATTTTTAAGGTGAGAATCACTTCTTTCCTATTTGTAATAGATGAATGAGTAGTTATCAAGTAGTTATTTAAAGATGAACGATCCTGATTGCATGGATCACGAATGACGTGATGAACAGAGTCCATGAAATAATCTCTCCACCACCACATAGAAATAAAAACACAAATAAATGAATTCTCATACGAATAATAAGCTTAATTCTATGAACTCAAGTTTAAATCGAGTTTAATTAAATCGAGTATGAATTGAATTTTAACTTAGTTAAATTCGAATAACTTATGATTTTGTCTAATCACATTTATAACTCTAATTATTATTATTATTATTATTATTGAGTGAATTTATTAATAACAATGGAATATTATTATTATGATCTCATAACATATATTTTAGTACATTTAGTTTTTAAAAAATAATATATTATATTTTTGAGATAAATATCGAATAATTTAATTTAATTCATTAAATATTTAAATCGTGTTTAAACTCAAATTAAACTTTAATGAATTAAACTTAAATAATTCATTATCGTGTCTTCTTTCGCCAGAATCTTAACTCCCCAATTAGAATTACCTTGGTATTAATTACAATCAACTTTCATTTTCAGAAGAAAAAACTCGTCTATATACTTTGTTTCATATCTCAGTTGTGTGGTCCCTTTGACCGGTTGAGTGACACTAATGCCTATAATATTTCCATTGAAATTGTCCTAAAAGATGTAGATTCGGAAGATTTCACATCATGAAGCCAAGTGTTGTTTGATTTGGCAAAGGGTTTGTTTTTCGGACAACTTTTCAATGAAAAACAAGCATCTTTAACGTTGGGGGGGGGGGGGGGGGGGACCAAACCAAACAAGGTTCCAGATTCGGCAACTTCACACAAACTACACATGAACTGTATCAAAGGAATGGGGTAACCACAACTCTCAGGACTTAGCTTTGTAAGTTTTAAAATAAAGTTTATGTTATAAAATAAAAATTCAAATAATTCAAAATTTTAATTAGTGGATTAATTTTTTAGTTTGAGTCGAATCTTTTAAAATTTTTATACGATTCAACTTGATCGAACACTCAACTTTAAAAATGATATCAAATTTTCAGTTTGAGCAACTAAATGTAAAATTTCGAGTATGAGTGAATTTTCCAATGTCAAGTGACATTAGGAGATTACGGTAGCATCATTACTTTATCTTACCTTAATATCATATCCTTTAGCATGCATTTAATTATGATACACCTGAAGCATGATCGAGCGATTATGTATCTATTGAGATGTGTTAATTCCGTGTTCATAATCATTATTTTTATTTAGAGGTAGATAGGTGAATTGTGTGTTGCAGAGCACCATCAAAAAAATGACTTCAACATTGACTATTATGGTAGAGTATAAGCAAGAGTGTTCGAATTCGGGTACCTAAATATTCGGGGTACGAGTAAGGGTGTTCAAATCTAGAACAAATATTACTGTAACACTATAGCTGATTCAAACGCGCACTTTTGACACGCGACAAATTTATAAGATTTTTCGATCATCGTACAGATTATCTTGTCTCAGTGGCTAAGATAATGGTTGTTATTTCTGAAAATTACGGGTTTGAACACAAATATTGCAGCACAATGATTGAAGATCAATGTTCAATAATTGAGAACATATTCTAAAACAAATATTACTGTAACACTATAGCTGATTCAAAAATAATAAAGATTTACCGATGATCGAGGTGCCTTTAAAGTAAAAATTAGGCAGAAATTTTTTTTGTCGACCTAGATTAATTTTGGCCATGTCGTCTTTGCAGCTGCTCTGTTCAACAAGGGTCGGGTTGGGAGTCGGGAATTAAGAATAAAAATTTAAGGTTTATGATAAGATTTTGCATACAAAAAATAACAAGGCAATAATAACATAAATTAATGCGAGTAAAAGAGATAAGATTTAATATAGTTTAGTTTTAATTATCTCTATGAATGAGAAAAGCAAATAATCCACTATTAACATAGAGAACATGAAGAGTACAAATACATGATATCACATTATTCTAACTAAAACACTCTTTCTAACGTCCATACAATACTTGTTTCTACGACATAGTTGTTATAGTTGTAAAGATCCTAAAAGTTGTTATATATCTCCAGAATAATTCTCTCTAATTCAATTTTTCTCTAGTTATTCTAAAGGTTAAACTTAGTTTATATTTATAGACTCAAAACTTAGTTTCAGCACTAGTGGTGTTCATTAGTATTCGATGCCTGTTATAGATTCATCCTATTTTTTTATTTACTATCAGTAATTTTTTTATTGTTATTATTATCGTCTGTATTTGATATAATAATTTAAAATTAGGATTATGGATATCATTTTTTTATTTTAAATCTTGCTTAACATTTAATAATAATAAACTATGACAGGTCATAACAAAATAATCCATGTCAATATGGTGACTAAAATAGAAGTAATTTAAAAATTATTGATTAATTTTTTTTAATTTTAATGAGTAAAATAGAAGTGAAAAGATACTTGAGTGTTGAATTTTGTAATTTAACCCTAAATTTCAATAAGAGCTTTACTTAGAGGCGGCAAAAGGGTTATTCAATTCGGGTTCGGTTCGAATTGTTTCGGTTCGGTTCATTTTGGGTTTGTTTGCATTTAGTTTAGATTTAGTTCGGGTTTCAGTTTCGGTTTTAATTTAGTTGTATGATAATTCGGGTCAGATATCAGATCGGTGATTCGAGTCAATATCGGATCAGTTGTTTTTGGGTCGGGTTAATGTCGGATCGGATTTCGAGTCGGGTCCATGTCGGGTCGTTCGGATCGGTTCAGATCGAGTCAATCTTTGAATTTTTGAGTTAATTTAGTTTGAGTTGGACTTGAGTATGAATGTAATCGTGTATATTATATATAGAATTAATCATATATTCTTTTTTCTTTTTTTGAAGAATGGTGTAGGATGACTCAAGAATTATGACATTTCATATTGGAATTGTTTTAAAATTTTTTGCCTCGTTTTTTATTCGAGTAAAATCAGTATTGATAATTTAAGAGCTAATATCATTTTTGTAAATACATGGATTCATTAATAACATCTTGGTCATTTTTATAACACCCCAAATTTTGGTCCCAATTCGAAAATTAATCTTAGTTTTATCTGTAACTAAATATCACTTTTGAACAAAAGTTATTTATTTAAGACTTGTTTTTATGTTGCTAGGTGCATTTTCTAATTTCTATCTTCAAATTAGCTGTGTTATTTTCTTATATGAATATTTTCAAATACAAACACCATTTACATCGTAGATTACTGGTCTTTAGTGTTTACTACGAGTTGATGAATCAAACAAATGAGATAAAGCAATCACAGCCGTCCACCTGTGCAAAATATCCCATATGGGAAGTTAAATAATTAATAAATGTTGGAATTATAAGATAAATATATAAATAAAAACAAAACCCAATAAAGGTAATAGAACAGTAAAGAAAGTGGCAAAAAACAGGTGTGCATATAACAAGCCCAAAAATAGAATTCCAGAAATAGAAAGTGTCTGAAAGGAAGAAAAAAATACTGAGTGGTGGCAGTGCGGAGAGAGGACAGGATGAAAGCGATCTATCACTGCTTACCACACAAATTAATTATGGTCTTTTTTTTATTTGGTAAAATTTTAAAAATATGATAATTTAAAAAAATATATATTTTTTAAATATTATACTAATCATTTTATTTGGCCTTTTAATTTCACTTCTTTTATATTTTAGTCCCCAAGCACATTCTAAAATATCATTTCCTTTGCACAATGAAAGTTAAGGATTACATTAAATAAGACTTTTACTATATTAATCTCTCTTAACAATTAGCCAAGCAACGTTGCATGCATTAACTTATCATATGTGAGAGAGTTTTGCTGTAATTGCATTGAGATGTTCAGTAAAGTGTTATTGATTTTATTCTTTCCTTACATTGATGATACGTACATGCAGATGACTTCGAGATATATGCAAAAGACAAAATATGGGTAATTATAACAACTTAATTTGATCTGGATTATGGAAATTTGTTTACCTTAAGTTTGAGTTATAAAATTTTTAGAGAAAGGAAGTTTTTTTTTTTTTAAAGATGATAAAATATAAAATTTTAAAATTTTGAGGGTTAAATTAAAGATAAAATAAAAATAAAATACTTATTTAATGATTATCTAAGTAAGTTATCCTTTTTATTGTGCTAAATCGTCTTTTCGTTAACCTTTAACGACTTTTAACGTCGGAGTGACCATAAATTTACAGCTTGAAAACGTATGTGAATGTATTGGTTGATTTTCAAAATCAGTGACTAAATTTGTATTGGGGACAAACAAGCATGACTACTGCAATAATTAACCCATTTATATATGATTCATATTTTGACATGAAACCCAAAACCGATGCTTTAATATTCCTTATTTATCTTTTTTCACTGATCATTCATATTGATAAGAGTACACTAATCCTATATTTTATACTCTATTCAACTCAATTATTACTTGTATTTAAAAGAATTAGATAATAATAGACAATTATGCATATTTTATATATTTCAGCATCCATGCAGTTATTTATTGATTTTATACAATATTTGGTAGAAAACAGGTACGATTATAGTTTTTTTTTTCTTAGATAGGAATTATGCCACCTAGATACCAGATATTATTGAAAGATGGTGAATGAAGGAAGAAGTAGATCGGACCAAACAAGGACAAGATGCAGAGCAACACCCGCCATGGTGGCAGATCTTGCCACCACGACAATATTGGAACGAACATAAATGGAGTGCGATAGAAAGAGAATAAAGATATGAATCATTTGAGACAAGTTCGAAGAAAAACAAAACAAGAAAGAACGAGGAAAACCTTGGTCAAAATCGTATGAGAAAAGAGTCCTAATTGGAATAAACTATGAAATAAAATAAAGGACTTTTATTTATGTACGAAAATTGTATTTTATTTCAAGTCTATTTTCTACTATAAAAAGGTTTTCCCTGGGTTTAGCCTATAAATACAATGCCCTATGTATAGGAGATAACAATCAAGAGGCCCTAAATAAAAACCTAGCCACCACATCCATCGATATGTTCTAAATCTTTCCTAAGGTCTAGGTTATTTTGTGGAGTAGTTGTGGAAGAAGAGTGTATTTTGTTTGAATCTTTATTAATACAAGTTTGATTCATAGTTTATTTGCTCTTGGTTCGTACCATTTCTTGCACTCAAGATCGGAAGACAAGTGTGTGAGGAAAAATCTATTTGTCTATACTTGGGAGAGTTAGACTCATGAAACGACTGAATACAATCTTTACTCTTGAGTATTGACTAATCCGACTTAGGGATAAGTTCGGGTTTCAACGACTAAAAGGTACATAATATCAGTTGATGGTTATCCTTGATTCACGCTAGGAGGTATCATCAAGACGTGGTCATCAATAGTACTCCGAATTAGGGATAAGGTGGAGTTATCAAAGGACGTCCTGTCGAACTATGAGTTGTCAACTTGTCGTCAAAGCTTAAACCCGTCGAGGTAGCCAAGGCGACCCTTCAAGAATCCGCCGGGGTGACAATCTTGACTTTGCATTAATAAGTAAAAGACAATTTACATTCGGAATCCACACTACGAAGCAATATAACCTGACCTATCCATTTTTTCTTAATTTCATCGATTTTTTTATTTTATTTGCATTAGTTAATAAAGTAGTTAATTACAAACTAACTTGAAATACTTTTTTAATTTAATTTTTCAACGAGGATAAAATATGTTGTGTAGGTAAATCAGTCCCTGTGTGAGACGATATCATTTATAAAGTGTAGTTGTCGGGGAGTGGCGTTTTTAACTTAGCCATTTATTAATCTTGCATTTTATTTTTATTTTGTTTAGTTTATTTTTCAATTTAATTCAGTTTGTTTCATTATATGACCAGATCAAGCCCTTCTGTTGAAGACTATCGTTTTGAACCAGATATTGAACTTATAACACGTGTACTCCGCCAAAGGTTAAGAGCAGTAATGAACCCGTTACCTAGACAACAAGGAAACAACGCCTCTATGAATGCCTTCGTGGCAGGCAACGCAACAGTATTCGTAGTTGTAGATCTAGTAGATCTTCCTGCACTCGAAAGAGTCATAACAATACAAGATTACTTGGAATAAGGTCTAGATTGACTCACACTTGTAGTAGTAATGCCTAATATAGAAGTCCAGCACTTCGAACTAAAACCAATGATGTTTAACATGATAAACACACTTGTTCATTTTGGTGGATCAGATAATGAGGATGCCTTTCAGCATCTAAAATCTTTCCTGGAGATATGCAACTCTTTTAAATTACCAGGAGTATCCGACGACATCCTGAAGCTCAAGTTATTCCCTATTCCCTAAAGGATAGGGCCAAATCATGGTTAAACAATCTCAAACCAAGCTTGCTAAATTCATGGACATAGTTGTGTCGTAGCTCTCTTGCCCGATTCAACTACACCAATATGAAAAACAAACTTAGAAATGATATTACACCATTCAGGCAAGAAGACGACGAATCTATGTATGAGGCATGAAAGAGATACAAAGAATTATACCGTAAATTTCCAATGTATAGATTACCCGGATGGAAATAGATATCCATCTTCTATAATGTAGTGAATACACTTACGAGGATAATGCTTGATGCCTCAGAAAATGATACATTTTGGGGCCGATCACCTCATGAAAATTTAGAGATTTTGGAAAGACTCGCCAAAAACGATTACCAACATCCAACAACAAGGAAAATAGTAGTTAGGCAAGGGGTAGCAAATTTGGACTTTTCAAATTCAATCTTGGCCTTATTATCATCTCTGACGAATATGGTCAAGGATTTACAAAAGTCAAGCAATGTTCAAGAAGTCAAGGAAATCACCCAATTTTGTGAATTATGTGATAATAACCATGATTCTTCTAAATGCCCCCATAATCCAGCTTCTATGTTGGAAATTTTAATAGAAACTGATAAGTGCTCTACACACTATCACTTTTTACACCTTTTGTTGGCATTAATCACCGAATTTACACCCACTCGGACCAATGCATGTACTTAATGTGATATATTTAGAATTTATGCTTGTAGAGATAATATTTACAGAAAAGGCACGTTTTACTGCATTTTCATATCTGTGCAGGAGAACCGGTGCTGCGACAGGACCTGATGCCGAGGCAGCAGCTGAGAGCCAGGAAGCAAGACTGTAGACTATTGGAAGATAAAAATCCAAGGGACGTGTCTGAACGTGAAGCCCATGGATCGGAGCTGGCTAGCATGAGGAAAAGCCCAAGACAAGGCCACGCGAGAAAGCCCCCTTAGCCGAATTAAACTTGGAAATATTTTAATTATGTACATGACTTGTTCCCTACTCCAAGTTGTATTCTACTTAGGAAAGGTTTGCCCTAGGTCTATCCTATATAAAGACCTAGCCACCCAATGTAACAGATATAGAGAGAATACGAGAAAACCTAGAGAAAAAGAGCCGACTTATAATCTTGTTTTCTTTCTCTCCACTATGTTCTAAGCTTCTTTAGGGTTTAGGTGAAGGTTGTTAGTATTTGTGAGAGGAGATTGTACTTTTTATTTGATTCAATGCAATAAAGTTATCAAGGTTTGCTTATCCTTTATTATTCCTTGTTCTTGCATTCAAGCCCGGGAGGGAAGTTTGTGAGTAATCCATTTATCTAAGCTCGGGAGAGTTAGATTCACGAAAGGGGTAAGTACGGTGTTTCAATCGCTAAACTCTAACTCGGCCTAGGGATAGGTTATGAGTTTCAGCGGCTAAAAGAAGTATGAGATTGGTTGGTGAGTATAATTGGTTCACGCCGGGAGGTATCATCAAGGACTAGTCATCAACAACACTCTGACTTAGGGATAAGCGGAGTCATTCAAGGTCATTTTGCCGAACTTTGGTAAGGTCTACCCACGAGCAAGGGATTGCCGCGGCGGACAAGTATCGTCGCTGCCAAGGCAGTGAAGTGCAGTGCTGCCGAGGCAGTGATATACGATTGCATTGAGCAGAGACAAGTCAATCAAATCCACAATACAACACAACTGGATCCTAACCCATCTCTCTCTATTATTAAATCTCTTTACTTTGCTTAGTTATTTTAGTTTAATTAAACCAAACATCAATCACTTGTGTTTTTCTTTATTTCTTTCTATAGAACAAGAAGACGAAGAAAACATATTAAGTCTACCAGTCCCTGTGGAGACGATAATCCGATAATTACTTATCACTTATTACTTTCAATGTGTCCACTTGCACTAAACGCGCACTTTTGACACGCGACAGAAACAATATGTCGAACACATATAATCCAACATGGAGGAAGTGTCCTAAATTTTCATGGAGCAACCCCAACAAAGCACTAAATCCTCAACCACAGAATATGCAACCCACAAGTTTCCAACAGAATATTTGAACACCTCAACAACAAATGTCTTCGTTTCTTTAAATCATTTAAAACACTTTTAACAAGTCCTTGAAATATTCTCAAACTTATTTTTCAAGTTGTTTGGACATAAAACCATTTTTAAAATATTTTCAATTTATTCCAAAACTAATTTTCAATTACTATATCAAAATATTAGTTTTATAATCTCCCCTTTTTGATATAACAAAACCAACTTGAAAAAATTGTTTTTGAGATTGCTCCCCCTTTGTGAACTTAATCTTTGAATAAGAGAATTAAAAATGTTAAAACATTAAAGTTCACCCTTACTCAATAAACCATTTGAGAAATCAACTTTTCACAACATTCTCTCCCTTTTTGTTATATCAAAAATGGTTCAAAACAAGTTTAAAACTCTTTAAAGCTCATAACAAAGGAGAGTTTAAAAATTCCAATTCTTTTAAAAATCAAATATCAAGAGTTAGTTTATAAAAAAAAAGACTTCTCCTTACTCAAGACATCACTAAAGTGTTAGTCCAACATATATAATAATCCTAGTTGAAATGAAAAAAATAAGCAAAAGAAAAACAAATTCAACTAGAAATTTCACCACACTTAAATCAAAGGTAGGATGTGAAGCCTTCCTTATTCAAGTTTCCTAGTTATGTGTATGAAGGTCCCCCTTAATCTTGCAATTGGTTGCTTATATCTTCATCACACCTAAAATAAGACAATAAAGTAATTTTTGGTATCCAAATTGCTTTAGATCCTTTAACGTTAGTAGCACATAATTTAGTCCCCTTAGGAATCCATTTTTCAGTTTCATCCTTTTTGGTTGAAATGATTAGTCCTTTTGGGACCCAAACACTTCTAAAACATTTTCCATCAATAAATCTAGGGGCACTAGATTTTCTCATGTAAAATTTGATTTTCCCAAAATATTTTTCTTTTGAAGTTCTTTTGAAATCAAATCTTTTTCTTTCTTAAGATCATCTAAAGCAATTTGATAATTTTTTTTCCATATTTTGAAACAAATTTTGTAAATTGAAAACTTTAAGCTCAAAATCTTTTAATTTTGCTTCAAATTCGAAATTGGTTTTTGAAAGCAAATCATTTTCTAATTTAAGCTTTGAAATCATCTTTTTATTTTTAGAAAATGAAGTCTTGAGCTCAAAAGCCAATTTGTCATAGGCTTCTTATAACTCATCAAATGAATATGAATTTAAACTAGATGAGCTAGAAGTTACCTCCCCCTCATTGAAGGCCATCAAGCATAGGTTGGCTTCTTCATTTTCGGTGGAGTCCTCATCACTCCAAGTAGCCACATATACTTGCTTCTTTGAAGATCATCCCTTTATGGTTGACTTGTGAGAATCCTTCATTTTCTTCTTTGATTCGTGCTTTGAGGATTTCTTACTTTTATTCCTCATGAATCGATCGAAGTCAATGAAGAGTTGGGCAAACTCTTCATCTTCTTCATTATCCTCATCACTTGAATCTTCAAAGTGGATGCACTTGGAGGATTTGAGAGCAATGGTGTTGACATTTACACCAAGCTCTTGTAACTTGTTCTTCCCCATCAATCTAATCCATTCCATATTCTTCTCCTCTTCTCTTCCTTTCATCATAATTTGATGTGTTAAGAGTAACCCCATGAGTTCATCAAGCTTGAGATTCTTTAAATTCTTTGCTTCGATGATGGCGGTCCTTTTCGAGTCTCATGACTTGGGAAGAGAATATATAAGCTTACGAAGAAGCTTCTCCTCTGGAATGATCTCTCCATATCCTCTAAGTCCATTATTGATGTTGAAGAATTGATCGAACATCTTTGCTATATCCTCTTCCGGATTCATCTTGAAGTTCTCATACTCTTGGTTGAGGAGTCCAATCTTTGTCTCATTTACTTTGTTTGTACCCTCGCATGCGAATTCTAGATTGTCCTAAACTTCATTGGCAATCTCACAAAAAGAAATCTTCTTATATATGGTTGGATGGAATGCACAAATGAGAATGTACAAAGCCTTGCTATTTAGCATCATCTTCTTGTAATCTTCCACGCTCCATTCTGCCTTAGTTCCTTTTGGCACAAATGGTCCATCTTCCACTATATCCCAAAGCTTTTAATCTCTTGAGTTGATGAAATACTTCATTCTTATATTCCATTAGGAGTAGTTGGACCCGTCAAAGAATGATGACTTATCAATAGATTGAGCGATGAAATATCGGTTGATCGGTAATTGGTCTAGCTCTCCGGATTTTCTCAATAGGATGTTAATTCCTCTCGATTGAGCCTCGCTTTGATATCAATTGTTAGACTTGAATATGCTAAATGAATAACCGATTTTGGCTTGCCAAGTGATGGAGAACGCTTAATTTGAGTGCTAGTTGTGGAAGCAAAAGGATAAGAATTGAACACAAGGATTTTAGAGTGCTTCAACCTTCGAACAAGCATCTACATCCACTACCTTAGCTTCATACTAAGGATTTCCACAATTCACTAAGAATTCAACCTTTTAAGAAACAATGGGATAACCTTACAAACCTTGATTCACAACCCGAATCAAGCATCCAAAGTTCACAACCGAACTTTGGGAATTCACCACAAAGAGAATTCTTAAGCAAACTTGTAATCCTTCTAATAAGGCTAATTGTTTGCAAATAATCTCTCAACCAATCCTAAGACACTTGAGCACACATAAACATTAAGCTCATAAGTGTTGTCTAACCAAAAGATGAGAATTAATCTTTAAGACAAATCTTTCATCATATTGTTGTTACAATGTAAGTATTCTTCTTATCTTGATGCTTGAGGCTTCTTTTTATCATCCCAATTGAGTTTCTAGACGTTGGTGACCGTTGGGATTGATTTGGAGCCGTTTGGAGATGATTTTGATGCTTATTTCTGCTTCTGTTATGATTGGTATCGAAACACGTGAAAACTGTTTCGATACAACTATTTTGGGAAATAGCCATTGAACCTGCATTTAATAACAGGTATCAAAACCCCTTGGAGGCGTTTCGAAACCCTTAGCTCATGGTATCGAAACAGGCCTTAGCCATTTTGATACTACTCCTAGCCGTTGGGTTTTTATAAAATCGTTAATTACCATTGAGGGTGCATCGAAATAGGTATCGAAACCAAAACCCACAATGGCAAAAGGTATCGAAATAGTTCAAGATCGTATCGAAACGAATGTGTAATTTTGCCTTTAAAAAATATGGTTGTATCGAAACGTTTGGGTTAAAAACACTTTTTTGGTTTCTTTAAATCATTTAAAACAAATTTAACAAGTCTTTGAAATAGTCTCAAACTTATTTTCAAGTTGTTTGGACATAAAACTAGTTTTGAAATATTTTCAATTTAGTCCCAAACTATTTTTCAATTATTATATCAAAATATTAGTTCTACATATTTCCATAAAATTCTTGGGCTTAGATTATTTTGCATTGTGATAAGTGCTCAAATCACTATCACTTTTTACACCTTTTATGGGTATTAATCACTAAATTTACACCCACTCAGACCAATGCATATACTTAATGTGATATATTTAGAAGTTATGCTTATAAAGATGATATTTACAGAAAAGGCAAGTTTTACTGCATTTTTACATCTATGCAGGATAAACTCTTACCGTGGCAGCAACATGGACGAGGCAGGACCTGATGCCGAGGCAGCAGCAGAAAGACAGAAAGCAATACTGTAGGCGATTGAAAGAGAAAAATCCAAGGAACGTTTCTGGACATGTAGCACATGGATCGGAGCTGGTGAGCACGAGGAAAAGCCCAAGACAAGGCCACGCGGGAAAGTCTCTTAGTTGAAATAAACTTGGAAATATTTTATTTATGTACATGACTTGTTCCCTACTCCAAGTTATATTCTACTTAGGAAAGGTTTGCCCTAGGCCAAGCCTATATAAGACATAGCCGTCTAAGGGAATAGAGAGAAGCCGATTCTTAGAGAGTTTACCCTAAGAATCAATGTTTTCTTTCTCTCAAATTATGTTCTAAGCTTTCTTAGGGTTTAGGTGAAGGTTGTTAAGTATTTGTGAGAGGAGATTGTACTTTGTTCTTTGTTTCAATGCAATAAAACTATCAAGGTTTGCTTATCCTTTGTCATTCTTTGTTCTTACATTCAAGCTCTGTAGAGAAGTTTGTGACTAATCCATTTATCTAGAGTCGGGAGATTTAGATTCACGAAAGGGATAAGTACGGTGTTTCAATCGTGAAATACTAACTCGGCCTAGGGATAGGTTAGAGTTTCAGCGGCTAAAAGAAGTGTGAGATTGGTTGGTGAGTATAATTGATTCACGTCGGGAGGTATCATCAAGGACTAGTCATCAACAGTACTTCGACTTAGGGATAAGCGGAGTCATCCAGTGACACTTTGCCAAACTTTGGTAAAGTCCACCCACGAGGAAGGGATTGTCGCGGCGGACAAGTATCGTCGCTGCCAAGGCAATAATCCGCAGTACTGCCGAGGCAGTGATGTACAATGGCATTGGACAGAGACAAGTCAATCAAATCCACAATACAACGCAACTGGATCCTGCTCTCTCTCTTAATCAGATCTCATCTTCTTTATTCTTAGTTTTCTTTATTTCAATTTGTTTAGTTTCATCAAACCCAAATTACCTGTGTCTTTATTTTATTTTATTTTACAGAGCAAGAAGACGAATGAGGCATATTAAGTATATCAATCCCTATGGAGAAGATACTCGATTATACTAATTACTTTATTACTTGCGATGTGTCCACTTGCACCAATTGCTCACTTTTGACACGCAACAAGTTTTTGGCGCCGTTGTCGGGGATTGACAACTAAATTTTGTTTTCTTTATTTTCTTGCTTTTAGTTTTTAATTTTTATTTTAATTTGTTGTTTTCCTTGGTGTATGACCAGGGCCAACCCAACCAAACCTTTGTACGAGTTAGAACCAGAGATCGAACGTACACAGCAAAGGTTGAGGAGACAAATCCAAAGAGCTATGGCAGATCATCCGGCAGGACAAAACTTAATTGCCGGCAATGGAGGTCTTTCGCCGCCATTAGGGCCGCAACAGCTCACTGTCAGAGACTTCCTGGAAGAGGATTTAAATGGATTAAACCCAGGAGTCGTTACACCGTTGATAGAAGCAGTCCACTTTGAGCTAAAACTTGTCATGTTCAATATGCTCAACACTATTGGACAGTTTGGTGGGTCTGTGACTGAAGATGCAAGGCAACACCTCAAGTCATTCATGGAGATATGCAATTCTTTCAAAATCCAAGGAGTCCATGAAGATGTCTTGAGATTAAAATTATTTCCCTATTCACTGAGGGATAGGGCAAAAACCTGGTTAAATAGCATTCCAGCAGGATCAATAGGATCTTGGAGTGAACTTTGTCGTGATTTTATTACACGTTTCAATCCTACAAATTTATATGATCGAATTCGTAATAAAATCACTTCTTTTCGACAGGTAGATGACGAACCTATGTATGAGGCATGGGAGCGCTACAGAGAATTATTGCACAAGTGTCCTTTGCATGGATTTCCCCTATGGACACAAGTCACCATGTTCTATAATGCCACGAATGCCCCGACAAGGATGATGTTAGATGCCTCGGCAAACGGAACACTCCTTGACAAAGCACCTGAGGAAGCTATTGAGATATTGAACAAACTCGCAAAGAATGATTTTCAATTTCCTACATCTAGGCGAGGAGGAGTAAGATGCCAAGCCACGGCGAATGAGTTAGACACATCAAATTCAGTGGCAGCACAATTGACCTCTCTTACTAAGATGGTGTAAAATTTGCAACTATAACAAAATACCCGTGAGGTTAAGGTGATTGATTCTTTTTGTGATTTATGTGGAGGTAACCACAATTCTTCTGATTTTATGAATCAAGAAACCGATATGTATGTTGGAAATTAAAAATGAACCAATATGATGTCCAACACATACAATCCCTCATGGAAGAGGCATCCGAACCTGTCATGGAGCAATCCTAACAATGCCTTAAACCCAACCACCCAACCCTCAGGATTCCAGCAACCAATGCAACATCTGTCGCCGCCGCAGGTCCAGCAGCCAATGCTGTAGCAGCAGATGCAGCAGCAATCGGTAAGTTCATTGGAGAACACTCTCAAAGCCTTTATGATGAAAACAGAGTCATACATGGCAGAGAACAGTAATTTCATCAAAATGACAGATGCTTTCATGAACTGGATCCTGCCCTCTCTCTTAATCAGATCTCATCTTCTTTATTCTTAGTTTTCTTTATTTCAATTTGTTTAGTTTCATCAAACCCAAATTACCTGTGTCTTTATTTTATTTTATTTTATAGAGAAAGAAGACGAAGGAGGCATATTAAGTATATCAATCCCTGTAGAGACGATACTCGATTATACTAATCACTTTATTACTTGCGATGTGTCCACTTGCACTAATTGCGCACTTTTGACACGCAACACATTGCTTGAGGATAAGCAATAGTTTGAGTTTGGGGGGTGATAAGTGCACAATAGTCCTTTATTTATATCTTATTCAACTCAATTATTGCTTCTATTTAATAGAATTATATGGTAATAATAGATAATTCTTCACATTTTCTACATTTTAGCATTCATGTAGTTATTTATTGATTTTATATAATATTTGATAGAAAACGGGTATGATTATAGTTTTGTCTCTTAGAAAGGAATTATGCCACCTAGATACTAGACATTACTAAGAGATGCTAAATGAAGGAAAAAGTAGATCGGACCAAACAAGGACAAGATGTAGAGCAACACCCGCCATGGCGACAGATCTTGCTGCCAGGACAACATTGGAACGAACATAAATGAGTGTGGTAGAAAGAGAATAAAGATCAAAATCGTTTAAGACAAGTCCAAAGAAAAATAGAACAAGGATGAATGTGGAAAGCCTTGGTCAAAATCGTGCGGGAAAAATGTCCTAATAGGAATAAACTAGAAAATAAAATAAAGGTCTTTTATTTATGTATGAAAATTATATTTTATTACAAGTCTATTTCTTACTATAAAAAGGTTTTCCCTAGGTTTAGCCTATAAATACCTTGCCCTAGGTATAGGAGAAAACAATCAAAAGGTCTTGAATAAAAACCTAGCCACCACATCCATCGGTATGTTCTAAATCTTCCCCAATGTCTAGGTTATTTTTTGGAGTAGTTGTGGAAGAAGAAAGTATTTTGTTTGAATCTTTATTAATGAAAGTTTTATTCATAATTTATTTACTCTTGGTTCTTACTATTTCTTGGACTCAAGCTCTAGAGAGAAGTGTGTAAGGAAAAATCTATTTGTTTAAACTCGAGAGATTTAGACTCACAAAACGAGTTAACACGGTCTTTACTCTTGAGTATCAACTAATCTGATAGAGATAAGTTTGGGTTTCAGCGACTAAAAGGGAAGTAATATCAGTTGATGATCATCCTTGATTCACGCCGAGATGTATCATCAAGACATAGTTATAAATAATACTCCGAATTAGGGACAAGGATGAGTCAACAAAGGATGTCCTGTCGAACTATGAGTTTTCAACTTGTCGTCGAAGCATAACCCCGCCGAAGCAGTCAAGGCGACCCTTCAGCGACTGCCGAGGCGGTAATCTTGACTTTGCATTAATAAGACAAAGGCAATTTAAATTCGGAATCCACACTACGAAGTAATCTAACCTGGCCTATTCATATTTTCTTGACTTCTTCGATTTTTTTTTTATTTGCATTAGTTAATAAAGTAGTTAATTATAAACAAACTTGAAATACTTGTGGAATTTAATTTTTCAACGTGCAAGATAAAATAAGTTGCATAGGTAAACTAGTCTTTGTGGTAGACGATATCAATTATACTATAACTTGGCATGGTATACACTTGTACCGAAAAAGGTATAGGACATCTCACGCACCACACATATAAATACTACTTTGAAGCTAAAAGTTAAAACAAATCTCATATATTTTTTTAATAATGTACAAAGTTTAAACTAGGGATTATAATAAGAGATAAACATAGAATTTTATGTAATGTTAAAATATTTTATAATCAAGGTTAGCATACTCTTTCTCCATAATGGAGAAGTTTTAAGGTGAGATAATAAAAAATAAGGCAATACCAAAATTCTTACTAAAAAATATAAGAATTTCGGTATGAACTTATAAAATTTTATAAGTATTTTGGTATGTACAAAAAAGTTGATACTGAAATTCTTATCATTTTTATAAAAAATCGATATAACCTCATTTTTGAATAATAATCTTCTACTTTCTTTTATGCCTCACACTAAAAATTACTAAAACAATTAAATTCTAAACTCTAACTTTAATTTTCACATCCTAAACCCTAAAGAATACACTCTACCCCTAATTTCCTATATCTTAACCATAATCTCTAACCTTAAACTCTAAACTTATTATTTAAAGCGGAGATATAATAAAAGAACAAAGATTTGTACCTTTATTTTAGTTTTATTTTAGACGCCTAAAATTAAAAAATCCCCACCAATGTGATGAATATATATGCACATATAGATTCCCTGATTTATTCCATCTCTGCTGTTCTTACACCCAAGAATATATTTCTTCATTTTGAATGCAATGTTCATGAACTGAGTTGAAAGACCTTTTTTTATTGATTTCAAGACATTGCTGATGATGGGAGAGGCAGGTGGTCTTGACCTTTCTCCATATAGAAAATTTCCATTGTTTTTTTAAAAAGAAAACCCTATGTTCTCCGTATGCAAACTGTAATAAAAATATTGCAGCATGACGACCCAGATGACGAAATGGAAATTCATTTTCTATTCAATTTATTACCTTTATCTTATTCAAATGGACATAAAAATCATTAACAAGTAGACGGAGGGTATTATTTAACCTCAAAGACTCAAATACCATTCACTTCCTAGTACATTCCTAGTATGTTTCTATCATAGTTTAGGGTTTGAAAATGAGAACTTTGAAAACTGTTAGAAAGATTTCATGTGATAGATATGAACTGTTAAAAAAAATAGATATTAATAAAAAATATATGAATTATATAAAAAAAATTAAAAATTTTAAGAAAAACGACTGTCCTAATGTCTCATCCCTTAGATAAGGGTTCATTAAACCAACTGTACATTTACCTATGTACCTATTTGGTCCCTCGTGTTTACTTCTTTTTATTGCGAGATGTTTGTTTTAGGGCTAGTTTGATATTATTTTTAGAAAGTGCGATGAAAAAAAATGCTTTTAAAGAATGATTTTAGAAAGTATTTTTAGATTGTTTGATTTAAATAGAAGTGTTCAATATTATTGTTAAAAAATATTTTTAAGTGGATAAAATATCTATTTTTAGATTTTTTTTGAAAATATAAAAAATTGATGATATAAACAAAAATAAATAAATAATTATATTTAAAATATTTAAAAAAAAAACTGAAAGTTAAAAAATTTAGCTTTTACAAAGTACCTTCCAAACCAAAATGAAAAACATTTTTGACCTAAACAATTATGTGTTCAGTATTATTTTGTTTCCTAAATCACTTTTAATCCTAAAACATGTTTTAAAAGCATTCTCAAGAGCCTTAAAGTAAAATGGTCATGAGGTAGAGTGTGTAGTAAAGGGTTAAGATGACAAAAGTCCATCTTGTCATAACCACACATCTGACTGCTTTTGCTTTGAGAGAACTGATTCGAAGGACATACATGATGGTGACTACTCAGTACCATCCCATTCATAATTTAACCTTACTTGCACATATATGTAGTCTATCAGATTCAATATAAAATGGGGTATTATTATTATTATTATTAAATCAATAATACCAACATATGAGTCAGAACAATGCCATTAAAGACAACACAGAAAAAAGTCAGAACTTGATGTAAGAAAAAAAACATTCAATAAGTTTGTTAGTGAGGGTTGTTTTTTTTAGATGAGTGAATGGTAGCCATTTTGGTGAATCCAAGTTTGGGAAGAAGGTCTAATCTGCAATGGGAATCCTGATGATGCTGCAGAATTTCCAAACAACTGTTGTTGATCACCACTTGATAGTGAAAGATCACTCCCAATTCGGATTCCGTCCCTGATTCTCGGAAAATGAATCTAATAATTCATAAGCAAGAATGTCTTAAAAAAGGAAGTAATTTTGGTTAAAATTAATGTCCGAATCAATCAAAAGTTGCACAAACCTGATAAGTTGATGGAGATTGAATGTGTGTTGCACTCAACAGCTGCATTGTTTGATTTGTTTCTTCCGGTAGGCTATGCTGATAGTTCATACCACTTTGCCTATCAGACATAGGTTTTACATTGCTCGAGCTCGAATTTCCTAAGCTTAAGTCGAGACAGCGATCTCCGGCACGACCGGAAGTTTCTAAACAAAATAAGCATGAGGAGCGAATTTATCAAATAATTCTTTCAAAGGTAATAAAGGGTGAAATTTAATTTACTTACCACCAGAATTATTAAGCTCGTTGTCGTAAATGCTGAGATCAAAGTTTGTAACAGCATCTTTGCCATTGCATTTAATTGCAGCTCTGTCATAAGCCCTACAATAATGGAGCAGAACTCAGAAGCCTGGACTTAAAACTATACAGTTTTGTTGTTAATTTAGACAATAAAGAGGAAAAATACACGAACCTAGCTGCTTCAATCTCGGTGTCAAACAAGCCTAAATAAACATACCTGTAAGAAGAACAGCTAAATCCAGTAACAAAAGATATTATTTGGTAAGATACAAAGATTAAGAAAAAAAAGGGTTACTTTTTGCCTAAAAATTGACCCATTCTCGCTTCCCATCTCCCACATTTGTGTAAAGTAACTCCTCTATATTTGGAGCTTCCTCTGGGAAAACCAGTGCTTTGTCGGCGAAGAACATGCACGAATTCTTCCTTGGTTAGGTTACTCATCTGCTATGCAACAAAGAAGACAAAGAATCTTTACCCTTTTATAAGATAAGATGAGATCAACCATGCAACTTCTGTCTTAAGATTACCTGTTTCAAGTCTTCCTTGTATTCTTGGATGCTGAAGTTTATGTCGGCCTCCAATCCCCGGAACTTGATTGCTGCTCTATCGTATGCACTGACAAAATTATTGAGTTTTTGTTAGGCTTTTTTTGTGTAATGAAAGAAAGAAGAGAGGTTGAGACTCGAGAGCAGCTTACCGAGCAGCCGCATGTGCCGTGTCAAATCCACCTAACTCGGTCGAGAAAACAAAGAAATCAGACACGAAATTTGTCTGAAAAAACTAGTGAAACTCATGAGAAGAAAGGACAGTACTTACCTAAATAAACTTGTTTTCCACAATCCCTGTACGTTAAACGAGAAAATCAAATACACCTTAAATTCTGATTGGCTTAAATATAGTAAAAATAAATAAAAAAACGAACCAAATATGAGACTCCCATCGGCCAGTTCTTCTATAGAAGGTAACTCCTCTATACTGAGAGCTTCTCGACCTAGGTCCTCTCCTGCTTTTCTTCATCGGGTGGGAAGCTTCACCGGATCTTTCTGGAGCGAGAGGCTCCGATTGACAGAATCTGACACCGACCCAGTGAGCCTGAGGGAACCCTGAAGGGGAACCTGTTTCCTGGACTTGATCGAGAGGGAAGAACTGATGGGTCACGGGAGCCGGGTTACTCTCCATGGAGCACTCTTCTTCTTCGTGAGGCACTGAGAAACCGAAAATCCTGCTACTTCTTTTCTTTAACCCCTCTTTAACTCGCTCACCATCTTCTTCTTCCGATCCATCCTCGAACACCAAAGCCGAAGAGCTTGAATTCGACACGGATCCGACCTGTTTTCCCTTGTCTTCATCACCTTCTACAGAAGTCTTCGGCGATGAACAACAGCCCTCGGATTCATCGTCTCTTGGTTGTTGATACGGCGAGTCATTAAGATCCCACATTTTTTCCTTTCTCAGCTTATAATCTCCACCAAAACAAAACAAGAAACTCAAGAAAATATCATCACAAAACAAAAGAAAGGCCAGAAAATTCAGAGAGAAAACTAAAACAAACTCTCTCTTACTCTCCCTTCACTCTGTGGACAAACAAACGAGTGAAGGGATGAAGGAAAGAGGATTTGGAAAAGGAAAAGGAAAAGGAAAGAAAGGTAAGAGAATTGTGAGTTAGCTAAAAGATAGTAATAGCTAAGAAGGGAGGAAAGGGTTAGAGAGTAGGGAAAGATGTAAAAAAAAGCTCAGCTGCTGAATGCAAGAATAGACGAGGTAATTTTGTGTTAAAACTTAAAGCCAAAACCACTCACAATCTCTTCCTTTATTAGTAAATTATCTATTTACTATTTTCTCTTTCTTACCACTTGCTTATAAATAAATATATGCCACCTTTTTGAACCCAAAGGGGTAGGGTTTTATTTATAGAGATACATGATAAATGGTCATCGAATTTTAGGTTATATTCATTTAGTTATAGAGTTTTTAAAATATTCGATAAAATCATTTAATTTTTAGTTCGTATTCGATAAAATTATTTAACTTTTAGTTTATATTCAATACGGTTCCTACCGTTATATACCGTTAATTTTTTTTTTAAAGTTTAATTTTCCTTAATAAAAAATGGGTAAACTACAACATTTATTATTCAACTTTTTTCTCACTCTTATTTTGGCCATTAAAGTTTAATATTTTTTAATTTACTAACTTAACTTTTAAATTATTCATATTTTGATTACCCTCAAATGACATGGTTATACAAATTAAAAAAAACGAGAAATGATTTTTTATTTTTCATATTAAATTTAAGGAGCAAAATTAATATTTAAGATCTAAAATTAAAATTTACTTCAAATTTTTAGATCATTTAATCAATTTTACTTAAAATTGTAAACCATAACTGAATCAAAATAATTTATTTTAAAATTTTGTACCAAAATCGAGTTTGATTCATCTTTAAAAATTATTTTGCTTAACTGTTAATTTTAGATTATTCGATTCTCAATCTTATGTTGTATCAATTAAATTTAATATGAAAAAAAAACATTTCCTGAATTTTTTAATTTGTATAACCATGTCATTTGAGGGTCGTCAAAATATGAATAATTCAAAAGTTAAGTTATTAAATTAAAAAAATTTAAACTTTAGTGGTCAAAATAATAGTGAGATGAAAGTTGAGTGATGAATGTTGTAGTTTACCCATTTTTTATTAAGGAAAATTAAACCACAAATTTTTAATGATATATAACAGTAAGGACCGTATCGAATGCGAACTAAAAATTGGGTGACCTTATCGAATTTTTAAAAGGTTCGATGATCAAAGTGAATTTCACTTAAAAGTTCGGTGCCCATTTATATAGTTTACCCTACTTATATATCATAGAGAATTTATGAGAAAAATTTGAAAAATATTGTTATTTGAAATTAATTTTAGGGTTTTTAGGAGTTTGAGAAATAAATTCTTTATCATGTTGCACATATTTAAGTAATATTGTAATATTTATTATTGTTGTTATTGTTTTTATAATGTTTCTAGTGATATAGGATGAGATTAATAAGATATTTTCATCATAAAATATTAATAGATTAATTTATTTTTATCATTTTTACATTTATTCTATTCTATACTTTAATTTATTTGATAAACAGTTAAATATAAAAAATAAAAATTTAAACATATTAAACAAATAGTATTTTATGATTAAAAATATTAAAAATAATAATTATCTATAGGTATAAAACATTTTTAAAATAATTTAATATATTAATTATATTATAAAATATAAAGTTTTTACAAATTTTATATGTAACAAAAATTGTTTTATAAACTTTTATGTAAATATTTTTAATTTAATAATTAAAAGTTTTAACTTTTTAACAAATTATATCATAGTGATAAGTCAGTAGATTTCACTTTTGATTAATTTTATTTTTAATAAGTCAGTAAATTACATCATAAAGGTGATATAATATTTATAATAATGTATCAAATAATATTATATTTCGATAATACTATTCTTTTAAATAATCTTGCATTCTCTTAATCAAAGCTCGTAAAAGTATGTATAGTATAAAGTACTAAAAAAGCAAAATGAGATATCTGAATAATTAAAATTTTTAACTAATTTTAGTTTATTTAGAATAATTATTTTCAAGGTAGGGGTGTGAAAAAAATCCGATTCGATTGATTCGATCCAAAATTTTGGATATCCGATCCGAATTTTATTTTTCGGATAATTCGGATCAGATATCCAAAAAATTTTGATCGGATAGAAATCAATGTTTTACATTTGGATCGGATATCCGATTATTCAATATCCGAAAAATTTAAATTTTTTATAAATATAAAAATTGTTATATTTCGATATTTTTACTTGTTATATATGAAAAAAAATAAAATTTTTATGAATAAAAATATTATTATGTTCAATAGTTTATTTATTATTATATTCGAAAACCAAAATTTTTATGAATAAGACCGTCAAATTAAAAAAAATACTTAAATTAAATCATAAATTCGAATATTCGAAAATCCGATCCAAAATTTTTTATATCCGAAAAATCGGATATCTAATTTTTTCAGATCGGATATGGATCTCTAAAATGTCGATCCGAAAATTTCGGATATCCAAAATTTTGAATCGGATCATATCGGATAATCCGAAATGCACACCCCTATTTAAAAGTCAAATTTTGGCAATCAATATTGGTACCATATCTACGATACCAATATTAAATGACCATACCGCTTATTTCGTATCGATACTTCCTTTTATCCTCGGTTTTAAGAATTTTTTGTAACCGTCTTTTATATCATTATAGGCTTAATCGTACCGATACAAGAAAGATCGTATTCAAGGACGAGAAAGATCTATTAATCAAATTAAATGTATATTGAATAATACGGATTATATCTCATTTATAAAAACATCCATATAAAAAATAAAGGCATGAAAAGTTTAAATAAATACAAAAATAAATGTTAGAGAATTAGAGCTTAATTAGTTAGGCAAATTAAATGTGTCATGAATAATACGAATTATATCTCGTTATATGTCATATATATATATATATAATATATATATATACAATAATGAAGAAAAGAAAACAACAATAATATAACATAGGGTATTAATATGTACTTATATTATAAGCTAATATATAAATTAAAACAAAAGATGATTAAATGGAAAAATTATATAATGGGTTAATCTCACTACGTCATTCATGGACCAACCACTAAAAATTATCCATCTCATCAATTTTTAATTTTTTAAGTGAAGATTCACTTGGAAAAAAATATGACATGAAAAAATTGATGAGGTAGGTAGTTTTTAGTGGTTGATCCATGAACAAACGTGGTGAGACTCACCCATGATATAATTTTTCCATTAAATGGATTATTAACCCATAGTGTGAAAATATGCTGGAAAAAAAAACAGAAGAGTTTTCTTGTTTTCTTGCGCAGCAGAAGCTGAACCTCCATCTATGATCGTTCATCGCCGACCAGACCTCGGCGGAGAGCTGTTCTCTATGCCGAGAAAAGGCAACTCTCGAATTCTCTGATCTCTCACCTAAACTGAAAGTATCTTAAACCCAAAACCGTTTTTCCAAAGATACAAACGATGAACAAAACTAGCTTTGAAAGGCAAAACCAATGGCTCACAACGAACACAGATTCTCGATCTCAGGATCATCCAAAACGAAAGGTTGTGGCTGTTACTTTTCTAACGTGGAAGGTAGCTGGAATCGAGGGCTCAACTTGCTCCGTTGCTCTTATGGTATGCAATTGTTGGTGTTCAAGAAGTGTTCCTAAATTTTAGTGACCCTGGAGAAAACGAATACAAGTCTTTAATAATAAATATTAAAAATAGTTTTTTAATAAAAAGTATTAAAAAATTAAATTAAGTATATGCCTACAAGTAAATATTAGAAAAAATTAGGACACTAATAACAAGTATTGATAAAAAATTAGTCCTTAATAATAAATATTAAGAAAAATAAATTTTAAGAGTAAACCTCTAATAACAAATATTATGAAAAATCTAAGTTCTAATAACAAATATTGAAAAACTATGGTCCTAATAATAATTATTGAAAAAATAGACCTCTTAGGTAAATATTAAGGAAAATTAGATCTTAATAATAAATATATTGAAAAAATAGATCTCTTATAATAAATATCAAAAAATAAATTTTAAAATTAGACTCCTAATAACAAGTATTAAAAAAAGTGACAACAAATAACAAAAATAAAAAAATTATAGTATATATTAATAAATATTAAAAATGTTTCTTTAGAGTAGAACCCTAATAATAAATTTAGTAAAAGATATTTAATAAGTATTGAAAAAATTAATAATTAATCTATAATAATAAATATTAAAAATTAATTTTTAATAAAAAATATTAAAATATTAAACAATAATTAAACTTAAATATATTTAATAAAAAATTAAAATTGGGGGTCCTTGATAGGGGTAGGCCCTGAGTCGTCTCCCTTATGGTCCACCCCCTAGGGACGGGACTAGTGTTCAAACAAGATGAGAACAAAACGTGGTCCGTAATGGTTGTGATGATTTTAAGTTGTGGGTATTGGGTGTTAGGTTTAAATGTATTATTGGGCATCAAGTTCGGATATGTAACCCCCTTCGACCTGACCTAGTCGCAAGGCCGACCCGAGGTGGCTACACAGGGATTATCGAAGCCAAGTCTGAAGACACGACTCCAATAATCAACCCTAGAAAGTTTTTTCGAGCCCAAACGACTAAAGTATCTGCACACGGGCTCTAAGCCAACCTTATTGGGTTTACCGAAAGCCCAAAGGCTCAAAACGACATTGGCGTATCAGTACGAGGTGAAACCGAGAGCCCCTGCATCTTGATGAATTTTTAAAGCACAAACAGCTAAGGACTAACCCAACAACCACATACAAGCATACTTAACATGCATAAGACATTATAGAACTCAAGGATTAGGTTACACATGCTTGAAACTCATACACATCCATTCGAATCATGCTTAGGAAAAAAAAACATAGAATTCATACATAAAAGAGTTCAAACAACATCAAAGATAATATCCACATAACCATAACTTTAAAACATAAATCAACATGCTAACTCAATGCAACCATGGCGAATATAAACTATGCATGAAATCATCCAAAACATAAGTCAATATAGGAGTCAAACAACGCCCCTAAACAACATAGCATATCTCATTGCTAGCTAATACATTACTACAACTAAATCATACTTGAGCTAACGAGCAACACGCTTGGACTCCCTTCCTCGCATCGTGCTAACTCCCGAGCTAACGATCTGCATTGTCAGAAAACGAGAGTGTAAGCATAAATGCTTAGTGAGCATAAATAAAAAACGTAACTACGACAATGTAGGGTTTAAGCTTTATTTGAAAATAAAGACTAACATCATTTCGTACATTTTACATCATAGCATCTTTGAACTTACGATAGCAATCAAAGTCCACAACATAACATAAAAACACACATTCATAGCAATTAAGATAAGTATGTTGGCAAATTCGGTTATTATACACGGATATGCGGAAACATCTTACACGCATACGAATTTATCTGACACGGCCGAATTTATCTTACACGTATACGAGTTTTGTCTGACACGATCGAATTTATCAGACACGTATGTGAATTTTGTCTCATAGTGCACATTATTCTTACATCCTATTGGTCGACCAATTATACCCCGTATGACTCAACGAATGCCAACATCATTACCATAATATTATCTTACAAATCTTATATCTTACACCTCTTACCAGTCTTACATAGCCACCCAGCTATATTTCTTACCATACTCGAGTGGTCTTACTTACCACTTACAAGCATAACCTGCAACATCTTACCGTTAACTTACAAATATCTCACATGCCATATTAACATATCATTAAACAATAGATAATCAACACAACTCAACATAACAATTAACATGTCATCGAATACAATTAAACACAACAAGCTTTCCAATCTTTACCATCTAACAAGCATACAAGGTAAGTAAAAATGGGTAGATCTTACTCTTGAGTTTGATTTAGTTTACCAAGCCTAATCCAAACTCTCAAAATCTTTCTTGAACCAAAACCAAGTTCAAAACATTTTTCCACTCACCACACAACTCTAACGGTAGCTAAATCGAGCCCTGAACCTTCAAGATTTGCACTCGAATCACCCAGAACTAAATGTGCTGCTTCAAACAAAACAAAATTAAAGTATTAACCTTATAATCAATCACAAATTCTTTGTTTTACATCAGGTTATAAATCCACAATATTTTCTCAACAATTCAAAGCCAAATTTATCCCAAATATTCTCATTTTCGTACTTAACCAAAGCACAACCATTACCCTTCAATTTAAACACCTAAGACACTTCAAAACATGTCCAAAACATCACTCATATGTAGTATAACCATCAGCCCTTCATTTTTACACTAAAACACCCCCAAAACACTTATTTTCCACTTTCAAAAAATATCTACTGCAGCCACTTCAGGAATTCAATCATCTACCCCCTTTAACAACTCAAAATTAATCCTTAACATTCTAAAAACACCTACCAAGGTTCTATATACCTCCAGCCCTTTATTTTTAACAAAACCCAACCAAAAACTCAACCACAACAACTCTAAAAATCCTCCCTAAGACTAGTTTCGGGTTTGCTAAGATTAAACCATTTTTCTAACATGTTTTAATTTCATTAAATAGTTCAAAAGCATACTTAAACTTTATTTTACTAAGCCCATTTGAAATTTCAACAAAATCTTAACTTTTCTCATCAAACCTTGAAAAATAGAGATTCTCCAAGACTTGATAAAAATAGGATTTTTAACTATCAAAAGATAAGAAATTAAAATGACAAGTCAAATATGAAATTATCTTTTAAAAAAGCTCTTGAATGATGTTGAATGATGAAGAAATAAAGAATAGGGGTTTTAGAGAGTTTTTAACTTAGTTTTGAAGAAGATGAAAAAAAGGGTGTTTTGATTCTTCAAAACCCTTATAAATTTCATTAATGGTGTTTTTGTAAATATTGTGAAAGTTTGTAAAATTATCTCTTTAATTAAAATTAACCCGAAACTAATCCTAGTTTAGAGTCTAGTAACTCCTAAGCAAAAAACCGGGGCGTTACAGGATAAAATATGGATATTATTAGTATAGATATTTAAAATGATTCTAAATCAACTTTAACGGTTAGTAACGGTAAAAATTTCTTAGAGATTTAAAAACAAGCTTTAAACAATCATAGAACAACAAAAATATATATTACCACTATTCTTTTTATAGAAAAATTGTTTTAGTGCTTAAATTTTAAATTCTTTGTAGAAGACGTTAATGAGTTTGATTATTTTATTTGTTCAAGTGTTAAGATTTTGGATGAGAGCTAAATTGTACGAACTTTTTACCTAGTGAGATTTTCCTAGTTTCCTAAATTTTTGTTTTCTTTGTGAAAGTATTCTCAAGATTTTTGGGTATAAGTCTTGGTTTTTATGGTTATCTCCCTGAGTCTAAAAAAAGATAAATTAATAAATTTATAGAAAATCCTTAGTGTGGATAGGTAAGGTACTGAAGGTAGACTTGGTTGATAATTCAGACTACTATAAATCGTGTTGTAAATTTTTATTTTTCTATGAGGTGTTTTCATACTCTCTTCATTGGAACCATGTGATGTTTGGTTTCGAACCATGTTTCGATACACCCCCAACAGTCATAAACGATTTTATAAAAACCCCAACGGATAGGAGCGATATCGATACTAGTATCGATACCAGTTCATAAATGCAAGTCAACGACTATTTCCCAAAGAGGGTGTTTCGATACCAGTATAAGGGGTATCGATACCTCCTGCACCAGAAGAGGAAATAAACCTTGAAATCAGCTCCAAACGGCTCCAAACCAATCCCAACGGTCACCAACGGCTAGAAGCTCACTTAGGATGATAAAAGGAAGCATCAAGCATCAAGAGAAGACTAATGATTCATTGTAAACAACATTATGATTCAAGAATTGTCTTAGAGCTTAATTCTCATATTTTTGGGTAGACAACACTTGTGAGCTTAATTGTCAATATATGTTCAAGTGTAATTAGGAATTGGGTGAGTGCTTAGATTACAAACATTAGCCTTGTTAGAAGGATTAAACAAGTTTACTAAGTTTTCTTTGTTTGAGTGAATTCCCAAAGTTCGGGTTGTGAACTTTGGATGCTTGGTTCGATTTTGAATCAAGGTTTGTAAGGTTATCCCTTTAGCCTCAAAAGGTTAAATTCTTAGTGAATTGTGGAAATCCTTAGTGGGAAGCTAAGGTAGTAGATGTAGGTGCTTGTTCGAAGGTCGAACCACTCTAAAATCCTTGTGTTCATTGTTTATCTTTTGCTTCCACAACAAACCACCCAAATTGCCACTTCTCCACCACTTGGCGTGTTTAATCGGTTATTCATCGAGCCACATCAAGCCCAACAAAGCTCGATTCGAACTCGAAATGCTCGAAGCTAAGTTCAACTCGACTCAAAAACTCATGAGCTTAAAATTATTGACTTTAAACTCGTACTCGAAATCAAATTCAGAACTTGAACTCGAGAAGCTTGAAAATCTCAAACTTGAAAAAGGCTCGAACTCAAAAAGCTCGAGCTCAAAAAACTCAAATATACCAAGTTAAACTCAAATATCATTAAACTGGATTCGAGCTTTAAATTATTAAACTCAACTAGATCTCAAACCTAATAGAACCTCAAACTCCAATATCAATAAAAGATAATATAAAAATATATTTAAATTTATTTTCAACCAAAAGGCAAAAAAATATTTTGTAAGGTAAAGCTTTATTCTATTTATTGCCTCATTCTCTCATCCTTCATTCATATTTGTGTAATGTCGGATTACTATATCTAAATCAACTAAGTTTTCCTTTGTATCATACAGAAAGAGGGAATTGCATCAAGAGTCCTTCAAACTTCTCCTTATGTTCAACTTGATCACTATGTAAAATTTAAACTATAAACCCTTATTTATTATTAATAATTATATTATTATTATTGATTTCGAGTAGCTCGCGAGCTTTTCGAGTCGATTATCAAGTAACTTGGCTCGAATCGTTAAGAATTTTATTCGAGTTTGAGTTTGATTCGAATCCAATCGAGTCGAGTTTTGACCGAGCTTTGACCGATTCGATCCCGAGTAGCTCGCGATCTGTCTCGTCTCATATACAGTCTTAGTTTGGACTAATAAAGATTGAAAGAGATTGCAACTCAATGATAAAGTTATGCCCTTCCTATTTTGAGCTTCTAGACCTGATAAGTATGCCAATACGTCTTCTTGTCGGGTGCCTAAAAGATTTAGGAAAAACATGTATTCACTCGTGAAGAAACCAACAAAATAAAGGATAGAGTACAAGAAATTCAAGATGAACCCATTGAAAGACATCAAAGTTATGTTCAATCAATTTTCTACCATTGTGGATGAACTTAAAGGCTATGAAGAAGTGATACCGAAGGAAAAACTTGTGAGAGAGTTGATTTATTCACTTCTTGATTTTTGGGACTCCAAAAAGTCCTCAACCATTAAAATAAAGAACTTGAAGAAGCTCAAGTTTTACGAGCTATGAGATCTTTGCTAACCTATAAAATAATGATTTCAAAGGGAAAATAAGAAGAATATTGCATTCAAGTCCTTCTCAAGCATTCAAGAAAAATCAAATGAAGAAGAGAGTGAAGATGAGCATAAAGAGATAATCAAGCTCTTCAAGAAGCTTAGTAATTTATGAAGTGCGAGAAAAAAATTTCAAGAATGAATCAAGGGAAAAAATGATCTTTTTATTTTTATGAATGTTAAAATTTAGGGTGTAACCCCCTCGACCCAGTCTAGAAAAAACCCGACTTGAACGAGTTATACGGAGATTATTTTAATCCTACATATTCATGTATATATTATATTTAGTTGCATCGGAAATACATAAGGAATGAGTCTTAAAACGTACAAACATGCTTTAGGGACCAAAATGTAATTTTCTAGAAATTTAGGGATTAATTGTGAAGTTAGAGTTACCAACCTTTAATTAAGTTTATTACATGTTTGTATGTCAAATTTTGACTTCAAATAATATCTATAAGTCATTTAATTGCATGCTCAATATTAACAATCTCATAACACATATAAGAACGACATCAATTTAACTTCATGATAACCAACATCTATAAAATTTGACGATTCAAATCCAAGTCACAAGACTAACACCAATAATGATAAACATAATAATGTATAAGCATACGAAAACTACAAGTTTCATCAACATAACAATATTCTTAACTTGGTAACCCATCCTCATTGCTCTCTCACTACTGCTAATGTTATAAAGACATACTTCAGCTTTTACTTGGCGATTACCTGGATCCTTGCTTCCCCTTGTTGTCTCAACATTATTTACTCTGCATTGTAAGGTAAATGAGAGGGTAAGCATAAGCTTAGTGAGTGAATAAAAAAAGTATAAAAACTCCTTGCAATGCAGCCCATATTAAACCAATTTTAGTAATTTAAAAAACAAGTAAAAATCAATTTGAAAACCAATTCATGCTCTTTGTAAGAAAAATATTCATTGCTCTTAATGCCACCATATATAAAATCAACAAATTTCCATGGCTCACTAGCCAAAAAACATTTTCAAAAGCCTTTTGAAAACATATGCTTATCAAGCATAACCCAAGTCTTACATGCTACCTATAGCAAAGCTCAAACAAAACACTTATGCACAACACATAAGCTCATGCAATTCCCTTTGCAAAGTAATAACTAAAAACACTTACCTTTTTATCCATATTAGTACTAGTGATCCGATTAATCTACCGCTAATCGTTAGGATAAAAGAAATCTCACTCGGTCCCTTGAACGAGGTTACATGGAGGTCTAGTTCCACCATGCCAATATTCACCTTAGTTTCTGGGTTAGTTAGCAAACCCGAATGCGATAAAGTCCCTTATACTGCGCAACATTATCTCCCCTTAACGTATAAATAAGGAATTTCACACGTATGTATTTTATATAATTAGTGCACCACCATCATGTTGATCAATCAACTTATTGTAACACCCTAAATTTTACCCCAAATCAGAATTTTAATTTTGAAATCCCTAATTTCTAAAACCCTAATAATTTGAGAAATTTTTAATTAGATTTCAATGACCTAATTGATCTAATTCATGACTTTGGTGGAAATTTTGATAAAATGGTTAAGTTTTAGGGTCTTTGTGAAAATCTTTAATATTCTAGTGACCAACTTTTTATTTAACCAATTTTTTAGGGTAAAAATTTAAAAACCCCTTTCTTTTGCGTGAAAACAATTTGTCTGGAGACAAATTTGCGCATCCTCCCTTTCTCCCGCTTGGAAATCTCTCTCTCTCTCTCTTTATCTTTCTCTCTTGTCTATCTTGTTCTTTTGCGTTCAGAATAACTCCTTTTTTCCTTGTTATTTTTCGGATAATCTCCGTCCATTGTCGTTCCTTTCGTTGTTCTCTGCCGTGGTGGTGTTTTGGGCAATTTTTGTTCATAATTTTGGGATTGTAGATCTGAAAGAGATATTGGTTTGATTTATTTTGGTATAAACAAATTAAATTGAGTTTAACGTTTTGTTTAAATCAGTTTGGATTTTGTTTTAGGTTCGTTGAATTTCTTGTTTTCGGTGTCATATCCGTTCTTGTTGGGTCGCTGAAGAACCACGTCGTTGTTGTTTTTCTGGTTAGTGGGTTGTTGTCACGGTTCTGCATCTATTTCTATCATGGTTTCCAACGTTTTAGTTTATTGTTGCCATGGTATGTTAATGCACTCAAAGGCTCCATGGACTTTTTTTTTTGCTTACATCAATGTTTAAGGGTGGAGCCATCTGGTTCAATTCTGTGGGAAATCACATGTCATTGTGTTGATTTAAAAAGAGTTATGAGTAAGAATTTTAAGTGGGGCCTTTCATTAAAAATATGGTGAATTTCAACTTTGTGTAAAAGTCCAAAGTCGTGAATTTTATTGCTTTGTGAACTTATTTGTATCGTGGCTTAAATCATTTGGTCTTGCGAAACAATCCAAATCTTTTATTTTGAACTGAACCTGTTTTGACAGGATAATGACCCGTTTGACCTTTGACCAGTTTTGACCGAGTTTGACTTGATTAGTTTTGACCTTGACCTTGTTTTGACCTTTGACCAGTCAAGTCAAAGTTGAATTTGACTTTGACTTATGGAGTTGGCATTTGTCTAGTTTGACCAGTCAAGTCAAAGTTGACTTTGAATTTGACTATAGTTGACTTTGACCAAAAGTTGACTTTTTTGAACAACCTTCTCCTTGATTTTTTTCGATGTTCTAAGTCCGAATTTGCTATCTGTTTTTTTCAAATTCAAACCCGAAATCCCGTTTTAGAGTTTTGTTTTGAATGTTTCTTTAAGTTTGAAAAGTTGTTAGGAGAATCTAATTCGGAATCTTCTTTCGTTCAAGTGTTAACGTTTTTGAAGCCTCTAAGTTACCTTAAGTTTTTCAGACCGATCGATTCCGTTCTTCGAGACCGTCACGTGAGTAAGCTTTTGGATCATAGTTTTGTTATAGTTGGTGGCTTATAATTAGTAATAAATAGTAATACAGTTATGTTATCTCGAAGGTCCTGTTTCAGCTAGATCGGAACGCGAGGCACGTCTATCTCAAAGTTAGAGCTTCAATTGCTTTAAGTTTGTCTCTTCCTGTGCTACATGATTTTGATTCTGTGCCTGTGTTATACTTTTTTATATTATTTGTATACCTGAAATGTTATCTATACACTTTCTGATTGAATATATGAGCTTGTTTATTTGACCATTCATGGTAGCATCATACATTAGATGTGTAATTTTGTTTTCAAATCAAGCATATGATTTCTAGAAAAATATTACTCGTAAGAGTTCTGATTTATGATTTTATAAATCATATCATGTTCATGACTTCGGAAATAATTTCAGATTTAAAATCAGTAACGTGAGGGAAACCTCTACTCTGGTGAGGATAACCATCCACTCTGTATGATTTATGATATTGGGACCTCTGATTTTGTGTCATGCATCATTCATCATAGCATCATGCTCCAGATTTTATTTGCATTCAGAAACTTTTAAGAAATTTAAAATATTATTTGTCTGTGATTGTTTGCACTTTATAGACACACTAAGCTATTTAGCTTGCACCCATTTAGTCTGTTTTTAGATTCTCAAACTAGTTTAGGCGAATTGTTACTTGGAGCATCTCACACCATTATCAGATAATTATTATTCAGTATGATCTTCTTACAATGATTTCAGTTTAATGTTTTTATCTATTATGGAATATGTTACATTTTCGGAACTTATTGGGTGCATGTTTTTATGAAACTATTTTCTGATACTTTAAATGTTATAGAGACATTATTTTAAGTAATTAAATTTGTAAAACTGAAATCCCCAATTCATTTTCCCAATTTGTCAAAGTAACCCTAATTTTGAAATTATTTAACCTAAAATACTTACTTGAGGGGAAAGTTTTAGTAACTTAATTCCTAAGTTTTGATCTAAGAAATTAGGTCAGAATTGGGGGTTACATTATCCTTATTAACCATAACATAATAATCTAATAAAAAACAAAACCAATGCTCAAGTTTCAAGTTAAAAACAATATGTAACCACATGCAGACTACTTTTTCATGCATCAATTGCATAAACCGTTAAAATCACTTTTCTCGTGTTTTAAAAGCAAAAAACATGGGAGCATCATATACATACAATAATTTTGTAAAAAAATCTCATGAGCATTGAGCACATGAATAATCACATATTTAATTTTTAATACAAGCATGACTAGAAAGACATAGTAAAAACAAGGCACAATATGGGAACCTTTAAGAAAGCATTAGTTAAAACTTACTTCCAAGTGTATGGAGCTTTTTCAAACCTTCCTTACACCCCAAAACTTTGAAAATACATATAAAACCCTGCCGAATAGGCAACCCTCATATTCTACTCACCGATTTACCGAAACTTGCTCGACAAGTCACCCAAAAACGCGATTCGGCTTTCCAATCTTTCAAACTTGTTCCTCTACCTCTTGACCTAATTTAAGCATCAAAACCAGAGGGTTTAGTACACACCCAAACATAAGTCGGAAAAATATATGGCAGCCCCTCAAAATACCATAAAACTTAAAAGAAAACCTCTCCAAACACAACCTAAACCTTAGGCATCAAAAACAGTTCAAGATTAAATACTTAAAAACCATATTAAATACATCTAAACAATTCAAGATTCATGTATTTAGGCATCAAAAACAACCATGTAAAATCCCTGAACGAAAATCAAGAAGATAATGGAATTTTTATCAAGAAAACCGATTTTATTGATTCAAGACTTTAAAGATTGTTGCAATCAGCCAAGAATTTTAGAATTTCATTAAAAAACTTTAGGTTTCAGAGGTTTGAATGATTTTTACCTCCAAAAATGATCCAACCTCCTTACAAGATTTAAAAACAAGAAAACCCGTAGAAAAACGAAGAGATTTTTAAGAAGAAAATTACAGTAAATTAAACCAAAAAATTTTTATTAAAAAGAATGATATTTACCTTGAAAATATGATGAAAAGTCTGCCTTCGGGAATAAGAAACCGGAATTTAAAGAAGAGATATTTTTTAAAAAGTGAATTTTTGAATTTTGAATCAACTATGATTAGGATTGGATCAAAGACCCTTAAAGATTCAAATTTTTGGCCCAATTGTAATTTATTCACTAAATTATCAATTTTTACAAAATAGTCACTAATTTCAAAATCTCTAGGATTCAAGTGTCAATTTTCGAAATTGATTTGACCAAAGTCAAATATATTTTAAATAAGAATTTTAGAATAATTTTCCAAGATATATTTTCATAAAAAATTGATTTTTAAGAATTTAATCTCGAACTAGGCTTAATCGACTAAACTGGTCCACTAGACTTTTAATTCGGCCACTAAAATTCTAGGCCCAATTTTGGAGTGTTACATAGGGAACACCAAATATAATTACCCTAGACTCAAGAAGAATGGATCAAGTCATAAAAAGAATGCATTTATGGCTACATAGTTTCATTGAAAAGGATTCCACTGATGATTAGGTGGTCAACCTTTATTATCGAAAAAGATTTAATGGGTAACTTCTAATTTATCTACTTTTGTTGCATATACGTTTAACGAATTATAAGATATCTATGATGAGTTGGTTTTAGAATTTGAAAATCATATTTTAAAAATTGAAAAAATATTATTTAAAACCAATTTTTAACTTAGTTTAAGCACTTTGAGAAAAAGAATTTAATTTGTAAGACTTGCTTCAAAAGGTTCAAGATGATCATCGAAGAAAAATAGATGATCTTAAGAAAAAAATTATTTAAAAAATTTAAAAATAAGAATGTTTTAAAATAATTTTTGTGAAATCAAATTTTTATCAAAAACAATCTAGTTTTTATATATTTTATAAAAAAATGATTAAAAATATTTGGGTCTCTAAAGGTCTAATTTTTAAAAAAATATATATTTAAAAATAGATTCTTAAGGAACTAAGTAGAGTCTTCCCTTCCTTTTTTCTTTAACTAGGATTAGGATTAATTTTTTAAAAAAATAAGATCACAAATATATTTAAATATACATATAATTATATAGTGTGACATAATAATGCAAAGTAATAATGCAATTATAAATTGTTATAAGGATTTATATTTAATACATTTATGGTGAAAATAAAAAAGTTTTTAGGAACGTTTTAATTTTATGGTTTGCTATTAGAATTTACGATTTAGAGATTAGAACATTATATTAAAGTCTAGAATTAAAGAATTATGGTTAGAATAAACCCTAAATTCTAACCACAACCTATCAAATATAAACCACTAAACTTCTACTCTTATTGTATATACTTATCAGTTATTTTCGAAGCTTATTCGTATATAGTTTGAGACATTTATTACTTGTTTTCCTCGTTTGTGAAGATAGATAAAGACAAATTACATTAAACCTCGTCTTTTGTGTATGTCTTATTTTATGTTATTATCATTTAATTTTTATTTGTAGGGATGTTAAGATGTACATGCTATTCTTTCTAATTTTAATAATATATAAATAGATCTCACTTTTAAAGTCTTGTATAGGTGTCAAAAGGAGAACCATTAAGATACTATTTTCAATTATAAATATGAAGTTTTTAGCAAAAAATTTAAAATAAAATATCAATCTAAAATATAAAAACACTATTATAATTTTCAATATCAATATTTATAACTTTATAATTAGGGATGTTTAAATAATACAATACTTGATTGTTTTCATGTTTAAATTATTTAGGTTAATGCAAGAGCGGTGGTTAGTATGCAAGTTTTATATACATTTAGGGATGATAAGGGTTTATTCTTTTAGACAGAAATGAATACATTTAGGGATGATAATGTAATTTTAATTCGATTTAATTTGATTTAAAAATTATTTTTAAAATTTTGATTATTAATTAAATTAAACTTAAATTTTATAAAACTTAATCTAAATTCAATTTATTCATTTATTTAGTTTCTATAAATATATTCGTAAACATATTCATTTAATGTTTGTTAATATATTCATGTAATCATAATCGGAACTAAAAAATTGTAAAAGAGGGGACCAGAATGAAATGATTTTTTTGAGGGGGCCAAAGTAAAATTTTAAAAAATTAAAGAATTATGGAACTGAATATATTTTTTTCTAGAGAAATAATAAATTATTACGGGTGAAAAGAAAAAGTTGGCAGGGCCACATTTTCGTAAACTCCTTCGATGTTCCAATTCTGCATGTACCGTTCACAGGTATGTTTGTTTGTAGTTAAAATGATGAAATTATATCATTAGTCCTTGGACTTTACAGTTTGAACTTTAAAATTTATTTTATGTCCAATTAATTCATATTTTCACCATTTTATTAAGTATAGAAAAAAATAGAAACAAAGTAAACGAACAAATAAACGAACTTATTCATGAACATAAATGATATTTGATTACATTCGTTCGTTTATTAAATGAACGTAAAAATTATGTTCTTATTTATTTAACATAATAAATGAACGTTTTACTAATAGTTCGTCACTATTTATTTACACCTTTTGTAACACCCTCGACCCGGTGTCACGTTGGGCCTTCGGCCCAAAACTCATATCTTAAAATTTTATTTCAAAAAGCCCAAAAAGACAAGTTCAAATTCAAGTCGATCATAATTTCAAATCCAAATCCAAGTAATTAAAGTAGTTGGAGCTCCCAAAATATTACAATCTTTTAAAAGTATTCGACTCAAATTAAAATAAAATAAGAGTTATAATTACACATATAAGGTCCTACAAGTACATGGACCACTACATCTAGTAAAAGTACTCTGACAACAATGTCGATGTTGAAACCAACCACGATGATGCTCCTATGATCCAAACTCTTCCTATCCTATGCACGAAAACACATTTCGAAACGTTGAGCTACAGAAGCTCAATGGGTACTCTATCAACCGGTTTACATCGTACATAACATAAATAAGCATATGTAACATGAAAGATGACACGGCATGAGTACGATGGCGCTACCATATTCGCTTAAACACAGGATATCATGCTTGCATATTATCGGCACACAACATATGCATGTAAAAGAAGTCCACACCGCATCTCAAGTCCATATATCTCATATATATATATATATATATCATATATATAAGGTGTCCGGTATCACCTCGTAGTAGTATAGTAGTAAGAGATTCATCAGCACTAAGCAAGATCTGTGGCATGCCACTCCACAATATCTTCTAAGGAACCTATCAGCACTAAGCAAGGTACTAGTTTGTCTTCCGCATGATATAGTTGTAACGCCCTAAAAATGGGCTTAGAAGTTAGTGAACCGATTTTGTTGGTTTAACCTAGTTCAGTATTAAATAAAAATTAATTTTAAATCAAAATAAATTATGATAAAATATCTTAAAATCATTATTTAATATATATTATATGTATACTTATATATAAGTATGTATGTATATGTATGTATACATTAATATCCTAAAATCTACATTTTATTTTAGAATTTTTTTCTTTTAATGAAATATTAATTTAAAATTAAAATTAAAATTAAATACATTAAAACTAAATAAAATATTAAATAAATTAATTTAATTAAATATGTAATACTAAATTTAAATATTAATCCATAAATGAATTCTCATGTCTAATTCTATTTTTAAGCCTAATTGTATTTACAAATATTTTAAATTCATCAAATTATAGATATATTTAATTATATGTTATGTAAATATTAAGTCATGTTAATATTAGTTCAGCTCAGTAACAGGTTGGGTTCAAAACAAGTCGGGTTATTTATCAGGTCAGGTTCAAAACAGGTTGGGTAAAATCAGGTCTTGGATCGATTTAGTCAGGTAATATCGGTTATCTGCCAAGTTAGACTCGGATTCGGGTTCGTTTCAGTCGGATTCGGGTTCGTTTCAGTCGGATTCAGGTTGGGTTTCGGGTCCACAGTAACATGTTAAAATCAGGTTCGAGTCATTCTCGGTCGGATAAAGTTCAAGTTCGATTACTACAGTAACAGGTCTAACTCGGGTTCGGGTCAACGAAAGTCGGATACAGATCAGGTTCGAGTTATTACATCCTCAGATCAAACCAAGTTTTGACTCGAACAAGTTTCAGTTGGATTTTCAAATCGGATCAGCTTTTTACATCCCTATAATTAGTTGCAACCAATTCAATAAATGTTATAAGAAGCTCTCTTTTTTATTGTTCTCGATTTGGTTTAAAAAAGCTCAAATCAAATATTCGATTTTATCTTGATATGATCTATAACTTTCACTTTGATTAACGTAGAATCAAAATATATTTATTTTCTCCTTATTTTTCAACAAAATGAAGAGATCTAATTAAAACTTTTAAATGACCGAGGGGTCTACCAGATCAAAAAAAATGTTATTATGTCCCTGGTAGTGACAGGTTTTAAACAACAAAGCTTTTATGTACCTGCAATAAACCAAAGTGTCCCCATTTGTAAGAAAACAATAAAGCCCTCCTCGTTCACATTGATTTCTGGTTGAAACATGGAATCTGAAGCAAGAGTGGTGGTAGTGGTGGTGGGAAGAGAACCTTATAATTATTGGACTTGATTTAGAAACTTTCTTAAAAAGGAAATTCTTGGTTAGCATGTAGAAGAAGAAGAAGAAAAAAATAGTTAACCTAGACAATAATATGTATGCCTGGACCACCAGACCACTCGACCCGTCTCCCTCAATAAGGAAATGAGTCTATAAATGAAACATACACGGCATCAATCACTGTACTAGCGTTACTAATGTTCTATCTAACCCGTGACATCTAGAAAGAACAATTATTCTCGTAATCAATGAGACAAATTGATTCGTACATATCATATTTATTATTAAGTGTTTTAGATTTAATGATTTATTATAGGGTTTAGGTTTATGGGTTTAGAATTTAGTGGTTATTGTTAAATTTAAAGTTTAAAGATTAGAATTTAAGATTTATAGGTTAAGACATAAATCTCTAGCATATTACCCTAAATTTTAACATTTAGACCTTATATTCTAACCACAATCTCTATATTTAGAACTCCTAGATCTTGATCTAAGAAATTTGTGAAAACTAAATTTTTTTTGCCGTTAATATATAAAATATTTTTCCTTTAATTTTTTATATATATTTATGATCGTAACTTACGTAAGTATATAATATGTAAATTATATGTTCTATTATTGTGTCTTTATTAGTTTTTTATTTTAAAATAATAGGTTTAGGATTTAAAGAATTAAAGGTAAGAGATAAGATTAAGTGTTTAGGATATAAAAAATAGGGTTAGAGTTTATAATTAAATTTTAATTTTTTTAGTAGGAAGTATAAAAAAAATATAATTAAAAATAATTTTTTTATTTAAATATATAAATGACCATATCTATATGATCATTTAAAATACAATGATTAGATCAAATCAAATTTGTATTTGTCCTGTGAATAAATTTGAATTTTTTAATTTCAATAATACTGAACACATGAATCATGATCAATGTGTTGTTTTTCTATTTTTTGAACTATTTTTTATTTAAAAAGTTCAGAAATGATATCCTTTTAAGTCTTTAATAATTAATACAGTAGCAACCAATAATTTAAGAGTTTGAAGAAATTAGAATATGACAAAAATCCAAATTCATTTATTGAAAAGAAAAAAAAGAGTAGAAATAATGTTGTCGGCAGCCTTCTATAAAGGTTACACTTTTAGGTGACGCAAATATTGAAGTCCAAAACAGGGTGTTCAAAGTTTATAATTGAAGTTTAGCATCGACCTTAAGTTTAACTTTTATATACAAAAATAAAAGTAACATTTTAATAATATAACTCATTTATGACAGATAAATATTTAGTTTTAGTTAAATTAAATTTGGAAGAATGCAAATAGTAGCTTGTTATTTATAATTTTATTTAATAAAATTTATTTATTTAATATATGTAAAATGTAAGATTTATTTTTAAAAATAAAATAAAAAAATATTATTAAATAAAATTATAAATAATATGATAAATTAAATTCATTTAATTTTTTTAGATTGGTATTTTAAAATTTAAGCTAATCTTTATCTGTAGGCTTGAGTTAAAGTTAGATATAGGCGTAGCCTCGCCCTAGCTGCACGCAATTTAAGATGGAGTCCAAATGTAAATAAATAAATAAATAATATGATAATGGCATCTTTGTAATACTTAAGTGTTTTTATTAGGGGTAAACGAATCAAGTCAAGCTCGAGTAATATTGAGTTTAATTTGACTCGTTAAAATTTAAAGTCAAGTTCTAATTCAAATAATTTTTAATGAGTTTGAAAAATTTGAGTTCAACTAAGCTCATTAAAAATTTGATTCGAGTTTGAGCTTGATTCGAGTTTAATCGAGTTAAGTGTTGACCAAATTTGATCTTATCACACTCGAGTAGCTCGTCATCTGTCATCTCATTTAAAGATGTTAGGAAAAACGTTGATACACAAGTTATATAAATGTAAGCATGTTAATTTTAAGGTATAGGATGTTAGTTTAGGTTTTAAGGTTTAGGTTGGTTTGAAACTTAGGATTTAGATTTTAGGGATTAGACTTATATTTAAAGCTTATATTTTAGATTTTTAAGATTAAGAATTTTGATTTTAAATTATAAAAATTTAAAATTTTAAGATATTAAACTTTTTTAGTAACTCATAAGTTTCTTAAGCCTGATATCAAATAATTCGACTCGACTCTTTAAAACTCAAATCAAGTTTAAGTTGGAATTAAATTCGATCGAGTCAAACTTTAACTAAATTTTAATTAAATCAAATTTAAACATCGTGATCTATCTCGACTTATCTACCGCGTAATTTTTACTGTCACCAGGGATACAATGAATCATTGGACAGCAAACAAAAGGTCTGATGGGTTGGGAGGAGATTAATTATAAAAGTTTAGGTGATTTAGCTAGAAAGGGAAGTAATCATTGGATGGGAAGATATTGCGACTGTAGGACACCTTATCCTGGTGCTGAGAGGCAAATGGGTTTAAATGGAGGCCTACTCTTTCCTACCCCATTGCCAAGCACGCAAAACCCAACACCAAGAGGAATTCCAAGCAAACTAAATCAGGTTTAAATTTGATTATATATATATATATATAACACGTACAAAACTAACATAGATGTAAATTCCTGCACTTGTTTGAGTAGAATTTTTTTTGTGTGTGTTTCGATCTATGTTCACACTAAAAGTTATGGTTTATATAGTTTAGGATTAAAGTTTATTTTTTTAAGATTTTAGATTTAAAGATTAAGGATAGAATGTAAGATTTTTTTTAGTATTGAAACATAAAAATAGATAAGAAAAAAAGGGACATGGTTTTGTTAAGTTCAAGTAGCCTTGTAAGAAGGGTCTCAACAATGAAATGAAATCACAATACTAGTACTCAAAACTTCGAGCCAAGCGACTCCTTCGAATTGATTTGAGTTTTGCTTCGATGAACAAAGAGTTCTCCTGACATGAAACATCATCCTATACATGATATTATAAAGCATTATCAGCAAACTTGAAAAAGATGTAATAGATAGCAAGTGTGACTACAAGGGTGAGTGAGACATTCAAGTAGAGCTGAGGCCTGGGGATACAAAATTTGGGTGAGCGCAAGCAGAAGTAGGGAAAGAATTATGACCAGAATCAGTTTGTTAAAAGAATGATGAAGAGGCCGAGACATGTTTAAAGATTGGTAAGAAACAGAGATTGAATTGAAGAGGGTAGGAGGGTGGGTGGGTTGCTCTTGCCCAGTGGTTGGTTTCTGGAGAATAAAATTCTTAGAAGACCTCGTATAGGGGATTTTTGATATGAATAAATAGTTTACACAAATCTGCTGAGGGAAAAATGCTGATTCATAATCCATTCAGTTTACACAAATCGGTAACTGATAATTTTAACAAATATTCAAGGACATTTTTCTCTACCAAAACCAGAGTCTTAACATTATACATTATGCAGCAAGTCACCATGTTTACCGGCAACCTCAACCAAAATCTAGTATCTAATCACATTTAGACCAGAGGTGGGTACTGCTTTGCTTGCAGGCGAACCCTTCTCTTATATTCATTAGCATCCTGCACCAGAAAGCAAAATAGATCAAGATTTAATGAAATTGATTGATTCAGCGATGATAGCAGGAATGTTTTAATCATTCAGTTCGTAATCAACGATTTTATCCGGTTGCTGTATAATCAAATTAAGAAACATACCTGTATGAAGAGGTGGTACCCTTCGGTTTGAGCAGGATCAGCAGGATTTGGTGCATCCAACAAATCTTGGATTCCAACAAGAATCTGCTTCACAGTTATGGCAGGTCTCCAACCCTGTGAATACAAGAATGGGAATGAAACCTTGAGGAAGGAGTGATGGAACCACACCGATCCAAGCATGTAAGTCAGCAAATCAAGAGAAGATACTTACGCTGTCCTCATTAAGGATCGAAAGGCAAACTGTACCAGATGGGTAAACATTTGGGTGGAAAAAACCTTGTGGGAATTTACACTTTGGCGGCTTGCTAGGATAATCTTCACTGAAGTGTAGTGTGAGTGGGAAGTAACCACCTTCCCAATCAGTCTGTAACATCACAAATCAAGTTAACATGATCCATATTTTAAAAGAAACACAATTACAATTATATCAAATATACATATATTATTTACTATTCATTTCTCTTTATTCTATATTGAAACAAAAATCTCACAAATCATTTAAAAATTTTAAAATAAAGTAAAATCGCTAAGTTGTGATAATACGAATAGTCCTCAAACCTTCAAAATTATTTATTTAAAGAACAAAATGCCACATGGAAATAGTAATTCTCATGCAAAAGTAAATATTGAGGGGGGATAACAAAGAAGCTGCAAGGTCTATCACGCTAGAACATTTAATATACTAAGAAGAATAGGGAACCAACAAACTGAAGTAATTTCAGAGATGCAATATTAGTAAAAGTTAAAAATCAATAGTAACACAAAGTTGTAGCTCTTTAAGTAACAATAACAATCACCAGTGCCGCAAATCAAACCTAAAACTTGCAGCCTAAACTTGTTAGCTCTCAACCTGCAATGTATAAATAGTCAGATAACCTCAAGACTTGTAATTCTATATGAGGCTGCTTTAAGAACCAGGCAGCGGGTTACTTAAATACTTGATTCCATAATCTTTCTCCTACTCATTTCTATCGGTACATGCTTTAGATAGTGATTCATTTTCAAATGTTAGAAAGATAAAAAGCAACTTTTAGTTATCAACAGGGGATGAAAATTTTCAAGAAAAATAACTATTATGATAATAATGCCCGCCAATAATGAAGAGAAATCTACTACATTGACATGGAATAATGAAATGAATAAGACTGAATTCGAACAAACACGTCACTCAAAACTAATTACTAAACAATTAACAAATGATGCACTTTCAAGGACTCTCATGAAAAAAAAATGCTAATGAGGTTTCTATGCATTTGCATGCTCAAGCAATTAAGAGTTAAAACGAGTTAAAGCTTCACAATCACTTAGAACTCTAGAAACAAATATGGAAGCAGTATGCAATGCCAAATAACTAATCTATAATCAATTAAAAGAAGTAACAACGCTAAGTTGTGATAATAAAAATAGTGGCAATTAATATATTTCCCCAGCAGCCCAGCTCTACAATTCACAAGCTTTAGTTCATAAACTATTGATTAAATCAAGTAAAGTTCACCCATACAAAATATCTATAAGCATGAACATACCAAACTGACATAAAAGATTGCTTAAATACAACCAAAAACTTGGGCCATACAAGGCTGATAATTATCTTTATTTCCCCTTATGTACAAAAAACCCGTATCAGCTTTTCACTATCAGCATAAACACTCCAGTTTCAACCCGTTTTCCGATCAATCATCTTTTTCCTAAACCTTTCGAGAAATATATAACAAAATTAGGTACACCTGATCTAGCAGTGTATAAGGCAACCACTTACTCATCATTATGAAAAATAAACACAACACTTAAGTTTCCATAATCATAAGAATCTCTGTGGCCCCATGTTATAGAGAATTATAACGCAGAAAACTTAGGTTTTGATTACATCAATCCGGCTTCATCTCTAATAGTATCACAAAATTACAGTCTAATTTTAACCAAAATTGAACAACCCACAAGAAAATCTTAAGCAAGAAACAACATATGAGCATCCAATTGCCAAAAAAAAAAACAATCAATAAACAGAATTCTTTGAACTTAATCAATGACAATAGGGGAAAAAAACACACAAAAAAATAAATAAAATCTATTACTTACCCCTGATTTACCAGGGATCGTGCAATGCCACACCATCAAATTCACGGTTCCATCAGGCAAGGTCTCCGGTTTTGCAACAAAACCCTAGATTTACAACAACAAAATGAAAAATCAAAGAATAATACATTAAAATTTGAAAACCTAACAATGAAGAGAAACTGATAGTACGTACATGAGGATGGTTTTTCCTCCATGCCTTCCGTTCCTCGGCGAGTCGACCACGCGCTATTCCTCCCGACATGTCTTCTTTCACTCCTCTTCCTCGATCTAAAACTCTAGCTGAAAAATATTCTCTCTCTTTCTAAAATAAATGCTTTCTTTAATTTATATAATAATGAATAGTCTACTATTGGAATTGGAAGTAAAAAGTCAACATTCGGAAATTCCCAAGAATTTGATACCATTAAAATTTAAGTGATTTATTCTGGAAAAATTATACGGCAGGTCACTCATCTTTTTTCTGTTTTAATCATTTAACTTTACAAAATTAATATTAAATTATTTTAAAAATTAATTTAATAATATTTATTTATAATAGTGTATAAACTTTTGAATTATATTTATTTATTATTTTTAAATGATTTAAAATTAGGATATAAATAATTGTTTTTAAATAATTTAAATATTATATTATATATTATTTAAAAAATAATTATTAAATCCAAATTTTAAATAATTATTAAATATAAATTATAAATCTATATTATATCATAAATAAATATATTAGTTTTATAAATAATAAATAATTATTATTATTATTATTTAATTAGTTCTGTTATTGTCCAACAAAGTAAAAAAATAAATCTAGTTTAATTTTTAATTTTAAACTCAATTTAGTTAAATAGTTTTAAGTTAAGAGTTTTTGAATTTATTAGTTTAATCTAGTGGTTAAATATTTAAATTCTTATCAATGAGATATTGTGTTTGGTGACTTAATATCCTTAAATATATATTTTAATGAAAATAAATCAAAATCTTGGACTGGAACTATTTAAAATTTTCAAACAATAAATATTTAATATATTATTAATATATTAATATATTAAATGATATTCAAATATAGTCATATTTTATCATGAAAAATGACATCATAATATATTAATTTTAATATATGTACAAGAATATAATACTTGATAGTTTATATAAGTTGTTTATATTTTTATCAGCAAAAATATGTCAAATTTTATATTAAAATATAATTTAACAATAAAAAATATCAATAACAAAAAATATTAAAAAACAATTATTCTTTTAAAAAAACTATCACGATATCCATAGTCACCGAGGTCGCTAACAGCAGAAGCTTTTTGAGCTTCTGCTCAAAACCCTACCATCAAAGGGCTTCTTAGATAAGTTGATTTTTCATGATTCAAAAATAAATACTTAAGATAAATCAAATTTTTTAAAATTTGCCAACAATTCATACAGGGAATAAATATTTGTTTGAATTTTATCGGCTCATCATATCATTAATTGATGCTATCAAATATATTATTTTTTTTATCGTTTTTACAGTTGATATTGGATGGTTAAATATATATAATACAATTGGCATAATAAAAATATATATTTTAATATACGAGTTATATAAAAATATTTAAGAATATAAAAAGCTTTTAAATTTTTGAAAAAAGTAATAATTAAATCGTTAAACTTTTTATACTTATTAAATATTTGAACCAAAAACTTTAACCAATATAGATTTTAAATAAAAAAATGAATCAATTAAGTCATTTATCAAATTTGATCATTAAATTTTTGATATTTTTCTTTAAATATTATTGACACATGATATAATACTTCAGTTCTATCATGTTGTATTTTAAGTTTTTTTCAATTTTTTTTATATATTTCATGTCTTTAAAATTTTTAAATATTTTTTTAAAAAAATTAAATAAAAAATCTTTAATTATCCAGCGAAGACATTGTTATATGTTACATAGTACCAATAAATCTAAAAAATATTGCATGGCATCCTCTAAGCTGAAGCCGATCTCCAATGTGCTGCGCAAATGTTCTTCCCCTTGCAACTTGCTCGTTTTCGGCTTAACACAGGAAAACCTTCTATGGAAGTCGTTGAACCGTTTTCATTGATGAAAACCGGTACTATGCCGCCTATTACGAAGAGTTGCATCATGAAATCTAAGCCTTCAACGTGGAATACACGACGAAGATAAGTGAGACTAAGGAGCTAATCGCGTCAGATAAAGAATAGTAATAATAATAATAATAAAGATAAAGAATAGTAATAATAATAATAATAATAATAATAATAATAATAATAATAGTAATAAAGATAAAGAATAATAATAATAATAATAATAAAGATAAAGAATAGTAGTAATAATAATAATAAAGATAAAGAATAGTAGTAATAATAATAATAAAGATAAAGAATAGTAGTAATAATAATAATAAAGATAAAGAATAGTAGTAATAATAATAATAAAGATAAATAATAGTAGTAATAATAGTAATAATAATAATAATAATAATAATAATAATAATAATAATAATAGTAGTAGTAGTAGTAATAATAATAATAGTAGTAATAGTAGTAATAATAATAATACTAATAATAATAATAATAGTAGTAATAATAATAATAGTAATAATAATAATAGTAGTAGTAGTAGTAATAATAATAGTAGTAGTAATAATAATAATAATAGTAGTAATAGTAGTAGTAGTAGTAATAATAATAGTAGTAATAGTAGTAGTAATAATAATAATAATAATAATAATAATAATAATAATAATAATAATAATAATAGTAGTAGTAGTAACAACAATAACAATAATAATAATAATAATACCACGAAGGTTGGGATTACATTGTGCTCTAGGCTTGGACATTTCCCCTAGAGTTTTCAGGTCCAATACCCAATAACAACTTACATTCTTCTATAATTTTTTTAACTACGTGATGACAAGTGTTACCAATGGATTAAAGGGAAAAAACATATTGTGTAAATATATATCTATATCAAGCACAACAGGTGCAAAAGTGGTATTATTTTGACTTATAATTCATAAAAATTCAATTTCAAAACCTAAATTTGATGTATACCAACTGGACTTGCTGGATTGGTTCTATCTTCTGCAAAATACATTCGATGAAGGGACCAAACAGGCGACAAGGAATGCCGTATTTCCCTTTTATTACAAACCATTCTTTGGCTTCTCTTAGCAAGAACTTCCCCATCGCATCCAAAAGCTAATCCATTAAAAACCTGGCGGAAATGAAAAAAATATACAATGTACAATCAAATGATCTGTTGTAGAGAACTTGTATTGGCAGCAGAAACGATCAGAAATGCATTCAGGTGTGATATGTTATATAATACCTGAGGAGTTTAATCTTTAGGAAGGTTGGTGCTTTATTTCGAAGACGCCTTCTTGCCATCATATCGCTAACAAAAGAGACAATGAACGACATGTATTTAACATCATAATGCACACGATTGAATAACACCGATGAAAAACACTACGCCGAATATCCCAGAAAAAGGGTTTGAGGGAATACCTGTTTCCCAAAGGAGAAAGGAACATATTTGTATTTGATCATGTGTAATATCTGTCTCTTCATGGTTAGGATGAACAAGGTAAACCAGTAGAAAAGGAGTATCGGCCAAAAGACAGGCACATCAAACACGCTAAAGAATGTCATCACAAAAGCAATGCTAAAAGCCTTCATAATAGAGTACCTTCACAAAGAAAAGGGTGCAGGTAAGAGAGGGAAATGTTAGCATTCAGCATCAAATTTGACAAAGAACTCAGATTTTTAATGGCACAGTATCGAAGACATCGAAGCCAAAGATTCAAACTCAGGTGTAGTGCATAAGTTTACACGCAGCAACACCGCCGAAAAACATGCGGAATGTTAAACTTCATTGAGCTGAGGAACTGCAGCAACTGAATGAAGTTTAACACGGAAACGTGATAAAATCTTTCAATGGCATGCAGAAATGGAAATGAAGGAAAGGGTAAAAATGAGTTGAGCAAGCAAAGATCTCTGTTACCATGGAATTGGTTCTCAGTTCTCACTATCCCAATCAAAGAAAGCTAGCCTAGCAATCCAATTAAGTGTTTACTATAAGAACACAATATAGATATAGGATCTGTTCATCGATCAGCAATGATATAACAATAATTAAAAGAAGTTCAACATTAAACATTTTCTTGCAATTTTCTCATGATTTGATTCGATTCAAATAAATCTAATTTAGTTTTAGTTATAGGGCAATCATATGATGAAATCACAGCAGTTGGAAATATATAGAGGGGAATGGCGAACCAGAATTTGAACTCTGGGAGTCGGCGAACGAAAGGGCGAAACTCATCGGATCCGCGTGTGGGGAGGGAAGGGCCGTCCTGCATCTCGGGATCCACCTGAGGGGAAAGGAATCCCATTAGCAGATTCAGCAAGTAGATGCCGAGGCCGTAGGTGATGATGTAGAAGCCCTGCACCAAGTACACGCGTACGGCGTAGATCACCATCAATGTCAGGCATCCGATCCAACGCCCCACAATGTGCGGGACCGTCTTGTCCAGGACGTGCTGGTACCGCCGCGAAATCTGGAAGGTCCATCGCGATACGGCGGATGCACCGTCACCTCCCAAGGCACCGCCAGTAGGTCCGGTCTCCATCGGAGGGCCCCACAAAGCAAAGAAATGCCTATTCTCTGTTTCTGATTGAACAAGACTCTTGGTTTCCGTAAAGCTTTTCTAAGTTCTAACATTGTTTTCTTCCTATAATTAACTCTACAAAGCCTTTCCAAGCCTCTGGTTTTCGACCCCTGCTTCAGCACATGGATTTTTTGTTGGGTCAACGCCATCCACCGGTTGCGGTGAACCAGACTTTCCCCCGGTGGAATTACCAAAATATTGTTTTCAGTTTTTTTATTTACAAAAGTATAATTTTTTCCAATTATTTTTAATAATAGGGTACTTTATTTTAAAAAAATTAGATTATAATTCGATTTTAAATAATATTTTACTTAAAAAATATTGTTAAAAAATTAGATGAATTATAATATGACTTTAAACAGTGTTTTACCCCAAATTGATTAGATTATTGTTTGAAGAGTAATTTGATTTTGAACCATATCAATTTTTTTATTATTTTTAGGTAAAATACTGTTTAAAGTGGAATTATAATCTACCCAACTTTTAATTTATTACAATGATATACCATATTGTTAGAAATAAAATGAGAAATATCGTATTATTGAAAAAAATTGAACAACAATATTAAAGTATAAATTTTCTTCTCTTTTTTTTAATAAATTCAGATGATTTTCCATTTTTAAAAATATTATTCAGTAAACAGAAATATTGATTTTTTTAATTAATTTCACTTTAATATAAAAAATTAATTATACAATTATCAAAGAATTAATTAACCTCTCCAGCCATTCCCCTTTGTTAATTATATTCTTTTTGTTTTGAGCAACAAATGACAGAGTAGAAACGAAAAGAAAATGCAGCTTTTCCTTGTTTGGTAGATCAGAAAGGAAAGGAAAGTCAATAAAGAATTTGTGATTGCAATGTAAGTTATGAATTATTTTTTAAAATTGATATTAATAAATTTTAAATTATTTATGTGTAACTAAAGCTAACTCGTTGGGTATAATATTAAGGACCGACCACCTATAATTATTTGACCATGTACCGAACTCCAGATGGACTTCAATTCCCCATTTATTGCTAATAATTCACATTTATAATAGACAATGATTTTTTCTTAATTTAGTAAGTTTTAAAAAATTATAATTTAATAATTAAATTAAAATTATTTTATAGATATATTATTTTAGCGTTAAATATAAAATGAATGTATTGATATAATAACAAATTTAAAAACTGATTTTATCGAGTTTAGGGACATAGCACAAAATTTTACAAGTGGTCAAGAGTATAAAATTTTAGATATAAAGAATTAAATTTATTAATTATTTTTAAAATAAAATTAAATTAATAAAATATATAAATTTCGGAGAATACAACTATTGTTATATCTTATTATATTTTAATTTTAGACAAAATAATATATTTATAATAAATTTTTAATCGAGAGACTAAAATATATTTTTCTTTTAGAAAAAGTGATAGATTTTTTACCAAACATATAATTAGGTTTGGTTGGAATCAGGGACGGAGCCACGTTATAGTTGGGTGAGGCCTCGAAGATTTTATTTTATTTTTGTCACTTTATTTAATTTTCTTAAAATTTATTTTTTATGAATTTGTCTCCTTCAATCTCAAATTCTGGCTTCGTCCCTGGTTGAATCCTATTTATTCCTCATAATTTAATATAATAAAATAAATTCTATTTTATTTTAGAAAAAAAAAGTGACATTTCTTTTACCGAACAAAAAATTAGGTTCAGTTGGAGTGTTTTTACCAAACAAATCTGTTTTGATTTATAAATTTTTAATTTTAACTATGCCTTGATATAATAATTTTTAAATTTGATTCGTTTTAGTACAAAAAATTTAAAAAGTTTTAATTTTCAACGACGATAAATATTAGATCCGATTAAATCATCATAACTACAAAATATAATTTCAATGAATTTTAAAATAAAATTAATTTTAAATTGTTCACATAAAAAATACATATTAAAAAATAAAATTAAATCATTAATCGTCAAGATCAGATATTTTTTATCATCATTCATCTCTAACTTTATTTGATAATTTTTAAGGATGAGTCTACAACGGGCGTCGAATATCACTGAATATGGTTAACGTTGAACACCGCTGAATATTATTAAATTAATTTATAAAGAACAAAAATCTAAAGGACTAATAATACAATTATTAATTATATGTTGAGTTTATCACACTTTTATTAATTACATACTGAGTCCTTGAGATTTTAAATTTTTATTAATTGATTTAATGGTGTTCAACAATGTTCAACATTAGTAGTGTTCAGCGGTATTCGACGCCCGTCGTAGAATTTTTCAATTTTTAATCCCTCTCGTAACTTAAATCGAACAAAAGTAATAAATAGTGCTAATGAAAAACAATTTTTCAAATTATTACAGTGATCTTCCTTACTTTGGACCCTCAGATTGAATATGGATACACAGTTTGCGCTCGTGGATAGTTTGTCGCGATGCTCAGTTTTAATTTGCGATTCTTAGTGGTCTTTCAATAGATTAATCCCCTTTTGTGGTTCGTTTACTGATGCAATCAAATTTGTTCGTGTCTATTTTTTCGATCAAATCTTTGGATGAGTTTTTAAACTTTTTCAATGTATGGTCCTTATATGATCTAAAGGGGTTAGTTGTAAGAAAATATTCAAATTATGTATTTAGTTTACAATTATAATCGTAAACCATTATTGTAATATTGGGTATTTTCTTGTTTAATAAAATTAACCTCTTTTATTAAAAAAAAATCTAATAATATGTATAAATAAAAAATTATATTAATCAACTTAAAATTATTTTAAAAAATAGTATAATTTAGTGAAAATTTCAAATACTAAGCTTCGTTGTCTAAATTCAGCAAATTTATGAGAAGCAAGCAGTAATATTTTTCCACGTGTAATTAAGTTCCCACCTTTTTTTTTGAATTTCCAGCTTTTTAATTGTGTTAAGTTTTGTTGTCACCTGGGCCCCATCCCTAAACCATGTGCTTTTATGTCTTAAAAGAAATGAAGAAGCAATTAAGCAGCAAAACGGAAAAATTAATTTTGCTAATCATAAAATTCTTCAATTAATCAAGCTTAAGTCTACACCTTCCTTACCAAATCAAAAGCAAGTCTTCTTATAATTCAATAAACTGCTTCTGCCAGGAGATTCGGGAGAGGGGAGACGATGAAGCTTTCGGCGTTGCATCAAAGCTATCTCAGCCGCCGGAGCAACAGCTTCAGATCATCAGGACCGTTAGATTCAGCATCCGACGCCGGACATAAATCTCCCGCAGCTGTTTTCTGGCTTATCCTCCATGGTCTCTGTTGTTTATTCAGCTTAATTCTTGGATTCCGTTTTTCTCGCTTGGTATTCTTTTTATTGTTCTCCACTTCTCCCTCCAACCTCTACGCGCCGTCGTTTCGTTCTGCTGCGGAGCTCGTCAAAAATCTTGATGTTCATTCCGGTCTGTCCACCAATCCCGACGTCAACAACCTCCGGTTTCCGATGCCGAACAAGACGGCGACGAATTCACGAGTGATTGTAGGGAGGCACGGGATCCGGATTCGTCCGTGGCCGCATCCGGATCCGGTTGAGGTTATAAAGGCGCATTGGATCTTAGAGACAGTTCAAAAGGAGCAGAGGTTACAATTCGGTGTCAAGGATCCCAGGACAATTATTGTGGTCACTCCGACGTATGTACGGACTTTCCAAGCGCTGCATTTGACCGGTCTGATGCACTCACTAATGGTGGTTCCGTACGATCTGATTTGGATAGTGCTGGAGGCTGGCGGTGTCAGTAAGGAAACGGCGTCCCTTATTTCGAAATCTGGTTTGAAAACTATCCACATCGGATTCAACCAACGGATGCCGAATTCCTGGGACGAACGACATAAATTGGAGTCCAAAATGCGCCTGCACGCTTTAAGGTAATCGTTTATCAAACATTCATTCAATTAAAAAGTGGTAGCAATTATGCGTTTCACAATTAGGTTTTTAATTGTTATAGTTGATGGTTGAATCCAATTTCGTGTTACTTCGCTGGCAGAATTGTAAGAGAGAAGAAACTGGATGGAATTGTTTTGTTTGCGGATGATAGTAATATGCATAGTATGGAACTTTTTGATGAGATCCAAAATGTGAGATGGTTTGGGGCAGTTTCTGTTGGAATACTTGCTACTTCAGCTAATGTTGATGAGTCGTCGGATCGGAAGGAGAAAGAGGAGAATCCTAGAATGCCAGTTCAAGGTCCAGCGTGTAATGCATTGAATATGTTGGCAGGATGGCATACCTTTAATACAATCCCCTTTGCAGGGAAAAGTGCTATTAATATTGATGATAGATTGACTGTGCTGCCCAGGAAGTTGGAGTGGTCAGGGTTTGTTTTGAATTCCAGGTTACTCTGGAAAGGTGGAGAAGATAAACCGGAATGGATTAAGGATATCGATATGTTGGATGGGGATGTTGAGAGTCCATTGGGTTTGATTACAGACCCTTCGGTGGTGGAGCCACTTGGAAGCTGTGGTCGTCAAGTTTTACTCTGGTGGCTTCGAGTTGAAGCTCGCGCTGATAGCAAGTTTCCTCCCAGGTGAATCTGTCTTCTGATTCTCATTATATTTTGGTATTGTGCTTGCTTATTGCCTGATGATTAAAATGAAAATCAATGACATTCTAAGCTTCTATAATGTTTAACTGTGCCAAATATGTAATCTTTTTCACTTGATTCAGGTTTGATGTATGAAAACTACAAGATTATATGATAAAATTGGTCAGAATGACCATAGATATAATGTGTCAATTGCATCGGCAAATGTCAAATTAAGAACCCTTTACTTCACATGTAGTGAAGTCTTCAGTCATATGTTGCATCATCATCAAGAACCCTATCATTCCATCCATGTTTCGGAACAAAAATAAATGTTGAGGAATCAGTTGTAAGCATTATGCTTTTTGCTCCTTTCAACCATGTGGGTTGAACACGAGTGCGTAATTATTGAGTTGTCATGATCATTGATCGTTGCTCTTGTGGATTATTTGGTTGAATGTTCTCTCTTGGACTTATCCTACTTGTGGACTGATATATTAGCCGTCTCTGCGTTTGTTTAGTTGTTTACTGAATGATGTCAATTAACAACATTCAACTTAGGATGGTAGTAGTAACTTTTGACCTCTTCTGATATGATCACTTTCATCGTCTTTGAGGAGTTCATTGTGATTGCAAGTATACTTTTGACATGTTTCCATGATGATCCATGCATCATTCTAAACATTTCATGGGATTTACTTGTTTCTTATGCTTGTATTGGTTTGCATGCTATAGCTGGATGACCCATCAATTACTCCGTCTCGGTCTCGGTCTCTTCTCCATGCAATCTAATCATTAGTTTGTATGTCATGCAGATGGATCATTGACCCTCCATTGGACATCACCATCCCATCCAAACGCACTCCATGGCCAGATGCTCCCCCCGAACTCCCTGCTAAAGAAAAACCAGAGATGAGCATTCAAGATCCCATAGCGAAGCATACTACCAAAACCCGAACGTCTAGACCAAAACATCGAAGCAAAAGGAAGCATGAAACAAGAACAGACACACAGGTTTCAACAAGTCATGCTGAACAAAACTAAACTCATAGCTGGCAATCCATGCATTTACAAATTTCAAAACGTCTTCAGGAAGAAACTTGATCGATGAGGAATGCAAATGATCTTATTAAGTTGTTGGGTACGTATGACTAGCCACCTCTTGCAGCATACCAGTTTATACATTCGTTTCTGTTTCGAGTTCTTCTTCCTCCTCCCTTGTGTATACATTCGTTTCTGTTTCATCGAGATATGTGAGTCAGGTCTTGCTCTCTTCTTACCTTGCAAGATGCTTATAATCTGACATGCCTTTTATTTACAATTTTATACATAATCTTTGAATAGAAATCATAGAGTTTCGGATTCCCATGATTCCATCTTTGATCTTTAGACAAATATCTCTTTGCCTGATGCACGACAAAACGTTATCGTTTCAAACAAAACCTTAAACATTTGTGTCAAATTCGCACTTGCCTGTTCGGTATTTGGCAGAGTGGGTTCTGGAATTTGGAGTTTAAAATCCATTCCTGCTCACATTTGAAGAATTGAAATTGAATGTCTTATTTTCGTGTATGTATATATTTATGTTTAATATTAAAAAATTAATTTTATAATTAAAGTTTAAAATTTAAAGTATTGAATATAAAATATATTTTGGTGTTATTTGTGCTCTAACACAAATTATTTTTTAATGACTTCATCCAAATTGTAATCAATATATTTTTCATTGTTGGCACTGAATTTCACAAGATTGAGAATTTAGAAAAGTAGATGGAAGCGTGTTAGTGGTATGGAGGTGTAGCCAATGATCAAATTGCAAACAAAAAGAGGTATGAATATCGGATATTGTAGCAAATAAGGGTTTTTTACATTTTGCAACTTGCAATTTCTATTATGATTTAATATATAATCACGTGTATTTTTCTCGTATTATGATTTTTTTAACATACGTTCGTCTTGATGATAAGAATTTCTTTCTATAGAAACAAGTAACACAGATAATAGTCACACATCATCAAGACAATAAATTTATTTTAAACCACACATCATGTCACAAATGATGCAGCTCATCTTCACTCTAGACAAAAATATAATGACCAAGATAAGGTTTACATAAGTGATGACTCTTTTTATCTGTTGCCCAAGTGAGGTATTTTGGGTTAGTTTGTAACAATCTGAATTTTAAAATTCGTAGGTTAAATATATTAGAGTCTCGAGTCTCATTGAGTGATCTACGTTGTTGGATTGTGGATAACTCAAATGAGGCATTTTAAGCCTTTTTCTTGTTATTGGGATTAAGATTAGGCTTGATTATAAGTTGCAGAAAGAATTGAAAGGCAAAAAGTAATTTTGTTTTTGAAACGTGAAAAGTTTCTCCTCTTAATTCTCTATAAAATTTTGAAGGATATGATCTCATATTGTCCCTGCTTTGCTCCCTTCTCCTTCTCTCCTCTCCAAGAAATCAACAAAAGGTGCAATCTTTACTTTCTCTTGGGTGAATCTCGGAATCGTGGTACATGAAAATTTTCGCATCCAAGAATCTATCTATCAAGATAAAAATAAATGAAAATGAATGAGTTTGGAGTAAGGGTATAAACCAACCAAACTTAAATGAATAAGGATATGTTCGTATTCGTTTATTTATTTTTAAAAATGTTCGAATTCAATTCGTGTTCGTTTAAATTTTTAATGGCATATTCGAGTTCAATTCGTTTATTTTTTGGTGCATTTGGGCTCGTTTCGTTTAAAGTTTACAAACATGTTTGTTTAACATTTGTAAACATGCTCGTTTAGCAATACAAACACTTTGTTTAGTATTTAGCGTTTGTTTCCATATGTTCATCAACTTGTCCGTTTAACGTTTACAAACATGTCCGTTTATATGCACATTATCAACCATTAAACTAATCCAAACTTATAAGGATCAAGGATAATTAAATTAATCTGAACTCAAAATCAATTACACCAAACTCAATTGAAATTCAAACCCCTTTTGGGTTCCGATGCTTTTCCCCCTTTTCCTTTTAATAGAATAATGCTAAGGTTGTTAGCATTGAGTGGGTATGAGTATATAACTCCGAGCGATGAGAAGGCTTTTAAAAAGGCCGTTGCCCATCAGCCTGTGAGTATCGAGAATGTAGCAGGTGGCAGAGCTTTCCAACTCTATGAATCGGTAACCTATGCGATTCATGCAAGTCACTTCGCAATTCTTACCAGAATTGGGATGTTTTACAATTTGTCATTGTTGTAACATATCTTCAGGGAGTTTTCAATGGTAAATGTGGGTCGGCTTTAGACCATGGCATGGTTTTGGTCGGAAATGGCACCGACAAAAAGGGTCAAGATTATTGGATTGCGAGAAACTCATGGGGCAGCAAGTGGGGCGAGAATGGACATACAAGGATGGAACGTAATGTTAATGCTAATACTGGCAAGTGTTGCATTGCAATGGAAGCTTCCTATCCGGTTAAGAATGAAGCAAATATCATCAAACCTTGCTACAATGGAAAGCACCGAGAAGATCAGTAGTGCTTGAATTCTTTTCTGTAACTGAAGACTGCAAAGACTGAGCAAGGAATGATATGCTTGGAATTTATAATTATTGTGTGTGTATCGAGCACAACAGATGGAAAACTAGTATTGTTGTGATTTATGATTCATGCAATTTCAATTCAAAAGTTACCGAGTACTCTGTAGCAATTTGGATTAACATACATAAATTCAACTTCAAAAACTAAATCTGATGTATACCAACTGGACTTGCTCTAGTGGTGCTATTTTCTGCAAAATATATTCGATGAAGGTACCAAACAGGCGACAAGGAATGTCGTATTTCCCTTTCATTAAGAAGAATTCTTTGGCTTCTCTATGCAAAAACTTCTCTGTCACATGCAAAAGCTAATACAGTAAAAAGCTGGTGGAAATGAACAAATATGAGATCTACAATCAATGATCTATTTAGAGAACTTGTATATGCAGCAGAAATCATCAGATATTCAGGTATGATATGTTATACAATACCTGAGGAATTTAATCCCTAGGAAGGTTGGTGCTTTCTGTTGAAGACACCTTCGTGCCATCATATCGCTAACAAAAGAAACAAAGAACGACATGTATTTAGCATCATCTAGCGCACAATAGAAGAACACCAATGAAAAATGCAACACCTAATATCACAGAGAACGGGTCTGAGGGAATACCTGTTTCCCAAAGGAGAAAGGAACATATTTGTATTTGATCATGTGTAATATCTGTCTCTTCATGGTTAGGATGAACAAGGTAAACCAGTAGAAAAGGAGTATCGGCCAAAAGACAGGCACATCAAACATGCTGAAGAATGTCATCACAAAAGCAATGCTAAAAGCCTTCATAATAGAGTACCTTCACAAAGAAAAGGGTGCAGGTAAGAGAGGGAAATGTTAGCATTCAGCACCGAATTTGCTAAACAACCCAAGTTTTTAATGACACCCTCTCAGATACCTCAAAGCCAAAGATTCAAATTCAGGTGTGGCGCACACGTTTATACGCAGCAAAACCGCCGGAAACACATGTGAAAATGTGATAAAAGCTTTCAATTGGAATGCAGAAATGGAAATGAAGGAAAGGGTAGCATTGATTTGACAGTTGAGCAAGCAAAAGATCTCTGTTACCATGGAATTGGTTCTTAGTTCTCACTATCCCGATCAGAGAATGCTAGCCTAGCAAGCCAATTTATTGTTTACTATATAAACACAATATAAACTATAAAAAAATCAAGTAAATTCTGGTCCTTGAAACGACCAATCCACATTTCTGATAACACTGGCTTAGATTGTAGAATACAATATTTTCTGATGATAAAAGGAACTAAAAACTTGCAATCTAAGTTTTTCCCCTTTATAAAAAGATGTACGATCTGTTCATCGATCAGCAATGATATAACAATAATTAAAAGAAGTTCAACATTAAACATTTTCTTGCAATTTTCTCATGATTCAATTCAATTTGATTCAATTAAATCTAATTTAATTTTAGTTTTAGGACAATCGTAGGATGAAATCACAGCAGTTGGAAATATATAGAGGGGAATGCCTAACCAGAATTTGAACTCTGGAAGTCGGCGAACGAAAGGGCGAAACTCATCAGAACCGCGGGTGGGGAGGGAAGGGCCGTCCTGCATCTCGGGATCCACCTGAGGGGAAAGGAACCCCATCAGCAGATTTAGCAAGTAGATGCCGAGGCCGTAGGTGATGATGTAGAAGCCCTGCACCAAGTACACGCGTACGGCGTAGATCACCATCAAAGCCAGGCATCCGATCCAACGCCCCACAATGTGCGGGACCGTCTTGTCCAGGACGTGCTGGTATCGACGCGAAATCTCGAAGGTCCACCGCGATACGGCGGATGCACCATCGCCTCCCAGGGCACCTCCAGTCGGTCCGGTCTCCATCGGAGGGTGTCACGAATGAGGATGAAGGAATTGGGGCTTTAGGGATTTGCCTGGGAGAATTAGAGAAATGTGGGAAGGGGTTAGGGATTGCTCGAGCAATTGGGGAAGTAATGACCGATAAAATATTTGGTATATTTACTTCAATAAAATATTGGATAAACTATACAGATAGTCACCATATTATAGGGTTAGTATCGATCTGACCACAATGTTTTAAAAAGAATCAAATACACCGATAAACTATTAATTTGGTATTAAAATAGCCATTTGTCGTTAAAGAATAACGGATTGATTACGTGGCAGTTAAATATAAAATGGAATAATTATATATTTACTCCATGATATTCATACATTTTTATAATTTAGTCCTAATTTTCTTATAATAAAATAATAAAATTAATGACATGTGTGACACATGTCATCACCTGATTAAAGAAGGAAAACAAAATTCAGCATGAAAGGGTAAAAATTTAACCACTAAGCCAAGCATGATTTCATAAAATAAAGCCCGATAATATATATATTGAATACTTTTTTTTATATGTATTCTATTAGTTTCACATAATCTTATATTTATTTTTAATTTAATTAAAATATTAATTTAATTATTTTATATATAATAAATTAAAATATTTAAATAATAATTAAATTTTATTTAACAAATCCTAAACCCAAACCTTAAATCTTAAATAATAAATCCTAAAGTCATTTAAAATTTTAAATTACATTTAAAAATATTAAACCCTAAACCCCAAATCCAAATCCTAAATATAAGATTTAATATTTTTAGAGTCTAGGGTTTATGATTTGGATTTAGCGTTTAATATTTTTAAATGTAATTTAAAATTTTAAATAACCTTAGGATTTATTATTTAAGGTTTAAGGTTTGGGTTTAGGATTTGTTAAATAAAATTTAATTAAAAATAAATATAAAATTATGTGAAACTAATAGAATACATGTAGAAAAAGTATTTGATATATATATATATATATATTATATGGTTTTGATTTATAAAATACCGCCTAGCTTAGTGGTTGAATTATTGGTTTTATGCAGAGGGTCCTGGGTTCAAATCCTCCCCAAAGCATGTTAAAGTGGATTTTGTTTTCCATCTTTAATCAGGTGGTGACACATGTCATTAATTTTATTATTTTATTATAAGAAAATTAGGACTAAATTATAAAATGTCATTAATTTTATTATTTTATTATAAGAAAATTAGGACTAAATTATAAAAATGTATGAATATCAGGGGATAAATGTGTAATTATTCTATTTTATATTTAACTGCCACATCATCAGTCTGTTACTCCCTTAACTACAAATAGCTATTTTAATACCAAATTAATAGTTTACCGGTGTATTTGATTCTTTTTAAAGCATTGTGGTCAGATCGATACTAACCCCATAGTATGTTGATTATCTGTGTAGTTTATCCTAAAATATTTAATATGATATTGTACATTTACTCTGCTGATATAGTTGATGCTTGAACCCGTGACTTCTAGAAACAACAATTTTTCTTTTAACTACTTAGATTAAAGGCCTCGTGCTTTAAAAAATTATTAAGTAAATAGAAATGTCCATATTTGGTACATTTACTTCAATAAAATATTTAATATGATATTATATTTTTAGTATTTTTAACAGTCTGTTACTCCCTTAACGACAAATAGCTATTTTAATACCAAATTAATAGTTTACCGGTGTATTTGATTCTTTTTAAAGCATTATGGTCAGATCGATACTAACCCATAGTATGGTGACTATTTGTGTAGTTTATCCTAAAATATTTAATATGGTATTGTACATTTACTCTGCTGATATGGTTGATGCTTGAACCCGTGACTTCTAGAAACAACAATTTTTCTTTTAACTACTTAGATTAAAGGCCTCGTGCTTTAAAAAATTATTAAGTAAATAGAAATGTCCATATTTGGTACATTTACTTCAATAAAATATTTAATATGATATTATATTTTTAGTATTTTTAATAGTCTAAATGTGAATATAAGTTAATATTTATTTATTTATTTATATTTTTAACTCTTTAAAGATATGTAACATCCTGATCCGGTGTCACTTTGGGCCTCTGACTCAAAACTTGTATTTCAAAATTTTGGCTTCAAGCCCAAGTAAAAATAATTCAAGTCCAAATAAACCATAACATACCAAAGGTTTCAAATCCAAATGTGACATGATCCAATATTAAAATAATACAAAGCTCCAAATATTACAAATCATTTAAAACATTCGACTCGAATAATAAACAGAGTTACAAAAATACATAGGGTCCAACAAAGTACTAAACCACTAAATCTATAATTGTACTCTGACACATAGTCGATGCTGAAATCCAAAACTCGATTTTAAATTAAAATATAATTTTTAAAATTATTTTTCTTGAGGGTAAAGTTTTCAAACGTGACTCCTAGATTCGACCTATATTTCTTCTAGGTCGGGTTTAGGGGGTTACATCGATAGTGCTCCACAGGAACCAGCTTCACCTAACCTACGCACGAAAACACATTTCGAACCCTGAGCTACAAAAGCTCAGTGGGTACGCCGTCACACGACCCAAAATCATGCATATCATAAGCACTAAAGCAAATCATATAAATATCGTACATGATATGATGGTCTAGCATTCTTGCCTACCGCCTGACATAAATAAATGTATAATAACGCAGACAACATATACATGTCACATCACAAAAGAAACACAAAAGTGAGGCCCACGTCCACACAACATCTAGATCTTACACTTAAGATTGAGGTCGCCCTTAATCCTATACTCGGAATGTTACATCGAGCATCTTCGAATGATGCCGCCCAACGTTCGGAATAAATAATCGGGATGGAGACCGCCCAACCAATCCCATGTTCGGAATGTTACATCGAACATCTTCGAATGAGGTCGTCCAACATTCGGAATAAGGTCTTCAATACATCACCCAAAATATCACATCGGATGGCCTTCGACGTGTGGCAACACTTTTGGATATCTGAATTTCCATCAAACAAGGACTCAACACACACAAATGATCCACCTAAGACCTTTATATCAAGTCGTATTAAGACTTATCATAACTTAGTCTTTCGGGGTTAAAATGATCAATTTCAGATTTAACAATTCATTTTATAACTTAATAGATTTATAAGAACCCTTAGGTTTAATTACCGAAACCTCAATCTCTACTTAACTTGGGCAAGATTTCACAGGGGTTTCGATACTCCCTATGTGGGGTATCAGAACACCTTGTATCGATACCTTTACAAAAAGGGTATCAAAACACCAGGTATCGATACGGGTATCAATACGCTTTGACCAAGTCTAAAGTCAACTAAGGAGGGCTTACTTGATTCGATACGGGTATCGAAATGGGGATGTCACTAAAAGACTCCGTATCAAAATACGGGCAAGGCGTTTCAAAACGCCTGCCCAAACTAGCCTGTTTTTCTCTTAAGGGTATCAATACACCCACCAAAGGTATCGATACCACCTGCACGAAATGTAGAACTGGACCTGAAAATTCTTAATAACCCTCCCCAAATTTTATCTATTCGGTGTGAAATCATTCCTATATGTTCATGAAAGTGATTAAGGTGTGTTTTAATAAATTTTAACACATAACTTGACATATTATAAGATTCACCATTAATGGTTCAAAAGCTAAAAACCAAGCATTCATGCACAGAATCTACATGTCATTCATACTACCATGAAGTGAATGATAAAGAGAAGAGTTAAGAGTACCACCTCAGCAAAACAACATCAAAAACGTCCTCTCTTCTTCTCTTCAAGCTTTCTCCTTTCCAATGATCCTTGAGGTCTCACCAACCTCTTTCTCTACAAGAGAAAGATAGACAACGATTAGAAACGTCTTGGGATGACACTTGAGCTTAAAAACACTAAAAGAATTCAGATTCTAAGCTTCCAAAACCCAAACTCGAGCTCAAACCAAAACTCCCATAAAAACCTTCATCCTTACCAAACCAACCCATTTTTACCTCTTTGGATAGATCTCTAACAGCCCTACAACCTTCTCTTCAACTCTAAACCGAGATTCCAAGGCAAACTAGTAAAGATCAAACCTTTAGACAAACCCTTACTTGTGTTGAAATGGGAAGAAGATAAGAGAAAAAGCTTAAACCCGTGATTTCATTCTCTGCAGAAAATAACTCTCACTCATATTTATCCCATTTGTAATTTACTAAAATGCCCCTCTTCAACCAAAACCAACACTAAGCCCAAAGAAACTAAGTCCCAGCAAGCCCCAAACTATACAAACTTGGGGCCCGAAACCGAAGTCCAAGCTCTCGGGTTAACCCGACACTTAGATTCGAATCCGGGTCGTTATAAGATACATATTTTATAGACAAATCGATTGAATTTGAATCTTTTAAGATGAATATTATCTTTTATATTTTAAAATGTTTAATGGAATACATGCTTTTATGAATTATTCAACATGATACTTAGAATTTTTAATTAACTATTGTAGTTAATTTCTTTTTCAAATTTGATGCAAATCATTTTAACTCTAAAAATATTATACTTTGAACATTAATATTGAAGTTAGAATCATTAGAATCCAATTTTAAATGGAAGTCAATAGCATGAAGCTCTTACTTTGATAAGTAAAAAACACTAAAGTTAGTGACATGAAGTTTTAATTTTAAACTGTGTTTCTATTTTTTTTAATTTGACCATTATTCATAATCGAGTTTTAATGTTTCGGACTTTAATATCACTATTCAAATAATATTTATAGAAATAAAATAATTTATACCATATTTGAACGAAAAAAGTTAAGCCATATTTAAAGAAAATTTACCTTATATTTGATAAAGTATCTGATGTGATATATATATTTTGTTAAAATATCTAATATAATAAGTAAAACTCTTGTTATGTGTATCATATGATATATGAGTTAACACCATTCGCAAGTGTTGTACTTAAATTATTATTTCATGTAAACGTCAAATTAGTCAATAAATATTATAATTCAAAGTTTTGTTGAAAATTTAAAAATATATAAAATATAAGTACGGCATGTAATATTAAAAGTAAATAAAACACATTAAAATTTTTAATGTACATGAAAATTTTATTTCTAATTTTAAAGTATTAATATTTTTTAGGGATGGCATGGTCAAATCTGAACCGGATTCAGATCTATTTTTATATCATGGATCAAGTTCGCTCCAAATTCGTGAGTCTAAAAAATTGAGACTCAAATCCAGATCCAATGGATCTTATGGATTCAAGTCCAAAATGAATCTATTAAAATTGATCATTCGACTTATTTTTTAACTCAATAAAAATGTCATTAATTAATTTCACATCACAACTTCAATGAAGAAAAAATTAATTTCATTTAATTAATATCAGAATAAAAAACGATAAATTAAAATCTTAAAAAAATTCAACAATTACACAAATATCTTTTAAATAACACAAACATTAAAAAAATGTATATCATGAAATATTTCATTATCGCAAATTGAGTACCATACTTCTACCTTTAAGAGTGTTAGTCTTCATCATTACTTAAATCATAAATATCCTAAAACAAACAAGAACAACCAACCAAAGAGAAAATTTTGTTTTATAAAACTAATATTTATGAAATTTAAATGTTCTATTTTCATCCAAAACTATGACTCTTATTCTATTTTGGTCTAAAATTTAGAATGTTCTATTTTCACCAAAAACTATGACTCTCATTCTAAATTGGTTCCCAAATTATAATTTATAGCAGATTAAATTATTGCATAATATACATTAATGTTTTATGAAAATTAAAAAAAATTATCATGATTTTACTAACATAAGTTATGACTAACATATACTGATAATTTAGAGATGAAATTAGAACATTCAAAAAGTTTGAGGATTGATTTAGACTGAGAGTTATAGTTTAAGGATGAAACTAAAATGCCCCAAACCTTAAAGAGATATTTAGAATGAAACTTTTAAGAATAAAATGAATATATTTAAAAATTTAAGAATCAAATTATAATAAATTTCATAATTTAAGGATGTATTGTTGGTGAAGGCTCAGAAGTCCAATGATAATTTCACCTTTTGCCAAATTGTAGTATTTAAGATTATCGAACCCACAGGGATTGAGTCGACTTCACTACTTCTTAGACATGCACTTAAGAAAAGTAAAAACACAAATAGTTGATGAGTTGAGATAACTAAGATAACTAAATTAACTATCTTAAAAACTAAGTAAAAAAAGAGAATAAGAATGATAGAAGTGAGGCCAGGTTGAGTGCTTTGTAGAGGGGAATCCAGTTGTACTAATTTTCCACTTTTTAATGCAATTGGTTGACTTGCCGCCTTAGCGGGTCGCACTAAGGGTCGTCGCAGCTGCCTAAGAGGGGTTATGCCTTGTCGATAATTCAACTTTCCATAGTTCGACAGAGCATCCTTGTATGTCTCCTCCTTATCCCTAAGCGAAGAGAACTGTTGAAACCCACGTCTTGATGATACCTCCTAGCATGAATCAAGGGTGAATAACAACCAAACACATGCGTCCTTTTAGTCGCTGAAATCCTAGACGGTTTATCTTTAAACCGGATTAGTCAATCCCCTTGAGAAAAGACCGTATTCTCTCGTTTCATGAGCCTAACTCTCCCGATATTAGACAAATAGATTTTTCTTCACATACTATCATCTCGAGCTCATATACAAAGAAAAATGATTGCCAAGAGAGAACAAACTATGAAAATAAGTTTGTATTAATAAATATCAAATATAATACAACTTTCTTCCCCAACTACTACACAAACAACCTAAACCTCGAGAGGGAATTAGAACATGGTGTAGTCGGCGGCTTAAGGGTTTATGCTATAGAGAATCCAACTTGACTCTCCCCAGACCTAGCCCTAATGAGTGGCTTATATAGGTCAAGCCCTAGGTTAAAGTTTTCCATGCAAAGAAAGAGTTATAGAAGGAAAAAAATACAACTCCTAATTAAACTATAATACTTTATTCTATTTCTTAAAATAACTAATCTTTTCCGTGTTTGACTTTGACCAGGGCTTGACTCCTTAAATCGGCTCCGTCTTTCTCTCTCTCTTTGTCCGTTATCTTTGACATCTTTTTCTCTAACTGTTGAGCACCAGTTGTCATCTTCAATCTGCTGCCACGACATCCAAAGTGCTGTCGTGGCGGGTGTTTTATCTGCATTTCAGCTTCTTTTCCATCATCCATAGTCTTTTTTGGCCATTCCTATGAAGTGGTTTCCTACCTAGGAAAGAAAACCATCAAATACATCTGTTTTATGCCAAATAATAGATAAATTCATGATTTAAGTATTCGGATGCTGAAATATGGAAAATAAGCAGAATTATTCAATATTGTCCTTAAATTTGTCCTTTATTAACAATAAATGAGTTGGAAAATGATATGAAAAATAGGACTTTTAGACACTTATCAATTGTGTAATTAAATCTAAAATAAATAACTCAAAAAATTGAATAAATATCTTTAACGTATAAATTGAATAAAAATTTCGGTTGCCTATAGGATTTGAAAATTAAGGGAAATAATTTTTTGGTGGCTCTTAGGATTTTAAAAATAAGGTTAATTTAATGTATAAATATTTCTTGTTTATATATATATGGATGAATGTTTGATATATTATCAATGTAAATAAATAGAAGTTTATTTTAAACTAAAATCTAAATTTTTAATCGTATAATCTTAAAATATTAACCCTAGATTCATAAATACTATCGCTTGTGAAATTTTTTTACACCGATAATGGATAGGATAATAATTATGAAAAATATTTGATGATCTGACAATGTAATTTTTTTTCACAAGCATGTGTATTTAAACTTTAAACCTTAAAAATCTATGTTTATAACCCTAAATTCCTAGATCATGAACCATAAATCCTAATTATAAATCTTAAATTAATCAATCTGATGAGTATATAAAAGTTCAATTTTTAATACCATTTTCCCACTCGATATTTACTAATAAAGGAAAAGATTAAGGGCATTAATGGATATTTCTGTATATTTTCCATACTTCAACATCCAAACATATAATTCATGAATTCATCTAATAATTGACATAAAACAGATGCATTTGATAGTTTTCTTTCTTAGACAGGAAACTACGTATAAAGATGGCCAATTGAGAAGATAGATGTTAAAGTGTAGATGGAGCACCCGTCAAGACAACACTTTTGAGGCCGCGGCAGCAGAGCGAAGATGACAATCAGTGCTCGACAGAAAGAGAAAAAGATGCTGATCTTAATGGACAAAGAGCGAAAGAAACACAGAGCCAAATTAAGGAGTCAAGCCCTGATCAAAGTCACGTGCGGGAAAGAAAATATATTTTAGGAAATAAAAATTAAATGTTATAGTTTAATTAGGAATTCTCTCCTCTTTAGAACTCTTTCCTTGCATGGAAAGCTTTAACCTAGGGCTTGACTTATATAAGGCACATATTAGGCATAATCTAGGCAAGGAGTTTACCCTAGAAAATACTTTTTAGCCGCCGACTACATCATGTTCTAAACTTCTTCAGAGGTTTAAGTTGTTTGTGGAGTAGTTGAAGAAGATGGTTGTATTAAGTTTGATATTTATTAATGCAAAACTTATTTCATAGTTTATTCTCTCTTGGTATTTATTCTTCTCGCATATGAGCTCAAAAGATAGTATGTGAAGAAAAATCTATTTGCCTAGCATCGGGAGATGTAGGTTCACGAAACGAGAGAATACGGTCTTTGCTTAGGGGCATTGACTAATCCGGTTGAGAGATTAACCGCCCAAGATTTCAGCGACTAACAAGACGCATGTGTTTGGTTGTTGTTCGCCTTTGATTCACGTCGGGAGGTATCATCAAGACGTGGGTTTCAACAGTTCTCTTCGCTTAGGGATAAGGAAGAAGACATACAAGGATGCTCTGTCGAACTATGGAATATTGAATTGTCGACAAGGCATAACCCGCTTAGGCAGCTACGACAATCCTTTGTGCGACCCGCCGAGGAGGCAGTTCAACCCATTGCATTAATAAGTGGATACCTAATACAACTGGATCCTCCACTACAAAACACTCAACTTAGCCTCACTTTTCTTATCTTTATTCCTTCGTTATTTAGTTTAGTTTTAGTAGTTAATTTTGTAATCTCAAACTCAACAATTACTTGTGTTTTACTTTTTATAGTGCAGACGTAAGAGGTAGTGAAGTCGACACAGTCCCTGTGGGTTCGACAACCTAAAGTATTACAATCTGGCAAAGGTGGAAAAACAAAGGATTTCCGAGCCTCCATCAGATTTGGCGCCATTGCCGGGGACTGGTGCTCAATTTTACTGCCAATTAATTCTGCACCTTTTTCTTTTTCTTTTAAGTTTTTCTTTTAATTAACTAGGTTTGTTTTGTGTATGATCAGGTCTAATCCATCGATAGAACAATATCTGTACGATCCTGAAATCGAAAGGACCGCAAGGCGTTTACGACAAGGGATACGCGAAAGGATGAACATAGCACTTGGCCAGCAGAACAACGCTGGCATGAGTGCCGCTGCGGCAGACAACCAAGGCGCATTCGCAGATGTTGATCCTGCCAATCCACCTCAACAGGAGCGTGTACGAACAGTTCGTGATTATTTAGAGGAAGATTTGGATGGATTGACTCCTGCCATTGTGATGCCTAATATAGAGGCAGAACATTTTGAACTAAAGCCGGTCATGTTCAACATGATCAACACTCTAGGCCAATTTGGAGGATCGGCCAACGAAGACGCTCGGCAGCACCTTAAGTCATTTTTGGAAATCTGCAATTCGTTTAAGCTACTAGGGGTTTCTGCCGACATATTGAAGTTAAAACTGTTCCCCTATTCATTGAGGGATAGGGCAAAATCTTGGTTAAATAACCTCCAACCTGGATCGTTGAACTCTTACAGAGTCAAGTGGATACCTAATACAACTGGATAAGTGGATACCTAATACAACTGGATCCTCCTCTACAAAACACTCAACTTAGCCTCACTTCTCTTATCTTTATTCCTTCGTTATTTAGTTTAGTTTTAGTAGTTAATTTAGCAATCTCAAACTCAACAATTACTTGTGTTTTTACTTTTTATAGTGCAGCTGTAAGAGGTAGTGAAGTCGACACAGTCCATGTGAGTTCGACAACCTAAAGTATTACAATCTGACAAAGGTGGATAAAACAAAGGACTTCCGAGCCTCCATCACAATCTAAAATATAAATCCATAAATCTTAGCCTTAAATTAAATACTATTAAACATAAACTCATAAACCCCAAATTAAACAATCTAAAACATAAACTTTTCAACTCTAAATCTTAAATTAAATTTATAACCCTTAAAATAAACCTATATCTATAAATTGTTTTAATATACCTATCTGTATAAAATAAAGTTTACATCGATAGAACATGAAATATTATATATATATATATTAGGTTTATTTAAAAAATAAATATAAATTATTATTTTACTTTAAACATCTAAAGATTCATTTTGATTTCATTTTCTTTTTTTTTCCAAAATAAACAAGTGATTACAGTTTGAAAACAAAATTGTCTACATTATGATGTCTAAATTTCATACTTTTAGGGTGTGTTTGGACAGTAGAAAACATAATTAAGGAAGGGAATAAATTTTTCTAGAATAAGATACCTGTGTTTGAATTTAGAATTATTTTAATAAAGGGTATTATAATAATATTAACAGTAGCGTGTTTTTTAGTTTAGGATAAAAATATTATTCTTTTTTTTGGTATTATCTAATTCTCGTTCTTTTAGACTCATGCCCATTGACAGAGAAAAAAATTCTTTGGTTCTATATCAACTGGTTATTAGGTAAATTTTTCTAGTTGAAATTTTAATTTCTAAATAAATTTTTATCAAAATTTCATAAATTTTCCTAACTTTCTTTCAATCTATCGTGATTTTTCTTTTGTTTCTGAGATTCTTAAAAGAATAAAAATCATTTTCTTTTTTTTAGGTAAAACATCAAAATATTTTAAATATATTTTGTTCAACCAAAAAAATAAAATTTATGTCAATTTTAGACAACATTCTTGTTTGTTTTATAAAATTTCTTTGATAATAGTTGGGTTTCTCTCTCTCTTTTAATTTTTAGTTCATGTTCTCATTTGATTATTCTATGTAATTTTTATTTCTGCAACATAAATTAATCTTAGTTTTTTTGAAGTTGAGACTTCAAGTTTAGTATAAAATGTTGGTTAGGTATGTTTTACCATTTTATCACTCTTGTTAAAATAGATTTAACCATAAAAAAATCAATATTATTTTGTCCATGTTATTTTGATTATATTAGAATATTTTAAATTTTGTACAAGTTTAATATAAACTGAAATATACTGATTTTCTATGCCAAATAATTATAAAATTATGTGTTCTTCTCACGTTTATGTAATTAAAAGTTGAAAAAATTATATTTATAAAAATAGATTATCATATCTTAAAAATAAAAATTGTATGTGATATTTTATAACTATAAATATGATTCTTTAACATAAGTAGTATAATTTACAACTTATCAATTAAGTGTTAAGAGTTCTTTAATATCAAGTACTTATGATTTTAGTCCTAAATATTTATAGTTTCTAACAAATTTAAAAATTAATAGTAGAACTAATATAGAATACTAAATAATATAGAATACTAAAAAAATTAATAGTAGAACTAATATAGAATACTAAATAATATAGAATACTAAAAAGACTTGATAAGTTCAAAGGATTAGCTATTGCTATTGTGCCAAAACAGATAAGTAGTTTTAGGATATTACTTTTTATGATTTTTTTTTAATATTCAAAAGTATTGGATATAGTTTATAAATATAAATTTAGTTGACTTTAGCTAAAAAAATAAATTTCATTTAAATTTTTATATTTATGTTATATTTTCAGATTTATTCTATCATGTATTGTCTAATATTATTATATTTTTTTTATCTAAATATCAGTTATAGCTCGCTTAACTGTACGAAAGAAGATGCGCATTCTAACCATGTTCATTTTACAACTACAGATGATGAAAAAATGTTTCAAATATTAATGCTTGTGGTTCACTCATCCTTAGAAATATATGAAAATAAACCAAAAGTACGTTATGCACATGAAAAATTTTATAGACATAATATTCGGACACTCAACTTACATAAAATTGTATTTAAAAATGATAGACAAAGTGTCGATAATTGACAAATGGATAGAAGAGCATTTTTTAAATTATGCCACTTGTTAAAGAGTCAAGGAGGGTTAAAAGAAAGTCGATATTTGTGTATTGAAGAGATGGTTACTGCCTTCCTCCATATTATATCCCACCATACAAAAATAGAGTTCTAAATCATCAAACAACTAGGTTTGATGAAACAATTAGTAAAGTTTTCGATGTAGTGTTAAACTCGATTTTGAGAATACATTCAATGTTTTTTTTAGAAAATCAGAACCAATACAAAAGAACTCAACTGACGATAGATGAAAATAGTTAAGGTACTACCTATTTATTATTGAATTACTAATATAATATAAAATAAAAAATTTATTATTAGATATCAATTATAATTTATTTTATACATGTAGGGATGTTTAGGTGCTTTAAATGGAACATTTATTAAGGTGAATGTTTTTCAAGTGATAAACCTAGATACAGAATAAAAAAAATAAAATTGCAATAAATCTACTTGGTGTTCACCAAACATTCAATTTATTTATATCTTACCTAGATAAAAAGGTTCTGCGCTGATGGTAGAGTACCGAGGGATACTATTAATAGAAGAAATGGTTTAAATTTTTCACAAGGTAATTCTTAAACAATTAACATATAAATTAAATAAAGTAAAAAAATATGATAAATTTTTATATTAATGTACTTTTTAACTTGAAATATAGAATGTTACTATTTATGTGATACTGGATACACAAATGGAGAAGGATTTTTTGCACCATATAGAGGTCAAAGATATCACTTGAATGATTGGAGACAAGAACACCAACCAACCACAGCTCAAGAATATTTCAACATGAAACACTCACAAGCACGAAATTGCATTGAAAGATGTTTTGGCATTTTAAAAGCGAGATGGACTATTTAAAAAAATATTTTATCCATTAAAAACACAATGCAAAATCATTTTTGTTTGTTGTCTTCTTCATAACTTCATTAGATCTGAGATGTTAGTTGATCCTATAAAAACTAACTTTGCTGAATTAGATAGTAGTCAAGTTAAAAAGTTAATGAAACTGAAATAATCAAATATTGTGAGACAAGTACTGCTTGAACTGAGTGGAGACAAATTAACATCTGATATATTTATTAGTTGGTTGACGTCACGTAGTTTAAGATAAGTTATATATTATATTATTTTTTGACAATATTTTGTATTTTTTTTAAAGATGAACAAAGTGTAATGCATTATTAAGTAAAGTTATGTTTGTTTTGTTCTGAATTTGAGTAGATATTGTTGGAAAAAATAGTGAGAAGTGACCAAATTTAAGTCATATTTTAGAATAGTAAAGATGAGGATTCGAATAAGAAATTTATTTATTTTATTCTACTCCATGAGATCTTTACAGTGGTATCTCATATGCTCAAAATGGTTGAGTGATGAATGAGAAATTGATGCTCAAAGTAAGAAGGTTGTGAATAGAGTAAGGAATAAAACCCCATTATCCCACATGGATGGGATAAATGAAGTGGGAAGTGTTTATATAAACTTTCCCACAAAGTTTTTATTGAATGACTTGACTCTTGGGTTGGGGTGCAGAATGTGGGAGATGCAAATTTTTGGATCGGGTGAGCCCTTGGTGGGCTTGCGAATATTTTACCTATTGTGATTAAATTTTTCTTAAATTATTTTTTTAATATTCGAGAAGAGTTTGTATTTTACTTAAATACAATTTAAGAATATTAGATAAGATAAAATTGACTATTCATAGTAAATTCGAATTTAATTCGGATTAGAAATCTCACTTGTTTTGACCTAATTTTTCCCTATAAATAAGAATGACTTATCAGTTTCAAAACACACTCAAAAATCATTTTCTTCTTCTTTCTTTTTTATTCTGGTGATTGGCGAAGGCAAGATAGTAGAGAGAGATGGGCTAGGATCCAAGAACACAAGTGAGTTGATTTGATTTATCTAAACTAAAATAACTAAATAAAAATAAAGGATCAAAATAGTAGAGAGAGATGGGCTAGGATCCAGTTGCGTCGTATATCACTGCCCCGGCAGCACTGCAGTTTACTGCCTTGGCAGCAACAATACTGTCTGCCGCGGCAATCCCTTGCTCGTGGGAAGACTTTACCAAAGTTCGGCAAAGTGTCCTTGGATGACTCCGCTTATCCCTAAGTCAGAGTGCTGTTGATGACTAGTCCTTGATGATACCTCCCGGCGTGAACCAATTATACTCACCAACCAATCTCACACTTCTTTTAGCCGCTGAAACTCTTAACCTATCCCTAGGCCGAGTTAGTATTTCGCGATTGAAACACCGTACTTACCCCTTTCGTGAATCTAACTCTCCCGAGCTTAGATAAATGGATGATTCACAATATCCTCTCCCGAGCTCAATTGTGAAAACAAGGAATAACAAAGGATAAGCAAACCTTGATAACTTTATTGCATTGAATCAAAGACAAAGTACAATCTCCTCTCACAAATACTCGACAACCTTCACCTAATCCCTAAGAAGGTTTAGAACATAATGGAGAGGAAAGAAACAAGAATAGAATTCGGCTCTCTCCCTAGGTATTCCGTATATTGTACATTGGGTGGCTAGGTCCTTATATAGGCTAGACCTAGGGCAAACCTTTCCTAAGTATAATACAACTTGGAGTAGGGAACAAGTCAAGTACATAATTAAATATATTTCCAAGTTTATATTCGGCTAAGGGGCTTTCCCGCGTGGTCTTCCTTTGGGCTTTTCCTTGTGCTAGCCAGCTTCAATTCATGGGCTTCAAGTCCAGACACGTTCCTTGGATTTTTATCTTTCCATCGCCTACAGCCTTGCTTCCTGTCTTTCTGCTGCTGCCTCGGCATCAGGTCTTGCCGCGGCCTTGTCGTTGCCGCGGCACTGGTTCTCCTGCACAGATATGAAAACGCAGTAAAACGTGCCTTTTTTGTAAATATTATCTATATGAGTATAACTTCTAAATATATCACATTAAGCACATGCATTGGCCCGAGTGGGTGTATATTTGGTGATTAATGCCCATAAAAGGAGTAAAAAGTGATAGTGTGTTGAGCACTTATCAAGAGAAATAGGCTAATTTGGGCAAACGTTTCGAAATGCCTTGCTCGTGTTTCGATACGGGGACTTACAGTAGCATCTCCGATTCGATACCAGTATCGAAGCGGGTAGGTCCTCCTTAGTTGACCTTAGAGTTGGTCAAAGCGTATCGGTACCAGTATCGATACCTGGTGTTTCGATACCCTCTTTGTAAAAGTATCAATACAGGGTGTTTTGATACCCCACATAGGGAGTATCGAAACCCCTATGTAATCTTGCCCGAGTTAAGTAGAGATTGAGGTTTCTGTAATTGAATCTAAGGGTTCTTATAAATCTCTTTAAAAAATGAAATGAATTGTTAAACCAATATTGATAATTTTAACCCCGTTAGATGAAGTTATGACGAGTCTTAATACGTTTTGAGGTGAAGATCCTAGGTGGATCGTTTGTGTGATTAAGTCCTTGTGTGATGGAAATCCGGATATCCAATTAATGTTGCAACATAAAGAAGACCATCCGATGTAACATTTCAGGTGATGATTTGAAGACCATCCCGAATGTAGGATCCTGATTTTGTGTGAACGCGAGCCTCATTTGAAGATACTCAATGTGACATTCCGAGTATGGGATTTGGAGGATCCCGATGCTATGTGGACGCAAGCCTCAAATCCCGGATGTAGGATCCCGATGCTGTGTGGATGTGGGCCTCATCCTTGAGTATGGGATCCCGATGTTGTGTGGACGCGTGCCTCACTACCTTGTGTTGTTTGTTTTGACATGTATATGTTGTGTGCGTTAGTATACATTCATTTATGTCATGTGGTAGGTAAGCATGCTAGACGATCATATCATGCACAATATTTATATGTTTTGCTTTACTGCTTATGATATGCATGATTTTGGGCCGAGTGACGGCGTACCCACTAAGCCTTTATAGCTTAGCATTTCGAAATGTGTTTTCGTGCGTAGGTTAGGTGAAGCTGGTTCGGGAGCACCATCAAGATTTGGATCTCAGCAGCGACTATGTGTCAGAGTACAACTGTTAGATTTAGTGGCTAATACTTTTCGAACCCTATGTATTGTAACTCTGTTATTATTTATTTCATTCGAATGCTTTAAACAGTTTGTACTATTTTAGAGCTCCAACTACCTTATATCTTTCGGAATTTACTTTTAACCTGATTTGGATTTTATGGAATCACTTTGGACTTGAAATTGGTTTATTTTGTTGGGCTTTCAGAAGAAATTTGAATTAAGGTTTCAAGCCGGAGGCTCAATGTGACACCGGGTCGAGGGTTTTACATCCTCTCACATTAATCTTTCTACGAACGTTTAAATTTCCTATTTACCCTTTAAAATATATATGTTATATATTTTGGCTTTAGAATATATGGTTATCTTGTTGTCTAGTTTCACTAAGTTTGATCTTGTCAAGTAACTTATAATGCTATAATTTTTTGTGTACAACAAAGCCAATATTATGCTCAAGTTTAGAATGCCAAGCTAGCGTTTAAGTTTAGAAAGTCAAGGCTAGCGCTTAAGTTTAGAATAACAAGATATAATTTTTTTGTGTACGATAGTTTTTGTTTAACTTTTTGTAAACCTAAATATATCTAATCTTAGATGTATGTTAATTATTTCTTGTTTTTGTTTATTGTCTATAAAGATAATTTTTTATATCTTGTTATATGAAATGGTTTGTACTTTTATTTGTTTTGATAAACATTAAAAAGTAATACTAGCGATTCGTTATTATATTGATGCTCGTAAAGAATCTACATTGCATTACAAATATATTGATATATTTAGTGAAAAATTCATTTGTAACTATCTTTGTGTGTTCTTAAAAATATAAAATTATTATTTTTATTTGTAATAGGGTGTGATTTATAATTTGAGTTGATCTTTTAGTTGTTTTGATTTTTGACAAAGCCCTCAAGTTTTAGTAACTATTGTAAATATAAATAAATATCTATATGTTAGTTTGAATAAATCCTTAATACATAAACATCCATAAAAAATTCTATTATATTGCATTGCAGGTTCAAATGAGCTTGTAAAATAAAATTTTCAATTTAAAACTTGTAAATTTAATGAAGAATGCATATATTTCTATTATAAAATAAGTCATGATGTTATATACTTATTTATTTATTAAATTCAATTCAATTAATAAATTTGATTATAAAAATAATAAAAATTCATATCAACAATGTTTTTTATTTTTTAAACTCAACTTTATACTATGTTTTTTTTATAAATATAATATTTATAAAAATTATTTAAAATATAAATTCTTAATATTAATTATATTAAAATTATATTAAATAGAAAATTTTTCCTATGAATTTTTATTTAATTATTTTTTATTTACCGATAAAAGTTTAACTAGTTAGAAATAAAATATATCATAGTGACAGTTGGTAAAAATTACTTTCAAGTAATCTTATATTCCCAATCAAACACTGTCAACTTACATTCTTGTCAAACAAACCAAACAAGATAATATAATATTCTCAATAATATAATATGTAATCATATATTTCAGTAATTCTATTCCCAAAAATAATCTTATATTCTGTAAACTAAACGTACCTTTAAGCTTTTGTCCGTCCATGGACTCAAGGGAATGTTAATATGATGAGAGCAATAGATTATAAATTCTTCACCGTTAACCAACACAAAAAGAATGAAGCATTATTCGACGAAACTATATAGGTTACATAGAGATAATTATCCTATTTATAAAGATTTTTTTAATTTTATTTAAATTTAAAAATATATTTATAAATTTATCTTTTATTTTAAAATATTTATATTTTACTCCTCCAACCTTCTATCGTGATTTCGTTTCCGAAAGTATTTTTTTTTCCTTTTGCAAGTCTACGTGTTTAATGATGATGGTTGTGCATGCACACACGAAAAACCCTATAGTCACCATCATTACATCCATTGATCCCAAACCATTTCATTGCCTCTTTGACATGCAATCATGCTTCATTATGTTCTTCACAAAAACAAGCACATGTGTTTTGTCTAGAAACGGTCTTTTTGCAAGTCATCGTTTGATTTAAAAAAGAAGTCGGATATTTTTAACATTTCAGACAGTTTTTTTAACAAAAATAAAGAAAACGTACAGAGCAACAAAAAGAAGCCTGCTTTTCGTATCTTTTGAGTTTCAGACACTGGCAATGTATTGAGGGACCTCGGCAGAATACAATCTCTTCTGTTGTGGCATTTGTTTTCTCTCGGTGGTGGTGGTGGTTTGTTGTCCATTGGTTATTATTCGACAGCTTTGCATGTTGTTTCAACGAATGTTGCTGTCTTGTCCTACGGCTGTCTCGATGATTTCTGTAGGTGATCTTGTAAACGTGGACTGTTAACTTTAGGGTTTACAATGTCTCTATTCTCTCGGTCCAGAATTTCATGCATCCGAATCGGTACAAAAAAATTGTTTCAGTCACTTAGGCTGTTTGTTCTCGGACGTCTTGCCCAATTTGTATATTTATGATTTTTTATGGTAATGTTTTTTTAATACAAACTGAGAACATTTTATCGGGCGTGCTTCGTAATTATAAGAATTTTAAATTTTTAATGAAAATAAAATATATTATCATATGTCTCGTTAAAAACCTCTTTAAAATTAAATAAAAGAAAATAATATTTTTGAAAAAATATATAAAACAACGGCACAACCCAAACAGAACAATTGAAATCAAGCTATAACAAAGTCTCTACTTCTAATGGGGAACATGTTATGTAACAAAAATCACCATCAAGGATGGTTCAAAGATTTTGGGGACTTATACAATTTATTAAAATGTTGCCTTTAGAAGCAATTATCCGTAACCTTCATTAGTTATAAAAATGTGATCCTCAGAAGCAATTGTCCTTTTTAGGTGATTTTGTGCGGTCGTTCCTATTATACATGTTCAGAACCTCACTGGTTCTACAGAAACAATATAATATGAATAATCAATAAGATTCTATATCAATTATCATATTTAGGAAACAATTTTTACAATTATAGCTCATCTTTTTTAAGAGCATTTTCAAAACTTTTACAATAAACTTCGAGATTAACATCATCATATAAATGTAATTTATCAAAATTTTGGGATTTTCTTTTTTAAAAAATCTTATACGATCGTTCCTATTGCACTTATCCAGAACCCCAGTGATCACCATCTACAATCAATCCAATTTGTATATTTATGATTTTTTATGGTATTTTTTTTAAATACAAACTGAGAACATTTTGTTAGGATGCATCATAATTACAAGAATTTTAATTTTTTTAATAAAAATAAAATATATTATTATATGTCTCGTTAAAAACCTTTTTAAACTTAAATGGAGGAAAATAATATTTTTTAAAAAATATATAAAACGACACAATCTAAACAGAACAACTGCAATCAAGTTATAACAAAATCTCTACTCCTAATGGGGAACATGAAGTATGTAACAACAAGTCATCATCCACAATCAACCTAACCATTCGATCCGTCACACAATTATTTTTACGTTAATTTTAATAAAAAGACGCATACTAATCACAATCACATAATGTTCAAATATACAACATAATATCCGAAACCATTGCAAAATAGATCTACCCCGCATCAACCTAACTACACAATAACATTCTAAATTTCTAAATTTTATACGCACTTTAAACCAATAAACACATCTCACAATTCGAAATCGATAATACTACCCATCACATTTAGTTTGGACATCCGTATTTACATGCAAATCTCAATCATTAATCGCACATAATAAGTTATAATTAAAACACATTGTTAATCGTGATGATAGAACAAAGGACAATAACCAACATCATTTTGTTGTTAATTAAATGATTAAATTATTGGTCAAGTTTGAGAAAAAATTCTAAATGAAAACATACATTCATATTTAAGAAAAATAAATACATTCGAAGCTGAAATGATTTGATTTAAAAAATTCAAGCCAGAAAAAATCTTAGCTGCTCTCTCCTTTCTCTAAAACTCTTTTGTATTTAATCGTTTTTCTCTTTGATTTATCCCTTTGATCGGTGGTCGGCAATCAATCCTAGTATTAATTGTCGACCACCGGATCTATAAATCTATTACTTTTATTTTTAATTTTAATAAGAATCTCTGTTTTTATAGCACGCTTTCTCTGTCCTTGTGACACTTTTTTTTTCTGTCTTTGTGACATGTTTTCGTTTTGTGGTTTGATTCTTCTACTCTTGTGGCACGTTGCAGCATACCCTAGCGATCGATTGTTGTTTGCCGGTGGTTTGATTTATCTGCACTTGTGGTTTGATTTAATCGACGCTAGTTTCTGATTTATTTCTTTGTCGGTGGTCTTTCTGGTTGATGGTTGTTTGCCGATGGAATCAGTCTTGGGTAGCGATGCTTTACATGACAGTTTGGATCGTCTACAACTCCTTCTTCCTTCTTCATGCGTCTCGTTTGGACAGAGACAAGGAGATTCAAGAAGCTTTTGAATTTTATTAGTATGCTTAATTCCATAAGAATTTTTATTTTCTCTGTTCTTTATGTTGTAAAATGTTTGGATTGTTTAATCCATTTTTTTTACTTCTTGAAGGCGATGTAAATGTAATTTTTATAGATCTAATAAAAATTTAATAGCATTTATCAAAAATAAATAAATAAATAAATACCTTTTCTTACGATGCATGGGTGAAGCATTTATGCTAAGAATCCATCATTTCCCCAATTATAATACATCATTTAAGAAAATCTGAATTTGACCTGACTTGTTAAGAATTCGAATCGAATTCGAGCTTAATTCGAACACAATTAAAATTAAAAAATAAGTGTTGATTATTAAATTAAAAACAAAATCAACCTCCCTTTTTTCAACTCCGAACAAGACAGAGAGAGTTACAAAGAGAGTGTAAGTCACGCAAGTTGATCTGAAAATGGTTTAGAAACAAAGTCACAGAAAAGGCAAAATAAGGTACGAGAAAGTGTCGATACGTATCGCAGTAATTTCCCTTTTTTAATCTTTTAAAAAGATTTAACTTGCATACGTAATTTGGGTTATCTGGGAGAGTCTAAGGTAAAGTAAGGTGTGATACGGTTACGCTATATTGATCGAAAATATCATAAAAATTTAAAATATTATATTTTTAATAATATTTTAAGTCGATGATTAAGATTGTATTTTTACTGTTAAGAATAAATTAATGTTTCAGTTTTTAACTTAAGGTTTATGATTAAAATAAAGGATAAATCAATATTTAAAGATCAAACTTTTGATTGCTTTTGGTTACTTTTGAATAATTTTAAGTGAAAAATTGATTTGATATTTTAAATACAATAAAAAATAAAATCTAAGTATAGAAATTTAGCTTTAAGCATCGATATTTATCACTTTTAATAACATTTTAAGTTTTTAAAATTGTTAAAATTTGTCTCTAAGTATTTATACTATCATGGGACACCATTCTAAAATATTATTAAAAATTATAATATTTTTAATTTTTAATTTAATATTTATAATATTTTTAGTTAATCACACTGCGACTATATCACGCCTAGGACTGTAAATAAAATGAGATAGATCGCAAGCTATTCGAGTTCGACTCGATTCGACTCTACTCGAATTCGAATTCGGTTCGAGTTCTTGACGAACCGAGTTACATGATATCTGACTCGAAAGGCTCACGAGTTACTAAAAAATATAAATATATTATTTTTATTTTTTTATAATTTAAAATTTAAATTTTAAACTTAAAACCCTAAAATCTAAACCATGAACATAAGTATTAACCCTAAATTAGCACACTAAACCTTAAAATCTAAACCCTAAACATAAGTCTTAAACCCTAAATTAGTACACTATACCCTAAAATCTTAACCTTGAACATAAGTCTTAAACTCTAAATTAACACACCAAACCCTAAAATTAACAAGCTTGAGTTTACACAACTTGTATATCAAAGTTTTTTTTTTCTTCATTAAACTCTAAATGAGACGTGATAGATAAGAGTTACTCGAGTCTAATACGGTCAAAGATCGGTCAATACTAGAATCGATTAGGCTCGAATAAAGCTCAAACTCGACTTAAATTCTTAATGAGCCAAGCCGAGCTCGAATTTTTCAAACTCGTTTAAAATTACTCAAGCTCGTTTAAAACTACCCAAACTTGAACTCAATTCAAAATCTTAACGAACTCAACCGAACTTAACATTACTCAAATTCGACTTGACTCGTTTACCCCTGCCACTCACCCACAAACCTACCTTTTATTTAAAAAACTAGTAATTCTTTTTTATTCGGCGCCAAATGAGGAACCAGCTTTCCCCCCAAAATATATTAATTTGCTCTGCTCGTTCTATTTTAGATTTCCCAGCTGGTTCGGATCTAAATTATCTTCAATCAGTTTAGTTATTATTAAGTTCCAGCAAAGTGAATCTGAATTGCTCAAGTGACTAAAATATATTAAGGGTTTTATTCTTAATTAATATTTAAAACTTTTAATTCACACTTAAAAAACCCAATTAATAAAAATTAAATCCAAATAAATGCAGCTTGAAAATGGCATGCTTCAGCGAAATTGTTCAACTGGGCAGTGGGCAAGAGGATTGACTGTGAGTGCTTACTGATAAAGTTGACAAGTGAATAATAATAATAATAATATTGCATAGATTTAAAGAAAGAAAAGCAAATCGAAACCTTTTTTTTTTTAATTATAATTGAATTGTGCATTAGAATTTAAAAGAATACTTCTTTACTGAGATAAAGATCCAGTAGGCAGTAGGAAATAAAGAAAAAAAGGGAGAAACTTGGAAGAGGGTAAAAAGGGTCAAAGCACAATTCTTTCTCTTCATCCGTTCATCTTCCTCTTACTGTGTTTACTTACTGATGAAAGAGTGAAAAATGTGGTTGAGATTTGTTGTGTTCTTCATGGTGTTACTACTGTTAAAATGAAAGGAGAATTCATTTGCTGCTTCTTTGAAAAGCCATGGCTCTGCTAGCACAAGAGACACTGAAACAACAGATTCAAACCCCACCGTTGCTTCTCGATGGGCTTTTATGTGAAGAAGAAGATTTAGGGGATTCTAGTTTTGAAACTGAAACCGAAACTGTGAAAAACAAGGCATTTGTTGTGCCTTTGTTCCTTAATGATCATGATTTATTCTGGGAAGATGATGAGTTAATCTCTTTAATTTCCAGGGAGAAACAAACTCATGTTGACAACATTGATGTTCGTTCAGACAAGTCTTTAGTTTCAGCTCGTAAACAAGCCTTGGACTGGATTTTCAAGGTCAAGGCACGCTATGGGTTCAATGCCATGACCATGGTTCTTGCTGTTAATTACTTTGACAGGTTCATTATAAGCTTGAAGTTCCAAAAAGACAAGCCATGGATGGGTCAATTAGCTGCTGTGGCTTGTTTGTCTTTGGCTGCCAAGGTTGAGGAAACACAAATTCCACTTCTTTTAGACCTCCAAGTATGTGTCTAATGTCAACAAAATTATAGTCCCAAGTTGCTTTTCTCAAGTCTTTTTATTCAGAAATTAAAGTTTCTTTTTTTCTTCTTTAGGTGGAGGAAGCAGATTATGTGTTTGATTCAAAGACCCTGCAAAGAATGGAGCTTTTGGTGCTATCAACTCTGCAATGGAGGATGAATCCAGTGACACCAATTTCCTTCTTTGATCATATTACAAGGAGGTTTGGATTAAGGACTGATTTGCATTGGGAGTTCCTTTATAGGTGTGAGCGTTTGCTTCTCTTCCTCATTACTGGTGAGAGCAGCCAAAAGCAGCTTTCGTTTGCTCATTGCTAATCAAAAGCTTCCTGTTTTCTTGAGTTGTAACTAGGTTTCCGATTCGATTTTAATCCAGATTCAAGGTTTATGCTTCATGTTCCTTCTATCTTAGCTGCTGCAACAATGCTGCATGTTATTAAAGAGATTGAACCATGCCATTATCTTGAATATCAGAAACAGCTCAATGGAGTGCTCAAGACATGTGAGGTTTGTATACAATTACTTGCAGTCCTCTGTTCTAACTACGTCTGAACGTGATTTTTCCATTAGTTAATTGTGGTTTTTATTTCGACAGGTTAAAGTACATGCCTGCTATGAGCTCATCTCAGAGTCACTGGAAAGCCGGTGCAAAGGAAATGAAGGCCACAAAAGGAAGCATAAATCAATTCAAAACAGCCCTAATGGTGTCATTGATGCGTCTTTTAGTTGTGATAGCTCAGATGATTCATGGGTCTTTACATCTTCAGTCTCTTCATCACCAAAGCTGCTGTTCAAACGGAGTAGAGCTCAGGACCAGAAAATGCGGCTACCTTCACTAAATCGTATGTTTGTGGATGTGCTTGGTAAAGGTCATTAAATCATTCCTTGGTCATAATAACTAGCACTGTTGAACATGTAACTACAAATCCCTCTTTTAGAAATTCGGTAGTAATCATCCTTTAACGTGCAATTCATATATGTTCCGTAACTTATTCGTTGCATTTGATGGACTAGTTTTCTAACATGGATCGGAGATGTATTGGTATCTGCTAAATTCCACTTTGATTCATCGTTGGAGGTGCCGCCTAGTTATGCTACAGTTTCTGATTCTTCGAGTGTATGACTCCGAAAGAACATACATCTATATTATTTTTAGTGCATTTTGGGGCTAGAATCTAGATAGATGAATGCTGGCCTTTGAAAATTTGGGATTTGGGTTCTGGGATTAAAAAAACCAGGGTCAAACAGAGCAGCAAAAGCCCCTAGAGAACAACAATCAAATTCCCACCAGCAAGCAGTGTCTCCCACCAGCAACATTAACTATGGCATTACGAAAAGTTATGCTCTGCCAAGCATTTTTAACCTTTTAAGCCCGTCACCATCTTTACTCTTAATGGTTTTTGACATCTTTTTACTGGCAAAAACAACAGCTTTCATCTTGCCTTATTACCTATCATGACTGCTCCCCCCCCCCCCCCCCCCCCTTCCTTGTTTGCATGTCTTTGGTCCTTTTCATCTGAAATTTCTTCTTTTGTCATTTTGAAGCTTGTGGTTGTATATTCTTGGATTTACCGACACATAATGCTGAAGAAACAGCTATCCTACATTTGTATGTAAAGTTTCAAGTCTTGGACACTATATTGGCAATGAACTTTGAGTACACTGATAAAATCATACATGAGAGCATAGGGTTTAAGAACAATCTGTTCTCTGGTTTCATTTTGACATGTATGAACATTGTCCGAAATGCATAAAAGTGCAAAAATGAAAGAAAAAAAAAGGGTTTTCTTAGTGCAGCTTGGTAATTCAAGTAAAATTGAAAAGCTTATGGGTGAAGAAAGTGAAGATTTGGATAAATGGGCGGGTAAAATCAGTAGATGTGTAAGGCTTTTTTGTTTTTGAGGATGTCTTTTGTTCCTTGTGGTCCTTCATTTGCTTGTTTTCATTCCCCTTTGCTTTTAAGTTATTGTTTTTTGATAGTCTTCCCATTTATCACCATCTTCAAGTTCTGATCATACTTTGCTTGAGAGGATTTTCATCTTCTTTTCCATTTATAACCCTCGATGAACGTTGTAATTACTTCCTAAACACTCATGTAAATTTTATCTCATGCCTGAGAGTTCTTCCATGTTTTGCTCAAGTTTTGATCCATCTCACTGGATTTCTCATATATTAAGTGACAAAATCATGCAACTCATATGTAGATTGATAGATAGATTAGTTCGAGCAATTGTCTTCGAGAGTTTACATTGCTCGAGTTCGGATTTCTGTTCAACTATATGCAATGTTTACTCTTACATTGATAGGTAGATTGTTCCACTGCAACATGTACATAAATAGAAAGAAACTACAACAAAAGAATAAAGGAAATACCATTTGTTTATCCTTTATAGTAACCGTTGTCTTTGCTTGGTCTGATAATAATAGTGTTAGTACCAACATCTGTCCGCACCAATACTTGGTAACTCCTGTTCTTAATCTAGGGTAAGCTATCCTAGACCTATATAATCTGGAAGAATGCTCCCGGACCCCATATTCTCACCGCTCACTATCTCACCACAGCCACCAAAGAGATTGCATGTCATGAGTCATCACCGGCGAGGGCTTGTGCGTTATCGTGTTGGCTAGGCTTGAAAGCCGAAATAGGCGTGGCATGGACCCAAATCGGATTTCCAAAATTTTTACCGTCGAGTTTGTTGGGAGAAATATTTTGAGTCATATTTTTAAACGTAAAAATTCAAATAATAAATTTATTAATTTATATTTTATTTTTAGACTTATATAATTGTATTATATTTTAAAATATTTTTAAAAATAAATTCTATTTAAAAAATAGCATGTTTATATATTTTTTAAAATATTTTAATATTTTGAAATTTTTCTTATTTTTTAACACTTTTCAAAAATTAACAATTCCAGAAATACCACGGGTCATTGTTAGAGTTGCTGCTATAATTATTTCATAGGTTCAAACTAAAATGGAATATTCATATTCTCCCCTGTATTTCAATTATGATCAATTGAATCCTCTACTCTCAAATTTTTATAATATCAAGAATTAAAAAAAGTTTTTGACATGTCATTGAATTCCTTTTGTTCTTTTTATTTCAAATCAAGTATAAATCACTTTAAAATTTTATGTTAGCAAAAATTACCTATAATAATGTCAACTAGTTTTATTTATTGCCGTTGTGATTAAAATTAACGTTAAGAAGGATTGAAATGAACAATTTAATTTAATTTAATTTAGACTTGTAACAAAATTTAACCTTTTTTTTCGAGAAAATTTCACCAAGCCTATCAAAAGTTTATTGTTGGTAGGGATGACGATGGATTAGATTTGAACGAAATTTTATAAACTTTAAGTCTAATCCAATTAATAATCAAATTTTTTTAAAAAATATAAATCCGAATCCAAGTCTAATTACATAAATCCAAGTTCAATCCAATAAAATATCCAAAATTTATATCCAAATCCGAAATCCAAATCCAATTATTTTTTTAAAGTAACAACTCAAACAAATATCTTTAAATAAAAATAATAATTTTCATTAAACAAATATATTTAAATTAATAGCACAAAAATATTACAATCCAATATAAAAATTAAAGTAACAACTCAAATTTTAATTACAAAACTCAATAACAAATAAACTATCTTTACATAAATTACTATTCTCTTACTAGCCTACTAACATAACTACTTTCCAAATCATAATTATAAAATATCTAATAAATATTACAATCCAATAAAATAAATTAAAAATAGGTATAAAGATAATTTTAACCCTTAACGTTTATAATTTTTATCATTTTGGCCCTTATTCTTTTTTTGGATAAATTTAGCCCTTAAACTATATCTTTTCGACAAATAGCTTATTTTTTTTAATTATCATGATAACTAGACCGTTAAAAATTTAACAATGATGACATGTCATATGCTTATGATAATATATTTTAAATAACATGGCATTTAACCTATAAAATACATATATATATATATGAAATATAATTTTATTCTAATATAAAATATAAAACAATTAAAATTCAAATAAAATATTAAAATATTAATTAATTCTAAAATAAAATATTACTAAACATTCTCAACTCTAACTACGATAGAATCAAAGTCCTATCTTAAAAATATATAAACACAGTTTGAAATTAATTAATTTTTTAAGGTAGGATTTTGATTCTATCGTAGTTAGGGTTGAGAATTTTAGTAATATTTTATTTTAGAATTAATTATTTTTTAATATTTTATTTGAATTTTAATTGTTTTATATTAGAATAAAATTATATATATATTTGATAGGTTAGATGTCATGTTATTTAAAATATATTATCATATGCATATGACATGTCATCATTGTTAGAGTTTTAACGGTCCAATTATCATGGTGGTTAAAAAATAAGCTATTTGTCAAAGAAATATAGGTTAAGGGCTAAATTTATCCCAAAAAAAAAAATAAGGACCAAAACGATAAAAATTATAAACGTTAAGGGTTAAAATTATCTTTATGCCTTTAAAATATAATCAAAATATCTTACCATTAACATTTGACATGGAAAAGGGTTTCTAACCATCAAGCTTTCATTGTTTCACTAAAGGAAAAACAAAAATAGAATTGTAGAAGATATTAATCATTTAAAATATTAATCATATATAAACTTACTTAAGATTTTAATATATATATGGATCGGACTCATATTTAAATCTAAGAATTTTAAATATATATATTTTTTCAAATTTATATATGGATCGGACTGATACCAGATATGGATTCGGATTGAATTCAAATCGGGTCATGGCAATATCCATATTTACCTCCTATTAGGATTCAGACCTTTTTTTCGGATTCAGATTCAAACTTTTTTTGATCGGATTTGGATGATTTATTCTTCGGATCAAATCATATTCGAATCGAATTTAGATTATATTGTCATCCTTAATTGTCGGATATCAAATTAGATTCAATTTGTTTTTTTAATATCCAATTTTTCAGATCGGTGGTATAATGATATATATCCTATTCAAATTTGACGGTTATATATATAATTTTTTTTGAATTTTGAACCTAATAAACAAGATTCAAAACTATGAAAAATTTATTTTTTTTAATTTTTCAATATAACAAGTATCAAATTGTTAAAAATAAAAATAATATTCATAAAATTTAAATTTTTATTAATCCGAAACTTAAAATATTATAATTTTTATGAGATTTAAATTTTTTAAATTAGATCAGATATTCAATCTGAAAAAAATTAAAATCAAATCAAATAAAAAAATTAGACCAAATATTTTGAATTTTTAAATTAAATTAATAAATAATCGAATCAAATTGATCAAACAAATATTTTTAAACACTCCGAACATACAAATAATGTCTTACCATCTCTTTGCTTTTTATTGTTATTGTTTTGTTTTTTAAACCTGTGAAACAGATCCCCGACCCTACAATTCTGGAGGAAGATTTAATTGGGTTTTTCTTTGGGTAGGTTTCTCTCAAACAATATTCCCCACATTCAGTGGCTCTTCCTCTAGAAATTTATATACATACATTTTTTATTCAATTTTTAAAATTTTATTTTAATTAATTTAAATCGATTTATATCACGCATCTTATTTTAGTAGATAAATTATTTGACGAAAATATTCTTTATACATAAAATTTTAAACTCAAAATAAATTTAAATAATATCAAATTATTTATTACTTAACCAACCAGATAATTTTATATATACATTAATCTAATTTAATTCCAACTTTTTGGTCATACCCTTGACCTTTTGGTCGGCACCGTTGTTTAATAGCTGCTAGTAAATAACGAATATGCTTGAAAACAATTACATAATTATTTTGTCGCTTTAACCTGTTATATTTAAGCTTAACTATCAAGTAAATGATTAAATTATTTTTTAAATAAATATTTAAATTTTATGGTCAAAATAAATGTTTTAAGATTTTTTATCAAAATAAATGTCTTAATTATTTTAAAATAAGAAAAATAATTTTAGACGCCAACGTCAACTACAAATAAAACTTAAGATATCTATTTTAATAAAAAAATACTTTAAACATCTATTATAGAAAAAAAAACTTAATTTAAACATTTATTTTATAATTAAACCTTATATTCATTACATGAAAATAAGGTAAAATACAAAACATATTATTTTATGTGTTTGGTTATAAAGTTTAGTTAAATAAAATTTATCACAAATAAATCTGTCGTCAAAACTAAAATACATGCTAAACGTAGTTTGATATATTAATGATAATTTCATTCTTTAAAATTTATTATCATATTAATTTGGTCTTAATTTAAAATAAGTTAATAATTATTTTTATATTAAATATTCTATTAATAATGTGATTGTGTCTATTAAAAGACGTTATGATCATGATAAGTCTATGTTGAACACCCCACAATCCAAAACACTCAAAAAATGAAAAAAATAATCAAATGAAAAAAAAAAACTTTATTAATTTTTCTTCAGTGTGTATTACCAATGGTAAACATGTGCCTTTATATAGGCATACAAAAAAAGAGTTTAATAAATGTTAAACTTAATTGACATTTATTACCTATCAATTAAAACTAATAAACCGTAACCATTAATTAAACTAAAAACATAAACTTTTAATTAATCATTAAATTATGTTGGTGTTGATATTTTAACACTCCCCCTCAACACCAACTTTCATTTTGCTTTTCATGTTGAGTTGACGATAGAAGCTTTCGAGTTTATTACCACTCAAGCCTTTTGTGAACATGTCTGTCACTTGATCTTCAGTCTTTACATGTTCAAGCTCGATTTCTTTTTACAGGACTTTTTCTCTAAGAAAATGGTAATACACCTCCACATGTTTAGTTCTTGTATGAAAAACTGGATTCTCAACTAAACGTATAGTTGACAAGTTGTTACTGTATAAGGTAATTGAAAATTTCACTTGTTGATGCAAGTCCTTTAACAATTGCAAAAGCCAAGTACTCTCTTAAGCAGCCATTGCCGCTGCACGATATTCTGTTTCGGTGGTTGATAAAGATATTGTGAGTTGTCTTTTGTTACACCATAAAATTGCTCCATATTCAAGTAAAAATACATACCCTGTAGTTGAACGTCAAGTATCATGGTCACCTGCATAGTCAGTATCACAATAGCCAACTAGCTTGCAATTTCTAATAAAACTATAAGTTAGTTGTAAAATACTTTTCTTTTCTTGATTATCTTTTGTTGTTTATTGGGCTTATATATAGCCTTGTAATTAGATGACTTTTCTACTTCTCGCCTCACCGGTGATCATGGTTCTCTCAGGGCCGACGATCCCTCCAGTGACTATTATATTCATTCCAATGAAAATCCAACATTGATTCTTACATCCTCATTGCTTGATGGAAGCAACTATTACAGTTAGGCGCGTTCGATACGCATGTCTCTCATATCCAAGAACAAGTTCTGCTTTGTCGATGGGTCGATTAAGGAACCCGGGAGGGAAGAACTTCATTATTCTGTTTGGGTGAAGTGTAACTACCTTGTCTTATCTTGGTTACAGAGAGCTTTGAACCAATATATTGCACAAAGCGTTCTTTGGATTGATACAGCCTACGATTTGTGACAAGATTTGTTTGATCGCTTCAATCAGGGAGATTTGGTGCGTGTTTCTGATCTTCTTCAAGAATTTTATTCTTTGTAGCAAGATAATTCTTTTGTCACAGCGTATCATACTCAATTGAAGATTTTGCGGGATGAAATTTGTAATTTTAGACCCCTTTCTGCGTGTAATTGTTCTACTGTTGCTTATCGGAAACAAGATTTTATGCTTCGATTCCTTAGAGGTCTGAATGATAGTTTCTCTATGCCTAAGTCACAGTTGTTGATGATGAAACCAATTCCTTCAACTAAAGAAGTCTTTTATGTTGTTATCCAACATGAACGTACAATCCTTCCTCTTGTCGAATCCAATATATTATTAGCAGATAGGTTTACTGTAAAGAATATCGACACATTTGTTAAGCAAGAAAACAAGTTCTTAGCTAATCAAAAGTATGTTAGTAATTCTAAAAGGCCCCTCTGTTTTTTTTGTGGTTTGTACGACAATACCGTTGAGAAATGTTATAGAAACATGGGTTTTCACCTGAGTATAAGGTAAGAACCAAATAAATAGGGCTAATCAAGTTGCTAGTGATAATGGTGAAAACTCTTCTACTTCTGTTATGTTCACCAAAGATCAATATGAAAGTCTTCTTCGCATGCTGCAAGAAACAAATGTGTCTGCCTAAACTGTCAACCAGAATTCTGTTACTGAGTCAAAGATTAATACTTTGACTTCTGCCTTTGATGCACCTCCTCCAAAAAATACAGGTATGGTTCTTAATTGTTCTAGTTTGAATCAGTCTAATATGTCTTGGGTATTAGACTCTCGTGCAATGGATCATATTAGTAATTCTTTGTCCTTTTTTAGTTCTTATTATTCTGTTCAAAATAAATTTATTAAGTTACCGAATAATGAACTTGTTCCAGTAACACATATAGGAACAATTAGCATTAGTCATCTTTTAGTATTACATAATGTTTTTTATATTCCAAGTTTTTCTTTTAATTTAGTATATGTTTCTCAATTAACCTCTAAAAATTTTATTTCTTTATTTTATTTCTTTTAATTTTTGTTCTATTCAAGACACGACAACATGAAAGATGTTTGGTTCAGTTAGGATGCTCAATGACTTATATTACATAGATGTTTCTTCCTCAATAAACAAAGAGGTTTTTTCAATCATTTGTATTTCAGACTCTAAGTCAGTTACTCTTTGGCATGATAGACTAGGTCATCCTTCTCAACAAAGTATAAAATTTTTTCTCAAGAGATATTCCTCCTATTTCTTGGTTTGATTGTGAAGTTTGTCGTGTTGCTAAACAGAAACGATTGTCTTTTCCTATTAGCACTTATTTCCAATTCAGTTTTTGATTTGATTCATGTAGATGTGTGGGGTCCCTTTCCTGTTAAAAGTCTTTATGAGCATTCTTATTTCTTGACTATAGTTAATGACAAAAGTAGGTTTGTTTGGATTTTTCCTATGAAGGTTAAATCTGAGGTTAGAAGTATATTGGTATAGTTTTATAATTTGATAGAAACTCAATTTTGTAAGAAAATAAAATGCATTCTATCTGGCAATGCTAAAAAAATTTATATGTTAGATTTTTTTAGAGACAAAGGCATAATCCACCAGTGTTCTTGTAGTTACACTCCATATCAGAATAGTATCGTAGAAAGAAAATATCAACATTTACTTAATGTAGCTAGAACCATAAGAATACAAGGAAGTCTTCCCTCAATTTTCTGGATAGATTGTATATTGCATTCTGCTTTCTTAATAAATATTACTCCAACTCATGTTTTACATAATAAGATTCCTTTTCAAATTTTGTTTAATAAAGAGCCTAATTTTACTAAATTAAAAGTATTTGGGTGTCTTGTTTTTGCATCAATTCTTCCAAAACCTGCAACAAAAATGTATCCTAGAGCTTCTAAGTGTGTTTTTCTTGGCTTTCCTCAACATGTTAAAGGATACAAATTGTTTGATCTTAATACTAAAACTGTTTTTGTATCACGAGATGTCACTTTTTCAGAAGCATTATTTTCTTTTTAAAATTTAAAATCTACTACTAACAGGATTGTTCTTCCAACACATGAAAATGCATTAGACGATTCTATATAATGTTATGCTGATATTTCTGATGTTTCTGGTACTAAGGGTTTTTCTCCACATCAAAATACAGAATCTCAAGATTTTGATGCACAAATCCCTACTTCTGATTTTTCAAAAAGTGCAGGTAACACACAGCAACAAGATCAAGTGGCTGACAGTAATACAATGCAGACTTCTAAGCCTCATAGACCAACAAGAAATGTTCAATTACCGAAAAAATTCAAGGACTATCAAGTTTCTCTACCAGGTTCTAGATCTAAAACATCTCCTCATAATATTGCTCATGTATTATCTTATAATACATTATCTTCCAAACATTATGCATATATTAATAATGTTACTATCTTGACTGAACCTAAGACATATAGACAAGCTGTCAAACATGATTGCTGGAAAAATGCTATGGCTGAAGAAATTAGAGCTTTAGAAGCTAATAACACATGGGAGTTAGTTTCTTTACCTTCTGATAAACAAGCAATTGGTTGTAAATGGGTCTACAAGACAAAACTAAAATCAGATGACACTCTCGAAAGATATAAAGCTAGACTAGTAGCAAAGGGTTATACTCAACAACCTGAGATAAACTTTTTAGATACTTTTAGCCCTGTTGCAAAAATAATTACCATTAGTACTCTTTTAGCTGTTGTTGCATCACAAAACTGAAAATTTTATCAGTTAGACATAAATAATGCTTTCTTACATGGTTTTTTAGATGAAGAAGTATATATGGAGCTTCCTCCTGGCTTTTCTCCTTCAGCACCTGGTTTAGTTTGTAAGTTAAACAAGAGTTTATATGGGCTTAAGCAAGCTAGTAGACAGTGGAATGAAAGACTCACACTTGCTCTTATAGATCAAAGTTTTAAACAAGCATCTGCTGATAAATTCCTCTTTGTTAAAGGTTCTGATGACACGTTCATTTCTCTTCTTGTATATATTGATGTCCCAAGCCACATCACTCATGGTAGGCCATCATCAGCATCTTCTTCCAGACATTTCTCAGCTATGTCTGCTCTAGCGGTCCTTTTTTCTTGTATCGCATTCCCCATTCGGTTATGTTGACTTGGTCCATTGGAAGTGTAGGATTGATAGCTGGGCTTGCACACAGCACTTCAAGAAGAACAACACCAAATGAATAAACATTGGATTTCTCTGTCAGCTGCTGTGTCATGAAGTAGTCGGGATCAAGATAACCGAAAGTTCCTTTAACAACTGTGCTAACATGGGATTGATCAGGAGGACCTGATCTCGAAAGGCCAAAGTAGCTGACTTTGGCCACAAGGTTCTCATCAAGCAATGTAACCCTCGCGACCCAGTCTAGACACAACCCCACGAGTTACACGAGAAATACCGAGGCTAATCCGGATACTCGCCTTGATAAACAACCCCAATAATTTTTCTTTTTATCTTATCTATATTCTTTATTTTGATCCTACACGTTCATGCATAGATTATATTCGAATGCAGCGGAAACAATTAAGGAACGAGTCCTAAAACGTACAACATACTTCAGGGACCAAAATGTAATTTTCATAAATTTAAGGTCTAAACGTGAAATTTAAATTACCAATCTTTGATTAAGTTCATTAATGCTTGCATCTCAAATTTCAATCCTCCAAAGGTTTCAAGACATTCTATATATGCAAATTCACCTAAAAACACTTTAAGCATATATCATGGTATTTTAGGTAGATGCAATTCAACCTAGTTAGTTGATAAGTGCTCAACTCACTATAACTTTTTACACCTTTTATGGGCATTAATCACTAAATCTACACCTACTCGGACCAATACATATACTTAATGTGATATATTTAGAAGTTATGCTTATAAAGATGATATTTATAGAAAAGACAAGTTTTACTGCATTTTTACATCTGTGCAGGATAAACTATTGCCGCGGCAGCAACATGGCCGAGGCAGCAGCAGAAAGACAGGAAGCAATACTGTAGGCGATTGGAAGAGAAAAATCCAAGGGACGTTTTTGGACATGCAACACATGGATCGGAGCTGGCTAGCACGAGGAAAAGCCCAAGACAAGGCCACGCGGGAAAGCTTCTTAGTTGAAATAAACTTGGAAATATTTTATTTATGTACATGACTTGTTCCCTACTCCAAGTTATATTCTACTTAGGAAAGGTTTGCCCTAGGCCAAGCCTATATAAGACCTAGCCGTCTAAGGGAATAGGGGAGCCAATTTTTAGAGAGTTCACCCTAAGACTCAATGTTTTCTTTTTCTCAAATTATGTTCTAAGTTTTCTTAGGGTTTAGGTGAAGGTTGTTAAGTATTTGTGAGAGGAGATTGTACTTTGTTCTTTGTTTCAATGCAATAAAACTATCAAGGTTTGCTTATCCTTTGTTCTTATATTCAAGCTCGGGAGAGAAGTTTGTGAGTAATCCATTTATCTAGACTTGGGATTGTTAGATTCACGAAAGGGATAAGTACGGTGTTTCAATCGCGAAATACTAACTCGGCCTAGGGATAGGTTAAGAGTTTCAGCGGCTAAAAGAAGTGTGAGATTGTTTGGTGGGTATAATTGATTCACGCCGGGAGGTATCATCAAGGATTAGTCATCAACAGTACTTCGACTTAGGGATAAGCGGAGTCATCCAAGGACACTTTGCCGAACTTTGGTAAAGTCCACCCACGAGCAAGGGATTGCAGCGGCAGACAAGTATCGTAGCTGCCAAGGCAGTAATCTGCAGTGCTGCTGAGGCAGTGATATACAATTGCATTGGACAGAGACAAGTCAATCAAATCCACAATACAACGCAACTGGATCCTGCCCTCTCTCTTAATCAGATCTCATCATCTTTATTCTTAGTTTTCTTTATTTCAATCTATTTAGTTTCACCAAAACCAAAATTACCTGTGTTTTTATTTTATTTTATCGAGCAAGAAGACGAAGGAGGTATATTTAGTATACCAATCCCTGTGGAGACGATACTCGATTATACTAATCACTTTATTACTTGTGATGTGTCCACTTGCACCAATTGCGCACTTTTGACACGCAACATTAGTAACAATCTATTCAACTCTTAAGAGTATGCTTCAACATTAACAATCTCATAAACATACGGAAGAACCACCTCAATATACTCAACATGATTTCTATATGCATTCCAACCTAAATAACAACATAATAGATTTGACACATAAATAGTCATGCTTCATTATCAACAATACTCAAATTCACACATACATATATCAAGAATCAAACTTCAATATAACTTTTATTATAACTAATGGAATATCAATAGACAATTCAAGTCAAATTCGCAAAGCTAATATCAACATAGATAAACATCAAACATGTATAAGCATACGACTACTACAAGTCTCATCAATATTACAATATTCTTAACATGATAACCCATCCCCATTGCTCTCTCACTACTACTAATATTATAAAGACATACTTGAGCTTTCAGTTGGCGATTACCTGGAACCTTGCTTCCCTTTGCTGCCTCAACATTATTTACTCTACATTGCAAGGTAAATGAGAGGGTAAGCATAAGCTTAGTGAGTGAATAAAAACATATTTAAAAACACATTTGAAAATACCTTGCAATTCAGCCCATATTAAACCAATTTCTTCAATTTAAAAACATGTCATGCTCTTTATAAAACAAAACAAACATGACTAACAACGCCACTTTTTAAAACTCAGTAAGTGTCATCAAACCATGACTAACAATGCCATCATTAAAATTTAGTAAAACCTTTTTTTTAAAATCACATGCTTTAAAAGCTAAAACACTAGTCTTACATGCTACTCATATAGCAATACTTACACATGCATCTCGATGCACAAAGCTCAAGTCTTACATGCTAACAACATAACAATGCTTAAATCACATGCATAACAACGCAAAAAACCTCTCATGCATTGTAACACCCCAAAAATGGGCCTACATGTTATCATGATCAGATTAAGGGTTCGGTTGAACCAATCAAGCAAATTAGCCTAGATTCGAGATTTAATTTTTATAAATGGTTTTCAAAGGAGATAAAATGTGAAAAAATACTCTAAAATTCTTATTTGGACTCTATTTGACTTTGGTCAAATCAATTTTTTAAAATTAAACTATGAACCTCGACATTTTGGAAAGTAGTAACTATTTTGTAAAAATGACTATTTTAGTGACTAAAATGTAATTGGGTCAAAACATAGAATCTTTAAGGGTCTATTTATCCAATCTTTATCATCAGATATAACCTTCCAAAAATCTCTTTATAAACTCCTTTTAATTACCATGAAGATTTTTATTGAGATTTATTTCCCATTTTTCACTAAAATCACATTTTCACCTAACTTCTCATTTTCTCTCAACTTCTCCTAATTTTCTTGGTTTCCAATCAGAATTATCTTCAATTTTATAAAGGTAAATCACATCTTTTTCATTCAATTTTGTTCATATTATTTTCTCCTTATTTCTCTCCAATTTCCTTACACTTTACAACTTGTTTTTCATGGGATTTTCAATTGGAAGGAGGTTGAATCTTTTTTGGAGGTAAGAAACCATTCAAACCTCTGAACTTTGATTTATTTATTGAAATTACCAAGTGTTTGACCCATTACATTAAGTTCTTGATTTGTTTTATGGTTTTAATTGGTGATTTTCGGTTTCTATCGGTTAGTTTTGATTGAATTGATGCAATCCCATAATAAGGTGATACCTGATGGTTTTTAAAGGGTAAATCAATGAATTTTGATTTATTTTAACATTAAATTAAAGGTTCTTGGATGGGTAAACCCGGATCTTAGGTTTTGGTGATGTTAATTGGCTTAGATCTACGGTTTATGGCTTGTTTGGGTGGCTGAATGTTTGCTGCTGGTTTAGGATGGTTATATCATGGTTCTTGGTTTTGTTTTGATGTTGATAAGTTGTGGTTTTCGTTGGATAAGGGCTGGAGGTCGTTCGGATGAGTTTCAGATATGTTTTAGGTTTTCTTAAGTGTAGTTTTTGGGGCTATTTGTTTGGGATGTGTGGGAGGTTGATTGAATGCATTAATATGCATTAATCCCTCTGATTTTTTTATGTTAAAACAGGGCAAGATGTTGAGCTAAGTGTTGGATGTGTTTCGGAAAAGGCGAGAATGTCGGTGGGCTTCGGCAAGCGAGTTTCGGAAAAGTGGTGAGTGGGCTGCCGTATCAGCAAGGTTTTACTTGTTTTATCAAAGGTTTGGGAGTGTAGGTATGGTGTGAAAAATCTTCCTACGCTCAGAAGTATGTTAAATGGTTTTGTTCTCTTAATGGTTCCCATATCGCTCCATATTTGCCATGTTTTGGTCATGCTCTTAATATAGTTTTTGCATATGTGATTTATGCATGAGAAATGATAAGTGCTTCGGCTAAATGATGTTTTCGTTGTTCTCCATTGGTATCGGATATGTTTTTTCAATTGAACATTCCATAAGTTTTATTAATTTCTATGCTTTTTGTAACATATCCAATGATTGGTAGTGTTGCATTGGTTTTATGAAATATGATTATGAAGAAATGGTTTCCAATACATGAATTGAGTTTGAAAATGATGTATGCATGTGTTAGCTGCTGTATATGCATGGTTAATGATAGTTTCCATGACTTTTAAAGAATGAGAATGATTTGGATTAAAGTATGATTATTACCCTTTTCCCCGAATAAAGTCGTTGAGCATGATTTAAGTTCACTTTGATGAACATGTGTTGAGTGCATTGTAAAACAACAAGCTACCATGCATAATAAGAATGATATTGGCTTAGTGACACTATTTAAGACCACAAATAAAATTGACATGTCATTAGGATTAAGTGCACTATAAAAATTATGAGAATAATGATGTTGCCTACACGTAAACAAGGGTGACTATGTGTCCGACCGTGCGTGTAGAGCTTGCCTATATGTAAACAAGGTTGACTTTGTGTCCGACCATGCATATAGTTGACCCATACGTAAATAAGGGTGACTTTGTTTCCAACCGTGCGTAGTGGGGGTAACATGTATACAAAGGTGACTTTGTGTCCAACCGATGCATGTTGAGACCAAGTGTCTTTATATAAAGAATAAGGAATCCATATATTCGATGGGTATAAGGTTTGAGTAAGACTAGTCATTTATTTGCCAATATGCATGATTTGTGAGTGAGACTTTTGCGTATTGAAAAGCATGAGATTGTGTCACACGTTGATATAGAATTGTTTATTAAATGTAATGTTTTAAGATCATAAATTTCACAAGCATGTGATTTAAATAAGTTTTGTGCAAGGATATGAGCACAAGAGAATGGCCTAAGTGTTGCTATGTGTTTAACAAATAAAACTTGTGATGTACACATTAAAGTGCGTATGGTTTAAGCTTTGCTAGGTGTATAGCATATAAGACTTGAGATGATGCATAGAGATGCATATGTATTAAAAAGGGCATAAGTATTGTTGTTGTTTAAAAAGCATGAAAGTCTTGTAAATTTTAGTTTTAATTTCTATGAGATAATTGACACTTGATAAGGATACGGATTTGGTTTTGTAAACAATGTTTGAGACACTTATATTGAGCATGACATGACATGATTTAAAGTCTTTTATTGATGTACTTATGGTATGCATTGCAAAGGTGGTATTTCAATGTTTACCCCTCACTAAGCTTATGCTTACCCTCTCTTTTACCTTGCAATGCAGAGATATTAACCGAGGCAGCCAAGAGAAGCAAGATTCCAAGTATGTGTCGATGAAAAGCTCAAGTATGTGTTCTAAAGTTTAGTACTAGTAAGAGAGCAATGGGGGTATGGTTTCATTGTTGTAAAAGTTGGTTTTTGATTGACATGAGTCACTTTGGTTATATGAACTTGAGTATGTATAGAATGCTGAGCAATGTTGTTGTCTTGTAAGTAAAAACATTTAAAGAAAGTGTGATGTATGCTTTTGTGTTTGCTTGAGGTATGCTTATTCTTGTATGGCTATGAATGTTGTGAGAAAGTTAGAAAGCATGCCTATATGAGTTTTGGGTCTATAATGGTTTCAATTGGTTGTATAATTTGCTCTTAATGTTTAGGAATTATGCATATAGTTGATGGTGATCAATGGCTGTGTCTTGTATGGGTTGAATCTACTTAAAAGGATTGATTTTATGATTCTGGGCACGAAGGTATCAAAACTTTAAGAGAAGTTTCGAAACCTTTTCCATAAAGTTTCGAAACATCCAGGTAAGTTTCGAAACCTTGCGGGCTAGTCCCGAATATCTTTATATGTTCAATTATGATAGCTACGAATGTTATTTTGAGTTAAAATTTCACCTTGATGCACAAAGTTGACTTAATTTCAAGTTGGCTAACTTAAATTGGATGTAGTCCTTAGAAATTAAAAGTTTTACATTTGGGTCTCTAAATAGTGAAGCATGCAATTGGTGATGTTAGAATTCTCCGTTTAGTTTGAAATTTATCATGAGTACTCTTTCCATGTTTAATTGAACTTTGATGGACTGAATTTCTACTTTTTCATTCGAATTTAAAATATTCACGTTTTAGTCCTTAAATTGCTCATGTGTTAATCGAGTGCACAATTGTGGTTGAATTGCTTCCGTTCTCATTTTGCATGAAATCGACACATGTAGGAACTTAGTTATGCCTCTAGATAAGGAAAAAAAGAATATATAACGTTTCCAGGGTTGTTTATCGGATTAGGCCTTTGAGGGTTTGGTTCGATATTCCCCGTGTAATCCATTAGAGTCGGTTCTATCTAGGCAGGTCTAAGGGGTTTATATTTGGTGGTATCAGATCTAGGTTTAGAATCTTTTGGGGAGTCGATGTTGGTAGTGGTGATGTATTTGCTTTGTTATGTAACATGGACTATTGTTTTGCCATGCACGGTGATTGATTTTTGTTTAAAACAAGCATGATGTTAAGTATTGATGCTTGGTGTTTGATCTATGTTTTGGTATGCTAGAAGTAACCTTGATTGAAAATTATGTTGTTTGCATGTATGATTTAATCTTGTTGCATTAATTTTTCATTGGTTGATAAATGGATGTAACCATGATCTTTTACTGATAAAATGAGTGGTTTTAGCATGGAATGGCTATTGTGTGGATAAGCATGATGTTTGTTTTATGCTTTGCTGAGATGGTGTTGATATCATGTTATATGGTGGTTGTATAATATAATGGTTGAACTTGTGTTGTTGGGGATTTATTTTGGGATACCCATTGCTCTAACTACTACTAGAAAATTGTTCTATATTATACTTGAGTTACTTGGAACTTGCTTTTCGCTGACCTTACTACTTTGTAAAAATGTTGTTGTTGTTGTAAAATTATGATGTTTTTTGATATGAGACTGATAAGAGAGCTGAGATTTGTTAATAGAGGAGTTTTGGAGGATCGACAAGCTCATGTTGTGTTTTACAGTGTGGTGTTGAGGTGAAAGATTTTGAGTCGATTGGGTCCTCAGTCGTGTCTAAATGTGAAAGGGTTTTTGGATCGACTAGGTCTGGGAACTTGTGGTGTTTGTGAGTAGCGGATGGCTACATCTCTAGGAGTACCTTAGAATGTCCTCGAGTGGTTATGTGCAAGATGAATTGAATGTTCAAAAAACGTACAAGATGTGGCAGAGTTGAGTATTCTGTGAGTACCAAGCTTTGATGGTTTTATATGTTGAGGCGTGAGAAAGGTTTGCAAGTTAGTAGTTGAAATTATTGGAGTTGAGGATGTTATTTGTGGGTGTGAACAATAATCATAGTGTAAGAGCACATATATGTATATATATATATATATATTATAGGACATGCATGTATTCTCGAGCATTACATTAGAAAATACATTTACATGCACTTGCATAGGCATTTAGGAGGGCATACAGGAAATCATGCATACATTTGTTCACACTTGCGAGTATCTCCTTTAAGGATGGAAGTTGTGCGTGGTTAGTTCTTTTGGGTGAAGGCCTGAATTTAAAAAAAGTATTGAAAGATCTTCCTTATTGGCCTGGAACTTGTTGTGTTGTGGGCAAATTACTCTTTTGGTTAAAGAATAATCCTAGATAGGGAATGGTTAGTTGGCTTGGAGTTGTGAATGGTTGAATCCGAGGGGAATATTCTGAGTTATGGTTTGTTTTGAGTTGGTCATTAAGAAATGTAAGGTCAAGTTCTGTGAGTTCTTTCCGGTTAGAGTTTAGAGGTTGTGAGAGGGTTGTAGCATGTTGTGTGTTATGGGGCGGTTTGGTGTTTTTCAGAGTGGTGTGGATTCGTTTTGTGAAAAAGGTGTTGTTTTATCATCATGATTGGTGGAAATGCTACCTGGAATCCTTTTTGGTATGGTTTAATGCGTGGTTAGGTCGGGGTTTGTGGCCGATCTGATGTTTTTCAGGATTATCGGGTCGAGTAAAAAAAAAGAGATTTATAAATAATAAGAAATATGTCAGTATGGGAGTTGTGGTATTATGGGTTTGATTCATAGTTTTGGTTGTGCAGTAAAGGTGGAAAATGTACGTATTGTGTTTTTGAGGAGTTGGGTTTACTTTGGGTAAAGTTAGATTGTGGTGGTGTTTGAGTTGTGTGACGGTGTTTGCTGGACAGTTTATGACCTATATCAATTACTCAGTCTAATGGGCTTGCTTTTATCGAAAGGTGTAGTGAGAGTTTGTGTTCAGTGGGTTCGTGTCTGTGGATGTTTTAACAATATGGTTGTTGCCTTAGCAAGGTTGTAAAATAAGAGATGTTAGGGTGAGTGGAAGGAAGAGTGTTACAAGCTTTGGTTTAATTATGGTATAGGTGGGATAAGATTTGGCTTTATCGGTGAGTTGATGTTGAGAAGGAATTATGAGTTGAGTGTCGAAGCAGTTAACGACGTGTGAACATCGAAGTTTTAAGTGGGATGTTGAGTTGGTTATGGGGGCTTAACTTTAAGTTGGAGGTACTACCTTTGAGATGAGTATGGTGTTGGGTATCGACACAAAGGTAAGTGCCTTGTGTTGCATGTCTTTTTGAATGTTAGCTATCGAGAATGACTTGTTTTGTATGCGGATGCCTGTGATAGATGATGTTTTGTGGGGCGAGTCAAGGTTGTTTTGGAGTTACGAGAGAAGTTGTTCAGTTAAATCTATGTGAGAGTTCGGTTATAGTGGTGGAGTTGTGAGTTGGACTCTACCTTTGTTAAGTTGATCTGAGGAAAGTTTTGATCAGATGTTTGATGAGGGTTTAGTTGAGGATTTGTTTGGCAAGGTCTAATTTTGTGTCGAGAGGCTTTTATGTTATATGAGCCGTATGGTTGTTCGAAGGATGCCGAGTTGGATTGGTATCTTGATCGAGGCATATGGTAATTTTTCCTATGTGTTGGTGGTACGGTGTTGTGGTAGGAGTCGAGAAACATCATGAGTCTGATAGTAAAGTTTTGAGGGTGAGATGGAGTTTTCCTATGAGTGTTGATGGAGTTTTCTTAAGACCATGTTTAACGGGTTTGTGTTAAGTTAGTTTGAGGCTTGTTGGTTGACTGTCTTTGTGTGGATCGAAGATTGGTGGGAGGCTTTTATGGTTATCTGGTAGGTTGAAGGATGTTGAAGAAGAAGGTTAGTTTGATGGTTGTGGTATTGAAACCGTTGTGGTTATCAGAAGTTGGTTATCGACCTTAATCAAGAAAAAGGGTTTCTCTTTTGAGTTATGTTTTCTGTGGGAGTTGAGATTGGTTAGTAGTTTGTGCATTGTTGCTTTGGTATGAGGGAAGGATCTATTGTTTGTCTGAAGAGGATAAATTTTTGGTTAGTAGTTTTCTTACCTCTTCTCGCTATGTAAATTTCGAGGATGAAATTTCTTAAGTGAGGGAGAGTTGTAACACACCAAAAATGGGCCTAGATGTTATCATGGTCAGATTAAGGGTCCGGTTGAACCAATCAAGCCAATTAGCCTAAATTTGGGATTTAATTTTTATAAATGGTTTTCAAAGGAGATAAAATGTGGAAAAATACTCTAAAATTCTTATTTGGACTCTATTTGACTTTGGTCAAATCAATTTTGTAAAATTACACTATAAACCTTGATATTTTGGAAAGTAGTGACTATTTTGTAAAAATGACTATTTTAGTGACTAAAATGTAATTGGGTAAAACTTAGAATCTTTAAGGGGCTATTTATCCAATCTTTATCATCAGATATAACCTTCCAAAAATATCTTTATAAACTCCTTTTAATTACCATAAAGATTTTTATTGAGATTTATTTCCCATTTTTCACTAAAATCACATTTTCACCTAACTTCTCATTTTCTCTCAACTTCTCCTAATTTTCTTGGTTTCCAATCAGAATTCTCTTCAATTTTATCAAGGTAAATCACATCTTTTTCATTCAATTTCTTTCATATTATTTTCTCCTTATTTCTCTCCAATTTCCTTACACTTTACAACTTGTTTTTCATGGGTTTTTCAATTGGAAGGAGGTTGGATCTTGTTTGGAGGTAAGATACCATTCAAACCTCTTAACTTTGATTTCTTTATGGAAATTCCAAATGTTTGATCCATTACATTAAGTTCTTGATTTGTTTTATGGTTTTAATTGGTGATTTTAGGTTTCTATCGGTTAATTTTGATTGAACTGATGCAATCCCGTAATAAGGTGATACCTGATGGTTTTCAATGGGTAAATCAATGAATTTTGATTTATTTTAACATGGAATTAAAGGTTCTTGGATGGGTAAACCCGGATCTTAGGTTTTGGTGATGTTAATTGGCTTAGATCTACGGTTTATGGCTTGTTTGGGTGGCTGAATGTTTGCTGCTGGTTTAGGATGGTTATATCATGGTTCTTGGTTGTGTTTTGATGTTGATAAGTTGTGGTTTTCGTTGGATAAGGGCTGGAGGTCGTTCGGATGAGTTTCAGATATGTTTTAGGTTTTCTTAAGTGTAGTTTTTGGGGCTATTTGTTTGGGATGTGTGGGAGGTTGATTGAATGCATTAATATGCATTAATCCCTCTGATTTTTTTTTTGTGTTAAAACAGGGCAAGATGTTGAGCTAAGTGTTGGATGTGTTTTGAAAAAGGCGAGAATGTCGGTGGGCTTCGGTAAGCGAGTTTCGGAAAAGTGGTGAGTGGGCCGCCGTATCAGCAAGGTTTTACTTGTTTTATCAAAGGTTTGAGAGTGTAGGTATGGTGTGAAAAACCTTCCTACGCTCAGAAGTATGTTAAATGGTTTTGTTCTCTTAATGGTTCCCATATCGCTCCATATTTGCCATGTTTTGGTCATGCTCTTAATATAGTTTTTGCATATGTGATTTATGCATGAGAAATGATAAGTGCTTTGGCTAAATGATGTTTTCATTGTTCTCCATTGATATCGGATATGTTTTATCAATTGAACATTCCATGAGTTTTATTAATTTCTATGTTTTTTGTAACATATCCAATGATTGGTAGTGCTTCATTGTTTTTATGAAATATGATTATGAAGAAATGGTTTCCAATACATGAATTGATTTTGAAAATGATGCATGCATGTGTTAGCTGATGTATATGCATTGTTAATTATAGTTTCCATGACTTTTAAAGCATGAGAATGATTTGGTTTAAAGTATGGTTATTACCCTTTTTCCCGAATAAAGCCGTTGAGCATGATTTAAGTTCACTTTGATGAACATGTGTTGAGTGCATTGTAAAACAGCTACCATGCATAATAAGAATGATATTGGCTTAATAACACTATTTAAGACCACGAATACAAATGACATGTCATTAGGATTAAGTGCACTATAAAAATTATGAGAATAATGATGTTGCCTACACGTAAACAAGGGTGACAATGTGTCCGACCGTGCGTGTAGAGCTTGCCTATATGTAAAAAAGGGTGACTTTGTGTCCGACCGTGCATATAGTTGACCCATACGTAAACAAGGGTGACTTTGTGTCCAACTGTGCGTAGTGGGGGTAACATGTATACAAGGGTGACTTTGTGTCCAACCGATGCATGTTGAGACCAAGTGTCTCTATATAAGGAATAAGGAATCCATGTATTCGATGGGTATAAGGTTTGAATAAGACTAGTCACTTAGTTGCCAATATGCATGATTTGTGAGTAAGACTTTTGCGTATTTAAAAGCATGAGATTGTGTCACACGTTGATATAGAATTGTTTATAAAATGTAATGTTTTAAGATCATGAATTTTACAACCATGTGATTTAAATAAGTTTTGTGCAAGGATATGAGCACAAGAGAATGACCTAAGTGTTGCTATGTGTTTAACAAATAAGACTTGTCATATGCAAATTAAAGTGCGTATGGTTTAAGCTTTGCTATGTGTATAGCATATAAGACTTGAGATGATGCATAGAGATGCATATGTATTAAAAAGGGCATAAGTATTGTTGTTGTTTTAAAAGCATGAAAGTCTTGTAAATTTTAGTTTTGATTTGTATGAGATAATTGACACTTCATAAAGAAACGGATTTGGTTTTGTAAACAATGTTTGAGACACTTATATTGAGCATGACATGACATGATTTAAAGTCTTTTATTGATGTACTTATGGTATGCATTGCAAAGGTGGTATTGCAAAGGTGGATATCTTAAATTGGATGTAGTCTTTATAAATTAAAATTTTTACATTTTGGTCCCTAAATAGTGAAGCATGAAATTGGTGATGTTAGAATGCTCCGTTTGGTTTGAAATTTATCATGAGAACTCTTTCCATGTTTAATTGAACTTTGATGGACTGAATTTCTACTTTGTCATTCGAATTTAAAATATTCACGTTTTAGTCCTTAAATTGCTCCTGTGTTAATCGAGTGCATAATTGTGGTTGAATTACTTCCGTTCTCGTTTTGCATGAAATCGACACATGTAGGAACTTAGTTATGACTCTAGATAAGGAAAAAAAGAATATATAACGTTTTTAGGGTTATTTATCGGATCGGGCCTTTGCGGATTTGGTTCAATATTCCTGTGTAATCCATTAGAGTCGGTTCCGTCTAGGATGGTCTAAGGGGGTTACATGTATAATCTCATATGCAACAATTTAAAACCATGACACTTACCTTTAAAAGGTAAAAAAAATATATTGGTGCTAGTGATCCAATTTGTACCACTCCAAATCGTTAGGATAAACGAGTAACCGCATGTTAGTACCACTCCCATAGCATGCGCATGTTGATACCACTCTCAACATGAATTATCTCACCTTGGTGCCCGGTGACAGTACTACTCCTATCAACCCGGATGTGACATTACTACTCCTATCACATAACATTAAACTAAAAGCCAAAATGCAACATACAAGGAATTTAAACACATACAACTTTTGAATATTTATAGTGCACTCTAGACCCTATGGATCGATCAAATTATCCCAATAGATACATCACTTAACTAGAAAATATATTATCAAAAACCAATTCTCAAGTTTCAAGTTAAAAATAATTAAATAAACTCATGCATCCCACCAATACATGCATCAAATGCATAAACCGATAAAAACTACTTTTCTCATATTTTCAAAACAAAACCGTGGGAGCATCATATAAATATATATATTTTTGAAAAGAGGTCTTATGAGTATTAAAACACATGCATAATCACATATGCACAACACAATAAGAGCATGACAAATAACGTTGTAAAAACACGGCATAATATAAGAACCTTTAAGAAAGCAATACTTAAAACATTATTCCGAGTATAGGGAGATTTTTCACACCTTCCCTACACCCCAAACCTTTGAAAACACATTTAAGACCATGTCAAATTGACAACCCTCACAATCCACTTACCGATTTACCAAAATTTGCTCGATAAGTTATCCGAAAACGCGATTCAACTTTCTGATCTTCCTCAAACTTGTCCCTCTATCTCTTGAACTAATTAAAGAATAAAAAACAGAGGGTTTAGCATTATATTACACCCAAACATCCCTCAAGTCGGACCAATACATGGCAACCCCTAAAAACACCATAAAACCTAACCGAAAATCATCGAAAACCTCTCCAAACACCCCCTAAACTTTATGTACGGGATTAGATACTTAAAAGCCATCTTAATTAAGTTAAAAACTTAAAGATTCATTTATTTAGGCATCAAAAACAACCATGGAAAACCCTTGAACGAAAATCAATAAAACAATGAGATTTTTATTAAGAAAACCGATTTTATTGATTCAAGACTTTAAAGATTGTTTCAATCAACCAAGAACTTAGTAATTTCATTAAAGAACTTTAGGTTTCAGAGTTTTGAATGATTCTCACCTCCAAAATTGATCCAAACACTTCTAAGGTTTAAAAACAAGTAAAACCGAAGAAAAACAAAGAGATTTTGAAGAAGAAAAATATAGGAAAATAAACTAAAGAAATTTTATTAAAAAGAATGGATATTTACCTAGAAAATATGATGAAGAATATTTCTTGGTAATGAAGAAACCGAAATCTTGGAGAAGGGTTTAAAGCTTGATGGAAAAATAGAGTTTTTCAACTAAAATCGAAGAAGAAAAATATAAAGAATTAACCAAACTAATTTTTATTGAAAAGATTGATGTTTAACTTTGAAAATATTATGGAATAGCTTCCAAGAATATGAAAATTCGGAATTTTAAAAATAGGTTTAGGTTTATGACATAAAAAATAGGTTTTAGGATTAATATTAAGTTATTTAGCTATTAATTAAAATTATGGGTTATGGTTTATTAAAATAGACACTTGGAAGTTAGATCAGCTAGGATTAGTAATGGATCAAAACCCTTTAAAATTCAAAGTTTTGGCTTAATTTATGAAATTGTCCACAAGTTTTCAATTTTTACAAAATAGCCACTAATTTCAAAATCGTAGGGATTCAAGGGTCAATTTTCAAAATTGATTTGACATAAGTCAAATATATACTAAATAATTATTTTAGTATATTTTTTCATAATTTATTTCGATTAAAAATTAAGTTTTAAGTATTTAGTCCTGAACTAGGCTAAACTGACGAAACTGGTTCAGTAAACTTCTAAGCCCAATTTTGGGGCATTACAACTCTCCTACTCTTAAGAAATTTCGTCCTAAAAATTTTCACCATGAAAGGAGTTAAGGAAACTACTCCTTTACAACTTCCTTTCACTCTCACGTGACTTTCCAAACACCATTACGCCACTAAAACACTTTGATCAACACAAGGATCTTACCACAAAGGACCTTTGCTACCAAAACCAAGATCCCAACATACATCTCATAAAGACAAGATTCACTCTCTTCCTAACACCACCCTTCATCAAAACTTGAAAAGCTACACAAAACAATGATACACTAAAAACACCATAGTTCGTTTCAACATGCATTGTAACCTTAAGCTAAAAACAAAACCTCATTTCTTTTTCCGATGGCCTAACCTATCTTTAATCAAGGTTGTCATCCGTCTTTCGGGAAACTACCACAACTCTCAACTGTCACTAATAAGCTTAGCTTCTTCAAGCATATTCTAAAACACAAGGAAACAACCAAAACTTCCCACCAAGACTCGCTTATCATAATAACACATAACAACTTTCACCAACAAAAACCTTAAATGGTACCAATCAAACACCCAACTATGGACACGAAAATAAGCAACTCTACTAACGAAAACACCTTCACCAAGAACCTTAAAGATTAATGTCACAACATTTTAACATACCCTTCCAAATCTGGATAACTCACTCATATCGGTTACATGTCTATTAACAATAGAACACCCATAAACTCTATTGAAAACCCATCTATCTCAAAACCTTATCACATTAAAGCATACCACTCAACAGCTCCAACCGTTCTCAAAGAAAACACTCTCTTTTAACTGCCAAGAAACCACGCACAAAATCTACGCAGATTTGTTCACACACCTCTATTCTAATACTTATCGTTGTAGTATAGTGGTGAGTATTCTCGCCTTTCACGTGGGTGACCCGGGTTCGATCCCTGGCAACGACGCCAAAAACTTGTTGCGTGATTTTAGTGCAACGCAAACGGTGCAAGTGTACACGTCGTAAGTAATAGTATAGATTAGATATCGTCTCCACAGGGATTGGTTTGGGCCACTTTGCTCAAGTTATCACACTGTAAAATAAAGACACAAGTTGATAATAGGATTGAATAAAATAATAAAACAAGTAAATAAAATAAATTGGAGTAATCGATAAGAGAGATTAGGCTGGATTATCCTGAATTATGGAATGATGGACAAATGAATTCTTCCTTGCAAGTGTGTGCTCGCACCTCTCAACTCATTCCGGCAATTGGGCTCATTCGGATTGCCTATTCAGTTCATCCGAATGCTTGGGCAATTGCGATGAGGGAATTGCTCGGGCAAATTGGGCGACTATCCTCAAGGTTCGGCAAAGCGTTCTTCAGTTTTCCCTGTTATCCCTAACCTGAGATTGTTAATTGTACAACCTTTGATGATACATCCCCGCTTTAATCAATAGAGAACAACAACGTTCTTGCGGTTCTACTAGCCGTTGAAATCCTGCACTTATCCCTAAGCCGGATTAGTTCTCTCGCACTTGGATCGAACCATAACTATTCATTTCGTGAATCTAATTATCCCGAATCTAGATAAATGAATTGTTTATCGAGGTCCTTTCCCAATTCTCTCATAAACCAAATAAGTACCAAGAATAGACAAACCTTAATTAAGAACACTCAAAAGCATAAATAGAATTCAATTGTAATCAAACCTTAAAACAAAATAACTCAAGCCAACATTAATTTAGTTCATGGCTGGGTAAAATATCCAAAAACAATATCCTCTCATCACTAAAATAAAATAAGAAAACAAGAAGAAAATTGCATCCCCTTTGCGTCAATGTCTCTCTAATGATCGGCTCTCCTTGCTTCGGCACTAGGCTTCCCTTTTTATAGGATCTTGTTAGGTCAACTTAGGTGATAAGAATTTGATTAGGAAATAAATATTAATTTAAATATTTATTTCCCATATCAAATCCAATCTCCTAAAATCTTTCCATGTCTTTTGAAATCAACGTTATCTCCTTGTGATTTAAATTGGCATCAAATCCCTACAAATAAGGAAATACACAACCACAATATCTTTTCCACAAAATTAACCAAAATACAAATTAAATACACAAACTAAGGAAATTATGTAAATATGTATGAATGGCTAATAATGCAACTAAATTTATGCTTAATTCTAACAATAATAAGAGTAAAAAGGGAAATAAAAATAGTACTTTTGGAAACTCATCACACCCCCAAACTCTAACTATTGTTTGTCCTCAAGCAATGCAAACCTAACAATTAATTGCCAAGGCATCCAATATTCACAGACATGCTTTCAAATTTAACTTCCAACCTCAGAACCGGGGCACAAAGTATGATCACCTTTTAATTTTTTGAAAAGCAAAGAAATTTTCCAGAATCAAACTATAATGCTCGTGAAAAAGTGTGTGCGTAGTTTTGTACAAGTTAATTTTCAAGATTCTATGTGAAAAAAAGTTTTTAACAGTAATTGCCTGGGCATTAATCTTTAATCTTACTAGAGCCAGTTTCGGGCACCTCTAGTGATTCGTCAATGCACACAAACTAGAGCCAGTTTCGGGCACCTCTAGAATGATATTGCTTATCCATTTTTTCTTTCTTCTTTTTTTAATTTTATTCTTAAATCCCCAAAAGTCAACCTAAAATCACAAAGTCTCTATCAATTAACAAGTCACAACCGTGTAAAAAAAATTCAGCATCATAGAAAAAAATCTAGATTCTTCCAATACAATTCTAAAATCAAAGGCTATTTCAATTAAGTGCAATGGCAAAAGTCTCATCATTAGTTATCCGTTAAATTCAAAGCAATTATATCAAATTAAAATTCTTTGCAAATAATATATGCAATCTATATGCAACCACTAATAATGAATACAACTATCATGAATTAAAAGTAAACACCCCCCCAAACTCGAGATGGGCATTGTCCCCAATGCATGCAAAAATAAAAATAAGAATGTAAATGAGTTAGAAAGGTCGTCACCTTGGGTTAATAATTTCCTACTTGTCATTTATTTAACTTCCAGTCTTCGTCATGGTGGTTGTGCTGGTGGATTAGGTCCTACATTGATGCTTTTCCATTAACTTGATCAGCATTTGCCGGAGCAACAACAATTGTCTGGGAATGTGAAGTTATGAGCATAACATCACAACGACTTGATCCAAAATTTCCAATATAATCACAATTCCACTTGCCTGTCAAGAAAAACGAAAATAATATTGGGGAAGGTAGGTGACAAAGATCATTAGTGGAAGGAAAGAATTTTGGCTAGAAATAAAAGGAAATAAATAGACAAAAAATAGGGTAACTTCTAGAGTTAATTATGGAATTAATCTCTTTAAAGTTTGACCCATATTAAAGTCTATCGAAATCTGCAAGCAAATCTCCCTTAATCTTGATTTCCTTTCCTAAAAAGATAAACATCAATAAAGCAAGAATTAATGAGAAGATAATTATTCCTAAAAACAATAATTAATAAAATTCATGAAAATACCAAAATGAAGATAAATATAAAAATATAAATATAAAAATATAAACAAAAAACTTATGGAGAGTCGTTTTCGATATTTCTTATAATCCATCCGCACCCTCCATCGAGTAACAATCCTGCCCAAAAAGGGTTGGGCCAATATTAGTACGGATATTCCCTTTTGCATTATAATGGTGAAGGTGTCTTTCTTTCGTGTTCTCTTGTAATCTATGCATATCCTCCACCTTGATATTGTTCTTGAAGGCATAAATAAATTATTAGAAAAAATTATCTCAACATCAAACCATTTAATTGCCTCATTTTTGTCGACTTCCATCATAGTTGGATATAGCCTTCGTTGTCGTGGCAATTGTTGTGCTAGCCAATTGCCGTGACAATCTTTTTCCAAAATTCGGTCTATGTCAAGTGAAGGTTCCTTTATCTCGAAGTCTTCAAGAATCAACCCATCGTGTTCTTTAGTATTCTCAAACATCTCCATCAGTAGAGATTTTGACGTAGAACTAGTATTGGAGGGAATCACCATAGATAAAATATCATCTCCCAAACAATCATTCCTTACTTTTAATGGCTGCAAACCATGTAGCATTGATTCCTCAGAAGATACCTGCAATGGAAGAGGTGAGTTTTGAAAGAAATCACAAGGTTCAATTATTACCTTCTCATATTCCATTAACAAAGTATCGCCATCTCGTTGATCAAGCATGTCGTCATGTAATTGCCCATGCAACTTTGAGTGAGAGTAATCCTCAGATTCCTTTTTCAGCACCAGCATTGTTGTATCATCTGGGGAATCAGACTTGATAAGTTCTCAACTCAGTATCACTTTTTACACCTTTTATGGCCATTAACCACTAAATTTACATTCACTCGGACCAATGCATGTACTTAATGTGATATATTTAGAAGTCATGATTATAAAGATGATATTCACAAAAAAGGCAAGTTTTACTGCATTTTTACATCTGCGCAGGATAAACTATTGCCGCGGCAGCAACATGGCCGAGGCAGGACCTGATGCCGAGGCAGCAGCTGAGAGCTAAGAAGCAATACTGTAGGTGATCGGAAGAGAAAAACCCAAGGGACGTTTCTAGACATAAAGCACATGGATCGGAGCTAGTTAGCACGAGGAAAAGCCCAAGACAAGGCCACACGGGAAAGCCTCTTAGTTGAAATAAACTTGGAAATATTTTATTTATGTACATGACTTGTTCCCTACTCCAAGTTATATTCTACTTAGGAAAGGTTTGCCCTAGGCCAAGCCTATATAAGACTTAGCCGTCTAAGGGAATAGGAGAGCCGATTCATAGAGAGTTCACCCTAAGACTCAATGTTTTCTTTCTCTCAAATTATGTTCTAAGCTTTCTTAGGGTTTAGGTGAAGGTTGTTAAGTATTTGTGAGAGGAAATTGTACTTTGTTCTTTTTTTTCAATGCAATAAAACTATCAAGGTTTTCTTATCCTTTGCCATTGTTTGTTCTTGCATTCAAGCTCGGGAGAGAAGTTTGTAAGTAATCCATTTATCTAGACTCGGGAGAGTTAGATTTACGAAAGGGGTAAGTACGGTGTTTCAATCGCGAAATACTAACTCGGCCTAGGGATAGGTTAAGAGTTTCAGCGGCTAAGAGAAGTGTGAGATTGGTTGGTGAGTATAATTGATTCACGCCGGGAGGTATCATCAAGGACTAGTCATCAACAGTACTTCGACTTAGGGATAAGCGGAGTCATCCAAGGACACTTTGTCGAACTTTGGTAAAGTCCAACCACGAGCAAGGGATTGCCACGACGGACAAGTATCGTCGCTGCTAAGGCAGTAATCTGTAGTGCTGCCGAGGCAGTGATATACAATTGCATTGGACAGAGACAAGTCAATCAAATCCACAATACAACGCAACTAGATCCTGACCTCTCTCTATTAATCAGATCTCATCCTTAGTCTTAGTTTTCTTTATTTCAATTTATTTAGTTTCAGCCAAACCCAATTTACCTATGTTTTTATTTTATTTCTTTTTATAGAGCAAGAAGACGAAGAAGGCATATTAAGTATACCAATCTCTGTGGAGACGATACACGATAATACTTATCACTTTATTACTTGTGATGTGTCCACTTGCACCAATTGCGCGCTTTTGACACGCGACAAGACTCCTAAGAATTTTTTGTAGCATTATTCCCCTTGGATTCACTAATTTTTGGCGCATTCTCGTTATGTTCAAGCTCCTCAGTTGCCGTGGCAATTATTTCTATAGATTCATCCAACGTGTGACATTATTTCTCATCAACATGTTCTAGACTCAGAGGTTCCGAAATTTCCTCTTCTTTCTCTAGTGCTGGGATTTCAGTATCCCGAAGAACTAATTGTCGGGGCATGTTATCCATGACATATATGGATCTCCTTAATTGATCTTCCGAATCCCCTATTGGTGCATCTAACTCGATTTTCTGTGCATCCATGGACTTTATTTGATCTTGCAACTTCTCTATTAACCTGAGAATTCTAGCCAATGATGCTTGAAATCTTTCTTCTAAAGATTTTGGATTCTCTTGAAAAGGACTATAATGCCATGGCATATCTGTATCATCAACAAAATTGTCATGGTAAAAAAAATTGAGCGTTTTGATCATACCATGAAGGATTTTGCTGTTGGTTCCATCTATGGTCCTCTATGTGGCCATATGTTTCAGTACTGTACGGGCAATTGCTAACAAAATAATTTTTTCCACAATTAAAACAAAAATTTGCCCAGGCATCAACTTGTTGGGTTGCTCTTTGTTGGTATTGGTAATCATCATTTAATGTAAAAAATTCTTGGTTTGCTCGATTCCTATGTTCCAACATCAACTCTCGAACAAACTTCTTTCTATCTTGTTGGGCTACTCTTGGTTGGCATAACTAATCAAGAAATTATTAATTGGATCGATTCATATCTTCCAACATCGACTCCCGAATAAATTTCTTTCTTTCTCTTTGCATCTTGAAAATCCTTCGACTTGAAACACACCTATTTTTATTTGATTTTTTTAAAAAAATAAAAAAAAATAAGTTGGTAACAATAATAATAAAAATGCAATAACAAAATCAACTAACACCAATTGCCAATCCCCAGCAACGGCGCCAATAACTTGTTGCGTGATTTTAGTGCAACGCAAACGGTGCAAGTGTACACATCGTAAGTAATAGTATAGATTAGATATCGTCTCCACAGGGATTGGTTTAGGCCACTTTGCTTAAGTTATCACACTGTAAAATAAAGACACAAGTTGATAATAGGATTGAATAAAATAATAAAACAAGCAAATAAAATAAATTGGAGTAATCGATAAGAGAGATTAGGCTGGGTTATCCTGAATTATGGAATGATGGACGAATGAATTCTTCCTTGCAAGTGGGTGCTCGCACCGCTCAACTCGTTCTGGCAATTGAGCTCAGTTGGATTGCCTATTCAGTTCATCCGAATGCTTGGGAAATTGCGATGAGGGAATTTCTTGGGCAGATTGGGCGACTATACTTAAGGTTCGACAAAGCTTTCTTCAGTTGTCCCTGTTATCCTTAACCCGAGACTCTGTTAATTGCACAACCTTTGATGATAAATCCCCGCTTTAATCAATAGAGTACAACAACGTTCTTGCGGTTCTACTAGGCGTTGAAATCCTGCACTTATCCCTAAGCCAGATTAGTTCTCTCGCACTTGGATCGAACCATGACTATTTGTTTCGTGAATCTAATTCTCCCGAATCTAGATAAATGAATTGTTTATCGAAGTCCTTTCCCAATTCTCTCGTAAACCAAATAAGTACCAAGAATAAACAAACCTTAATTAAGAACACTCAAAAGCATAAATAGAATTCAATTGTAATCAAACCTTAAAACAAAATAACCCAAGCCAACTTTAATTTAGTTCATGGCTGGGTAAAATATCCAAAAACAATATCCTCTCATCACTCGAATAAAACAAGAAAACAAGAAGGAAATTGTAGCCCCTTTGCGTCAATGTCTCTCTCATCGGCTCTCCTTACTTTGGCACTAGGCTTCCCTTTTTATAGGATCTTGCTAGGTCGACTTATGTGATAAGAATTTGATTAGGAAATAAATATTAAAATTAATATTTATTTCCCATATCAAATCCAATCTCCTAAAATCTATTCATGTCTTTTGAAATCAACTTTATCTCCCTGTGATTTAAATTGGCATCAAATCCCTACAAATAAGGAAATACACAACCATAGTATCTTTTTCCACAAAATTAACCAAAATACAAATTAAATACACAAACTAAGGAAATTATGTTAATATGTATGAATGACTAATAATGCAACTAAATTTATGCTTAATTCTAATAATAATAAGAGTAAAAGGGGCAATAAAAATAGTACTTTTGGACACTCATCACTTATGACGACAAAAACATTCTCAAAGAATACTGGCCCTCAAGCTCAATCTACCAACAAAATAAAAATTCACTTTCATTTTATCCACATCTAAGACAAGTCCATCAAACAACAATTTCTTACAAAATCCTTTCACAACTCCTTACTTCCAGATGCATAGCAAAAGACTACCACAAACTTTGATTAAGAAGTCATTCTAACTTATAGCACCATACAACACAACCACGTGCCCCATAGACAAGAAAGACAACCATCACAACTAAATACCCCTCAAAAACACCTCAAATATGCCCTACACACGCGGATCCACCAAACATCCAATAGCAACTTACCTCAGAACATATTTACTACAAAAAGTCTCAGCTACAACTCTGCACTAGATCAACACTCTTTGATAAACTTGATCGAGTGCATAATGCTCTTGAATTCACAACACTCATAAACTAATCCACTACAACCCATAATGATAACACACGCAACTTTTCCCAAATAAAAAATCACTAACGGAACCATAATACTACACGATACTATGATCAAATAACTCTTGTTTCACTTAGATTTTTTTCCAAGCACAACTTCTGCCTCTTTAACCTTTCTAACTTAATGTTACTCCTCCGTCCACTCACCTTAACATCCTTCTTAACGTTAAGAAACAACAACACATGAGAAAACCAACCAAAAACGGAAAACTCAATAAACACAGACCCTCGCCACACCTCTTGACGATAAAACAATTCTATAGAATTATTTGACCAATAATGGCTACAAACTACCCAATGTTCCTCATTACACAACATCTCCATGCAGAGATATCCAAGAATTACATCTGAAACCTCCTTAAAAACCTGACCATAACCAAGCAAAACCTGACACAACTCCTTATGAACACAACATGCAAAAGCTAATCCAAACGACACAACCCCCACCTCTCAAGGTCCACACAAGTCTGTTATGCATCCTTCATCACCTTAAATTGTTGTCCAAAATTTTCATTTTTTCCCATAATCCCAACTAGTAATTTCTAAAATAAACACTAGATCAGTTACACACTTGACCTAACCACCTCCTGAACCATACCAAACAGAAAATGCCATGTAATAGTTTTACCAATCATGATGATAACAAAACTCCTCCTACATAAACTGAACCTTCGCCAAAGGAACATTGCAAAACTCAACCTTTCGCTTCACTAATAGCCAACCCCAAGTCCCATCAAACTCAAGGCATCCTCGGTTTAACCATCCACAACTCCAACCCATCTAACCAATCCTTAACAAGAATTACTTTCTAACCATAATAGTAACTCAACTCATTGCACAACAGGCTCAGCTCCAACAAGAGCACCTTTTAGACACCTCTTTAAACCTACACCTTTTCCCTACAGGATTGATCACAGCATAACTTTCATTTCAAGAGGGAAACGTTTATAGATATGGACAATGTATGCATGAGTCTTATATGTCACCCTAGATGCCTATGCAAGTGCATGTAAATGCAATCTAATGTCATGCTCAAGAATGCATGCATATCCTAAGATGTATAATGTATATGCATGTAGGTGCTCCTATACTATTCATGATTATTGTCCATACTCACAAACAATATCCTCCACTCCAGAACTTCAACTTTCTATCTCTTCAATGTCCAGAACCATAGAAACTTAGGAATCAAGTAAAAAACCATAATATAACCCGAACGTTTCCAACACATTCGATTCACCCTGCAAACAAGCAATTTGAAACTCCCAAAGGCACTCTCAGTGATGTAGTCACCTACTAATAACCAACACAACTAATTCCCAAACTAAACTGATTCAAAACCACTTTACACTCAAACACGATCGAGGACCCAGTCGACTAAATATCAAATATTACAACACCACAACAATAACCTATATACACTTTTTTATCTCCATAACTCCATTATAACTGATTTTTGCTTTCTTTTCGGTCCCATATCAAGAACAATAAAGTAGAAAACAATTTTAACATGTAAAAACATTTTGAAAAACTGTGAGGCCAGTGTCGCGTGTCAAAAGTGCGCGTTTAGTGCAAGCGGACACATCGCAAGTAATAAGTGATAAGTATATTATCGAGTTATCGTCTCCTCAGGGACTGGTACACTTAATATGCTTCCTTTATCTCCTTGCTCTGTGGAAAGGTAAAAACACAAGTGAGTTGATGTGATTTATTTAAACTAAAATAATTGAATAAAAATAAATAGTCAAAATATCAGAGAGAGAGATGGGCCAGGATCTAGTTGTATTGTATTGTGGACTTGATTGACTTGTCTTTATCCAATGCAATCGCATATCCCTGCCTCGACAGCACTGCAGTTTACTGCCTGGGCAGCGATAACGCTGTCTGCTGCGGCAATCTCTTGCTCGTGGGCAGACTTTACCAAAGTTCGGCAAAGTGTCCTTGAATGACTCCACTTATCCCTAAGTCAGAGTGTTGTTGATGACTAGTCCTTGATGATACCTCCCGGTGTGAATCAATTACACTCACCAACCAATCTCACACTTCTTTTAGCCGTTGAAACTCTTAACCTATCCCTAGGCCGAGTTAGTATTTCGCGATTGAAACACCGTACTTACCCCTTTCGTGAATCTAACTCTCCCGAGCTTAGATAAATGGATTACTCACAAACTTCCCTCTCGGGCTTGAATGCAAGAACAAGGAATAACAAAGGATAAGCAAACCTTGATAATCTTTATTGCATTGAATAAAAGACAAATTACAATCTCCTCTCACAAATGCTCCACAACCTTCACCTAAACCCTATGAAGGTTTTAGAACATAATGGAGAGGAAAGAAACAATAGTAGAAGTCGGCTCTCCCTAGGTATTTCGATATATGATACATTGAGTGGCTAGGTCTTTATATAGGCTAGACCTAGGGCAAACCTTTCCTAAGTAAAATACAACTTGGAGTAGGGAACAAGTCAAGTACATAATAATATTATATTTTCAAAGTTTGAATTCGGCTAAGGGGGCTTTCCCGCGTGGTCTTCCTTTGGGCTTTTCCTTGTGCTAGCTAGCTTTGATTCTTGGGCTTCAAGTCCAAACACGTTCCTTAGATTTTTGTCTTTCCATCACCTATCACTTTGCTTCCTGTCTTTCTGCTGCTGCCTCAGCATCAGGTCCTGCCTCGGCCTTGTCGCTGCCGCGGCAATGGTTTCCCTGCACAGATATGAAAACGCAGTAAAACGTGCCTTTTTCTATAAATATTATCTATTTAAGTATAACTTCTAAATATATCACATTAAGCACATGCATTGGTTCAAGTGGGTGAATATTTGGTGATAAATGCCGATAAAAGGAGTAAAAAGTGATAGTGTGTTGAGCACTTATCACACCCCCAAACTCGAACTATTGCTTGTCCTCAAGCAATGCAAACCATCAATTTGCCGAACTCTACTCTCTCTTGGTCTTACATGTCCATCTATTCTCCCCACCATAGCTAGGCCTATCTTTAAGCCTTAACCATTCGGCTACCTAAGAGTTTACCTAGAAACAAACTATAGGATGTGAGTGTGTGTGTTTTTGTGGACAAGTTGATTAAAGGCTTTCTTAAATAAACTCTAAGTTCAAGACAAATAGACATTGGTTAAGTCTTCTCTTCTTTTTCAAACCCCAAATCTTGAGCCGGTTTTGGACACCTCAAAGACTTGTGTTTTTCTTTTCACTAAAAACCTTTTTGTCTTTTCTTTTTGATATTCCTTAATACATACTAGAGCCAATTTCGGGCACCTCTAGCTTGAAGAAGAGATTTTCTAGAGCCGGTGGTAGGCACCTCTAGTTACTTTTCCAAAAATCTAAGTCTTTATTACCCAAGTTCATTAAAAGAATTCCTATAATCCAACTAGTCCCAAAAGTGTTTAAAGTTCTTCCTATAGTAAGCTTCTAAGTTTTCATCCTTAAGCATCCTAAGGTTAAGCTCACTTGACAGAACCTAAACATGGTAAGGAGAAAGAATTTTATAGCCTTAAAGAATAAACTAAGGCAATATGGATGATGAGCAGTGCAGGAGTGTATGCAGTTAATTCAAGTAAGGCGGGGAGCATAAAAATTATGAAAAAATCATTGGAATACTCCCTTTTTGGCAGGGCCGCGGCAGTAGATTGCTGCCTTGGCAGTGAATCTGCACCCCAAACTCAAACCAAGCATTGTCCTCAATGCTTTTATATTTGGAAGGAATAAACGACAAAACAGAATATGAATTATATGCAACAAGGAAAAATAGTAAAAGCAATGAATATTGAATAAAGGACAAAGAATTTTAGAGCGACTCCGAAGAGCTGCTCGTAACAATTTTTCTCCGTTGCGTAGATGCCATGTGCTTTGTCCTTGGGGAGGGCGATGGTTGCGCCTTTGCTTGCCTCGGTGGCTGGACTCGAGTGTGTGTGGTCCTATGCATCGGGGCTTCTACTTCTTCTCCTTCTCCTACGAAAAACAAAAGAAAACAACCAGTAGATATTAAATGTCCTAAACTAAAATTATTCCTTAGAAATTGCAGAAAAGAAAAGATCGGTAGTTGCGGCATTAATTCGTTAAAGGAGGGCGTGCTAGGGAATCTTCCAAAGTGATGGTCTCCATGTTTTTTATGTCCTGCGGTCCAGAATAATGCTTCAAGCGTTGGCCATTTACTTTGAATTCATGGGCATCTGTTAGTGATTTGATCGTTACAGCTCCATGGGGAAAAACTCGAACAACTTCAAATGGTCCTGACCATCTAGATTTGAGTTTTCCTGGAAACAGTTTAAGTTTGGAGTTGAAAAGGAGAACGTGCTGCCCCGGCAGGAACTGCCTCGGCAGTAACCTTCTGTCATGCCATTTCTTTGTTTTCTCTTTGTAGATTTTGGTATTCTCATAGGCTGCTGTCCGAAACTCTTCTATCTCATTGAGATCTAGTAGTCTTTTCTGTCCGGCTTTTTCTCAATCCATATTTAAATTTTTGACTGCCCAGTATGCTTTGTGCTCGATTTCGGCAGGCAAATGACAGGCCTTCCCAAACACAAGCTTATATGGTGATGTTCCTAATGGAGTTTTGAATGTTGTCCTGTAAGCCCATAAAGCATCATCGAGACAATAGGACCAATCCTTTCTAGATGGATTCACCACCTTCTCAAGGATCTGTTTTAGTTCCTTATTGGATATCTCGGCTTGCCCATTTGTTTGTGGATGATATGTCGTCGCGAGCTTGTGGGTGATGCCTAGTTTCTTTAAGGCCGCGACAATAAGTTTGTTATCGAAGTGTTTCCCTTTGTCACTTATGATTGCTCTAGGGATTCCAAACCTTGTAAAAATGTTTTTCTTGAGAAATCTTTGAACTGTTTTAGAATCATTGTGCGGTGTGGCGATTGCTTTGACCCACTTGATACGTAATCCACGGCCACTAAGATATAAAGGTTTCCTTGAGAAGACGGAAAAGGTCCCATGAAATCTATTCCCCAAACATCGAACAGTTCTACTTCCAGTATGGGTCGTAAAGGTATCTCATGTCGTCTTGAAATATTTCCTGTGCGTTGGTAGCAATCGCAGTTCTTGTAGTAGTCATGGGCATCTTTATAAAGTGTGGGCCAGTATAAGCCGGATTTCATTACCTTTGCTGCTGTCCTATTTCCTCCAAAATGCCCACCGCAAGGTGAGTCATGGCAGTGTTGGAGTACTGCTTTTTGTTCTTCTTCTGGCACACATCTTCTTATAACCTGATCTGCACAATGCTTGAACAGAATAGGGTCGTCCCAGTAATAATGTTTTGCATTGTGCTGAAATCTCTTCTTTTCGTTATGATTAAGGTTATAAGGAATGATACCACTAACAAGATAATTAACAATATCAGCATACCAGGGGGTGGATGTTATGGCGGCAAGGTCTTCTGTTAATGTTGTAGATATGTATTCAATCAATGCCGCGGTAGCGCGGTTGTATACTGCGATGGCCTCTGTCTCGGCAGTATCTTTTGCAGTAGTAACAATTTGCAGTATTTGTTCATCTGGAAATTCATCTTGTATATCTTCAAGTGAGTGAGTATTGTCTTTGTTCTCTAATCTAGAAAGATGATCGGCCACTTGGTTTTCTGTACCCTTGCGATCTTTGATTTCAACGTCGAATTCTTGTAAAAGAAGGATCCATCTAATCAGTCTGGGCTTGGCATCCTTGTTTGAGAAAAGGTACTTAATTGCTGAATGATCCGTGTGGACAGTGACCCTTGTTCCGATGAGATATGATCGAAATTTATCAAAGGCAAACACTACTGCCAGTAATTCTTTTTCAGTTGTGGTGTAGTTAATCTGGGCATCATTGAGCGTTTTGCTGGCATAGTAGATCACATGAAACAGATTATTCTTCCTCTGCCCGAGTGCTGCCCCGACAACATGATCACTAGCATCACACATTAATTCAAATGGCAACGACCAATCCGGTGGGATAACTATTGGTGCAGTGATTAGCTTCTCCTTGACAGTCTCGAATGCGTCAGTGCATTCTTTATTGAACTCGAATTTCCTATCTTGTTCAAGCAAGTTGCAAAGAGGTTTAGAAATTTTGGAAAAATTAGAAATAAACCTTCTATAGAACCCCTCATGTCCCAAGAAGCTTCGAACTCCTTTCACAGAATTTGGTGGAGGTAAATTCTTTAACACGTCTATCTTGGCCTTATCCACTTCTATTCCTTTTGATGATATTTTGTGACCTAACATAATGCCTTCAGTCACCATAAAATGGCATTTTTCCCAGTTTAAGACTAGGTTGGATTCCTCACATCTTTGCAGTACTTTTTCCAGATTGCCGAGGCAGTGATCAAAGCTGTCTCCAAAAACTGAAAAATCATCCATAAATATCTCCAAAAAGTCCTCGATCATGTCAGAAAAAATTGCCATCATACATCTCTGGAATGTTGTCGGGGCATTGCAAAGGCCGAACGGCATCTTTCGAAATGCATAAGTGTCGTATGGACAAGTGAACGTAGTTTTTGCCTGATCTTCTGGATCAATGGCAATCTGATTATATCCTGAATACCCATCAAGAAAACAGTAATACGGTTTACCAGCAAGTCTATCCAGCATTTCATCAATGAAAGGCAAGGGGAAGTGATCCTTCTTTGTTGCTTTATTCAACTTGCGATAATCCATACAAACTCTCCAACCAGTCATAGTCCTGGTTGGTATTAGTTCGTTGTTCATAACAGTCATACCACCTTTCTTAGGTACACATTGTACCGGGCTTACCCATGCACTGTCAGAGATGGGATAAATAATTCCTGCATCCATCCATTTGATAATTTCCTTACGTACTACCTCTTTCATAGCCTGGTTAAGTCTCCTTTGAGTTTCTATAGTGGGATTATGGTCTTCTTCCAGGAGGATTTTGTGCATGCACACTGCTGGACTTATTCCCTTCAAATCATCAATTGACCATCCGATTGCCTTTTTGTGCTACTGCAACATTGCTATTAGGGTTTGTTCCTGTTCTGGCAACAACTTAGAAGAAATGATTACCGACATCGTACGGTTATCTCCCAGATAAGCATATTTTAGTTTTTTTGGTAAGGGTTTTAGTTCTGGGACAAATGGTTCTTTATTACCAGATTGTTCATTTTTCTCTTAATACTCTAATGGTTCAAAGTACTTACCTGGAAGATGTGCTGACCAGTTTGCTTCCTCCTTCTCAGTTGTCTCAGCACTGTTTAAAGAATGGCTGTAACAATCATCCAAATTACTGCCGAGGCAACCCTGAGGTATGTCATAAAGATTACTACCGAGGCAATTGTTGCTCAGACAAGGGATTGTGTAATTATCATCTAGGTCATTCAGTAGTTGACATTCTTCCTCTAATTCGTCGTGTCTTTTCATCAGTTGACACATATTTAGTTTGATTTCCTGATCATTGATTCTCATGGTTAATTCTCCCTTTTCCACGTCAATCAATGTACGTCCAGTTGCTAGGAAGGGTCTCCCAAGGATAATCGGTGCGTTGTCATCTGCTTCACAATCAAGGACAAGGAAGTCGGCAGGAAAAAATAAACTTGTCAACTCTTACTAGTATGTCCTCGATTTTGCCTTCAGGTTGCACATAGGATCTATCCGCGAGTTGGAGCATTACTGTTGTAGGCTTCGGCCTTCCAATTCCAAGTTTTTGGAAAACTGATTTGGGCATGAGGTTTATACTTGCTCCAAGGTCGCACAGGGCCTTTCCTTCATAATTTTTTCCTATCGCACAAGGTATAGTGAAGCAACCAGGATCTTTTAACTTTGGTGGCATGCGGTTATGCAGCATTGCCATGCATCCCTCGGTGGCAGCCACTGTCTCAAACTCACCTATTCGTTTTCTCTTTGATACCATATCTTTTAAGAACTTGGCATAGTTGGGCATTTGTTCAATGGCCTCAACGAATGGTATGTTGATGTGGACTTGTTTCAAGATATCGAGGAACTTCTTGAACTGTTGATCCTGTTTTTGTTTTTTCAACCTTTGCGGGAAAGGTGGTGGTGGTCTTATCTCGTCCAGGGTTTCTTTAGTTTGGAATCGTATACCTGGCTCCACTGGAATTTTTGCTGCCTCGGCCGACTGCTCAGGCGCTGCAGTGCTTGCTGTCGGGGCAGTGTTGTCAGTCTCGGTTTGCTCAGCCTCTTCTCTTGATTGATCCGCCGGTTGGGTTCGGTTCTCTGGGATCCTCTCTTTCAATTGTAGACCACTCCTGGTAGTGATTGCCTTGCACTGTTCATGGCTTAGTACCTTAGCAACCTCAGTATTGCTAGGTAGGCCTTCTTGTGGTCTAGTGTTTATACATTGAGCAAACTGCCCAACCTGAGTTTCCAGAGTTTTTATGGCCGCTTCTTGATTTTGTAGCCTCATCTCAGTCCTATTCATGAAGGCGTCGGTCCTCTTGATGAAATTACTGTTTTCCGCCATGTATGACTCGATTTTCATCATGAAGGCCTTTAGCGTGTTTTCCAATGAATTGATCGGTTGCTGCTGCATCTGCTGTTGCGGTATTGGCTGCTGAAATCCCGGTGGTTGGGTGATTGGGTTTAAGGCATTATTTGGGTTGCTTCATGATAAGTTCGGATGCCTCTTCCAAGAGGGGTTGTATGTGTTGGACATCACATTGTTACGGTTGTAGTTCCCAACATACATACCGGTTTCTTGATTCATGCAATCAACAGAACTGTGGTTACCTCCACATAAATCACAACATAAATCAATTACCTTGACCTCACGGGTATTGTTTTGTAATTGTAGGTTTTGCACCATCTTGGTAAGAGAGGCCAATTGTGCTGCCACTGAGCTTGATGAATCTAATTCGTTTACCGTGGCTTGGCGTCTTAGTCCTCCTCGCCTAGATGTGGGAAACTGGAAGTCATTCCTTGCGAGTTTATTCAAAATTTCAATAGCTTCCTCGGGTGCCTTGTCCAGGAGTGTGCCGTTTGCCGAGGCATCTAACATCATCCTTGTCGGGGCATTTGTGGCGTTGTAAAACATTGTCACTTGTGTCCATAAGGGAAATCCATGCAGAGGACACTTGTGCATTAGCTCTCTGTAGCGTTCCCATGCCTCGTACATTCGTTCGTCTTCAGCCTGTCGGAAAGAAGTAATTTCATTACGAATTCTATCATATAGATTAGTAGGATTAAAGCGAGTAATGAAATCACGACAAAGTTCACTCCAGGATCCAATAGATCCCGCTGGAATGCTATTCAACCAAGCTTTCGCCCTATCCCTCAGTGAATAGGGGAATAGCTTTAACCGCAAGACATCTTCATGGACTCCTTGGATTTTGAAAGAGTTGCAGATTTCCATGAAAGATTTGAGATGCTGCCTTGCATCTTCAGTTGCAGACCCACCAAATTGTCCAATTTTATTTAACATGTTGAACATAACAGGTTTAAGTTCAAAATGGGCTGCTTCAATCTCGGGTGTAACGACTCCTGGGTCCATTTAAGTCCTCCTCCAAGAAATCTCTGACAGTCAGCTGCCGCGACCCAGGTGGCAGCGGAAGACCTTCATTGCCGGCAGGTATGTTTTGTCTTACCTGAACCTCTGCCATGACTCCTTGGATTTGTATCCTCAACCTTAACCCTGTTCTTTCAATCTCAGGATCTAACTCGTATAAGGGGTTGGTTGGATTGGCCCTGGTCATACACCAAGAAAAACAAAAGTAAAATAAAAATAAAAAATAAAAAGGTACAAGAAAACAAGGAAAACAAAATTTAGTTGCCAGTCCCCGGCAACGGCGCCAAAAACTTGTCGCGTGTCAAAAGTGCGCGTTTAGTGCAAGCGGACACATCGCAAGTAATAAGTGATAAGTATGTTATTGAGTTATCGTCTCCTCAGGGACTGGTATACTTAATATGCTTCCTTTATCTCCTTGCTCTGTAGAAAGGTAAAAACACAAGTGAGTTGATGTGATTTATTTAAACTAAAATAATTAAATAAAAATAAAGAGTCGAAATATCAAAGAGAGAGATGGGCCAGGATCCAATTGTATTGTATTGTGGACTTGATTGACTTGTCTTTATCCAATGCAATCGCATATCCCTGCCTCGGCAGCACTGCAGTTTACTGCCTGGGCAGCGATAACGCTGTCTGCCGCGGCAATCCCTTGCTCGTGGGCAGACTTTACCAAAGTTCGGCAAAGTGTCCTTGAATGACTCTGCTTATCCCTAAGTTAGAGTGTTGTTGATGACTAGTCCTTGATGATACCTCCCGGCGTGAATCAATTATACTCACCAACCAATCTCACACTTCTTTTAGCCGCTGAAACTCTTAACCTATCCCTAGGTCGAGTTAGTATTTCGCGATTGAAACACCGTACTTACCCCTTCCGTGAATCTAACTCTCCCGAGCTTAGATAAATGGATGATTCACAATATCCTATCCCTAGATAAATGGATGATTCATAATGCCCCTTCCTTGATGCCAAATGCTTTGTCCTTGGTGAAGGCGATGGTTGCATCGTTGCTTGTCGGGGCGATTGAACTCGAGTGGGTGGTGTCCGTTGCATTGGGGCTTCTACCTCCTCTCCTTCTTCTACATCAACCATCTCTTCGGTGAGCATAACGTCCGTTCCTCCTCCCATTGCTGTTGCTCCTCCGGTGTGGTGTGTACTTGGGCCGGAGGCAGTGGAGCTTTGGTGCACATAGGCATCTATCTCGACGGATAGACTGCCCATGATAATTGGTGATTTGGGTGGTGTGCTGAAAACGACCCTTCGCTTGGATGGCCTTCTGCTGACAGACGAGGTCGCGGCAGAATTTGCTGCCCTAGATGGGCCGGCAGCCTGGTATTGGGGCTGAGGGTCCGTATGGAAGAACGACCTTGGTCCTCCCGGGGCTGGTGTAGTTTTGGTGTAAGGTGCGGTTGTGACGAACATGTTGCTTGGGAACTCCAAAAATTGTGCTCCTTGGTCTGGGAAGGCGTGCAGCACCATCTGGGCTAAGGTGCCATTGAAGTCCCTTTGGTACTCCATGTACCGTTGTTGTCTAAGGTCCATTGCTTCCATCCGTTGCAAGATCTCTTGGTACGGGTCTGCTGCGGCAGAGGTGTGGGCAATATCAGGCATATTTGTCGTGTACTGGGCCCCGGCAGCAGTATCGACAGTGAACTGCTGTGGCGTTGCTTGGACAGGCTCTGCTTGAGTGATTTGCATGACTTTGTGACAGAAATCCCTGATCCATCCTCGTCTTGGGGGCGTGTATTCATCTGTTTCTTCGATGGGTACACCTGCAGAAACACATAAACCCGTAATCAAGCAAGGGAAATACAATGGTCCCCTATCTTTCTTACCGCACTCGTGAATTTCCCTTAGGATAATCTCGCCAACATTGATGGTTCTCTTGTTGATGATGGATTGGATAAGCACCAATCTCTTGCGATCCACCATGCTATTGTGTGATGTTGGGATGAGGCGTCGTTTGACGAAGGTATTCCACATCTTGGCCTCCGGCTTTAGACTTTTTCTTGTTACGGATCCTCTATGGGTACCAGTTTCCCATGGGGTGTTCCCATAACAAAGATCGTCTTTGATGAGTTCATAGTCCTCGGTAGTGATTTCTTCCAAGAATTCGGTGTGCATGTCACTGGCAAGGGTGAGGCCGTAGAAATTGTTAATTGTCTCGGCATCGAGCTGTACTGGCCTGCCGCGGCAGTGAACAAAGAGGGAGTGTTTGTTGGGCCCATGAGCGTAGAACTCCCGCACGATCGTGGCGTTCACCTGGGCAGGTTGGAGACAGAAAATTTCCCAGTTTTGGTACTTAATTCTGTCGAAGAGGTAGTGCTCAATACCGTAGTTCTCTTCATCCGCATGCTGGAAACCTTGCTCTTCCCATAGTTGTCGAGCGATGACACTGTTTTTCTGCCTCGGCAGAGTTCCTGATGTGAACTACTTCTCCTTTATTCTTTCTTTATTATCCTAACCTAAAAAGATGAACATCAATAAAGAAACATTCAAATAATGAGAAGATAATTATTCCTAAATACCATAAAGAGAATTCATGAAAATACCAAATAAAATAAAAGAGAAAACTAATATAAAATAAGAATATAAAGAAAACTTATAGAGGGTCGTTTCCGATATTTCTTATAGTCCTTCTACACCCTCCATCGAGTGACAATTGTACCCGAGAAGATATGGGCTAATGCGGGTACGGATACTCCCATTTGTTCTATCATGGTGGAGGTATCTTCCGTTTGTGTTCTTTTGTAGTCCATACCTATCCTCCAACTTGATATTGTTTCTGAAGGCAAAAATAACTTGTTAGAAAAAATTATATCAACATCCAACCACTTAATTACCTCCTTGTTGTTAACTTCCATCATAGTTGGATATGGCCTTCGTTGTAGTGGCAATTGCTGTGATAGCCAATTGCCGTGGCAATCTTTTGCCAAAATTCGGTGTGAGTCAAGTGAAGAATCATCTTTCTTGAAGTCTTCAAGAATCAACCCACATTGTTTCTTATGCTTCTCAGTAATCTCCATCAGTAGAGACTTTGGCTTGGAACTAATATTAGATGGAATTACCACATAAATATCTAAACAATCATATCCTATTTGTGATGGCTTCAAATCGTGTAACGTTGACTCCTCGGAAGATACTTGCAATGGAAGAGATGAGTTTTTAAAGAATTCAAAAGTTGTATTAGTTACCATCTCATATAACCTTATCACGGCATTGCCATCTTGTTGATCAATCATGTCGTCGTGTAACTGCCCCGGCAGCTATGAGTGAGAGTAATCCTCAGCTTCCTTTTTCAGCATCATTGCTGCCGTAACATCCTGGGAATCAGACTCCTCAGAATTTTCTAAAGCATTACTCTCATCGGCCTCGTTGAGTGGTATCGTGATATTGCCTTGTTCAGGCTTCTCTACTGCCGCGACAATTATTTCGGGAGACTCATCCAATGTTTGACAATCTTTCTTATCAATATGTTCTAGACTCAGAGGTTCCGGAATTTCCTCTATGTCTTTTAGTGTTGAGATTTCAGTATCCCTGAGGATTGATTGTTGGGTCATGTTATCAATGGCATATTCGGATCTCTGTAATTGATCTTCTGAATCCTTCAAGGGTGCATCCAATAGCCTTGATTGTTCTGTCATTAATTCTTCAATTCTAGCCATTGACGCTTTCAATGTTTCCTCCAATGAATTTGGATACTCTTGAGAGGAATTATATTGCCATGGCATATTTGTAACATCAACAAAATTGTCATGGTAAAAATTTTGATCGTTTTGATCATACCATGAAGGATTTTGTTGTTGGTTCCATCTATGGTCCTCTATGTGGCCATATGTTCCAGTACTATACGGGTAATTGCTAACCAAATGATCATCTCCGCAATTAAAACAAAAATTTGCCCAGGCATAAACTTGTTGGGTTGCTCTTGGTTGGCATAGATAATCATCATTTAATCTAGGAAATTCTTGATTGGCTCGATTCATATCTTCCAACATCAACTCCCGAATAGATTTCTTTCTTTCTCCTTGCATCTTGAAAATCCTTCACTTGAAACACACCTATAATTTTTAAAGAAAAAGAAAATATGTTAGTAAAAATAAAAAGAAACAAGAAAATAAAGAAAACAAAATTTAGTTGCCAGTTCCCCGACAACGGCGGCAAAAACTTGTCGCGTGTCAAAAGTGCGCGTTTAGTGCAAGTGGACACATCGAAAGTAATAAGTGATAAGTATTTTATTTAGTTATCGTCTCCTCAGGGACCGATATACTTAATATGCTTTCTTCACCTTCTTGTTCTGTAGAAAAAGTAAAGAACACAAGTGAGTTGATTTGATTTATCGAAACTAAAATAACTAAATTAAAATAAAAAGTTGAAATAGTAGAGAGAGATGGGCTAGGATCCAGTTGCGTCGTATTGTGGAATTGATTGACTTGTCTCTGTCCAATGCAATCGTATATCACTGCCTCGGCAGCACTGCAGTTTACTGCCTTGGCAGTGACAATATTGTCTGCCGCGGCAATCCCTTGCTCGTGGGCAGACTTTATCAAAGTTTGGCAAAGTGTCCTTGGATGACTCCGCTTATCCCTAAGTCAGAGTGTTGTTGATGACTAGTCCTTGATGATACCTCCCGGCGTGAACCAATTATACTCACCAACCAATCTTACACTTCTTTTAGCCGCTGAAACTCTTAACCTATCCCTAGGCCGAGTTAGTATTTCGCGATTGAAACACCGTACTTACCCCTTCCGTGAATCTAACTCTCCCGAGCTTAGATAAATGGATGATTCACAATATCCTCTCCCGAGCTCAATTGTGAAAACAAAGAATAACAAGGGATAAGCAAACCTTGATAACTTTATTGCATTGAATCAAAGACAAAGTACAATCTCCTCTCACAAATACTCGACAACCTTCACCTAATCCCTAAGAAGGTTTAGAACATAATAGAGAGGAAAGAAACAAGAATAGAAATCGGCTCTCTCCCTAGGTATTCCGTGTATTGTACATTGGGTGGCTAGGTCCTTATATAGGCTAGACCTAGGGCAAACCTTTCCTAAGTAGAATACAACTTGGAGTTTTAACAAGTCAAGTACATAATAATAATATATTTCCAAGTTTGCTTCGGCTAAGGGGTTTTCCCGCGTGGTCTTCCTTTGGGCTTTTCCTTGTGCTAGCCAGCTTTGATTTATGGGCCTCAAGTCCAGACACGTTCCTTGGATTTTTTTCTTTCCATCACCTATAGTCTTGCTTCCTGTCTTTCTGCTGCTGCCTCGGCATCAGGTCCTGCCTCGGCCTTGTCCCTGCCGCGGCACTGGTTCTCCTGCACAGATATGAAAATGCAGTAAAACATGCCTTTTTCTGTAAATATTATCTATATGAGTATAACTTCTAAATATATCACATTAAGAACATGCATTGGTCCGAGTGGGTGTATATTTGATGATTAATACCCATAAAAGGAGTAAAAAATGATAGTGTGTTGAGCACTTATCATGCATAACACAATAAGAACATGACAAATAACATTGTAAAAACACTGCATAATATGGGAACCTTTAAGAAAGCAATACTTAAAACTTTCTTCCGAGTATAGGGAGATTTTTCACACCTTCCCTATACCCCCAAAACTTTGAAAAAACATTTAAAACCATGCCAAATTGGCAGCTTTCATAATCCACTTACCGATTTACCGAAACTTGTTCGACATGTCACCCGAAAACGCGATTCAACTTTCTGATCTTCCTCAAACTTGTTCCTCTATCTCTTTAACTAATTAAAGCATCAAAACCAAAGGGTTTAGTGCATTATAATACATCCAAACATCCCTCAAGTCGGACCAATACATGGCAACCTCTAAAAACACCATAAAACCTAATCGAAACTCACCGAAAACCTCTCCAAACACCGCCTAAACCTTATGTACGGGATTAGATACTTAAAAGACATCTTAACTACATATAAAAACTTCAAGATTCATTTATTTATGCATCAAAAACAGCAATGGAAAACTCTTGAACGAAAATCAAGAAAACAATGGGATTTTTATCAAGAAAATTGATTTTATTGATTCAAGACTTTAAAGATTGTTTCAGTCAGCCAAGAACTTAGGAATTTCATTAAAGAACTTTAGGTTTCAGAGTTTTGAATGATTCTCACCTCCAAAATTGATCCAACCACTTCCAAGGTGTGATGAGCTTATCATTTTGTTACCGTTATTATTTAAAGTTTTCTTTTTTGTTGGGTTGTTAGGGAATAAATGAAACGGTGAGTTTTGAAGTCTAGGGTAAGAGTCAAAACGGGGCGTTTTGTGCCCAGAGCTGAAATAGGGTTGTGGGGGCTTGTTTTGTTCTGTCTGCGATTTTGAATGAATTTCTTGAACCTTCCTTTCTATTTTCTCTTCTAAATCACTTTGTAATTTCTCTTTTAATCTCATATTCCTTTAATTTCTTCGAGTATTCTAGTTTGGTGTTTGAAAAAGGTATCAGAGCCTCTCGTTCCTCAGCACAATGGTGAAGACACGGCAGCAGACAGCTCAGTTAGCATTGAAGGCTCAGACACATCCATCGACCAATCAAATGGATCAATCGGAACACCCAACTGTAACACCAGTTTCGGATTGAAGGTGGTGACGAATCAACTTCAAGCCGATGTGAATCGCTTGGAGACTACTATCAACGACCGGTTCCAGAATATGTAATCTGCTATGTTAGCAAATCTTCACAAGATGCTAGAGATTGCGTTAGGCAAGAAGATTGACGCTTGGGAAATGTTGGCGCAACACTCAGGAGTTCTAGGTTCCCCTCAATCGGGCCCGAGAGTTCAGACACAGAGACCAACACCTATAGTAATGGACACCCCTCAATCGAGTAACCCTATTCCAGTCCAGGGCAAGGGTTAGGAAGACGGCATTATAGGTCATCATGAAGCTTCTCGTTCCTTCAGTAATGTTGCTTACAAGTTGATATGCCCACGATTTGATGGGACTGAGTTCAAAGATTGGTATTACAAGCTAGAGAAATTTTTCGAAGCAGAAAGCATACCAGAAGAGATTAAAGTGCAGGTGGTCATGCTGCATCTGGAAGGAAAAACTCTCTAATGGAACCAATTTGTGGTGAAGACACATCAAGGTATGTCTTTTCCTAGTTGGTCAAAATATTTGGGGCTACTTAGAGAGCGTTTTTGCCCTAAGGGTTTTGATGATCCGTTTGCTGAGATAGTAACTTTGAAACAAGTAGACACTGTGGAACATTACTATGAACAATTTATACAATTGCTTAATCAGGTGGATTTACCTGATGATTATGCTCTCAGCCTGTTCAAGAATCACCTTAGGATAGATATTAGTCATATGGTAAAACTGTTACAGCCAAAGACGTTGATGGATGCCTTTCATTTGGCAAGGCATGTGGAGGCAATGGTTGCTCCTACTAAGAGCATGCAATGGACTCAGACAAATGGGAAGAGGTCTGCTCCTTCTATTTTGTCGATTCCCTCTAAGTTGAATAGTGGAACTTTAAAAGGGAGTGGGTATTCAGGGGTTTTTACAGAAACCTTTTCTAAGTGGTATACCCCCACTTTAGTGAGTCCTAAAGGCAGTAAACCTGGGGGAGTTGTTACTCGGAAAGGAGCTGGAAGAGTTTTATCAGCTAGTGAGATTGAAGACCGAAGGAAAAGAGGACTTTGTTTTTGGTGTGCTACTAAGTACACCCCTGGGCATAAATTCCCTTAGACCCAGCTCTACCAAATCCTAGTTGAAGGAATGAAGGAAGAAGGAGAACCAGAAGTATTTCTGGATTGTGAGGAAACTATGGAACTAGAGGTTCAAGAGAGAATTAAGGAAGATCAGTCAAAAGTGCGCAATTAGTGCAAGTGGACACATCGCAAGTAATAAAGTGATCAGTAATCGTGTATCGTCTCCACACGGATTGGTTTACTTAATATGTCTTCTTCGTCTTCTTGCTCTGTAAAAAGAAATAAAGTAAAGACACAAGTAAATTGGAGTTTGATGAAACTAAATAAAGAGATAAAATTAGATAAAGAAAGTGGTCAGGTTCAAGTTGTGTTGTATAGTAGATTCGATTGGCTTGTTTTTGTCCAAAGCAATCGCACAACACTGCCTCGGCAGTACTGCAGTTTACTGCCTCGACAACGATGATGCTTGTCCGCCGCGACAATCTCTTGCTCTTGGGTAGACTTTACCAAAGTTTGGAAAAAGTTTCCTTTGATGCCTCCGCTTATCTCTAAGCCGAAGTACTGTTGATGACCAGTCCTTGATGATACCTCTCGGCGTGAATCAATTGTAATCACCAACCAATCCCACACTTCTCTTAGCCGCTGAAACTCTTAACCTATCTCTAGGCCGAATTAGTGTTTCCCGATTGGAACACCATACTTATTCCTTTCGTGAATCTAACTCTCTCGATATTAGATAAATGGATTACTTGCAAACTTCTCTCTCGAGCTTGGATGCAAGAACAAAGAATGGCAAAGAATAAGCAAACTTTGATAATTTATTGCATTAAAACAAGAAACAAGGTTCAATCTCCTCACACTAATACGTTACAACCTTCACCTAAGCCTGAAGAAACTTAGAACATAATGAAAAGAAAAGAAAACTCTAAAACTAAGCTTATGCCAAAAACTCTCCACCTCCCCTTTTCCTTGGACGGCTAGGTCTTATATAGGCTTGGTCTAGGGCAAACCTTTCCTAAGTAGAATATAACTTGGAGTAGGGAACAAGTCATGTACATAAATAAAATATTTCCAAGTTTATTCCAAATAGGAGGCTTTCCCGCGAGGCCTTTAACTTGGGCTTTCCATATGCTATCCAGCTCCGATTCATGTGCTACTCGTCCAAAAAAGTTCAGCTCATTTTTCTCTTTAAGTCGCCTACAATATCGCTACTTGTCTTTTCGTTGTTGCCTCGGCATCAGGTCCTATCTCGGCCATGTTGCTGCCGTGGCAATAGTATTTCCTGCACAGATGTAAAAATGCAGTAAAACTTGTCTTTTTCTGTAAATATCATCTTTGTAAGCATAACCTCTAAATATATCATATTAAGTATATGCATTGGTCCAAGTAGGTGTAGATTTGATGATTAATTCCCATAAAAGGTGTAAAAAGTGATAGTGAGTTGAGCACTTATCACACCCCCAAAATCGAACTATTGCTTGTACTCAAGCAATGCAAACCATTAATTTACCAAACTCTATTCTCTCTTGGTCTTATGTTTTCATCTATTCTCCCCACCATAACTACGCCTATTCTTTAGACTTAACCTTTCAGCTACCCAAGGGTTTACCTAGAAACAAACTATAAGATTTAGTGAGTGTGTGCGTTTTTGTGGACAAGTTTGATTAAAGGCTTTCTTAGACAAACTCTAAGTTCAAGACAAATAAATTTGGGTTTAGTGTTCTCTTCTTTTCTAAACAACCAATTCTTGAGCCAATTTCGGGCACCTAAAGGATTGTGTTTTTCTCATCACTAATTCCTTCTTTCTTTTGATATTCTTTTTATCATACTAGAGCCAATTTCGGGTACCTTTAGTATGAAGAAGAGTAATTACTAGAGTCGGTGATAGGCACCTCTAGCCACTTGCCCAAAAATATAAGTCTTTATCACCTAAGTTCATTAAAAGAATTCCTATAATCCAACAAGTTCCAAAAGTGTTTTTAGGATTTATCTTATAGTAAGCTTCTAAGTTTTCATCCTTAAGTATCCTAAGGTTAAACCTTCTTAACAGGACCTAAACATGGTAAGGAGAAAGATTTCTATGGCCTTAAAGAATAAACTAAGGCAATACTGATGATAGGTAGTGCAAAATTATGGGCAATTGATTCAAGTAAAGCGGTGAGCATAAAAAATTTTAAAAAAATCACTTAAATACTCTCGTATCTTGGCAAGGACTCGGCAGTAGATTGCCTCAGTAGTGGCTCTACACCCCCAAACTCGAACTAAGCATTGTCCTCAATGCTTTATATTAGAGGGAAACAGTGAACAAAAAATATGAAAAAAAACAAGCAGCATTAGAGCGTCGTCACTTTTTATCCTAAAGAAAAGAAAACAAGAAAAGATTAATAATAAAAGTATGAACTAAAACTACTCCTAAATTTTAAGAAGGATAAATTGAAGAATTAATTTGTGATAGGGATGCATGTGAGTGTATCTCCTAAAGTGATGGTTTCTATAGTTCTCATCTCGTTTTGGTCCGAATAGTGCTTCAGCCGTTGGCCATTCACTTTGAATTCTTGCCTATCCCTTTTTGATTTGATTGTGATTGCTCCATATGGATAAACCTGAACAATTTCAAATAGGCCTGACCACCTGGATTTGAGTTTGCCCGGGAACAGTTTGAGTCTAGAATTGAAAAGGAGAACTTGCTGCCTTGGAAGGAACTGTCGCGGCAGTAGTTTATTGTCATGCCATCGTTTAGTCTTTTCCTTGTAGATCTTGGCATTCTCATAAGCTGCTGTTCTGAATTCTTCTATTTCATTGAGGTCTAGCAGTCGTTTTTGGCCAACTTTCTACCATTCTATGTTTAAATTCTTTACTTCCCAATAAGCTTTGTGCTCAATTTCCACTAGAAGATGGCAAGCTTTTCCAAATACATGCCTGTATGGGGATGTTCCCAATGGGTTTTTGTAAGCTGTCCTATATGCCCACAGAGCATCGTCGAGACGATGAGACCAATCCTTTCTAGATGGGTTTACCACCTTTTCAAGGATTTGTTTTAATTTCCTGTTCGATATTTCAGCTTCCCGTTTGTCTGTGGATGGTAGGCCGTGGCAATTCTGTGGGTGACACCTAGTTTCTTTAGGGTCGCGACAATGAGTCTGTTATCGAAGTGTTTACCTTCATCGCTAATTATTTCTCTTGGGACTCCAAATCTAGTGAAGATGTTTTTCTTGAGGAATTTTTGTACAATCTTGGAGTCATTGTGAGGTGTGGCAATTGCTTCGACCCATTTTGATACATAGTCCACCGCTACTAGAATGTAGAGATTACCTTGAGATGATGGAAATGGCCCCATGAAATCTATTCCCCAAACATCAAATAATTCTACCTCCAATATAGGTTTCTTAGGCATCTCATTGCGCCTAGAAATATTACCCGTTCTTTGGCATTAATCACAGTTTTTGCAATAAATTTGGGCATCTTTGAAGAGTGTGGGCCAATAAAGACCTGATTGAAGCACTTTAGTTGCTGTCATGTTTCCTCCAAAATGTCCTCCACAAGGTGAATCATGACAATGCCGAAGCACTTCTTGTTGCTCCTCCTATAGAACACATCTTCTTATAACCTGATCTGCACATTGTTTAAACAAAAGAGGGACGTCCCAAAAATAATGCTTTGCATTATGCTGAAATCTCTTCTTTTCGTTATAGTTAAGGTTATAAGGGATAATACCGCTAGCTAAATAATTAACAAGATCAGTATATCAGGGGGTAGATGTTACTACAGCAAGGTCTTTTGTTAATATTGCGGAGATGTATTCAGATAATGCCTCGGCGGCACAGTTGTATGTTGCCGTGGTCTCTGTCTCGGTAGTGTCCCTTGTAGTTGTCGCAATATGCAATATTTGTTCATCTGGGAATGCATCTTGTATTTTTTCAAGTGAGTTGTTATTTTCTTTGTTCTCCAATCTGGAGAGGTGATCGACTACCTAATTTTCTGTACCTCTTCTGTATTTGATTTCCACATCAAATTCTTATAAAAGAAGGATCCATCTAATCAGTCTAGGCTTGGCATCCTTCTTTGAGAATAGGTACTTAATTGCCGAATGGTCAGTGTGGACAGTAACCTTTGTTCCGATAAGATATGATCGGAATTTGTCAAAAGCAAATACTACTGCTAGTAATTCTTTTTCTGTTGTGGTGTAATTGATTTGGGCATCATTAAGCGTTTTACTAGCATAGTAGATCACATGGAACAGGTTGTTCTTTCTCTGCCCAAGTGTTGCCCCGACAGTATGATCACTAGCGTCACACATTAATTCAAATGGCAGGGACCAATCTTGTGGGATTACTATCGGTGCAGCGATCAGCTTCTCTTTGAGGGCCTCGAATGCTTCAGTGCATTCTTCATTGAATTCGAATTTTCTGTCTTGTTCAAGTAGGTTACAAAGAGGTTTAGAAATTTTGGAAAAATTCGAAATAAACCTTCTATAAAAACCTGCATGACCCAAGAAGCTTCGAACTCCTTTCATAGAAACTGGTGGGTCAAATTCTTTATCACGTCAATATTGGCTTTATCAACTTCGATTCCTTGTGATGATATTTTATGGCCCAATACTATGCCTTCATTTACCATAAAGTGGCATTTTTCCCAGTTTAGGACTAGATTGGATTCCTCACATCTTTGCAGCACTTTTTCTAGATTGCCGAGGCAGTGATTAAAGCTATCTCCAAAGACTGCAAAAACATCCATGAATATCTCTAGGAAGTCCTCTATCATGTCAGAAAAAATTGTCATCATGCATCTCTGAAAGGTTGTCGGGGCATTGCAAAGGCCGAACGGCATCCTTTTAAATGCATATGTCCCATATGGGCAGGTGAAGCTGGTTTTTTCCTGGTCTTCCGGATCAATGGCAATTTGATTGTATCCTGAAAAACCATCAAGAAAACAGTAATAAGGCTTACCAGCAAGTCTATCAAGCATTTCATCAATAAATGATAAAGGGAAGTGATCCTTCTTTGTTGTCTTATTCAACTTGCGATAATCCATACAAACCCTCCAACCGGTCACAATCCTGGTTGGGATTAGCTCGTTGTTCTCGTTGGTTATGACAGTCATACCACCTTTCTTAGGTACACATTGTACCGGATTTACCCATGCACTGTCAGAGATAGGATAGATAATTCCTGCATCAAGCTACTTGATTATTTCCTTACGTACTACCTCCTTCATAGCGTGGTTAAGTCTCCTTTGAGACTCAACAGTGGGTTTATGGTCTTCCTCTAAAAGGATTTTATGCATACATACTGCTGGGCTTATTCCCTTCAAATCATCAATTGACCACCCAATTGCCTTTTTGTGCTACCACATCATCTCTATCAGTGTTTGTTCCTGTTCTGGTAGCAACTTAGAAGAAATAATTACATGCATTGTGTGGTTGTCTCCCAAATAAGCATATTTTAGTTTTTCAGGTAAGGGTTTTAATTCCGTGACTAGTGGTTCTTTAGTTACATATTTTTCATTCTTACCTGGGTAGTCTAAAGGTTCGAAGTACTTACCTGGAAGGTGTGCTTTCCAGTTAGCTTCCTCATTCTCTTTTGTTTCAACACTGTCCAAAGTTCTGCTGTAACATTCATCTGTATCACTGCCGAGGCAGACCTGTGGTGTGTCTTAAGATTACTGCCGAGGCAGTGGTTGCTGAGACAAGGTATTACACTAACTGCATCTATATTGTACAACATCTGACATTCTTCTTCCGGCTCATCATGTCTTTTCAAAATTTGGAAAACATTTAATTTGACTTGCTGATCATTAATTCTCATTGTCAACTCTCCTTTTTCCACATCAATTAGTGTTCGTCTAGTGGAAAGGAAAGGTCTCCCCAAGATGATCGGTGCATTATCATCTGCTTCACAATCAAGGACTAGAAAGTCAGCGGGAAAAATAAATTTGTCAACTCTTACCAGTATGTCCTCGATTTTGCCTTCGGATTGCACATATGATCGATCCGCAAGTTGGAGAATCACTGTTGTAGGTTTTGCCCTTCCTATTCCAAGCTTTTGAAAAACAGATTTGGGCATTAAGTTGATGCTTGCTCCAAGGTCGCATAGGGCCTTACCTTCATAGTTATTACCTATCGCACAAGGTATGATAAAGCATCCAGGATCCTTCAATTTTGGTGGCATGCGATTGTGTAGCATTACCATGCATCCTTAGGTAGCAGCCACTGTTTTGAACTCACCTAATCTCTTTCTCTTAGACACAATGTCTTTCAAGAATTTAGAATAATTAGGCATTTGTTCAATTGCCTCTACGAATGGTAAGTTGATGTGGACTTGCTTTAAAATATCAAGAAATTTCTTGAATTGATGGTCCTGTTTTTGCTTTTTCAACCTTTGTGGGAAGGGTGGTGGTGGTCTCATCTCATCCAGGGTTTCTTTAGTTTGGAACTTAATACCTGGCACCACTAGGGTTGTTGCTGTCTCGGCAGATTGTTTAGGATCTGTTGAGTTCTCTGCTGGGGTAGTGTTATCATGATCAGTTTGTTCAGCACCCAAATCCTCTTTTTCTGGTTCTGTTGATGGAACTTGGCCTATTGGAATTCCTATCTTTTCCTTCAGTTGTAGACCACTCCTAGTAGTGATTGCCTTACACTGTTCATGGCCTATTACCTTAGCAACTTCAGTATTGCTAGGTAGTCCTCCTTGTGGTCTAGTGTTTATGTTTTGAGCAAACTGCCCAACCTGAGTTTCCAATGCCTTTATTGCTGCTTCTTGGTTCTGCAACCTCATCTCTGTTCTATTTATAAACGCATCTGTTCTTTTGATGAAGTTACTGTTCCCTGCCATGTATGACTCCGTTTTCATCATGAATGCTTTCAGAGAATTTTCCAAGGAACTTACAGACTGCTGCTGCATCTGTTGCTGCGGCATTGGCTGCTGGACCTGCGGCGACGGCAGATGTTCATTGGTTGCTGGAATCCCGGGGGTTGGGTGGTTAGATTCAAGGCATTATTAGGATTACTCCATGACAAGTTTGGATGCCTCTTCCATGAGGGGTTGTATGTGTTGGACATCATATTGTTTTGGTTGTAGTTTCCAACATACAGGTTAGATTCTTGATTCATACATTCAGAAGAATTGTGGTTACCTCCACATAAATTATAAAAGGAATCAATAACCTTAACCTCATGGGTATTGATAAGTGCTCAACTCACTATCACTTTTTACACCTTTTATGGGCATTAATAACTAAATTTACACTCACTCGGACCAATGTATGTACTTAATGTGATATATTTAGAATTTATGATTATAAAGATGATATATACAGAAAAGACAAGTTTTACTGCATTTTTACATTTGTGCAGGAGAAACTAGTGCCGCGGCAGTAACATGGCCGAGGCAGGACCTGATGCCGAGGCAGCAGCAGAAAGACAGGAAGCGATACTGTAGGCGATCGGAAGAGAAAAATCCAAGGGACGTTTCTGGACATGCAGCACATGGATCGGAGCTGGTTAGCATGAGGAAAAGACCAAGACAAGGCCACGCGGGAAAACTTCTTAGTTAGAATAAACTTGGAAATATTTTATTTATGTACATGACTTGTTCCCTACTCCAAGTTGTATTCTACTTAGGAAAGGTTTGCCCTAAGCCAAGCCTATATAAGACCTAGCCTTCTAAGGGAATAGGAGAGCTGATTAATAGAGAGTTCACCCTAAGACTCAATGTTTTCTTTCTCTCAAATTATGTTTTAAGTTTTCTTAGGGTTTAGGTGAAGGTTGTTGAGTATTTGTGAGAGGAGATTGTACTCTTTTCTTTGTTTCAATGCAATAAAACTATCAAGGTCTGCTTATCCTTTGCCATTCCTTGTTCTTGCATTCAAGCTCGGGAGAGAAGTTTGTGAGTAATCCATTTATCTAGACTCGGGAGAGTTAGATTCACGAAAGGGATAAGTACGGTGTTTCAATCGCGAAATACTAACTCGGCTTAGGGATAGGTTAAAAGTTTCAGCGGCTAAAAGAAGTGTGAGATTGGTTGGTGGGTATAATTGATTCACGCCGAGAGGTGTCATCAAGGACTAGTCATCAACAGTACTTCAACTTAGGGATAAGCAGAGTCATCCAAGGACACTTTGCCGAACTTTGGTAAAGTCAACCCACGAGCAAGGTATTGTCGCGGCGGACGAGTATTGTCGCTGCCAAGGCAGTAATCTGCAGTGCTACCAAGGACTAGTCATCAAGGACTAGTCATCAACAGCACTCTGACATAGGGATAAACGGAGTCATTCAAGGACACTTTGCCGAACTTTGATAAAGTCTGCCCACGAGCAAGGGATTGCCGCGGCGGACAGCGTTATCGCTGCCCAGGCAGTAAACTGCAGTGCTGCCGAGGCAGAGATATGCGATTGCATTGGATAAAGACAAGTCAATCAAGTCCACAATACAATACAACTGGATCCTGGCCCATCTTTCTCTCTGATATTTCGGCCTTGTTATTTTTATTCAATTATTCTAGTTTAATAAATCACACCCATTCACTTGTGTTTTTATTTTTCTACAGAGCAAGAAGATAAAGAAAGCATATTAAGTAGACCGGTCCCCGAGGAGACGATAACTCGATAAATACTTATCACTTATTACTTGCGATGTGTCCACTTGCACTAAACGCACACTTTTGACACGCGACAAGTTTTTGGCATCGTTGCCGGTGACTGACAACTAAATTTTGTTTTCCTTATTTTCTTGTTTCTTGTTTCTTTTTCTTTTTCTTTTAATTTTGTTTTTCTTGGTGTATGACCAGGGCAAATCCAACCAACCCCTTATACGAGTTAGATCCTGAGATTGAAAGAACAGGGCTAAGGTTGAGGAGACAAATCCGAGGAGTCATGGCAGAGGTTCAGGCAGGACATAACATACCTGCCGGCAATGAAGGTCTACCGCCGCCACCTGGGCCGCGGCAGCTGACTGTCAGAGATTTCTTGGAGGAGGACCTAAATGGACTAAACCTAGGAGTTGTTAAACCCGAGATTGAAGCAGCCCATTTTGAACTTAAACCTGTTATGTTCAACATGTTAAATACAATTGGACAATTTGGTGGGTTTGTAACTGAAGACGCAAGGCAGCATCTCAAATCCTTCATGGAGATTTGCAACTCTTTCAAAATCCAAGGAGTCCATGAAGATGTCTTGCGGTTAAAGTTATTCCCCTATTCACTGAGGGATAGGGCAAAAGCTTGGTTGAATAGCATTCCAGCGGGATCTATTGGATCCTGAAGTGAACTTTGTCGTGATTTCATTACTCACTTTAATCCTACTAATTTATATGATAGAATTCGTAATGAAATTACTTCTTTCCGACAGGCTGAAGACGAACCAATGTACGAGGCATGGGAACGCTATAGAGAGCTATTGCACAAGTGTCCGCTGCATGGATTTCCCTTATGGACACAAGTGACAATGTTTTACAACGCCACCAATGCCCCAACAAGGATGATGTTGGATGCCTCGGCAAACGGCACACTCCTGGACAAGGCACCCGAAGAAGCTATCGAAATCTTGAATAAACTCGCAAGGAATGACTTCCAGTTTCCCACATCTAGGCGAGGAGGAGTAAGACGCCAAGCCACGGTAAACGAATTAGATTCATCAAGCTCAGTGGCAGCACAATTGGCCTCTCTTACCAAGATGGTGCAAAACCTACAATTACAAAACAATACCCGTGAGGTCAAGGTAATTGATTTATGTTGTGAATTATGTGGAGGTAACCACAATTCCGTTGATTGCATGAATCAAGAAACCGGTATGTATGTTGGGAACTACAACCGTAACAATGTGATGTCCAACACGTATAACCCCTCATGGAAGAGGCATCCAAACTTATCCTGGAGTAACCCAAATAATGCCTTAAAACCTATCACCCAACCACCAGGATTTCAGCAGCCAATGCCGCAGCAGCAAGTGCAACAACCGTTGCCGCAGCAGCAGATGCAGCAGCAACCGGTCAATTCATTGGAAAACACGTTAAAGGCCTTCATGATGAAAACCGAGTCATATATGGCGTAAAATAGTAATTTCATCAAGAGGACCGACGCCTTTATGAATAGGACTGAGATGAGGCTACAAAATCAAGAAGCGGCCATAAAAACTCTGGAAACTCAGGTTGGAAAGTTTGCTCAATGTACAAACACTAGACCACAAGGAGGCCTACCTAGCAATACTGAGGTTGCTAAGGTACTAAGCCATGAACAGTGCAAGGCAATTACTACCAGGAGTGGTCTACAGTTGAAAGAGAAGATCCTAGAGAACCAAACCCAACCGGCGGATCAATCAAGAGAAGAGGCTGAGCAAACCGAGACTGACAACACTGCCCCGGCAGCAAGCACTGCAGTGCCTGAGCAGTCTGCCGAGGCAGCAAAAATTCCAGTGGTGCCAGGTATACGATTCCAAACTAAGGAAACACTGGATGAGATGAGACCACCACCACCTTTCCCGCAAAGGTTAAAGAAACAAAAACAGGATCAAAAGTTCAAGAAGTTCCTCGATATTTTGAAGCAAGTCCACATCAACATACCATTCGTTGAGGCCATTGAACAAATGCCTAACTATGCCAAGTTCTTAAAGGATATGGTATCAAAGAGAAAACGAATAGGTGAGTTTGAAACAGTGGCTGCCACCGAGGGATGCATGGCAATGCTGCATAACCGCATGCCACCAAAGTTAAAAGATCCTGGTTGTTTCACTATACCTTGTGCAATAGGAAAGAGTTATGAAGGAAAGGCCCTATGCGACCTTGGAGCAAGTATAAACCTCATGCCTAAATCAGTTTTCCAAAAGCTTGGAATTGGAAGGCCGAAGCCTACAACAGTGATGCTCCAACTCGCGGATAGATCCTATGTGCAACCTGAAGGAAAAATCGAGGACATACTGGTAAGAGTTGATAAGTTTATTTTTCCTGCTGATTTCCTTGTCCTTGATTGTGAAGCAGACGACAACGCACTGATCATCCTTGGGAGACCCTTCCTAGCAACTGGACGTACATTGATTGACGTGGAAAAAGGAGAGTTGACTATGCGGGTCAATGACCAACAAGTCAAACTCAACGCATTCCACAACTTAAAGAGGTATGACGATCCAAAAGAATGCAAGGCCATCCGCACAGTAGACAATAAGATATCTTGCTTGGGCAGTCTGCTCGGCAGGATATTCGGCAAGAAAATCAAGCCCAAGACGGATGGACAGACAACACTAAGGAGCGGCCCACACCCAATATATAATTTGGGCCTAAGGGAGAAAATAAAATTAGGAGACGCATTCACATGCTCTCCACCAGTAACCTAACCTCTCCCTTTTTCTTTTCTTTATTATATTAGGGTTAGTAGTTTATTTTTATTTTGTTTTAATTATTTTCGCTTTAAATATTCTTTTTCTTTTGTGTGTTTAAATTTTTTATTTAGGAATAAAAAGCAATGATAAGGGAAAAATAGTTCACAGCAGGAACTCTGCCGAGGCAGTAAAACAGTGTCAGAGCCGCAGCAGTCTCAACGGGTAGAAAAGTGTAACGGCTAGTCTGCCGAGATCCCTGTCGCGGCAGAAAAGGAAACGGCAGAAGAAGGAAACGGTTACAACGGCTAGTGATCTCAACGGTTACAAGGCCGAGGCCTATATAAGAAACTCCTTCCTCTTGAACTATTCACTCTTACTTTCTTGTTTTCTTTAGTATCCTTAACAATCCCTCTCTCAATTACTCTCTGCATACTAATCCCTTCTGATTTACCAGTTTTCTCTTCAAGAAAACCTCCAAGAACTAAATTCTCTCTTTCTTGATGGCAACCTACAAAAGATTCGCCCCAGCCAACGTTGAAGAACGATTCAATCGATCCTTCATCGCGAGGCAACTTTGGGAAGAACAAGGGTTCCAGCACGCGGACGAAGAGAATTATGGTATCGAACACTACTTGTTCGACAGAATCAAGTACCAAAATTGGGAAGTATTCTGTTTGCAACCTGCCCAGGCAAACGCCACAATAGTACGGGAGTTCTATGCTCATGGGCCCAGCAAAGACTCTCTCTTTGTTCACTGCCGCGGCAGGCCTGTGCAACTCGATGCCGAAACAATCAACAGCTTCTACGGCCTCACCCCAGCCAGCGATCTCCATGCGGACTTCTTCGAAGATATCACTGCCGAGGACTATGAACTGATCAAAGACGATCTTTGTTACGCAAACACTCCATGGGAAACCGGTACCCATCGGGGTTCCGTAACAAGACAAAGTTTGAAGCCGGAGGCCAAGATGTGGAACACCTTCGTCAAACGACGCCTCATCCCAACATCACATAATAGCACGGTGGATCGCAAGAGATTGGTGCTTATCCATTCCATCATCAACAAAAGGACCATAAACATTGGAGAAATTATCCTACGGGAAATTCACGAGTGCGGTAAGAAAGATCGAGGACCATTGTATTTCCCTTGCTTGATTACGGGTTTATGTGTTTCTGCAGGTGTACCCATTGAAGAAACGGATGAATACACACCCCCAAGAAGAGGATGGACCAGGGAATTCTGCCACAAAGTCATGCAGATCACACAAGCAGAACCTGTCCAGGCAACACCGTAGCAGTTCACTGCCGATACTGCTGCCGGGGCCCAGTACACGGCAGATATGCCTGGTACTGCCCACACCTCTGCCGCAGTAGACCCGTATCAAGAACTCTTGCAGCGAATGGCCGCGATGGATCTTCGACAACAACGGTACATGGAGTACCAACGGGACTTCAATGGAACGCTCGCCCAAATGATGATGCACGCATTCCCGGACCAAGGCGTCCAATTCCCGGAGTTCCCAAGCAATATGTTCGTTACTGCCGCACCCTACACCGAGACTACACCAACCCCAAGAGGAACGCGACCGTTCTTCCATCCGGACCCTTCAGCCCCAATACCAGGCTGCTGGACCATCTAGGCCAACAGATTCTGCCGCGGCCTCATCTGTCAGCCGAAGGCCATCCAAGCGGAGAGTCGTTTTCAGCACTCCACCAAGATCGCCAATTATCATGGGCAGTCTATCCGCCGAGATAGATGCTTATGTACACCAAGGCTCTACTGCCGCCGGCCTAAGCACACACCACACCGGAGGAGCCACTACGATGGGAGGAGGAACGGACGTAATGATAACCGAAGAGATGGTGGATGTTGAAGAAGGAGAAGAAGTAGAAGCCCCGATGCATAGGACCCCACCCACTCGAGTCCAGCTGCCGAGGCAAGCAAAGCCACAACCATCGCCCTCCCCAAGGACAAAGCACATGGCATCTAGGCAACGGAGAAAAATTGTTACGAGTAGCTCTTCGGAGTCGCTCTAAAATTCTTTGTCCTTTATTTCAATATTCAATTGCTTTTACTATCTTCCCTTGCTGCATATAAAATTCATATTCTGTTTTGCCGCTTATTCCTTCCAAATATAAAGCATTAAGGACAATGCTTGGTTTGAGTTTGGGGGTGCAGATTCACTGTCAAGGCAGCAATCTACTGCCGCGGCCGTGCCAAAAAAGGGAGTATTCCAGTAAAAAAAATTTAATTTTTATGCTCCCCGCCTTACTTGAATTAACTGCCTACACTCTTGCACTGTTCATCATCAGTATTGCCTTAGTTTATTCTTTAAGGCTATAGAAATTTTTCTCCTTACCATTTTTAGGTTTTGTTAAAAGGGCTTAACCTTAGGATGCTTAAGGATGAAAACTTAGAAGCTTACTATAGGAAGAACTTTAAACACTTTTGGGACTTGTGGATTATAGGAATTCTTTTAATGAACTTAGGTGATAAAGACTTAGATTTTTGGAAAAGTAACTAAAGGTTCCTACCACCGGCTCTAGAAAATCTCTTCTTCATGCTAGAGGTGCCCGAAATTGGATCTAGTATGTATTAAGGAATATCAAAAAGAAAAGACAAAAAGATTTTTAGTGAAAAGAAAAACACAAGTCTTTGAGGTGCCCGAAACCGGCTCAAGATTTGGGGTTTGTAAAAGAAGAGAAGACTTAACCAATGTCTATTTGTCTTGAACTTAGAGTTTATCTAAGAAAGCCTTTAATCAACTTGTCCACAAAAATGCACACACTCACAATCCTATAGTTTGTTTCTAGGTAAATTCTTAGGTAGCCGAATGGTCAAGGCTTAAAGATAGGCCTAGCTATGGTGGGGAGAATAGATGGACATGTAAGACCAAGAGAGAGTAGAGTTCGACAAATTGATGATTTGCATTGCTTGAGGACAAGCAATAGTTCGAGTTTGGGGGTGTGATAAGTGCTCAACACACTATCACTTTCTACTCCTTTTATCGGCATTTATCACCAAATATTCAGCCACTTGAATCAATGCATATGCCTAATGCGATATATTTAGAAGTTATACTTAAATAGATACTATTTACAAAAAAAGGCACGTTTTACTGCATTTTCATATCTGTGCAGGAGAACCAGTGCCGCGGCAGAGACAAGGCCGAGGTAGGACCTGATGCCGAGGCAGCAACAGGAAGACAGGAAGCAAAGTGATAGGCGATGGAAAGACAAAAATCCAAGGAACGTGTCTGGACTTGAAGCCCATGAATCGGAGCTGGCTAGCACAAGGAAAAGCCCAAAGGAAGACCACGCGGGAAAGCCCCCTTAGCCGAATTCAAACTTGGAAATATATTATTATTATGTATTTGACTTGTTCCCTACTCCAAGTTGTATTCTACTTAGGAAAGGTTTGCCCTAGGTTTAGCATATATAAAGACCTAGCCACCCAATGTAATAGATATCGATATACCTAGAGAGCCGATTCTTAGAGAGTTTACCCTAAGACTCAATGTTTTCTTTCTCTCAATTTATGTTCTAAGCTTTCTTAGGGTTTAGGTGAAGGTTGTTTAGTATTTGTGAGAGGAGATTATACTTTGTCTTTGTTTCAATGCAATAAAACTAAATAAATTTGAGTTTGATGAAACTAAATAAAGAGATAAAATCAAATAAAGAAAGTGGCCAGGATCCAGTTGTGTTGTATAGTAGATTTGATTGGCTTGTTTCTGTCCAATGCAGTCGCACAACACTGCCTCGGAAGTACTACAGTTTACTGCCTCGACAGCGATGATGCTTGTCCGCCGCGGCAATCTCTTGCTCTTGGGTAGACTTTACCAAAGTTCGGAAAAGTGTCCTTTGATGCCTCTGTTTATCTCTAAGTCGAAGTACTGTTGATGACCAGTCCTTGATGATACCTCTCGTCGTGAATCAATTGTAATCACCAACCAATCCCACACTTCTCTTAGCCGCTGAAACTCTTAACCTATCTCTAGGCCGAGTTAGTGTTTCCCGATTGAAACACCGTACTTATTTCTTTCGTGAATCTAAATCTTTCAATATTAGATAAATGGATTACTTGCAAACTTCTCTCTCGAGCTTGGATGCAAGAACAAAGAATGGCGAAGAATAAGCAAACTTTGATACTTTATTGCATTAAAACAAGAAACAAGGTTCAATCTCCTCACATTAATACGTTACAACCTTCACCTAAGCCTAAAGAAACTTAGAACATAATGAAAAGAAAAGAAAACTCTAAAACTAAGCTTATACCGAAAACTCTCCTCCTCCCCTTTTCCTTGGACAGCTAGGTCTTATATTGGCTTGGTCTAGGGCAAACCTTTCCTAAGTAGAATATAACTTAGAGTAGGGAACAAGTCATGTACATAAATAAAATATTTACAAGTTTATTCTAAATAGGAGGCTTTCCCGCGAGGCCTTTGACTTGGGATTTCCATATGCTATCCAGCTCCGATTCATGCGCTGCTCGTCCAGAAAAGTCTTGCTCATTTTTTTCTTTAAGTCGCCTACAATATCGCTACTTGTCTTTTCGTTGTTGCCTCGGCATCAGGTTCTGCCTCGGCCACGTTGCTGCCGCGGCAATAGTATTTCCTGCACAGATGTAAAAATGCAGTAAAACTTGCCTTTTACTGTAAATATCATCTTTGTAAGCATAACCTCTAAATATATCAAATTAAGTATATGCATTGGTCCAAGTAGGTGTAGATTTGATGATTAATGCCCATAAAAGGTGTAAAAAGTGATAGTGACTTGAGCACTTATCAATCACCCTGTAATTTCTTTGAATGTTGTGTGTGGGGCAGCTAACTGGGAGACCATGAAACTGAGAGTGTTGGTTGGGGGTATCCCTTGTATTGCCTTAGTGGACTCGGGGAGTACCCACAATTTCTTGAGTTTGGCTGTTGTGAAGAAATGGAAGTGGCCTATAGAAAAGAAAAGTCAGTATAAAGTTACAGTGGCAAATGAAAATACAATGACCATTGTAGGGCAGTGTGAAGATATGGTGTGGAAGACTCAGGAGCAGAAATTCACAACAAGTTTTTTAGTATTGTCCTTAAAGAATTGCGACATGGTACTAGGATTGGAGTGGTTGTCTAACTTGGGAGAAATTAGCTAGGATTTTGCAGAGTTGCAAATAAAGTTCAGGAACAATGCAACTAAAGTAATTTTAAAGGGGGTACATTGTGGCAGCTTGCAAGCTATGGAGAACAGGACTTGTGAGAAATTGTTAAGAAGCTCTCAAGGTCCATGTACTGCTGCTCTTTGGCTAATGAGTCCACAGTTGGAGCTGAGGAAGGAAACCGAACAATTACCCAAGGATATTCAGGATTTATTGGTAGAATTCCATACTGTTTTTGGGACTCCCAATGGGCTCCCACCTATAAGAGGACATGAACATAAAATCAATTTAGTGGATGAACAATCGGTGGTTAAACTAAACCATATAGACATCCAACCTTACAAAAAGATGAAATTGAAAGACTTGTGAAAGAAATGTTAAGTTCTGGAATCATTCAAGACAACAGCCGTCTATTTTCTTCCCCAATTGTGATGGTCAAAAAGAAAGATGGAGCTTGACAAATGTGTATCAATTACAGAAAATTAAATCAAGTGACTATGAAGGATACTTTTCCTATGCCTGTCATAGAGGAGCTTTTAGATGAATTAAGATCTGTTGTGTTTTTTTGAAAGCTAGACCTGAGGGCTGGATATCATCAAATCCGAATGAAAGAATCTGATATTCACAAGACGACATTCAGGACTCATGAGGGCCATCTAAGGGATTCAAGGGGTTGATGAACAAGGTGTTCAAGGTGCAATTAAGGAAGTATGTATTAGTATTCTTCGATGATATTTTGGTTTATACACTGGATTGGGATTCTCATTTGAGCCATTTAAGGGAGGTGTTGGGGATTCTAAAACAAAACCAATTGTATGTGAAACTATCAAAATGTTGTTTCGGGAAAAGGGAGGTGGAATATTTGGGCTATGTAATAGCAAAGGGGGAGATTTCAATAGATTTAACCAAGGTGAATTCAATCTTGAAATGACCAGCACCAAATTCTGTTAAGGAACTCAGAAGTTTCTTGATATTATCGGGGTATTATAGGAGGTTTATACAAGGTTATGGGTGTATAGCAAGGCCCTTAACTAATTTGCTGAAAAAAGGTGCAAAAAAATGGGAAGAAGAAGAGAATGTGGCTTTTGAGTCATTGAAGAAGGCCATTTATAATAGAGATGGATGCATCCGATATGGGGGTTGGGGCTGTTCTAATACAAAAAGGGAAGCCACTAGCATTTTTCAGCAAGGCCTTAGGGATAAGATATCAGGGGCTATCGATATATGAGAAGGAAATGGTGACAACTTTGATGGTTGTCAAGAAGTGGGCCTCGTATTTGGTTGGTAGGCATTTCATTATTAGAACCGACCATTAGAGCCTCAAATTTTTGGCTGAAAATCAAGCTATCACCTCATTCTAACAAAAATGGGTGGTAAAAATGATGAGATATGATTATCAAGTCCAATACCAAAAAGGGACAAGTAATGTGGTGGCTGATACTTTGTCTCGGAGAGCAGAAGTAGGGAGTTTAATGACTATGGGAATGAGTAATATAAACACAGACCTGATGCAACGAATTAAAGACTCATGACAGGGGTATGACAAATTAAAAAAGGTGATTCAAGACTTAGAAAATGGAAGCACCAAACATAGAAAGTATAACTGGGATGGAACACTTCTTAAGAGGAAGGGGAAGTTACTGGTAGGGAAAGATTTACAACTGAGAAAGGAAATAATTCAGTTTATCAAAAGAATGAATTAGGGGGCACTCAGGGTCACATGCGACCATCAAAAGAATGATTGTTGTTTTATATTGGTAGGGAAAGATTTACAACTGAGTGTATGATCTGTCAGAAACGCAAAGGGGAGCTGCAGCATTCGAAGGGACTCCTTCAACTTCTTCCAGTACCCGAAACAGTTTGGTATTCCATAAGTATGGACTTTATTGAGGGACTTCCTACCTCAAGGAAGAAAAATTGCATCTTGATGGTAGTAGACCGATTGAGTAAATATGGACACTTTATAGCTATAAGTCATCCCTACACTGTCATAGATATTACACAAGTGTTCTAAGAGAATGTGTTTAAGTTATATGGGTTACCTCATGATATTGTTTATGACAGGGACAAATTATTCATGAGCCAATTTTGGAAGGAACTAATGAAAAAGTTGGGAATTGCATTGAACTCTTCAACATCTTATCATCCTCAAACGGATGGTCAAATCGAAAGGGTTAATCAGTGTGTGAAAACCTACCTACGATGCATGACAGGAGAGAAACTGAGAGAATGGGCTAGTTGGATTCATCTTGCAGAGTGGTGGTACAATACCACCTACCACACCACAATTAAAGTTACACCTTACCAAGCATTGTATGGGAAGATTTCACCTGTTCATTTGTCATACATAACTGGTGAATCCATGGTAGCTGCAGTAGATCAGAGTCTACAATAAAAGGAAGGTACCATCAAAATGCTTTAATTCCACATGAAGCGAGCTTAAGATAGGATGAAGAGTCAAGCAGACAAGGGAAGAGTTGACTGTGAGTTTCAAGTGGGTGATTGAGTCTTCTTGAAGCTGCAACCTTATAGGCAGTAATAAGTGGCTATAAGAAGCTGCCAAAAGTTGAGTCCTAAGTGGTTTGGCCCTTTTTTGGTGTTGGACAGGATAGGCAAAGTAGCTTACAAGCAAAAGTTACCTGATGGGTCAAGGATTCACCCTATATTCAATGTGTCTCAACTCAAGAAGAGAGTCGGTTCATAATTAGTGCAACCAGAACTTTCACTTATTGATCCAGACGGAAGCATCAGTGAGGAACCAGTCCGGATTGTGAATCAGAGGATAATAAAGCGAGGCAATAAGGCTTTGACAAAAGTTTTAGTGGAATGGACAAATTCTTTTTCAGAGGATGCAACATGGGAAGTATTATACCTGCTGCAATAGCGTTTTCCTCTCTTCAATCCTTGAGGTCAAGGATTTCCCGATGGAGGGAGCATTGTGATGATCTTATCATTTTGTTACCGTTATTATTTAAAGTTTTGTTTTCTGTTGGGTTGTTAAGAAATAAATGAAACGGTGAGTTTTGGAGTCTAGGGTAAGATTCAAAACGGGGCGTTTTGTGCCTAGAGCTGAAATAGGGTTGTGGGGGCTTGTTTTGTTCTATCTGCGATTTTGAATGAATTTCTTGAACCTTCCTTTCTATTTTCTATTCTAAATCCCTCTGTTATTTCTCTTTTAATCTCAAATTCTTTTAATTTCTTCGAGTATTCCAGTTTGGTGTTTGACACAAGGTTTAAAAAAAAGTAAAACCGAAGAAAAACAAAGAGATTTTGAAGAAAAATATAAAAAAATAAACCAACAAAATTTTATTAAAAAGAATAGATATTTATTTACCTTGAAAATATGATGAAGAATATGTCTTGGGAAGGAAGAAACCGAAATCTTGGAGAAGGGTATAAAGCTTGATGGAAAAATAGAGTTTTTCAACTAAAATCGAAGAAGAAAAATATAAAGAATTAGCCAAACTAATTTTTATTAAAAAGATTGATGTTTAACTTTGAAAATATTATGGAATAGCTGCAAAGAAGATGAAAAGTCGGAATTTTAAAAATAGGTTTAGGTTTATGACATAAAAATAGGTTTTTAGGATTAATATTAAGTTATTTAGGCTATTAATTAAAATTATGGATTATGGGTTATTAAAATAGACCCTTGGAAGGCTTAGATCAGCTAGGATTAGGATTGGATCAAAGCCCTTAAAGATTCAAAGTTTTGGCTTAATTTATGAAATTGTCCTCAAGTTTTCAATTTTTACAAAATAGTCACTAATTTCAAAATCGTAGGGATTCGAGGGTCAATTTTTAAAATTGATTTGACCTAAGTCAAATATATACTAAATAATAATTTTAGTATATTTTTTTCATAATTTATTTTGATTAAAAATCAAGTTTTAAGTATTTAATCCCGAACTAGGCTAAACCGACAAAACCGGTTCACTAGACTTCTAGGCCCAATTTTGAAGCATTACGCAAGATGATGTTTGTTGATTTGAAATCGCGGTGAATGATGCCTCCGGCTGCACCTTTGTGAAGGTAATCAAGTCCCCTAGCAGCCCCAATGCAAATTTCAAGCCTTTGCTTCCAAGACAAGCAAGGCAATTCTGAGTTGTATAAGAGTTCCCTTAGAGTGCCTTTTTCCATGAACTCATACACAAGGATCAACTCAGACATTTCGTCACAATATTCAATCAAGGAAACAAGATGGAGATGATGAATTCGGGATAAAACCACGATCTCTGTCTGAAATTCCGGGAGGCCTTGACCTTACCGTGGCTTGCTTCGTTTCACAGCCACTTTGATGCCAGTTCTTAGAGTTCCTCGGTAGACATCACCCTATCCACCCTTACCAATCAGAAACTTCGCATCAAAGTTGCTCTTGGCTAACTGAATCTCGAAAAATGGTATCTTCAAACCCAGATTCAAATCAGGGACAAGCCACGCCTTGGTCGTGCCCTCTCTGCTTCGTGTTGACTGTTGAGGCTTCTTTCTATTACTGTGAGTGCTTCCTTTATAGGCATTTAATGGAGGTCATTCCGGAGTTTCAATGGATTTCAACTTCTTGCTTCTTAATCTAATAAATAGCAAACCTCCAAAGATGCAGACAAGAACTAGACCTCCAAGGACTGGACCGACAATAACAAAGACAGATAAATAGTTCTGTTTCGACTGAACAAACTGGGTTCTCTCATCATTTCCATTATCTCAACCCCATTTATAAAATCTGTTTTCACCAAATAACTAATTTCAGGCCATATGAAGATGTTCATGAATCCTGAATCATCAGAAACAACCACAAAGTCGACGTAAAATGGTGTTGCCATTTACCCCGTTCTTTCATATAGATTGATTTCCTGGCTCCCGTAGTTATCTATGTAAGGAAGAAACTACAGATTACTCAATGAAGTACTAACAACGTGCAGAACTGAACCCGAACCAAGTGCCGAACATTCCGAATTACATCGAAGGACCATTTTACATTGAAGTTATTTGATTGTCGACTAGTATCTATATTCATCTCTTTGGCAGTCATATATACAGGAGCTGGTGCAATAAACTTGTTAACCGGAGCCATATAATTAGGTTGTCCTGCTAAAACTTGTTTGTTCCTTGCAGTCTGTGCATCATACAGATAACTTTCATCGGGAAACCATGTTCTCCATAAAGTGTCGTTTTCTGGTGTAAGAGTAGGGAACATTAATCCTATGAATTGTATGTAAAGCTTGAGAGAGTATACCTTTCTGGCCATTGCTATCTTCACCGATAATGAAGTCCGGAGGAGCCGGAAAGACCTCGATTGCGTTTACAAACGCAAAAGAAGATCGTTGAGGAGCAAGATGGATTGAAAATTCACCTATAGGAATGCTTAAAATGAATTCTTTTATTACAACACTTCTGTCACTGTTTTGAACTGTGAAATTATGTGAAGAAATATGATTATTTGACAGGTTCAAGACACGTCAACATATGGAGTCTTCATATGGACCAAAACAGGCTCTGAGAAAATTCTAAGAAATTTAATATGGGATGTCGATTTAAGTGATAAGTAAATTTTAACTTGCCAAAAATATCTAGCAAGTGTCCAAGATGATTTAACAAGTAGAAATGAAATCTTTTGCTTTTTTATCACGCTTCTTTTTTTTATTTTATATTATTTTTTAAAAAAAATTAAATTTTAAACCCTAATATTTATTTCTATATCTTAAATCTTAAATTTTATACTCTACAAAATACACCTTATACCTAATTTCCTAAACTCTAACCACAACCCTAACTTTAAACTCAAAACCCTAAATCTTAATCCCACTAATTTAAAGCAGCAGTACAAATGAAGACACGATTAAAAGACAAACGATTTGCACTCGATTTAACAGGACATTTTGGTGGAAATATTATGGTTGTGTATAAGGACGCAAGTCGTTTACTTTTTTATTGTGTCTTTATTGAAGCTTATTTTAAAATAATGGGTTTAAAGTTTATAGTTTAAAACTAGAAGTTGTAGTTAAGATTTAGAAAATTAAGACTTAGGGTTTATGATATTAAAAATTAGTATTAAGGTTTGAAAATTGATTTTAAAATATTGTTAGTAGGGGAATATAAAGAACATAATTAGGGGTAGAAGATTTCTATTCGTGTATTAATGTGTTAGATATGAGATTTTTTATAATATTTTAATTCAAATTTTTAAATCTATTTTAAAATTTAAAATCATTTATTTTTTGAAAAAAAATATATATGCGAATAGGAGGTGTGGATTTTAGTTTACACAGATTTTTTAATTTTAGTCCTAGGAGTTTAGTTTAGAGTTTAAAATTTAGTGTTTAGAAATTTAAAGTATAAAATTTAAAATTTAAGATTAAAAATCTAAGATTTGAGTTTTATAATGCAAATATAAAATATTTATATAAAATAAATTTTACACATTATTCGAATTCAAATTTAATAAATTAGTTTCAAAGTATTCGAATATTAAATATTCTAATTTTATGAAAAGAATTATAAAGTAAAAGGATAATAAACTCATATATGCAAATCTAAATGTATATAACAAATATTTGAATCAGAATATATTATGTAACAATTTTACTAAAAAATTACCCTACCTGAAATTTTTTTGAGTAAACGAATCGGCCTGTGCTGAATATTTAGTACATACGATATTTTTAATATATATTTATTTAATTTTAGATTTTTAATATTTTATTTTAAAATTAAATTTAAAATTTTAAAATAGTTTTATATTTTTATTATATAATTTTTAAGCTTAATTTTTAAAATATTTATTTTAATTTATTAATATGAGATTCGAAGAGAAAAATAGTTTAATATATTTTGCTTAAATTTTGTGCATCCATGATAGAACAAAACACCTTAACATCTTTACTGTTTTTCATACAGGGAAAGATACATTCAACATCAATACAAAGATAGAGTTGTAACTAACCAGACAAATTACCAGGTGAATGAAACTATCTGCCACCATCAATCCTCAGCTGGGAGAAAACACCACTTCCTGTTGTGTCTGAACCATCAACTTTTTCCATGCCCACATCATCTTTCTCGATCGAGTTTTTCGAAAGCAGTCGATGAAAAGGTCTCGAGGACATATTGAAAGAAGGATCGATGGCGCTGTCCTCGTGTGGCTCTAGGTGCACCGCAGTTTGCTGTAACTGCAATGTGTATTCCAAGTCCCAGCAGATGTCCAGCATTGTAGGCCTGCTGGCTCCACTTGGCTTCAGGCATTTCTCAACTATTTCACTGAATTTTCTCAATGAATTCGGATTAATCTGGGATGTCATTGAAGGATCAATGATGTTTTCAAGTTCTCCCTTGTTTAACCAAACCAGTCCCCATTCAGTTAAGTTTATCTCCTCCTTCCTATCCGAGTTAACGATAGCTGGTCTAGCGCAGAGCACTTCGAGTAGTACAACACCGAAAGAATAAACATCGGATTTTTCGGTAAAATGAAGGCATCTAAAATACTCAGGATCGAGATACCCGAAGCTGCCTTTGACGCCGGTGCTGAATCCATCTGGATCAAGAAGGCCAGATTTCGAAAGTCCGAAATCTGCAACTTTTGCTACATATTCTTCATCAAGCAAGATGTTTGTGGACTTAACATCACGGTGAATGATTCCTCCATCCGAGCCGGTGTGAAGATAATGAAGTCCCTTTGCAGCACCGATACAAATTTCAAGCCTTTGCCTCCATGTCAATAAAGATAATGTGGATGGTCTTTCTGGATTCCCTTGCAACTGGTAAAGATGTTCCCTGAGAATCCCTTTCTCCATGAATTCATAAACCAGTATCATCTCGGACCCTTCATCGCAGTATCCAATCAGAGACACGAGATGGCGATGCCGAATCTTGGACAGAATCATGACCTCGGTTCGGAATTCTGGAAGACCCTGGCCGTGTTTGGACTCACTTCTTTTGACTGCAACTTTGAGACCATTTCTTAGAATCCCTTTGTAGACTTTACCAAAACCTCCTTCCCCAATCAGTAACTTAGCATTGAAGTTTTTGGTTGCCTCTGATATTTCAGCAAAAGACATCTTTAACTTCAGGTTTAAATTCGGAACAGGAGGGGGATTGACAGATTGCAAAGGGCTCACTCCTCTGAAAGGAAGGGTACCGTATGAAACCATTGGTGCCAAAGCTTTAGCTTTTCTTCGTTTCTTAAACAACAAGAAAGCCACCAACAAAGTACAGAAGACAACACCACACCCCGCGACAGAACCAACTATAATATACACTAAATTCTTCTTTTTTGTCCCTCTAATAGGTAGCTCGAAACCTGGTTCGGTGATGAACTCCATGATCTCGAGTCCATTCAGGAAAGCAAGTTTCTTGTTTGAGTTCGCCCATGGAACAACAGCAACACTAATGAAATCAGATTCACCCGAGTCGACCACGAAATCTAAATAGAATGGAACGGCAAAGTTGACAGTAGACGGGGAAGGATTGATTTGTTGGTTGAAGTTGTATATAAGGAGACCAAATTGGATGGTGTTGAGTGATGAACTAGGGATGTCGTAGAAATGGACTCGAATAAAATGCCGAGCGTTCTTGCTTACATTGAAATGCCAAGTAATGTTACGAGAATCTGATGACAGGCTATCATCTAGTTTTACTTCCTTGCAAAAGCTATAGACACGCTCTGGAATCAAATTTTGAGAGGCTGCATTATAGTTTTCATTATCTAGATCTTCATCGTCATAGCGTACATTCTGTTTATAAGGACAATTTTGCGCCCAATATTTTCCAACAACTATGTAATCACCATCATCAACCCATTCTGATGCAACTGCATTTGAGTCATTAAAGGGTTTGCTTTGTCCAAAAGCAACTCTATGGACAGTTTTAAGCAACTGAGAGTTCAAACCCTGGTAAATACCCTTTCTTCCTGCAGGACTCAGAAGAATTCGATTATCCTTAAGATTTGGAACATGGAAAACTTCTATGGCGTTGACAAAGGCCAAAGATGATTGATGTGCAGGGATGAAGTTGATTTTGAACTTGGATGAATTGATAGGCACTAGGAAATCCTTAATCACAGGGAAAGAAATACTGTTTCTGACACTAAAATTGGATAACAGAGACTTACTTGAAGTTGTAACATTGAACAAGGCATCCCCTAATTCAGCAAAAGGAAGGAAATGGAGGCGAACCACATGTAGGCCCTTGTCAGACTCGTTGATGTCGAGTTGATAGTAAAAAGAGTCACTTGAAAACCTTGCTGTTTGGTAAAGAACCGAGTCTGATGATGGCTGCTGGTTTGTGTCTGTGATTGGTTTGCCATTCACAACAGTGAAGGAGTTGTGTTTTTTGTCACCAACAAATTTCCTAGCTCCTTGTGTCTCGGGAGAACCTGACCCACAGTTGATGAAGTGTTTTTCTGGGAAAACATAGGGTGCAGAGAGAATCAAAACATGGTTCAACTGGAGAAGAAACAAAGGTAAGAAAACTAAGTTAACTGCAGATTTTTCATTGCAATCTGAGAGCGGATAAGAGCCAGATTGAGAGAACGACAATAATGGCTGTAAAGGAACCTGAGTACGGGTCATGTTCTACTTCTATGGGATACATATCATTTGAAAAGGTACAAGAGATTCAGGTCCACTAATATGGTCAAGCGAGATAGTATTGTTCAAAGGAAATACATGTCAAGTCTGACCACGTCATTTGCATTTAAGACACCCATGCCATTTGTTTTCCCCTTGTCCTAAAGAACCAACCGTTCTTGAAGGATTTTACGTTGGAAATGGTAAATACTTTGGTGAATGAATAATTAAGTAATAAAAATAAGACACTAAGATATACAGTGGTTTAATTTTTAAATCCAATTTATCTTTATTACGTACTAAAAATTTTCTCAAATTTATTATTTATTTATTTTTTCAAGTCAAAGGAGATAACCTTTACATCAAGACTATACTCTAAAGTCTTGTTTAAACCTCTCTCAACGAGAAGAAAATAAACAAACTAGAAAAAACCTCACAAGACAAATGAACTTACACAATTAAGTTCTCACTCAAATTCCTAAACAATTGAATAAATATGACAATTTAACTCACTGATGATTTTATAAAAAAATCGATAATTTTAAGCACTAAAATAATTTTTCAAAAATTTAATGTTAACAATAATATTTTTTTTATTCTTGCATAACAACTTGATTGAGTTTTTTTTGAGTGGACCAGTCAATGAAATTTGTTCAAGAGGGAGTGAATTGATAATTTAAAATGATAAATTTGGGTGTATATTGTTGTTTAAATTTATTTTAGGCATATAGGGATGTTTAAGAAATTATTTAGGGTATAGGCCAAAATAAATAATACCACGCCACCTCTTAATAGCGTGGTTTATTTCCTTGCACTTTAACCGGGTAAGCCAGCTTAAGGATAAGCTATGGGAGAACACCACCTCGTGGTGGCGAGTTGCACTCACATCACCATCAAAGAAAGGGTGACGAGGTGCTTCATTTTCTGTTGTATTTAAGGATAAAATTCTCTTTATTTTTTTGTTCTGCTGCACCATACAATTCTCTGCTCTACTGCACCATGCAAAAGCATACATAAAAGCATGCATTAAATCTATCAAAAATGCATGCAAAGCATGAAGGCAGTATGCATTAAAGCTGCCCACGCATGCATAAACCCATTCTTCATGTTTCCAGCATTGAAACGCATTGATTGCAGCTTGAAACTCGCCAGAAAAAACCGGCGTTCTCCTGTCTCTAATTAAAAGCCAATTACAAGCCGATTAAGCTGGTTCAACGTGAAAAAATAAACCTCGCCACCAAGAGGTGACATGGTCAACGTTTTACTGTTTAAAATGGTCTATATCCTCAATATTTCCTTAAACATATTTATATCCTAAATATTAATTTAAAAAATCTCTATATCCCAAAATTTGTCATTTAAAATATTGTGAAAGATTGAAAATATGGGAAAAATAAAGAACACAAGAATTTCAAGCTTCGAACAAGCTCTGCATCCGGTATCTTAGCTTTCACTAAGGATTTTCTAACCAATTCACTATTGAATTCAATCTTTTTCTCGATTCACGGGATAACCATTACAACAAGTCAATCTTTCTACACAAAGATTGACTTAACCTCCCAAGGGTTACAAGAAATCAAGAAAGAAAATTAAGGTTTCTCTCAAAGAAATATTTTTCCTAATTACAAGTGCAACACTCCCCAAACTCAATTACAACAGATAAGAATGAAGAAAAAGATTGAGTGTATGAAATTTTGCAATAAAGTGTTTTGGAGTTGGATTTGGATGCTTGGATGTTTGCTTGAAGATCAATAGTTTTTGTTGCTGCTGGAAATGCTTGATTTTATACCTTCTCCTTGATTTGTAACATAAATATGGAAGTTAGACCTTCATCTTCTCACTATAAATGCACTTTTGCAACTATCAGTATCGAAATGTAGGGTACCTGTATCGAAACGATATCAAAATAAAAGAGTCGTTGTGTGCATTTAATAGGGGTATTGAAATGCATGATCATCGTATCAAAATGACTTGTCTTTAAAACAGGGGCGTATCGAAACAACTACAAAGTTGTACTGAAACGTTTTTGTTCTGCCAAAATGCACATCGAAACACCTCTAGGGGCATATCGAAACAGGTCAACTAACTTTTAAAGTTTACTTGTTAAATAATAGTCAAAAATATTTAATGCTCAAAGAGTCGTTGAAAAATAACCCTAATATTGAAATAGACACGTTGCATATCAAAACGACTTAAATATTTCAATAAGTTAATGAAAACATGACGATATCGAAACAACCTCTGGTTGTATCGAAACTCCTATTTCGATACCATTTTTAAGAGTTTCGAAACAAATTTTCACTGTTTCAAAACGTATAGAATGGTCCAAGACCATATCGAAACGTCTATTAAAACTTTAAGAACTTTAAACGAAAATAGGCTTGTCGTATCGAAACGTTTTACAAGTGTATCGTAACACCTGTAACAAAAAACACAAGTTTGGATTTGAAATTGACTTAGAAAAACATTTATGTGTTTTCAGTTTGACATAAAAACATCGTTTGACTTTTCAATTTGGTAAAGACTTAAAAATTTATTTTACATTGGTCCTTTAACTTATTTATTATATCAAAATTAAATTTAGTTTTATGATATCCCTTTTTAAATATAACAAAACCAAAATAAATTTTTAAGTGAAAATTCTCCCTAAATATTTGCATATGTTTGAAAATTTTGTTTTGAAGACTTCTCCCCTTTTTGTTAGATCAAAATCAAGATAGATATATACAAATACAAAAATGCAAGCAACAAGATATAAAATAGAAAATTTCATAATACAAAGCATTAAACTTCAGAAAATCCAACATAATTTCATAATAGGTGTATACGTTTGAAATCCTAAAAAATACATGACATAGAATGAAAATGCATAAGTCTTAAACATAAAACTAATCCTAATAGCCATAACTAGTTCTCCTAATCGTTAAAGCTAAAAACTGAGAAATTACTCTTCTCCACCATCATTCTTGTTGAGTTGATCACACAATGTATTTGACCAAAATGGGGGTGAATTGTCTATAAAAAAATGTTGGAAGATTATCGGTGAAAATGAAGGAAACTAAGAACACAAGATTTATAGTGGTTCAAGCTTCAAAACAAGCTCTACATCCACTACTTTAGCTCCCACTAAGGATTTTTCAACCAATTCACTAGATGAATTCAACCTTTTTCTAGTCTCAAGGGCTAACCTTTATAATAAGTCAATTTCTACCCAAAATTCACTTAAGCCTCTCAAGAGATAGGCAAATAGGTTTCTCTCACAAGAAAATTATGTCCCAATTACAGAACAACACTCCTCAAACTCAATTACAAAGAAATGAATTGAAATAAAAGAGTTGGGAGTCAAATTTTTAATGAAGTGCTTGGAGTTGGATTGGAATGCTTGTATGTTTGCTTGAGGTTCAATAGTTGTTGATGCTGCTTGAAAAACTTCATTTTATACATCTTCATTGATTTCTAACCGTTGGGGTTGATGAGATTATAAATAGAGACGTTGGAGCTTCATCTTCCCACCATAAATGCACCTCTACAACCTATGGTATCGAAACACGGGCTACCTGTTTTGAAACATTATAAAAACTAAAAAGAGACGTGTATTTATTATAAGAGTTTCGAAACGGGTATCGATATAGGGAGTAAACTGTGACCCTTGGTATCGAAACTGGTTAACTTACAATTAAAGCTTAACTGAATTCCAAAGGTAAAAAATATTTAAAACTTTGAGAGCCTTTGTGAATTTTAAGGGGTATCGAAACTTGTATCAAAACGCCTTTAAAATATTTTAAATGTTAAAGCATGGTTCGATACATGGTTCGAAAAAAAACTTGATAGATTCATTTTGGTATCGGAACGTGTTTCGAAACGATAGTTAAAAATTAAGAACATTTTCGAAAATCAAAGGTCAGTATCGATACCTGTTTAAATGGTATCAAAATGCCTGGAGAAAAATACTTAAAAAAATATTTTTGGTGTTCTTGGTTTGACTTAAAGTTTGATTTTGTTGAGTTGATTACACAATAAATTTGGCCAAGAGGGGGGGTGAATTGGCTATTAAAAATTTGGTGGAAGATTTTCGGCGAAAATGGAGAAAATTAAGGACACAAGATTTATAGTGGTTCAAGCTCCAAAATAACCTCTACATCCACTACTGATGAGTTCATAAAGGTCCTATTTTTTGGCAATACACGTCTATTATTTGGTCCCACTAGATTATTATTAATAAAGGATAAATTTAATGGCAATATTGGATAATTCTGCTTATTTTCCATATCTCAGCATCTAAATACGTAAAACATGAATTTCTCTATTATTTGGTATAAAAAAGATGCATTTGATGGTTTTCTTTCCTAGGCAGGAAACCACATCATATGAATGACCAACAAGAATGGATGCTGAAAAGAAGCTGAAATGCAGATGAAGCACCCACCACGGCAACACTTTGGATGTCGCGGTAGTAGATTGAAGATGACAACTGGTGCTCGACAGATAGAGAAAAAGATGTCGATTCTAATGGATATAAAGAGATAAAGACGGAGCCGATTTAAGGAGTCAAACCCTGGTCAAAGTCAAATGCCGATTTAAGGAGTCAAACCAGATCCTGCAAATGCTGAATGGGTTCGATAACTCTATGCTCACCGTCCAGTGGCAAACAATCCATACACCTAACTGCGAGGACGAGCTATACCGGTGCCAGACATCATCATCAACGCCCACTTCAGACTGCACATAGAAAATGATGAACATGCAGAGTTCATTGCTGCCCTAACAACCGATGACTATAAGATGATGAAGGCAAAACTCTGCTTGCCTGGAACGGAATGGAACACAGGGAAAAACAGAGGATCTGTTAACCGATGTGACCTGAGGCCTGAAGTAAAACTTTGGAACGCCTTTATCAAAAGGAGCTTGATGTAAACCTCTCACAATCAGACAGTAAATCGGCAACGCCTAACACTCATACACTCAATCATTCACAATCGTAGAATCGATGTCGGTCACATCATTAGCGAATAAATCTTTGAGTGTGCTGCCAGATAAAAAGGTATGCTTTACTTCCCGTGTTTAATCACATCTTTGGGATATTTGGAACGTTTATCGATGCTGCCGACCGATATACTTACACCGGCGAGGAAAGGATAGACGAGGGGAGTCTATATGAAGCGGATGTAAGTTAAAGACGTTGTACCAGAAGCATACATTCCTCCAATCACTGGGGTAGCAGATGTCGAGGTAGCTCAACCTGATAACACTTCCAAAGTAACAGAAGAAACTGTTCCAGATCCAACAAGAGTTCTGGAAACACTACAACGCATGGAGAGAAGGCAGCTGGCCTTCATGACTTATGTCCGGGAGTTCAACAACGCTGTCATCGCCACCATCCTTGAAGAACTCCCCACCTGTTCGACTGTCTTCCCCGAGTTCGTAGTCGACCTCTCCATGCCAAAAACTGCTCCAACCGTACTTGTCAGATCATCTACTGCTACTATCGCTGCTACAACAGAGCCATTCTCAACCAACTCAGCAGCACCAACAATGAGGGATGACTCCACACAACGAGTTGCTACACCACAAGTCTCCAGTCCCCTAAACTGGAGCACTTCCTCCGATGACATAGAGTCACCCATAAAGGCAGTGGATGATTATCTCGACTCAGTGCTGCCCAACAAGAAGAGAAAAACAACAGCTTCTTTCACAGCAACGTCTCCAATTAATCTTGACACCGAGGAGGAGGTAAGCAACAATCCAACACCTCTCCGAGTCCAACCACCACGATCTGCCAAGAAAACAATGGTAAGTCCATCAAGGGTAGCAGCAAAACAGCCATCAAGCACCCGCCGAAAGCTCCTCATCAACAGTGATTCGGAGGATTCTTTTGGATCCTCTACTTCGTAAAAGGGCGGTAGTCTTTTCTAAATTTTATCTTTTGTTTTTATTTTTGACCTTATTTAATCCCCTACTTTTCATGCATTGAGGACAATGCATCCCTCGAGTTTGGGGGAGTATTGGTCCCCTTTTTAATATGTATCTTCCATGTATAGAAAGTAATTAGATTATCCTATTACTGCCTAAAACTTCTGCCTTAACAACTTTTATAATTTGATGCAAATTTTTTTAGTTTGTTGAATTTTATTGAAATTGCCTTGGCAGCAATATATTATCCAACCGCCGCAGCAGTATGCACCATTCACCAGACTTGAAATCAGACAGGTCTCTTTGGATTAGTACTTAGGATTAGACTATAAGCCTAAAATAATTAAATACTGCTAATCTTAGTTGATTTTATAAATTCTTTTCTTTGAAAAGCAATAAGGACTTAGGCTTAGATTTTAACTAGAGGTGCCCATCATGGCTCTAGGACTTAGTTTCCTCCCACTTACTAGAGGTTCCCGAAATAGGCTCTAGTGAGAAATACCTAAACACTTGAGGTGCCCGAAACCGGCTCAAGCAGTATAAGTATATAACAATATATTTATATACAAAATTAGGGAGAAAGAAAGAAAAAGAATTAAAGAAAAATCTTAGTCGGAAGTCTTGAGCTAGAAAAAGGGTTAGAACTTAGAAAATCAGCTTCGACATAGCTACGCACACACCCACTAAGACTCATGGTCCAGTTCCGAGGAATTCCTAGAACCTAGAAGAGGCTGAATCAAGAAAGGAATTTTGCCACTGCAGGTAGGACGGTATATTACTTTAAAATTCCTTACTTAAATTTATCTTTTACATCGCCTGAGGACAAGCAATAGTTCGAGTTTGGGGGTGTGATGAGTGCATAAAGGTCCTATTTTTTATATCATTTTCCCACTCGATTATTGTTAATAAAGGACAAATTTAAGGGCAATATTGGGTAATTCTGTTTATTTTCCCTATTTTAGCATCCAAATACGTAAAACATGAATTTCTCTATTATTTGGCATAAAACAGATGCATTTGATGGTTTTCTTTCCTAGGCAGGAAACTACATCATATGAATGGCCAACAAGAAGACGGATGCTGAAAAAGAAGCTGAAATGTAGATGAAGCACCCGCCATGGCAGCACTTTGGATGTCGCGGTAGCAGATTGAAGATGACAACTGGTACTCGACAGATAGAGAAAAAGATGTTGATTCTAACAAACATAAAGAGAGAGAAAGATAGAGCCGATTTAAGGAGTCAAACCCTGGCCAAAGTCAAACGCAGGAAAGAAGAGTTATTTTAGGAAATAGAATAAAGTATCATATTTTAATTAGGAGATTGTATTTTTTACCTTTTAGAACTCTTTCCTTGCATGGAAGACTTTAACCTAGGGCTTGGCCTATATAAGCCACCCATTAGGTCTAGGTTTATGGTGTGAATTCGGAGTTAGGATTTTACCTATCATATACTCTTAGCCGCCGACTACACCATGTTCTAAACTTCTTCGGAGGTTTAGGTTGTTTGTGGAGTAGTTAGAGAAGATGGTTGTGTTATTTTTTATATTTATTAATGCAAAACCTATTTCATAGTTTGTTCTCTCTTGGTATTTACTCTTCTCGCATATGAGCTCGAAAGATAGTATGTGAAGAAAAATCTATTTGCCTAGCATCGGGAGATGTAGGTTCGTGAAACGAGAAAATACGGTCTTTGCTCACGGGCATTGACTAATCCGGTTGAGAGATAAACTGCCCAGGATTTTAGCGACTAACAAGACGCATGTGTTTGGTTGTTATCCACCCTTGATTCACGCTGGGAGGTATCATCAAGACGTGGATTTCAACAGTTCTCTTCGCATAGGGATAAGGAAGAAGAAATACAAGGATGCTCTGTCGAACTATGGAATGTTGAATTGTCGACAAGGCATAACCCCGCCTAAGCAGCTGCGACGACCCTTTATGCGTCCCGCCAAGGCGGCAGTTCAACCCATTGCATTGGTAAGTGGATACTTAATACAACTAGATTCTCCTCTACAAAGCACTCAACTTAGCCTCGCTTCTATCATCTTTATTCCTTCATTATTTAGTTTAGTTTTAATAGTTAATTTAGTGATCTCAACTCAATAAATTATTTGTGTCTTTATTTTCTATAGTGCAGGCATAAGAAGTAGTGAAGTCGACACAGTCCTTATAGGTTCGACAACCTCAAATATTACAATATGAAAAAGGTGGAAAACTAAAGGACTTCCGAGCCTCCATCAACTACCTTAGCTCCTACTAAGGATTTTCAAACCAATTCACTAGAGAACTTGACCTTTTTCTCGGTTCTAAGGATAACCGTTACAAACCGAATCAATCTTTCTAACCAAAGATTGATTCAACCTCACAAGATTACAATTGAAAGAAATGCAAATTTTGGTATCTCTCAAAAGATAAATATTTCCCAATTACAATAAAAACACTCCCCAAACTCAAACAAAGAATTTCAATAAAGATTACAAGAGTTGGGTACAAGGATATGAAATGAAGTACTTTGGAGTTGGATTTTAATGCTTAGATGTTGCTTGAGGTTCAATAGTTGTTAATGCTGCTTGAAATGCTTCATTTTATACCTTTTCATTGATATCTAACCATTGGGGTTGTTGGAAACATAAATTGAGACGTTGGAGCTTCATTTTTCCATCATAAATGCACCTCTACAACAAGTGGTTTCGAAACACGAGCTACCTATTTTGAAACAGTACACAAATAGAAAGAGACGTTGTACATTTATTAAGGGGTGTATCGAAACGGGTTTCGATACCTGAAGTAAACTGTGAGCATCGGTATCAAAACGAGTATCAAAACAAGCCAACTACCATTTAAAGTTCAACTGAAACCAACGGTCAAAATATTTATGTCTTTAAAAGAGCCGTTGGGATTTTTTTCGGTATCGGTATTGGTATCAAAATGTCAAGTCATCATTTAAAAATATTTAAAAATTAAAGAACAATTTCGATACAAGGTTCGAAATATTTGTTGGCAGTGTAGTTGATGGAGGCTAGAAAGTCCTGCTTTCATGATGAAGCATTCGTCCTTCCACCTTTTGTCAAATTGTAGTATTTAAGATGTCGAAGCCACGAGGATTGGCTTTACTTACGCAATTTATTCTTCCTGCACAATGGAAAAGTAAAGACACAAATAATTGAGTTGGATTATAACTAAGGAAACTAATTAAACCAATAAAGATAAATGATCAAAAAATCAAGGATGGAAAACTGGGGTAGGTTAGAGTGCTTCGTAGTGTGAGTTCAATTGACTTGTTTCTGTATCATGCAATCGCACAACACTGCCTCGGCAGCACTACAGATTACTGCCTTGGCAGTGATGATGCTTGTCCGCCGCGGCAATCTCTTGCTCTTGGGTAGACTTTATCGACGTTCGGCAAAGTGTCCTTTGATGACTCCGCTTATCTCTAAGTCGAAGTACTGTTGATGACCAGTCCTTGATGATACCTCTCGGCGTGAATCAATTATAATCACCAACCAATCTTACACTTCTTTTAGCCGCTGAAACTCTTAACCTATCTCTAGGCCGAGTTAGTGTTTCCCGATTGAAACACAGTACTTATTCCTTTCGTGAATCTAACTCTCTCAATATTAGATAAATGGATTACTCACAAACTTCTCTCTCAAGCTTGGATGCAAGAACAAGGAATGGCAAAGAATAAGCAAACCTCGATATTTTATTGCATGAAACAAGAAAGCAAAGTACAATTTTCTTCCACAAGTACTCCACAAACCAACCTAAACCCTAAGGGGACGATGGAGGAGTTTAGGGTTTTCTATGAACACTTGATTTCGAGATGTCTGCCTCTCTACATAGGCTTGGCCTAGGGCAAACCTTTCCAAAGTAGGAATACAACTTGGAGTAAAACACAAGTTAAGTACATAAATAAAAGATATTTATTTTATTTCCTAGTTTATTCCTATAAGGATTCTTTTCCCACGTGGCCTTTGACATTAACTTTCTGTGTGTTTCTCAGCTCCGATTTCTATGCCGCTTGTCTTAAAACGTTCACCTTATTTTTCTCTTCAGATCGCCTATCATATCAACATTTGCTCTTCAGGTGCTGCCGCGGCCTTCAAGTGCTGCCGAGGCGGGTACTTATCTGTATTCCAACTTTGGTTTCTAGCATCCATCATACTATCTGGCATTACCTGTGTGGTAGTTTCCTGTCTAAGAGAAAAAACCATTAACCACACCTTTTTTATGTCAAATACTCGATAAATTCATGAATTGAGTATTGGGATGCTGAAATATGGAAATAAGCAGAATTATCCAATGTTGCTATTAAATCTGTCCTTTATTAACAATAATCGAGTGGGTAATTGATATAAAAATGAGGACTTTTGGGCACTCATCAATAGTTCCGGTATCAGAACGTGTTTCGAAACCTGTTCTAAAACTCAAGAACAATCTTTGACAATAAGGGGACGGTATCGATACCTGTTTAATCAGTATCGAAATGCTCGTGATGAAAACACTTGAAATTTAATGTTCTTGGTTTAACTTGAAATTTTGTTTTTGACTTAAGGACTTAAAAAATTTATTTCAAAATGGTCCTTAAACATATTTGTTATATCAAAATTAATTTTAGTTTTACAATCTCCCCCTTTTTGATATAACAAAACCAACATAAATTTTTAAGTTTGAAAAACTTGAAATCTCCCCCTTAATTGTTGCATAGCTTTAAAAATTGTTTATTCCTTTAACTTCTCCCCCTTTTTGTTAGATCAAAATCAATATAAAATAAAGTACAAAAGCATTTAAGGACATACCAAGCAAGCAATTAAAATTCAAACATACCATAGCATTAATTGTAATTAAAATCCAACATGAAAGTCAAAGCATACTTAATATGAAATGAAATGAAAATGCAACCTAATCCTAAGAAAAACATAACTAGTCTTAATAAGCCTTAGCAAAGCAAATATAAGCTAAGATCACTCCTCGCCATCTCCATCACCATCCTCACCATCTTCCTCTTTGTGACCGCCATCATCATCATTGTTGGAGGCATTGGGAAGTCGCCTAAGAGCTTCAAGCGAGAGACGCATGAAAAGGTTTTGATTCTCTAAACTCGTCAACCTCGTATCCATAACGTCGAGACGAGATTCGAAGTGAGTGGTTAAGGAATAAAACCGAGCATCCTAGCTATCAAACCGAGCATCCATGCGATCAAACCTTGAAGTGAGAAAAGTCATCATTTCGGCATTAGGAGCAACTTTTTGAATCGGTTCTGGATCAACGGGAGGAGGAGGAGAAGCACCACGAACCCATTCACCATTTAGGTATTGAAAATGGGAACGATTTAGAGAAGTTTCTCCAATGGGTTCTTTGACGGACTCCACGAGTTCATAAGAGTTATCGATTCCCAAATACACAAAGATAGAGCTAAGAACACAAGCATAGGAAAATGATCGAACCAAAGGAGTTGAGCGATTCTTGACTTGCCAAACCATTTCGACAAAGATAATCTGAGGAAGATTGGGTTGACGAACTTGAAGGAAGCAATTGATCCAAAACACGTCTACATGACGAATCCATGAATATTTTCCATTAGATGGACAAATCCACCACGAGATGATAAGGTGCAAAAACCTATCATGGATGTCGAGATTCATGAATGATTCGATGAAGGTGTCAAGAGAATTCTCATCGTCAATTCCCTCATCCTCAAGACCAAACACATTAACAAAGGTATCGACATCGATACAAAAGGTTTATCCCATGAGTTAAGAATCGATGGCAACCACCTTGGTCTTGTCCTTCGAAAGAATGCAAGAAGCATTAGCATAAAATAAGAGGACAAGAGTGATAAGTGCTCAACCCACTATCACTTTTTACACCTTTTATGGGCATTAATCACCGAATTTACACTCACTCAGACCAATGCATGTACTTAATGTGATATATTTAGAAGTTATGCTTATAGAGATAATATTTACAGAAAAGGCACATTTTACTGCATTTTTATATCTATGTAGGAGAACCAGTGCCGCGGCAGCGACAGTGCCGAGGCAGGACCTGATGCCGAGGCAGCAGCTGAGAGACAAGAAGCAAGACTGTAGGCGATTGGAAGATAAAATCCAAGAGACATTTCTGGACTTAAAGCACATGGATCGGAGCTGTCTAGTATGAGGAAAAGCCCAAGACAAGGCCACGCGGGAAAGCCCCTTAGTCGAATTTAAACTTGGAAATATTTTAATTATATACATGACTTGTTCCCTACTCCAAGTTGTATTCTACTTAGGAAAGGTTTGCCCTAGGTCTATCCTATATAAAGACCTAGCCGTCCAATGTATTAGACACGGATACCTAGAGAGAGAGCCGATTCATAAACTTGTTTTCTTTCTCTCAATTATGTTCTAAGCTTCCTTAGGGTTTAGGTGAAGGTTGTTAGTATTTGTGAGAGGAGATCGTACTTTGTCTTTGTTTCAATGCAATAAAACTATCAAGGTTTGATTATCCTTTGTTATTCCTTGTTCTTGCATTCAAGACCGGGAGGGAAGTTTGTAAGTAATCCATTTATCTAGACTCGGGGGAGTTAGATTCACGAAAGGGGTAAGTAAGGTGTTTCAATCGCGAAATACTAACTCGGTCTAGGGATAGGTTAAGAGTTTCAGCGGCTAAGAGAACTGTGAGATTGGTTGGTGAGTATAATTGATTCACGCCGGGAGGTATCATCAAGGACTAGTCATCAACAGTGCTTCGACTTAGGGATAAGCGGAGTCATTCAAGGACACTTTGCCGAACTTTGGTAAAGTCCACCCATGAGCAAGGGATTACCGCTGCGGACAGTATTATCGCTGCCAAGGCAGTAATCTGCAGTACTGCCAAGGCAGAGATATACGATTGCATTGGGAAGAGACAAGTCAATCAAATCCACAATACAACGCAACTGGATCCTGACCCATCTCTCTCTAGTATTCAATTTTCTTTATTTTACTTAGTTGTTTTATTTTAGTTGCATCACAACCCAAACTACTTGTGCTTTTTATTTCTTTCTACAGAACAAGAAGACGAAGAAAACATATTGAGTCTACCAATCCCTGTGGAGACGATAATCCGATAAATACTTATCACTTATTACTTTCGATGTGTCCACTTGCACTAAACGCGCACTTTTGACACGCGACAAAGAGTAGGATAAAACTTCCGGTGGATGTAAGAAAAGACAAGAATTTCCAATCTTGAAGAATATGGAGATAACGGAATTGGAACTTGGTAGAGTTCATGAAACCCACATCTGCGCATCATTCCTTCTTAAGCTTGTGGTTTCGAAATTGTTGGAAATTGTCGATTTTCGAGTGATCATCCAAACTCCTTTCTAAGACCAATTGAATATCGGCTTTGGAAAAATGGGCAGCGAAACCGAAAGAACTACCTCCCTCGGTACGTTGGCGCTTTTTTGGTGCCATGATCTAAGGATTAAAACGATTAAGAATAAGTTTTAGGCATTTAAAAACATAAATGCTCTATAAACCTAATTCAATCATATTAATAAATAATTCAAGGGTTTTGAAATTTTGAAAATTATTTGAAAAAAAGTTTAAAAAATACGATGAAAATAATTTATATTCGAATGAAAAAAATTTGATTTTGAAATTTTTTTGTAGGATTATGAAAAACCATATAATAAGCATTCAAAATATGTTTAAAATCTAAATTTTAACACCCTAATAATCAACGAAAATAAGTTTTTTCGAAAATTACCTTGAATATAGATTAAGATGAATTTGTGGTTTTTGAAGCATCAAAAATCGATATTGCCTTAGCCTTGATGTGTTGAATAAAATCCCTCAAGAAGATTATGAAATTTGTGGTGAAAAGTTTGTGAATTGAGGAGGTTTTATAACAGGATTTTGGATAGGGTTTGAGAGAGGGGTTTTGATGTGTTTTAAATAGAGTGAAATTAGGATTGGGGTATTTTAAAACCAATATGTCGCCCGTGTTTTGATACGCCCTTATAGGCGTTTCGAAACAGCCCGTTCTGATACACTTCCAACCCTTATCGAAACCACTAGTATCGAAACACATTTTGGGCATTTCGATACCTATTTTTCCCAGAAATGATTGTGGCGATCATGAAAAACAGGTATCGAAACCGATATAAGGTGTTTCAATACCCCTTAGCTAAGCTTTTCATTTTAGGCTTCTAAAGAACTAGAAATGAGTTCCTAAAGTCCTTAGAGGCATGTATATGATGTTATGACATGATTAAAATGCATAAACAAGTTCATACTCCCCTAAGCAAGTTTTTGCACAAAAAGTATACACAAAGGGTCAAGATAGGTTAGTTAGACCTAAATCTTTCCTAAGGGTCCAAAAACGCTCCTTGTCTAAAGGTTTGGTAAAGATGTCCACTAATTGATTTAAGGTGTCAACAAACTCTAGAGTAACATCATTTTTAGACACATGATCTCTAATGAAGTGATGTCTAATTTGTATGTGTTTAGTTCTAGAATGTTGACTGAGGTTTTTAGTAAGACATATAGCACTAGTATTATCACATTTTAGAGGTATAGTTTCAACTCTAATGCCATAATCTAAGAGTTGTTGTTATATCCAAAGGACTTGAGCACAATAACTCCTTAAAGAAATGTATTCTGCTTCGGTGGTAGATAAAGTTACACTATTTTGTTTCTTAGAGAACCAAGATATGAGCATACTACCTAAGAATTGACATGTTCTGGAAGTACTTTTCCTATCTATCTTACAATCCCCATAATCTGCATCCGAAAAAGCATGAAGGTTAAAGAAGAGTCTTTAGGATACCAAAGACCTAAACAAGGTGTGTCTCTAAGGTACCTAAAAATTCTCTTAATGGCTACTAAGTGTGAATCTCTAGGACTAGCTTGAAACCTAGCACACAAGCAAACACTAAACATAATATCCGGTCTACTTACGGTTAGGTAAAGCAAAGAGCCTATCATGGATCTATACAATTTAGGATCAACACACTTACCTCTGTAACCCCTAAAATTAACCTAATTTCTTAGATTAGAAGTTAGGGTTTACTTTCCTAAAAATTATTTTGCAAGTTAGGGTTTTCATAAATTAAATATAATATTTTGAAAATTTTTAAATATTTAATAATTTATAAATACTGAAAACTAATCATGCAAATAAATTAAGTTCAACCTAAAAGTTTAATAACATTAACAGTCTAGAAAATCCAAATAAAAACCCAAGTCCAAAGTTTATTAAATAATAACAAAATATCCGGAATAAACATTCTGAAACTCTAAAACATACGTAGAAAGTATGAAATCAGAAACCTCCAAGTACCGAAGCTTATGACCAAATATCTGAAATAGAAACTGAGAGGATGTAAGTTAGGGAGCCTAGTGTGTCTCTAGTGTGCAAATAAACAGAAACAGAGAACAGTATAACAGATAATGACATGTATGCATGATATGCACCCATCTCCGAACCCCATCAGAAGAGTAGGTTCCCCCTGAACCAATCTAACTCCATCACACCAAAAAGAAGTGGAAACTCGACTCGCAAGTGGATCCACTGAACAGAAGTGGTATGTCGACCAGTAGGTGAAGCCACTGAACAGAAGTGAATTTATCACTAATCTTCCCCGTACAGATAATCCAACAAGATGCAATATTATATACAGATACATAATCAGAATGCATGCCTTAATATCTAACAGGAGGCATGCATGATAATTTCAGGATCATAAATATAATTATAAAACGCAAGATAAAACATGGCAATTATTTTAAAAAATTTCAGAATGATGCATGATCATACAAAGTTTAACAGAACTGAACACACAGAAATAAACGGGATTGACAGAAGAGAACACACCTGAAGCAAGCTTCTCAACGTCGATACTAACGTCTACTGGACTCGGCTCTACCACTAGAAGGTGCAGGTGTAGAACCTACAAGTAACAGAATATTAGACACACTACTATGCCACTAAACCGATAGTACACTAAATAGAACTAAATTGAATACTCACGAGCGTGTCCCGATGACTTCTGAATAGGAGGTTATCCAGGAGGAGGAGGAGGTAAGTGCTCAAGGTCGGAATCCACGTCACCTGAACCAAACAGAAACTAATTCAGAATCTAGAAAAGATAACTTCCAAGTAAGCATTCGAACTAAAAAGGCTTAAAAACAACACTTCGGGTTTGAAATTTGAAAAAAAGACTACGCCATCAGACTTAGGACGTCGAAAAACATAAAGTGGGACCGATTCGGAAAAAGTCAACGCTAACATCAGTATTGGTCAACGCTGACTTCAACACTGGTCAACGCTGACGCCATCAGGTCAACGCTGACGTCTGTAGATGACATCAGCGATGACGTCAGCGGGTCGAGTCACGGGTCGGGTCGGGTCCCAAAATTTCTCGAGAAAATCTGGAAATTCCAGTTTTTCCGGGAAAATTCTAAAAAATTTCCAGAAATTCCTAGGTTTCCAGATTCGATTAATTTCAGGTTTCACTCTTCCAGATTCAATTAAAACACAATCAGTTCGAACACTACAACCCAGAAATCGAATTAAAACAATACCAAAACAACAACATTCTTTCCAAAACCAATTTAAACAGAGACCAAACCCATCCTTGCTTTCAAATACAAAAATACAAGCCACAACACCCTTATGCTCAGATTCGAATAACAAACCAAGGTTCACTACAGAAACTAATAAATCGGATCGAAAGAAACAAGAAAAAGGTCGAGTGATTATCGAACTTACCAACCCGAAAGAAAAAGAAGAACACCCGATGCAAGCTTGAACGAAAAAGGAAGAAGGAAAAGGTATTGACAGATGGAAGGAAAAACAAAACAAGGGGACCCTTTTGATAAACCGAAACTGGTTACACTAGTCAGAATCATAATTAAAGGAAGAAATAAGGAAACAAATTAGGATTGAATCGGTTTTCGCGAGGAAGAAACCATTACCAAAAATAAATTGGTTAAATTTCAGGTTAAGGACATGAACTTTTTTAGAATTTAAAATTGGGCTCTCCAACGTTTAGAAATTATAGATTAGCCACCGATCTTAGATTAGAAATTCCCAAAATGTTAGGGTTTCGAATTATGGATTTAGGTTTTTGAATTAGGGGAAAAATCGGGGTGTGAAAACCTCCTTCGTCCTTGTCAAGCTTAGTTGATGAGCTCATAAGAGTGGCTTGAGGCTTCACATTTTCCAAGCCAAACTTTTTGAGCATATCCTTGATATACTTTGCTTGATTGATGAAGGTGCCATCTTTCCTTTGCTTGATTTGGAGTCCCAAAAAGAATAAAAATTCCCTCATCATGCTCATCTCGAATTCACCTTGCATTAACTTAGAAAATTCTTGACAATAACATTCATTAGTAGATCCAAAAATAATATCATCAACATAAATTTGAACTGCTAAGATGTCATTTTTAAACCTTTTTATAAAAAGTTTAGTTTCTACCTTTCATTTTTCATAGCCTTTTTCAATCAAAAAATTTGAAAGCCTTTCATACCAAGCTCTAGGAGCTTGTTTCAAATCATATAAAGCTTTAGTTAATTTTAAAAAATATTTTAGAAATTTTGGATCTTTAAAACTCGATGGTTGTTCAACATACACTTCTTCATTTATAAATCTATTTAGAAAAGCGCTTTTGACATCCATTTGAAAAAGCTTGAAATCATGATAACACGCAAATGCTAGTAACCTCCTAATAGCTTCCATTCTAGCTATGGGTGCATAAGTTTCATCGAAATCTATCCCCTCTTCTTGAGTGTAACCTTGAGCAACTAATCTAGCTTTATTTATCACAATGTTACCACTCTCATCTAGTTTGTTTCTAAAGACCCATTTAGTTTTTATAGTAGATTTATTACTAGGCCTATAAACTAATGTCCATACATTACTTCTCTCAAATTGATTTAACTCTTCTTTCATAACCAATATCCAAAAGTCATCATCTAAAGCTTTATTGATATTTTTAGGCTCTATGTATGAGTTAAATGCAACATGATTCATTAATCTAAGAGAAGAACGAGTAGTTACTCCCTTGGTTGGATCACCCAAGATTTCACCACTCTTGACATAGTTGAACTCTCTTGGGTAGCTCACTTCCCTTTCTTCAAGCTTTATATCTCCTAAAGCTTCTATTGGAGGATCTTGTGTTTCCTCATTGGTTGGAACCCCATCCACCTTTGATGCTTGTCCCTCATCAATGGTTTCAATGATTCCTACATCATCATCATCACAAGAATCCTTCCTAGGAAGGATATTATCATCGAAAACCACATGTATAGACTCTTCTACAACTAAGGTTCTTTTTTTAAAAACTCTATAAGCCTTTGAATGTTGAGAATATCCAAGAAAAAACGCTTCATTACTTTTTGCATCAAATTTACCTAAATTATCTTTTCTATTATTTAAAACAAAACACTTGAACCCAAAGGGGTGAAAATAGCTAATGTTAGGCTTTTTGAATTTTAAAATCTCATAAAAAGTTTTCTTTAAAATTGGCCTAATCATTACACAATTTATAATATAAAAAGAACTGTTTGTGGCTTCCGCCCAAAAATACTTAGGTAAATTGTTTTCACAAAGCATGATCCTAGCCATTTCTTCTAAATTTCTATTTTTCCTCTCAACTACCCCATTTTGTTAAAGAGTGCAAGGAGCCGAAAAATTGTGGCTAATCCCGTTTTCATTACAAAAATTCTCAAAACCTAGATTTTGAAATTCAGTTCCATGACACTTCTAATATGAGAAATTCTTTGATCAAGATCATTTTGAGAAATATTTAAAAATCTGATGAACTTTTCTAAGGCTTCATCTTTAGTAATAAAAAATAGAACTCAAGTGTATCTAGAGTAATCATCAACAATAACAAAAGCATATGATTTTCCACCCAAGCTAGTAGTCATAATAGGTCCAAAGAGATCCATATGGATCAATTGTAATACTCTTCTAGTTGAAACATCATTAATGGACTTAAAAGAAACTCGTTTTTGTTTACCCTTAGCACATGCATCACATATTTTATCTAAAGAGAATTTAAGCTTAGGTAAACCTCTTATAAGATTTTGGGAAACTAGTTTCTCTAAAACACTTATGCTAGCATGTCCTAGTTTCCTATGCCATAACCATGCATCATTTTCATCACTAGCTACTAAAAATGCATGAGAAATATTTATGTCATCTAAATGCACCATATAGATATTTCCTATGCGATGACCTATGAGCATTGTTTTATTGGATTCTATGTCTATTATTTTGTAACTATGTTTATCAAAAGAGACATAAAAACCTTTATCACATAATTTACTAATGCTCAACAAATTATGTTTAAGACCATTAACAAGTAAGACATTTTCAATAAGAATATAGAAGTGATTACCAATAGATCCAATACCCTCAATTTGGCTTTTGGAGTTGTCACCGAAAGTCACTACTCCGCCAATTTTGAGCTCTAACTCCTTAAATCGTCCCTTGTCTCTGTTCATATGCCTTGAACATCCACTATCAAGGTACCCATGTTTTGACTTGAAGATTTGGCCTTGAAGCAATGTTGAACATACAAACAAAGATTTAGTTCTTGGTTTTTGGTACCCAAATCATCTTGGGTCCATGAGAGTTAGTTCCTAAAAGCTTGGTTCCCTTAGGAATCCAAGATGCAATGGCATGAATATTATTAAAAATAACAAGTTCCTTAGGAACCCATACACTCCTAATCTTTCTATGTCTAACATGCCTATCGGAATTTCTTTGTTTGTGGTTTGGAAAATTCTTTTTCACATGGATGGATTTTGAAGAACTTCCTTTTTCAAAATTTGAGCTACCAACCAATTTGATTTGTTCTTTGAGTTCATTCACCATTTTTTGGTGATCCTCACTCAAGCTAAAAATAAGATTGTTTAAATCTACATTTTTTTTGAAAAAAATTCAAATCATCTTTTAAACCAACAACCTTTTTTTTCAAGCTCCAAATTCATTTTTGTCAAAGAATCATTTTGTTCTTTTAAATCCGAAATGGTTTTCTTGTTTTTCAAAATAGATTCTTTGAATTTTGAAACCAACTCATCATAAACATTTTTCAATTCATCATATGCATCATATAATTTATCGTAAGTAAGATCATTGCAAGATTGTTCAAGAGTTACCTTAGGCTCATCAAGAGCCATGAGACATAGGTTGGACACTTCATTCTCTTCATTGGATGATGACTCCTCATCACTCCAAGTTGCAAAATGAGCTTTTTTTTTTGTTCTTCTTCTCAAAACCCTTCCTTTTGTATTGTGGGCAATCGGTCCTAATGTGACAGGACTTTTTGCATTCATAGCAAATAATTTGATCTTTTTCATATTTTTTGCCCTTTCCCTTAAATTATTTCTTACTTTGGAATCTCCTATTCCGGTTTGCCCTCATGAGCCTTATGAATCTTTTGTCTACCATAGCCAATTCTTCTAGCTCATTATCTTCACTAGTGTCGACCTCCTCTTGAGATGTTGAAGCTTTAAGAGCAATTCCTTGCTTCTTCTTTTCAAGCTTCAAATATTCCTTATTCTTCTCTTCTTCTCTTCCTTTTTTCATGATCTCATCGGTGAGAAGAGATCCCACAAAAGTATCAAGCTTAAGAGTCTTGAGGTCCTTTGCTTCGATGATTGTCGTTCTTTATCTATCCTAAGACTCGGGAAGAGAGTAGATAAGCTTTTGTATGAGCTTCTCCTCCAGGATGATCTCACCAAAACACTTAAGACCATTTACAATTACCGAAAACCGATCAAACATTTTGGTGATGTCTTCATCCGGCTCCATCTTGAAGTTCTCATAGTTGAGATTAAGAAGACTGATCTTTGTCTCCTTGACATCATTTGTACCCTCATAAGTTGTCTCCAATGAATCTCATACTTCTTTGGCACTTTTACAAGATGAAATCTTGAAATAGATGTTGGCACAAAGAGCACAAAAAAGAATGTGCAAGGCCTAGTCATTTGTGGACATCCTTCTTCTTTCTTCATCAGTCATCTTGTTCCTCTTCTTTGGTACTTGTCTATCTCCTTCTTGCTTCATCGGGATTGAGGGGTCATCTTCAATTATTTCCCATAGAACATAATCATTGGAGTTGATGAACAACATCATCCTATTATTCGAATAGGGATAGTTATCACCATTGAAGAATAGAGGCTTGGTAATGGAGTGAGACTCGTTCCAACTTCTGGAATTAGAGGCCATTTGATTTTACTTGAAATATTGATCAATTATTTTTGGATCTTCTTTGGTGGATGTTAATCCCTTCAAAGATCTAGCTCTGATACCAATTGTTGAGTTGATCACACAATAAATTTGGCTAAGAGGGGGATGAATTGGCTATTAAAAATTTGGTGGAAGATTTTTGGTGAAAATAGAGAAAATTAAGGACATAAGATTTATAGTGGTTCAAGCTTCAAAATAAGCTCTACATCCACTACCTTAGCTCAAACTAATGATTTTCAAACCAATTCACTAGAGAATTCGACCTTTTTCTCAGTTTCAAAGATAACCGTTACAAACCGAATCAATCTTTCTACCTAAAGATTGATTCAACCTCACAAGATTACAAATGAAAGAAAGGCAAATTTTGGTATCTCTCAAAAGATAAATATTTCCCAATTATAATAAAAACACTCGCCAAACTCAAACAAAGAATTTCAATAAAGATTACAAGAGTTGGGTACAAGGACATGCAATAAAGTGCTTTGGAGTTGTATTTTAATGTTTGGATGTTGCTTGAGGTTCAATAGTTGTTAATGCTGCTTAAAATACTTCATTTTATACCTTCTCATTGATATGTAACCGTTGGGGTTGTTGGAAACATAAATTGAGACGCTGGAGCTTTATCTTTCCATCATAAATGCACCTATGCAACAAGCGGTTTCGAAACACGAGCTACCTATTTCAAAATAGTACAAAAATAGAAAGAGACGTTGTACATTTATTAAGGGGTGTATCGAAACGGGTTTCGATACCTGAAGTAAACTGTGAGCATCGGTATCAAAACGGGTATCGAAACAGACCAACTACCATTTAAAGCTCAACTGACACCAACGGTCAAAATATTTAAGTCTTTAAAAGAGCTGTTGGGATTTTTGCGGTATCGATACTGGTATCGAAACGCCAAGTCATCATTAAAAAATATTTAAAAATTAAAGAACAGTTTCGATACAAGGTTCGAAACATTTTTTGGCAGTGTAGTTCCGATATCGGAACGTGTTTCGAAACCTATTCTAAAACTCAAGAACAATCTTTGAAAATAAAGGGACAGTATCGATACTTGTTTGATCAGTATCGAAACACTCATGCTGAAAACACTTAGAAAATATTTTAATATTTCTGGTTTGACATGAAATTTTGTTTTTGACTTAAGTACTTAAAAAATTTATTTCAAAATGGTCCTTAAACATATTTGTTATATCAAAATCAATTTTAGTTGTACAGATTTTTGATTTAGGGACTTAAAAATTTAATTCAAAATAGTCCTCGAACATATTTGTTATATCAAAATCAATTTTAGTTTTACAATCCTCATCACCACGACGACCACCACCGCCACCACCATCATCATCTTTGGGGATATTGAAATGATATCATTCATCATGAAAAGTTGTAACCCCCTTAGCCCGGCCTAGACGGAACCGGCACTAACGGGTTACACGGGGAATATCGAACCAAACCCGCGAAGGTCCGATTCGATAAACAACCCTGAAATCGATATATTTTTTTTCTTAACTAGATGCATGATTAATTATGTTCCTAAAAGTCTTGATCTCATGCAAAGCATTAACGGAAACAATCCGATCACAAACAAGCATTCGATTAAACACTTAAGTAAATTAAGGACTAAAACGTAAAACTTTTACTTTCTAATGACAAAGTAGAAATTATTTCCATCAAAGTGCAATTAAGCATACAAGTACCCCTCACGGTAAATCTCAAATCAAACGGAGCATTCTAACATCATCAATTGCATGTTTCACTAATCTAGGGACCAAAATGTAAATCTAACAAATTATAAGGACTTCGTCAAAATTAAGTTATCCATCTTGAAGTTTAATCAACTTTATGCATCCATGTGAAATTTCAGCTCAAAATAACATCTGTAGATACTCTAATTGAACAAAGAAGGAGATCCGGGACTAAAATGCAATTTCCAGCAACTTCCATTTCCTGGCAGCCAAAGGTTTCGAAACCTTCCTTAGAGGTTTTGAAACTTTATGTAAAAGGTTTCGAAACTTCCCCGAAGGTTTTGAAACTTTTCGCGTCCAATAAGGGTCCAGAATCAAAATTGCCCGCAAGGTTTCGAAACCTTCCCTAAGGTTTTGAAACTTTGTGCCTGGAACTTAAAAATTCCGTCACACCAAGTGAATTCAACCAACTCAGGACATAGCCATTAATCAGCATCAACTATATGCATAATTCCTAAACATAAATAATGATAATAATCACACAATTATCAACATCAAAGACTCTATACAATCTATAGGCATGCTTCCTAAAATATGATTAAGAACAAGAACGTTCATGCATGTACATGCTTCAACCAATTCCAAACAATATCAAAATTCATCAAACCAAAATCAAGGCAATATAAGGTCTCATTACAAGTCATTAACCAAAGTAAAACACACCCTCATATGGGTAGGTTTACACATTGTCGTGCCCTTATTTATTTGCCAAATCATACCAAAAATTGAGATAACCTTCCCCTTGGTTCCCTTGCTCCGATCGTAGCCTCGAATTTCACTATTTTTCTGCAAAGATGAGAGGAGAGCTTAAGCAAAACATGCTTAGTGAGGAAGCTCTAAACATGATCATCAATGCATCAATTTAAAACCATAACTTGTAATGCCTTTCTAAAACCAAGCATGCTTAACAATCATGTTCATTTTCAATACCAAAAACCTTTCCTTGAGTATGCATGGCATTATCAATTCATTTCACAAATGATGCACAATGTTCCAAATATTTTCATGTTTGTATATTGGCTTCCTAGTGATCACTTCATGTGAACCTTAAGTTCACCGAATACACGGATCCATTGATTAGAGACCTTTAGTCTCGTCATGACACAAAGTCACCATTGACATGACACGAAGTTACCATTATCAAGCTCTACCACGCACGGTTGGACACAAAGTCACCCTTGTTACGTGTAGGCGGCTCTACGCATGGTTGGACACAAAGTCACCCTTGTTACGTGTAGGCATTTTTCCTTTATTTCCATAATGTTTATAGTGCACTCAATCCTAATGACATGTCATTTGTATTTGAATCTAAAGTTAGTTTCACTAAGCCAATATCAAGTTAAAGTATGCATGCTAATTTGCTGCTCATAATGCATCCATAATGAGTTCAACAAATGAACTAAAAGTCATGCCCAATGGCACCATCATATGTAAGGCAAATAACCATATCATATTCCACTTCATTTTTCATGTTTTCATAAACCATGGATGTCTTTAAAAATCATGCATTTCCAACAATTAACACATGCATGCATCATTTCAAAATCATACTTATGCATTTCCAAAATCTCATTATATCATCATCATAAATGCCATTACCGAAATTAGCTGAAACTCACAATATTGCATCAAAATCATTTACTTTACTTACTCTTGAACTATTTCATAGCCCCCAAAACAGAACCGAACCAATGCGATTCACTTTTAACCCAAAATCACTCACTGACAAGCGAAACGAGCCCTCGCCGATGCTCCAACGGCAACACCAACGCACCAGCCACTTATGCACCTTCTTGCACTACTTCTACAACATTAAAAGCAGAGCATATTCACATCACAACATGCTCAAAACAGCAGCCACATTAAACCTTCACAAAACTATCGAAAACCTAGCCGAAAAGACTAAAAACTAAGCCGGAACACATCCGAAACAACATCAGCCCAAAACCTAATGAATCTAACATCTAATCCACCTCAATTATGAACCAAAAACACTTCCAAACCATCCTTATACCTCCAGCAACACAAGAACACCTAAAACAGCCCCTAAAACAACCTAAAAACACCTTAATCCCGGGATTAATTTGATATTAAATCATTTCAAGACTCAATCAATCATTTAATTAACCTAATATCATAATTAAATCATCCTAAATCCAGCATCAATTGAGATCTCAAAAGATTTCACAAAAACTATCATAAAACTCATAGATCTTGAATTAAAAACACAAAAATTAAATATCAAATGTTAACTAGCAAGCCAATACTTGGGAACTTCAATAAAGAACTTTAGAAAAATATTAGAAATCAGAATTTTACCTTATATATTTGCTCCACCAAAAAGATGAGAAATCCTTCATTGATTTCCTTGAAAATGATATTGATTTTGCAAAAATTGATGAGTAGGTTTTGTAGAAAATGAAAGGATGAGTAGAATGAAATAAATTTTGTAGAAATTGATGAAGAAATCAGCAAGTAATTGAAGAAATTTGGAGAAGAAGATGGAGAGAAAATGTGAGAAAATCTTGAGAGAAAAGATGGGAAAATGAGAAGTTACAAAAGAAAATAAAGTTGTCATCTAAAATAAAACAATTTAAAAACAATTTTGGTGGATAAATCATTAAAAAAATAAATTGGGTTTATGGAACTCTAAGGATTCTAAGTATGGCTTACTTTCCAATTTAGTCACTAAAAATCCTTATTGCCGAAAATTACCAATTAAATCCCCAAAACTTTTCCAAAATTACAATTTAGTCACTAGCACAAAATTAAGCCCAATTAAAATCAAACTAAAGTTCAAATAATATTCCTTTAACTTTAAAACACCTTTTTAATATTTTTAGAACTCACAAAATTATTACTTATCTGATTAAAATATTATTATTTTAATTTTTCCCGAAATAACGAACCCTAGGAATCCGATTCGACCCGAATCGAATTTCCCCAACTAACACTCAAACTACTAACCCCAAAACCGGGATGTTACAAAAGCTCTAATAGACATCCTCAAAGAGAGATGTTGAGCTTCAAGATTCGTCAATCGAGTATCAATGGAGTCAAGATGGGTGTTGAAATGATTGTTGATAGATAGCATCAAACTCGGTGGTCATTTGAGTTCCCAAGCTTTCAAACTGATTTGCAAGATAACCCATAAGATCAACATTTGGAGCAACTTGGTGAACCAGCTCTGGATCAATTTATTGAGGAGTATGTTTCTCTCCACGAACCTATTCACCTCTAATAAATTAGAAGTGAGAACGGTTGAGGGAGGTCTCACCTATCGGCTCTTTAACCAATTTCGAAAGATCATACAAGAAATCAATCATCAAATGCAAAAAAAGAGCACTTAAAGCACAAGCAAGGAGAGTGATTGTCATTGCTTGGTGTGACGGTTTTGTACTTGCCATACAAGATCCGTAAAGATGATTTTTGCGAGGTTTGAGAATTTATCTTGGCGAAAGCAAGTTATTCAAAATCCATCAACTTGAAGGATCCATTAATACTTTCTATTAGATAGAAAGATCCACCACGAGATGACCAAATGAAAAAAAACAATCATGCACGTCTAGGTTTATGACGGCTCCGGTGAGATTGCCAAGAGTTTTATCATCTTCAAGTCCCTCATCCTCAAGTCTGAAAGCTTCACAAAGAGTCTTGATATCAACACGTAATCGATGTACCATGAGGAAGGACTCAAGAGTCACCACCTTTGATTTGTCTTTAGATAACATGCAAGTGGCACTGTATAGAAGATGAGAACAAAAGTATGAAGGAATTTACCGGACAAAGAGAGAAATTTCATGAACTTCCACCTTCGAAAAAGATGGAGATAACTAATTAGAACTTGTTCGAGTCCAAGAAATTGATATCCACACAACACTCCCTCTTGAGCTTGTGGTTCTGATATTGTTGAAAGTTTTCAAAACTAGCTCGATATTCAAAAGAATCTTGATGTAGATATTGAAGATCGGTGCAAGTACGATCCTCTATGTCATTAGAAGAGCTTCTAGCATCGGTTCTTTATCTCTTTTTCAGTGCCATTATCTAAGATAAATAATTAAGGATTAATTAGGCATTTTAAAAATGTATATGCATAATAAATCATATTTAATCCTATTAACCAATAACTCAAGGTTTTAAAAAAAATAAAACAAAGTTTAAAAATAAAAAAAATGAACAAAAAAATACGAACAAAAGATTTTATATTAGAATGAAAAAATTTGGATTTTTAAAAAATTTTGTTGGATTTTGAAAACTCATACATAAAACAAGCATAATATATACATAAATATTGAATTTTAACAATCTAAAATCAAATGAAAATAAAAAATTTCAAAATATACCTTGAGTATGGATTAAGAAGAAATTGGGGTTTTCTGAGCACAAGAACTGAATATTGCATTAGCCTTGATCATTTGATTAAAAATCCTCAAGAAAATTTGATGTTTTGTGTGAAGAAAATTGAGTTGTAGAAGGGTTTATTTAAAGGATTTTCGATTAGGGTTTGAGGAAGAATTTTGGAAAATGTTTTAATTAGGGTAAAATTAGGTTTTTAGACTTTAAAACACTTCTGTTGTTGCGCATTTCGATACGCCCTTATAGGTGTTTCAAAACGGTCTATTTTAGAACACTTTTTACCTATTTTGATACGGGATTGTTTCGATACATTCACATGTATTGAAAACACATGTATCTAAACGTATTTTGAGCATTTCGATATCAGCCTTGGCCACAAACGTTCTAAGGATGAACTCTATGAGAAGGTATCGAAAATGTTGGAACCTGTTTCGATACCACTTGGCTAGTCAGATTTGATTTCCTCCACCGTGAATCCCGCGCATAACTTTAAGTTCATCTCAAGTGTTACACAAGTCAGGATATGGTTCGAAGGATCACTTTCATTAGATTTATAGAGATTAAAAAAATAGTCTTTTGTCACCTCAAACACCTTTTCCAATTTTTTTCTGTCAAGTCCCACTCGCATCCAAAATACCCTTGATGTAATTTTTTTTTCTATCATTAGCTTTTGCATGAAAGAAAGTCATGTTCTTATTCCCTTCTTTGAGCTATTTTATCATTGATCTCTATCTCCAATACTGTTCATTTTTATCTAAAAGTTACTTCAATTCACCTTTATAATCTTTCAAACTTTTCTCATTTATAGATTAACTCATTAAGAACTCAATTTTATCCTCGAACTCATTCTTTCTTTTATTCTCATTTTTTTTCTATCATTCACCCAGATGAATATCTACATTTTTATTTTGTCCAAAGTTCCTCCTACACAATTTTTTCAAGCTTTCTTCACTGTCTTCATACAATCTTCCTCCTTTGTCCAGTATTTATCGAATTTAAAGTAGTCCCTCCTTTTTCAAAATGTCTTTTAGGGCCCTTTGTATTTAGTAAAACATAGTATTGGTCTGACTTGACAACAAATTCAGAGATTACCTCATAATGTGTATACTGCTAAAGCCAAGGAATAAAAACAATAAATCTATCCGGTCTCTCCCGTACATTAGCTTGTACATTCTCTCTATTGTACTATGTAAATCAGACTCTAATTAGTTTCATATCCTACAAGTCATTTCTACTCAAAGCCTCCCTGCATCTATCTATTTTTACATTAGGTTTTTTTTACCTTTATTTTTTTATTCTACTCAAATATATCATTTAAATCACCTGTTAAAGTCAAGTGAGTGATACATTTTTCTTTAAATTGTCCAATAATAATCGGTCTTTTTTTCAACCCTATTAGAAATGTCATAGAACCCTGTAAATCTGAAAGCATCATTTCTTTCTTTAACTTTCGATTTAGAAAATGATAGAAGAATTTTTTTTTTACTAAAATAGCTATTTAATCGAACGTTTTTTTTTTTTTACATTACACTTATTTATAATGTTATGATTTAAATAAGAAAAAATATCAAAATTCAAATCTCAAATTTTAGTATTTTTTAATTTATTTTAGAATAAATTACTCCAACGGTGATTCAATTAATTGGGCATATTATCTCAAAATATCGTTAATTATTATGTTATCAATCTTTTATTATTTGTTAATTTTTTAATGACAGTGATCAAAATAGGTCAACTTAATAAGTTTAATAAATTAATTAATAAATTTAATAATATGATAATTAAAATAAGTATATCTAATTAATTAAGTAATCACTAAAATAATCTATCCATTCAATTTTTTAACTTTAATTTTTTACTTAAAAATCTAATATTTTATCTTATTGAATCATAGATTATTGATCGATAAAAATAAATTATAAGGCGGTTAATTTTCGTCTATAATTAAAACTAAAAACAACAAAATATCATTATTATATATGAATAAGGAAAATTCTACGACGGGCGTCAAACATCGCTGAACACTACTAATGTTGAACATTGTTGAACACCATTAAATTAATTAATAAAAATTTAAAATCTTAAGAACTCAGTATGTAATTAATAAAAGTGTGATAAACTCAACATATTATTAATAATTATATGATTAATCCTTTAGATTTTTTTCTTTATAAATTAATTTAATAATGTTCAGCGGTGTTCAACATTAACGATGTTCAGCGGTGTTCGACGCCCGTTGTAGACTCATCTTATGAATAATTAACTCTGACAACGTCAGATATAATGCAGAACACAATCCTTTTTCTATTATTTTATTTTGAAAAAACATCATCGAATATGAAAACGAAATTACAAAATAAAACTTATGTATGAATATTCCGATTAAAAATGCTTTTTTTAGATTAGTAAAAAATATGAAGATATTTAATTATTTATTAAATTTATGGATGTAGGATTAGTATTTGCTGCCAATATAATTAGAATAAATTCCCAAATTCAAGTCAAAATATTCTCAAATCTGGCAGGTCAAAAATATATTTTTCGGGTTCGTGGAATCCATATCACCACCTAATTTGAAGAAAAAATTATATATATATATATATATATATATATATATATATCCTCCAATAAGGTGGTCATACGTATCATCACTTATATTATTTTCTTGAGATTAAAAAACGATTTTATTAGAATTGACGGATTATTGTGTCGAGAAAATTTAGAAACTACTTTGACATAAAAGAAAAAAGATTATATGGTCTCTAATTGACTACGTCCTTTAATCCTTAGACATTCTTTTATTTATGGTTTGTTATTTTAAATAAATTATTAATAAAGGATGGTAGTAGATGAGTGAAATTTGTTAATTTAGTAAATGAGTGAAAAATTTGTTAATTTTTTCTTTTGTATAATTTATTTATTGTGAGGGAGGTATTATTAATATTTTTTTGTGAGTTCTTCAAAGAATAAAATTTTATTTATCTAAATAAAAGAAATTTTGAAAGAAAAAAAATACTGGGAAAAGGTGAAAAAAGTTGCCTGAAGACCCAACAACAGAATTGCGAAATCTGGGAGTTATTTATTTTCTTGGAAAGATTAGCGGACCACAAGAAGGGAAATAAGCCAGAATTCAAAGCTGCATTAAGGTACCATTTTCTTTGGCTTTGGGAATTTTCTCTTTATTTCTTGAGTTTAATTATCTTTTGATGTTTGTATATGAATTTAGGTTCTTTTTACTTATTTGGAGTTGGGAATTTTTAAATAATTAAAAAACCCATTTGATCTAATTACTTTCTTTATGATCATGGTTTTTCATAGTTTGGGTTTGAAAGGCTAAGTGGTTTTTGGATAATTGAGATTTTAAGGAGGAATGATGGGGTTTTAGGGTTAATTTTTATTTATTTGTTTGCCTTGCTGCTGGGAAAGTACTAAAAACAGCTTAAGTTTGTTCTCTGAACAAAATTTTATTACTCTGTATATGATTGCTACAGGAATAGTGCCAAAAAATCTTTCAGGTCTGAAAGAATTTGATTAAGTTGTTAATTTCCTAGATTCATGGGTTTAGTGAAGAGGGACTCTGCCTGTAGTACCAAAGTTTATAAATCAATGGAGTAAAGATGAATCCATTGAAGGAACAGTTTCCAAATTTCAATTAATTCTGGACTTCATTTATTTCATATAATATTTGAGAAGAATTTGGCTTGTTTAGTCAACTAACTTTCTCATTGATGGTGGATGGGCGGACATTGTGTTATGTTTAATGTGGAGAGGTGGCTGCTTTTCATTATTTATTTTAGCTTTGCATTTTGGTGGTAAATATTATATTTGATGGTTTAAACATTGATTGATTTATTGTTTCTGATTCTGTATTAGGCTTGCTAGTTGGCAGAAATGAGATTTCAAAAACTTGTGTGGTTCTTATTATCAAGATAGTGTGCTACATAAGCTATGTTTTGGTGTTCAAAGGATTTTCACCAGTTTTGTGGAATAATATGATTTCCAAGGATCTAGAATCCATCATTGAGAAAGTATTTTTCTTTTGGAATTTATGAATCACGGTATGTGCTATGTCATTTTTGTGGACTTTCCTGTTTCACTTTTCCCTTCTCATTTTGTCCCCGTATCAATTTTGTCGTGAACAAATAACTCTGGTATTGGTGGTGTTGCTGGAATATGCTCTAGTTCACTGATGATTTTGCTTTAGGTTGAATTGAATGCTGGGAAAGAAATTGTGTTGTTGAACCAAAGTAATTAGGCTCCAAGTTTCCTGTATTTCATGACAAAGATACTCTTGTCATATTGCTTTTATGTTATGCATGGTAGTTGTTATTATTACTATTATTGTAGGTTTTGTCCTTCTACTCCTCTTTCTTACTTGTGATCTCTCGGACTTCTTCTTTTTGGTTACCCAGGTCATATGGAGATATCTTTGTTAAACGCGCTTCTCAGTAACATTTCCTCATTTTTAAATTTGTCATCTTCTGAGAACATTAACTCAGAACCAGTTCAGCAGTATTACCAGGGAGCAGAAGAGATACTTAAGTTGTTGAAGCCAATTCTTATCTCTATCCTTGATTCAGAATTTACTTCTGATGAAGTGCTTAGTAAAGCATTCGAAGGGTTAAGTCTCTCTATAGAAGAATTGAGGGAGCAATTCGAAAGCTGGCAACCCCTTTCCAATAAAGTTTACTTTGTAAGTTAATAGTTAATTTAAGTTCACAACTTCCCTTGGCAGTTCCAGTCCAATTATGGCTAGAAGAAGTACCTAAGTTAACCTATTAGGCATTGGTATACCCCCGATATCATGAAATTTTGATCAATTACTCATCTGAATGCCAATATTTTCATATGAGATGTGTTGTAGATTATTGCTGTAATTTTACTGTTAATTCTTGTGCAATAATCCACCAGACATATTTTCTACCCCTATGACCTGTGGATGTCTGCATTTTCTTATTATTTCTTATGGTTATTAGAACAGTATCATTTTTCTGCAAGAGTAATTGTTGGAATGTATAGCTTTTGGAATATATTTGCCCCTAAGCCCTGATTCTTGAATGTTCACTCATATTTAGGTGGAAAATTGCTACAGATGGGTGCCTTTTCAGAAAATAATATCATATATAAGAATAGATTGATCTTATTAGCTACTAGTCAACTAGTTTTGGCCTTTAATTAAATGCACTTGGATAACCATCTTCTGTTGCACTTGGCCTCTAGGTTCTGCAAGTTGAGTCATTAATATCAAAGATTCGAAATTCTAGCCTGGATGTACTCCAGTTCTTGAAGTCTTCCCATCAGCATCTGCCTGATGAATTGAGTTCAGCATCTCTTGAGGTAATTTATAACCCAAGTTACAGGAGCTTTTATCCTTTTATTTGAAGCTTGTACTCTTCATATTGTGTTTTAAGTTTTATAAATAGAGCGTAGTTATTGTATTCTCACAATTTTCCCATTTACCAAAAAAAAGTCATATATTGGAGAGTGAATGGCGTGTAAGTATACAGTTTTGAGGTGTGAGGAAATATCTACCTTACATTTTGATTTTGTTTATGTGTTCAAAAAATGCTAAAGGGGAATCCACATTTCAGGATGTTTAACTATTGGCAATTGATTGCAGCACTGCTTGCAGAAAATTAAGCATGTAGAATATTATCAGGCATCATCTGTCATCAGGGAAGCCATACGGGATCAAGTGGATAGTGTTGGACCATCCTTGGACATAATAATGAAAATTGCGGAGAACTTGAGCTTAAGGTCAAACCAAGAGATTCTGATAGAAGCTGTAGCCCTTGAAAAGTTGAAGGAGAATTTTGAACAAGCCGAAAAAACTGCAGAAGCTAAGTTTATTGATCAAATAATTGCTCTTGTAACTCACATGCATGATCGTCTTGTATTAATGAGACAAGCTGAGACCAGAAGCCCAGTTCCCATACCTGCTGATTTCTGTTGCCCCCTTTCCCTAGAGCTAATGACTGATCCAGTGATTGTGGCATCTGGACAAACCTATGAGCGGGCTTTCATTAAGCACTGGATTGATCTTGGGCTTACAGTCTGCCCCAAGACGCGGCAAACTTTGACTCATACCAATCTTATTCCTAATTACACAGTAAAGGCACTAATTGCAAACTGGTGTGAGTCAAACAATGTGAAGTTGCCTAATCCTATGAAGTCCATCAGTTTAAACCAATCCTATCCCTTTCTTGTGGCTGCAGAGTCTGGCTTGCCAAGGGATTTAAATAGTTTTACTCCTAGAAGCAGCCAACCATTATCACCCAAGTCACGGTCTAGAGGTCAAGTTTGTAAGAACCTAGTCACATCCAGTGCAATTCATCGGGAGGGAACCACCCCATTACATCCTCGTTCTACCTCAGAAGGTTCTATGCCAGATATAGCTGGAAATGGAGAGGGTCTGGATGTTGCAAGAATAGCACTGGATAATGCTGATGATAGTCCAAAGTTTGACAAAAGGTATAATAACGATTCCATTGGCGAACCACCTGTTTCACCTTCCAACAATGTCGGGCAGTCATCTCAGAACCATACAAGATCTGTTTCAGCATCTAGTGCACTTCCTAATTCAGATTCTCCTCGAGCAGCTGTTGTAGATGCCAATGAGACTTCTAAAACTCATCTCGCCGCCTACAACAATGATGTTTCTGGGGAGGTTAAATCTGACTCACAGCCGACAGTCAGCTCAGCCGTCCCACAGAGAGAACCTGAGTTTCCTCCTCGACTGGTAGAAGCACGATCTCGAAGCCAAACTATCTGGCGTCGGCCATCAGAGAGGTTCATTCCAAGGATAGTTTCTTCTACTGGTATTGAGAACAGGGCTGACCTTTGTGGCATTGAAATCCAGGTTAAGAAGTTGGAGGACTTGAAGAGCACTTCAGTTGATAATCAAAGAGAGGCTACAGCTGAACTCAGGTTACTTGCTAAGCACAATATGGATAATCGGATTATAATAGCAAACTGTGGGACCATTACCTTGTTAGTTGATTTACTCCATTCACCTGATTCAAAGACACAGGAAAATGCTGTTACAGCACTTCTTAACTTATCAATTAATGACAACAACAAAACAGCTATTGCTGATGCTAATGCAATTGAGCCTCTGATTCATGTCCTTGAGACAGGAAGTCCTGAAGCCAAAGAAAACTCAGCTGCTACTCTCTTTAGCCTTTCGGTCATTGAGGATAACAAAGTCAAGATTGGAAGGTCTGGGGCAATTAAGCCTCTTGTTGATTTATTGGGGAATGGTACTCCTAGGGGGAAGAAAGATGCAGCTACCGCGTTGTTTAATCTGTCAATATTTCATGAAAACAAGGCCCGAGTTGTGCAAGCTGGTGCTGTAAGACACCTTGTAGACTTGATGGACCCAGCAGCTGGAATGGTTGATAAGGCAGTTGCTGTTTTGGCTAATCTTGCCACAATTCCGGAAGGGAGGAATGCTATTGGGCAGGAGGGTGGAATTCCTGTGCTAGTTGAGGTCGTTGAGTTGGGTTCAGCAAGAGGGAAGGAAAATGCCGCTGCTGCTCTTTTACAACTCTGCACAAACAGTGGTAGGTTTTGCAGTATGGTGCTCCAAGAAGGAGCTGTTCCACCACTAGTGGCCTTGTCTCAGTCTGGCACCCCAAGAGCTAGAGAGAAGGTATACTCCTGTTATTTCCGATAAAACCATCTTTCTTTTACCATTCTTGAAAATTATCATAAGCTGCTGTTGGTTGCAGGCACAGGCACTTCTGACCTACTTCAGAAGCCAACGACATGGTAATGCTGGGAGAGGCTGAAACTAGGGAAGCAACTTTCATGGCATCCAAGCCATCGGGTATAATATACAGGTTATGTACATTTGATGTTCCAAATAATACATTTTGAAGGTTTTGCTGCTTGGATTTACATTTTACAGGGTTTGTGTAGGAAAAAAGAAAATCAGTTTGTAGAGGATTCGATGGAATCCTCTTCTAAAATGTTTCTTTTTACCTGTGTAATTGTGATTGTAAGAAGGGTATTTCATATATGTGAGTCTGTCTGGTCTTCGCAGCGAGCTTGAGGGGTAAGATACGAATCGAATCGATGAATAATGTATGTCCTGGTTTATGGTCCCATGACTTTGTTTTTGGACTCAAAACTGTTTTCAGATTAAACTAGAAATTTAGATTGATTTGTAAGTTATGCATTTGCAGACAGCTAACCAAGAACATGCATTTTATGCTTCTCTGTAGTTCCATTTTTTTTGACAGAGCGTAACCAAAATCTCCCACGCCTATCAGAAACGTAAAATCCTGTAGAAGTATAACTGGTGCGATTGACCATAAAATCAGCTACATTCATCTGGATAATTAACAAAAATCTTTGCTTCTTAACAAAGCAAGATTCTTTTGGGTAACATCGTACCTAACGCACTAATCCCATGTCCTTACACGAGCTTAAGTTACCAGTAGATGTCGTCCAAATTCAACCAATATAGCAACAAGTAAAACATGATTCACAAATATATTGGCCAAGATCTAAACCATGTATCGAAATCGACAAACCGGCATGTCCCCTTCCCAAAAATCCACCTAGAAAGTAAAAAACATGGGTTATGTTTTCTTTAACCATGTGTCGGTTGGATTTTATTAGAAAATAAAATAGAAAAACAAAAACATAATAAATCTAAATTGAAGAAACTAAAAACTAAAATGTTGGATTAGTAAAACACCTCTAGTGGATTGCTAGACAATGATAAAGATGAAATAACGGAAAAATAGAAAGAAAAAAAAAAAAGAACAGAACTTTTTGTCTTTTTTCACCTACATCAAGTTTAAAGTAAGAGTAACGTACAAAATCAATAATCTTGGAGTCCCCTCGTAAAACAGATTTGATTGCATTGATAAACGAATAACAAAAAAAGATGAAATTGTTGAGGATCATTGACAATTATAAATTAGAAAGCCAAATTGTTTTTAAAATATATCTGTAAACACAAATATATCACAACGATAAAAAAATAAAGTGCTATAAGACATCAACATACCATAAGATAAAAGAATATTGGTAATTTGGGTTATTGGGTTTGAATAATTTATCTGAAGTATCCAAAATTGAATAATCTAGAAATTTAATTAATGAATATGGTGATCGTTTTGGAATTAGGCGCTACACTCGTAGTTACTGGCTAAAAGCATCGTGTTCTATCGTTTTATACTGAAACTCGTAGTGGTTGTTGAATCCACTTGCTAAAGAAGAAAAAGTCCAGAGCTCGTCGTAGCACGCGCTACACTCGACGTTGCTTAAGCATGGACGTGCCCGGCCAGCTGATTCAGACTTGATCTAGTGAATCAGGCATGTGCGGCCTACGTCGATCGATCGGTGACTTATTCTAAGGGACCTTACTTAGAGGATTTTAATGTTTTGAGTCTATTTTTATAATTTGTTTCATCAAATTTGAACCCACTAAATTTTTTATACATATTTGACCTTACTAATTAGTTAAAAAAATTTTATACATATTCCACGGGTTTAGTGGTCAGGTAAGGGACCGACTAGAAGAGCATTGTCGCGTCTTCTTCTCTATCGAGTGGTAGGTTGTTCAGTGTTTCTTGTTAGGCAGTGGAAGTGTGGGTGTGGGTGTTGTGGATCGTTGTGGAGGCTATTTTGAGTGATTTTGGGCAGTGAACAAAGGAATTGCATGGGGTAGCGAGTTGGAGAGAATATTTGATGGTCGGCGGGTTACGTAACGTGTCATTTGTTCTTTATCCGCAATCGATGATCTTGTGTGGTTTGGGAACCCTAACAATTTTGTAGAGGGGAAAGAGTTAGGGCTCAATTGGTTGGGTTAAGGGTTGGGTTAAGCAGTTAGAGTTAGTACAATGGTCAGAGATGGATGTTGGGCTAAGGCTTAATAAAGATGTAGTTTTGGTTATTGGTTGGGCTAGGCCCGATTGTGTGTGTGAGTGGTGGAGTGATTTTGTTATGTGTTACATAAACCAATTTCGACCTGAATATGTGACCCGAGTACGAAATTCGACTCAATATTATGACTCGTCCATGACCCATGTAGTCACATCATTTGTGACGTCAACAATGATGTCAACTTTGACCAATTTAATTAGAGTTGATATTTGACCATTTTGACTAGATTTGATCATAGTTCACTTTTGATCAATTTGACCAGAGTTCCTTTGATTAGTTTGATTAAAGTTGACTTTTTTAATAGACCATACCTTAACCTTTTTCGAAATATTGAATCTACTTGGTCAAACTCAAACCTTATTTTGACTATAGTTATTCTTATTTTTTTAAAATAGTGATTTTTTAAGATTTATTTTTAAGGAGAATTTATTTGTTTTTTTAGACAACGCCGATTTTTAGGAAGACGTTTTACTTTCATATCTTTCGTCTCTTATTCCTCCGATTGTTGCAACTGTTGCACGAGAAACTCGTGAGTTGTTCTTATAGTTTCAGTTAGGTGGCAAAAGCATTAGAATTCATTGTAATTGACTATTAGAACTCTATTTATAGGCTCTAACTCAACTAGACCAAGACGTAGTTCAGATCGTGAGAAGCATCCTTAACAACGTTAGTGATTCATTAATTAGAGGTATGATCCCTTTTGTGCTAAATTGTGATGTTTTGATATTTTGCTACGTTTGCTTGCCTTCTTTTTTTGTGTATTGTAAGATTATGACATGTGATATCTTGCATATTGTGTAATTTTGTATACATGGTATTTATTCATGTATTTTTTAAATTATTAAAACCGTGTACCTTGTATATTGTAAGAATAATTGTGATGAGATTTATGTGTTATGACATTGATTGCATACTCATATGCATGGGTTGGGATTTTATGGAAGAAGACGTGGATTTGTCACACTATGTTTGGAGAAATAAAGGTGAAAAGTTCTGGGAAACTACATTCACTTTGATCGGTTGGTGTTGTCATCATTGTGTTTGGATTTTGGAGTTTAGGACATGCATTCTCTGTGTTATTGTATTTGTTATGCATCGTGTGTTTACTGCAAAATCTTGAAACATATATGTGAACATGAAATGTTGATTTGTACGTTATATGCTTACATTTTAGAGACACTGTATTTTATAACTCATTCTTTTTTAGTTTTATTTTGAGATACTTGGCCTTAAAGGTTTGGTACTCATAGATCTCTATCGGACAACACATTTTACTTTTGATTTCTGTATAGATTATTTTCATACACTATTATGTTGGTTATTTTTGAATTTAAACTTTAATTATTTTGGGATATTTAGGAATTTGATATATTTTCGATTACATGTATTGTAACAAACTTATTTTTTTTTGGAAGGTAAAACACTTATTTTGGAAGTTAGGAAAAAAAGAGTGAAACCCTAAATTATTGAGACACCCCAATTGTTAAACATAATTTGTGAATTTGGAGTTTTAATTTCTAGTTAAGGGTAGTTTGGGAATTTAATAGATAACCCTAATCAAATATGGAGTCTAATATTTTTTTTTTTCTTTTGCCTCTTGGCAGTCGTATACCTTTTCAACCCCTCTTATCTGTCGATTCTTGTCCCATCTTTCTCATCTTTCTTGTTTCGATTTTCTTTCTTCCTCCCTAACCTCATTCGTTTTCCTGTTTAAGATTTCGGTGAGGTTAAGGATGTCTAAGATTGTGTGTTCCTGTCGTGACCATGAGTTTCCGCGGGTTTAGTAGTCGGGCAAGAAACTAGCTAAAAGAGCATCATTTTGTTTTCTTATTCTCTGTCAAATGATAAATTGTTCAATGTTTCTTAGTTGTTGTTGGGTAGGTAGTGGGGAATGTGGGTGTTATGGGTCATTGTAAAGGCTTTTTTTGGGTGATGTGGGCAGCGAACAAAGAAATTACGTGGGTAACGAGTTGAGGAGGGTATTTAGTGGCCAGAGGGTTGTATAACCAATGACCTTGTGTTGTATGGGTATCTTAATAATTCTGTGGAGGGGAAAGTGTTAGGGTTCAATAGGTTGGGTTGGTTTTTTTAAGGGTTGGGTTAAGCAATTAGGGTTAGTACAACGGGTTGAGATGGGTGTTGATCTATGGTTTAGTATAGATGCAATTGTTTGGTTGTTGGTTGGGCTTGGTCCAGTTCTATGTGTGAATGGTGGAATAATTTTGTTGTGTGTTACATGAACCAATCTTACTTAAATATGTGACTTTGAGTATGAAACTCGACCTTATATTATAACCCATCCATAACCTATGTAGTGATGTCATCTGTGACGTTAGCTTTGACTAGTTTGATTAGAGTTGACCTTTGATCAATTTGATCAGAGCTGATTTTTGATCAGTTTGACTAGATTTAACTTTTAAAAAGTTTGATCAGAGTTGATTTTTGACTAATTTGACCAAAATTGACAATTGACCAGTTTGACCAGAGTTAATTTTTTTGTAGACATTATCTTGTCCTTTTTCGAAGTCCTAAGTCTGATTTTACAGTTCGTTTGGTTAAACTCGAACCCAAAACCCTATTTTGACCATAGTTATTCTTATTTTTTTAAATATTAAATTTTTGGGATTTGGTTTTAATGAAAATTTATTGTTTTTTTTCAAACAACGTCGATTTTGAGAAAAATATTTTACCTCTACCTCCTCCCGCCTCTAGCTACTCCGCCTATTGCATGAGACACTCGTGAGTTATTCTTATAATTTCAATTAGGTGGCATAAATATTAGATTTATTATGACTAATTATTAGAATTCTATTTGTAGTTTCTAATTTAACTAAACCAAGACCTAGTTCAAATTATGAGAAGTGTCCTTACCAACGTTAATGATCCATCAGTTATAGGTGTGTTCTCCTTTTGTACTAAATTGTGATGTTTTGATATTTTGTTACTCTTGCATGTCTTCCCTTTTTGTGTACTATAAGCTTATGACATGCAATATCTTGTGTACTGTGTAATTTCATGTACATGATATTTATACATGTATTTTTTTCAAATTATCAGAACTGTGTGCCTCTTATATTATACAAACAATTGTGATGAGATTTCCGTGTTGTGAAATTAATTGCATAATCATATGTACGGGTTGAGATTGTACGGAGGATGGCGTAGCTTTGTCACAATGTGTTTGGAGAAATAAGGGTTAAGAGTTTTAGGGAATTACCTTCACTATGATCGATTGGCTTTGCCACAACTGTATTTAGATTTGGGAGTTTGGGACATACATTCTCCGTAACATTGCATTCATTACTCACTCTATGTGTTTACTGCGAAATCTTGAAACATATATGTGAACGTGAAATGTTGATTGATGCGTTAAATGCTTGCACTTTAAAGACATATTGTCTTTATAACACATTTTTTTTATTTTCAAATACTTGACCTTAGGAATTTAATACTCGAAGATCTCTACCGGACAACCTATTTTACTTTTGATATCGAGTTATTTTTGGACACTACTATATTGGTTATTTTTGGATTTAAATGTATTTAAACTTCGACTATTTTGGTATATTTAAGGAGACATTCTCGATTACATACATAGAACCGTTATAAGAAATATTCTTGTCAAATTACTGGAATATTTAGTATTGTTTACTCAGGTGTCTTATATTTATAAATGTAGTATTTAAATAAAAGCAATTATTTTTATATACAGTTGATTTCCGTTTTCGTAGTAAAGAATTTACGATTAATTACTTTTAAAGGAGAAATTATTACATAAATTCGTTCTACCACTTAGGATATGGTCCCAAACAATTAAATTAAGGCACATTATATATTTTTTTCATATCATATTCACACATAAGCATCATTCAAATCATTCACTTTCATGCCTTTGATTTAAAAAAGGAAAAAAAATATTAGCAAAGATTTTTTATGTTTTCATCCACTTTATTGTTCAATTTTTTTAATTATTTTTTTAAACCCTAACCCTTAAAACCTAAAACATAACCCCTAAACCCTAAACCTTAAATCCTAACCCTAAACCATAACTCTAACCTTAAATCCTAGACCCTAAACTCTAAACCTAAATTATAACCCATAAACCTAAACCTTAACTCTAACCTTGAATCATAAACCTTAACTCTAACCCTAAACCTAAACCATAACCATAAACCCTAAACCCTAACCATAAACCCTAAACCCTAAAACCCTAACCATAAACCCTAAACCCTAAACTCTAAACCTAAACCTAAACCCTAACCTATAAACTCTAAATTATAAACCCTAAACCCCAAATCTATAAAAAAATAATTAATTTTTTTTAAAGAACAAAGAGAAAGATGACATAAAAAATATTTGATTTTTTTTTTAATCAAAGACATCAAATTGAATGATTTGGACAATGTTTATGTGTAAATATGATATGAAAAAAATATATATAATTTATCTTAATTTAATTGGTTAGGGACTATATCTAAGTGGTAAAACGAGTTCATGTAATAATTTCTCATTTTAAAAGGTTTACGTGTCGTAAAAGTTTTGGAAATAACCCTTTTACCCAGGCCATTAAAACTCGAGAAGATTTCAACTTTGGCCATGGGGTAACTTTTTATCAACAAAACCAGAAATGTGTGCAGCTGATGAAGTGTTCTTTAAAGGCCGAATTCTACCCTTTCGTGTCTCTGTTAGTTTGGAAAGTGGCCCGAAAGGTTGTCATCGTCAGGATAGCCAGAGTGGTGCTTGTCAAGGTCCGAGTCTATGCACCATAGTTCGTTGAGTAGGTTCCCAAGTGTTAGTAGCAGTAGCACTGGAAGTAGCCATTACTCGACCAGTAAACATCCAAGTCCAAAACCTCAGATAAAGTCATCCAAAACTCGACTAGTAAACATCAGCAGCCGAAACCAGACATCTTCGATGTGGGATTTTTTCAGGCTACGCTTGGTTCGAGCACCAGAGCTTGAATTAAACTACATGAAAATCCGTAGCAACAACAACAATTCAAATCGGAATTCTGTCAGCCTTAACAGCAGCAGTAGCAGTAATACTAATAGCAGTAACATTAATCAGATAGATTCGATCAAAGGGTTCTTAAGAAAAGGGTTGTTTGATGGTTGTAAATGCTCAGTTAATGTAGTCGAAACAGTTCCACTGAACAAAATTGTCGTCATCAAAAGTATGATGAAGAAGAAGAGTGAAAAAGAGAAGGCAGTGTCGCATGCTGCCATGGAAGAGAAAAGGAATCTGCTGCAAGAAGTGAAGATACAGAAGAAAATGAAAGAAAAGCGAGAAGGAAAGCAAGCTTTGTCACGTCACCGAACGTATGAATGGTTAAAGGAGCTTTGACATGCAAACATTGTTGTCTGAGGTATAGAGAAACAAACATACAAAGCTGATAACAAAATCTCTGGTATGCTTCTCTTTTTCTTTTCTTTCATCATTTTCAACTTTAGATACTTCAAAGTGCTAGCTGTTGTACCTATAAAATATGTCACACTTTGTGGTGTAAGATTTGAGTTTTGTTATATTATTGAAGTTTTTTTAATATCTGAATTCTCGTTTGTTAGAATCCAATAATTCAATAATGCGTTTCTTTTTTTCTTGATTAAATTTGGATCGACCATATATAAATTCCACAAGGATCAAGTTCTCCATTCCCTTTCCATTTTTCTCCTACCCAAACCTAGAATACAACCAAACTAACTACCTCATTAGATCTTCCCATTTGCAGTATTGCCCACCCGCTAATGCACGATACAACCTATCCCTGCAGTACACCGGCCTTCCATCGGCAGCCTCCGCTGCAGCTGCTGCTAGATCATCGTCGTCCTTAACCTCTACCGGCAGGCGAAGCAACTCTTCTTTCCTACAATATATATAGGGAAACTGGTGTTGTAAAATATAATGACAGTTTGCAAACTAGAGTTATGTTGATTCTTCATGTGTGACATCCATGCACGTACCTTAGATTGAACTTTGTATTAGTTTTCGAAGCAAGAACATTTGATGGTGTATCCTCTGTGACAAATGCTGTTTTAAAGAAATCCTCCACCGGTGTGGCAAAGATAAACAGAAACACGGATGTAACAAGCAAGGCCCCTGTTCCCAAAAGTGTCTGTTTCAACAACTTGATAACTGGTTTAACCTGGAGGCCATTTCTCATGTCAAGCTTTCATGGTCTTTTTTCATTAGTAAAAATATGAATATGGTATACAGTACCTTATAAGATCCCAGCAATCTGTCGCGAGCCAGGACCTGGAAAGAGACAAGGGGTTAAAGATAGCCATGTAATGGATGAAATTGTATCTGCAAAAGCTTTCGACAGTGTGTCTTAAAGAGTATGGTGAAAGAAATTCCATGCTTTAGAAACTAAGAGCCTCCATTGAAAAATGTGCTAACCTCAGGTGGTTTTACCCACATTTGACCATCATACCAGCCAGTCTCTTCATATGGTATTACTGCTGATAGAAGTCTATCGCCAACATAACTCCATCCCTGCAACATGATGAATACATTATTCATATTTTCAAGGTATGGAAACTGATACCTAGAGCTTTGCAGATATGTGAGTAAAGTCGATTGTTTTGTCATGCCATTTCCAAGAAGTTTTCTGGTCCTGAGATTGCTTCATGAACTATATATTTGTATGATATTTTTAGTTAAATTGAATCATGCTTTTGTTGTTTCAGCTAATTGACCTATTTAATGTTAATGAATAGATCAAAGGCTCAATCTAGTTCTTCCTGTACATTGTTACAATATGAATATACCGAAAACAAGTTGTCCTGTATAAATGATGAGATTAGATGGATGCAAAGCTGTAATCTTTTCTAGCATAAATCACATGCATGTTTCTATATGAATGGCACACACAATAATTCCCTAGAATGATTAACAAATGGCTATGGCTGAATCATTCTTAAGCACAACAGCAACAAAAAAGAGGTTAAAACTTGAAGAAAGCGATCATACCAGATAAATTCTTAATACAATCAGTGACACGAGGAAAAGAGTTCCTGTTCCAGCAGCAAGCACAAATCTTAAAGGTTCCTGCAAGATGAGAACCAGAATGTTATTTGGACCAAGTATATTTGATATCGGAATGCCGAATTTTAGCCCAAGGGTCCGATTAATTAACACACAAGCAGTGATCTTTTTGAACTTACCCTCGAAGGATTGAAGCTTGCAGCTGCAATTGGAGCTCCAAGAACCGTGAAAGTTGCTAGCCACAGCCCTCCTAGACGAAGGAAAAATTGGCTTGGTCCCAGCTCGCCCCATGAATACAGAGGGCCGTCTTTCAGAGACGAGTACTCATTCACCTATTGCAGCAAACAGATGACAGATGATTCATGTGAGAAATGCATTTTTCAGTTTCAGTGTTTCACTAGTCTACTAAGAGGGTGCAAATCGTTGCCTCTTTCCCATTTAAAGGTTGGGGTTGTTAGAATTTAAAATTCGATTTTTTTAAATTTTTTTAATAAGAAGCATGATATATTTCTACTGGTATTAAGAACCTACCGGCCTTTGCTCAAAAGGGACCTCGATCTCCGGCTCCCAGCTCCGGCCTTGAAAGCCGCCGCTCATACCACCGTCCATCTCATCTTTCAACGCCCTGACTGAACCCCCACGAGGCAGCTTGTGTCTAACATGGAACTTAGGTAAGCCAGAACCATAACTACTCCCAAGCTTAATATGCACCGGAGTAGGAATATTTAGAGAACAATAAACATTTAATCTAAGCATCTATTTGTCTCAACTGAGTTTGATCCAGGGGAGGCGAAGAGAAGAGGTCGCAACAGTTGATAATTGAGTTTCATTTGGACTTGGTTTAGTTTTACATAGTTTGCGTGGAGCAGAAACAACCAGAGACTTGCTTTGTTTTTTTTTGTGTTGTTTCTTGACGATGGGGCCTATCTGAGAAGTACGTGGATGAGTATTTTCTGTGGTTGGAGAAGTAAGTTGGGAAGGGTTGCTTAATGCAAGCGAACTGTGGCAGAAACTGAGTTGTTTTGTGTATTAAGATGGGGAGGGCCATGGATTCCCTCATGGCTTGGGTCATTTCTAGAAAGAATGTTAAATTTGGGTTGGATTTCTATAGAGCTGTAGTTTGGGCTCAGATTCCAACTTTATTTAGGGTAAATTACATATTTATTCTTTACCTATTCCCTGTTTCTATTCTGGTCATCTAATTATAATTTTTTGACAAAATTATTCTTAATTGACTACTGATTTTTTTTGTTATTGTCCTTCTCATTTTTAAGCTTTCATCCTATTTATTTCAAACCGACATACATTACACATCTAATTTTGATTATTTTTTTGGATAAATGGTTAAAATTTTATTCATCCAAAAGAAATCTCATAAGAAAACTAACAAACAACATAAACCGGATGAATCTGTGTAAGTTTGCAACCAAGAAGCTTTAAATAAATATCATACTTAATTTTATGCGCAATATAAGAGAAGTTCTTTGAGGATCCACCATACACACACTTATTTTGTTCCTACCAAACATAATAAAGAAAACCACACCAACACAAAAATATAAATTTAAGCACTTGTTTGTCGATCAAACCTTAGAACAAAATCAATACAAGTGTATTATAAAAAAAACATAGGTATGAGTGTGTTTCTTTTCTACAACAAGAATCCGTCAGCCATAAAATAGAGGCAAGAGAACTTATCTCCCTAATCTAAACAAACAGATAAAAAAAACTCATAAAGATAATAACATTCCTATAAAAGAATATTAACCTAACAATCAGAGGCCAAATACTGCATTAATTCACCTTTACGCATCCTCTGTATCATTCGAAGTTGACCTTGCAGAGAAGAACTTGCAATGGTATTCAACAGCCATTGATACCAGCTGAAATCAATTTGTTTGTATTTCTCATGTCGATATCTTGGGATAAGGTTATCGCTATAACTTACTTAATCCTTGCAGCTTGGAAATAAGTCCTTCTGTTTTAGCCTTTTCGCGTCGATGGTAACTTCTGTTTAATCCTTTGGTTTAATCAGTGACTCCAGGAAAACCATCAAGGCTATCAAAAGTGGGAAATGAAACAAATCATAATTTGTGCCTGTTTTGATAAGGTTGCTTTCCGCACCGTTTCAAAACATACATGCAACCAACCGCAATGAATAATCCAACTGCAGCAAAAGCTATCATTGTTGAGTTCTCAATGGTCCTGTAATAGCCTCTCTGCAACATAAAGAACTTGGCTAGTAAGTTCATCAGAAAAAAAAATAGTATCATATATCATAAGTCATAACTCCAAATTTTCCCACAAGATTTATTGGGGAGATGTCCAAGCTCGTTTTCCTAGCCCCCAAGCATAGGCACCAGGGAAAACACAACGCCTACGTCATTCCTAGACAATTTAAGACAGCAGCAGATGAAAGCAGGCTGGAGCGGTGTATTTTGTTTCATGCTGCCATTCCCCATCCACACACACCTCACCACCACCAAAACAAAAACATACATGCATGTATGCATGCAGATGAGCATGGAATAAAATAGTAAAGGACACACCTGCATTAAAAGAAACAAAATTGCTGCATTTGCAGGAGCCAGAGAAAGGCTTATCATTCCTCCACGCAACTCATTTGGCACATACCAATAAATGTGATCAAAGCAGAGTATTAAAACTAATTTCTACAAACAAAAGGCACTAAGCAAGAAGTTACTTTTATAACATGATAAAAGAACATTTGTCATACATGGTCCTCAATCTTGCAAGTGACGGCAGAATTAGGCCAATGCAGGCATGGAATAAAGAAAATTGGCTCACCAGAACTCCAATGTCCTGCAATCCAGACCACAAGAACACTGAAGCCATGGGTGGAATAAATACTGGGTGCCTGATTTATAAATTTACAAATAATTACAGAGGGGCAGCACAAACATACTGATAATCATAAGCTATAATTGACAAAAGAAGAGCCTTTGTGACAAATGCATACATTAAGCAATCCTCGGTATGAAACGAGGCATCAATAAGCCAGGGAAACACTGTGCTTCCTAACATCCTTGCCCCCAGCATGCATGGATATATCAACCCTAGATACACTTCTCGACCATCAGCCTAACTCATATAAAAATCACCTTCAAACATTATACTTCAAAGAAATCAAGCTTCCAAGATGACAATTTGGGAATCTAAAGGGAAGAAATACAAAAACTGAGTTCTAATCATACGTTGTTGTGAAGAACAGATATGACCTTACCACCAGTGTTGGGGCCCAAAGAATCCAGAAAACTGCAATGGAGAAATGAAGGCAAGCTTGTGTACATGCTAGTAGCCATATCCTTCTATCTGAGGAAGACAACACTTAATAGAAATTGATCCTCTTTTGGTAAGAGATAAAAACTAAGAGTCAAAGGTAGGGTTTTCTGCAAAACCCAATCATCAACAAATGTAGAACTCATATTAGTTAAGAGACTCGAGACAAATAAAAGGAACTTAAAGGAGAGGGAACTTCAAGAAAAACTCAAATCTACCTTAAATGGTTACATGTATTTGATGATGTGACACTCATCTATACTTAGAAGTTATAACTTTGTGTTCAGTTACAAATAGGCTAGATGCTGAGATTGTCATTTTTTTAAGTTCTACCTCTATGAGTTTGCTTCCATGGATCAGCCCAGAGAATTAATGAAACTACAAATTGCTTACCACCAAGAATATATGCATAAAAGGACACCCGGTAATCCTTAAACATCATTGTCTTTGGAGTTCCATCATGATCTCTGGACATACAGATGATACCCACTATCGCAAGAAAGGCGACTGCAAGGAAGGAGATCCGATCCCTTTCTCCAAATTACCACCCACCATCCAATTACCAATCACCTGACTTCCAATCAAAGATGCAGACTCGAAAAAAATCATCAGCCAAAATGTTTCATTCAAAATATCTTGCCTATGACCCATCTGCAAAGGAAAAATGAAAATTTCACATACCATCATGTTCAAAATTCTTTTTTTCCTAGCAAGAAAGAACCAAATCTTTGAGCCAACCTCGTCATGTTCAATAACAGCCCATGTCTCGAAACTGAAGGTAAATATTGATGTTATCAAAGACAAACAAACATTCGCTATCCAAAAGCTAGGACTTGATGCAATCATCTTCCATATCCAAACAATGAGGTGCAAGGTAAAAAACACCAAACAAATTTTCTTTCGACCTCCACATAATGATAAATAAATAAAAGTATCAAATTCACAAATTATACAACCCTTAATTAATCCGTAAAAAACATTGGCATTAAAGTGATTAAATACAAATGGAAATGTTTAGATTTACTCACATTAAATCGGAGACATGACCTAAGAAGCTACCAACGAAAAGAGCAGCTCCAAATCCAATAAGCAAAACGTCGTCGTATCTTCCTTGCTTATTCCATGGTAAACCAGCTCAAACTCTCCGTACACCGACCATAATCCTTCCAACACTAAAAATACGAAGACGTAGGGATCAGATAAACTATTTTTTGCTTTAAATTAAAGACACGAAATTTAAAAGAAAAACAAAGTTTGAAGTTTTTATAATGTACCTGAAGCGAGGGAATAAATGAGGAGAAAGTAAAGTTGGAAACGAAGAGAAGGGGAGGAGGCGGCGGGTGGGTGGTCGGAGAAAGGAGGAGACTTGGTAGGGGCGTGTTTGGAGATATAGAAAGGGAAGAGAGAAAGTGAGAGGAAACAAGAAATGAAAATGAAAACGAAGACGGAGGAACTCGGTTCCCAAACGGAGGTTTCGATTACGATCCCCATTTCGATCTCAGACGGAAAAAGCCCTAGATCGGATCGGAGATTAAAGATTAGGGAGGAGATGGAAAGTTACGCATCTGAGAAGTGATAACGGAAAGAACTAGAATTCGTTTATGGAGTTTGAACTCGCGCCGCTTTACATTTTTTGAAAATTTTATAAAAATGATTTGTTTTTATAATTTTTAGACATTAATTGATTTTTTTATAAATATCTCTAAAAAGAAATCACTTTTCAAGTAAAATAAAAAAATTATATGGTATTTTCAAATTTTTTCATTTCATGAAATATGAATTTTAAGTGATAGAAAATTAAAATAATTCAATTCAAATAGAACCAAGCTCGAAAGGTGTTGAACTCGACTCAATTCCTTAAAATTTTGAATCGAGTTTGAGATCTAATAGTTTTTATCGAACCTGAGAGATATGAACTCAATTCGGTTAATTAACAACTTGAGTCAAGTTAGAGTTTGATTTCAGTCAAGTGTTGATCGATTTTTGATCGTGTTGGACTCGAATAACTCATCATTTGTCATGTTTCATTTAAAGCTCTATCAAGCAAAAACTTTTACATATAAGTTGTGTAAACTCAAGCTTGTTAATTTAAGATATAGGGTATTAATTTATGGTTTTGAGGATTAGGTTGTTGGATTTAGAATTTAGGGTTTAGGGTCTATTTGTTTGCTTGTAAAACATTTTACGGAAATGATTTTACAGGTTTTCAAGTGTTTGGTTCAGTGAATGTAAATGGTCAAAAAAATGGTTTTACGGTCAATAAAAAATAGCGTGTTTTTCCGGAAAGTGACTTCCTCTTTTTTTTTTGTGAGTCATTTTCTACAAAAGGAAGGGCTGTTTAAGTTTTTTCATGGGTATTATGATAGTGTTTTTTTTTTTTTATAATTTGTGTTATTTGTGCCTTTTACTTTAGTATTGATTCTTATTTTCATAAGTCACTTTATTTTAGTATTGTTTAGGTTTCTTCAATAAATTTTTTTCAATAGTTTTTTGAGATGTTTGTGAGTTTTTTCCTCATTGATTTTTTTTAATTTTAATTGTTTCATTAAAAATATGTTTTAAAAATTATTTTTAATAAAATTTATCAAACAGTGAAAAATGATTTACACATTTTCATCCAAACACTTGAAAATAGTTTCTGTAATTAATTTTCTAAAGTATGTAATTCATTTTTCAAAATTCATTTTTCAAAATTCATTTTTCGGAAAACAGTTTTCAATAAAACAAACAGACCCTTAAATTTTAAAATTTAGACTTATGTTTATAATTTATATTTTAGGATTTTAAGGGCAAAATTATATTAAAAACCCCTTTTTATTATTTAAATATAAAAATATACCCCTCCTAACTTCAATGACAAATCTATACCCCTGTCAGGACACGTATGAAGAAGTCGCGTCCTGCACAGAGCGATTCCAGGAATCGCTCTGTGCAGGACGCGACTTCCGGCTGATTTGGCATTCCTTGCCACATAAGCCGTTAATTATAATGGGGATAAGAAATTGCTCTGTGCACAGAGCGATTTCACTGTGCTTGGAAGCGTAAAAGCCTAGGGTTCAAGACATAATAGCTAACTCGCGGTACGGCTGCGAGATAAACTGAAAAAAAAATAATATTTATATTAAAATAAATTAAAACATTTTTAAATTTAATAATTGGATTAAAATATAAAAAATAACAACAGAATTACCTCCTCCTCCCTATCTATCAGTAATCGGAAATCTCGCTGGGTTTCCGACAATCCAGAATGCGACAATGGATGACACCACCTACCATTAATAAAATAAAATTATAATTAAAAAATTATAAACAATAATTTTAAAAAAAAATTAAAAATATTAAACATAATAAAATATTACCTCCGAGCTAGTGGAAACTCATATGCACGTCACGTAACTAAAGAAGCTTGTAGAAAAGGCATACGATACCATGCCCAAGACTGAAGTAATATTAAAAAGCCTCCTATGACTTGTTTCCGGGGATCAACATTCGTACACAGCTCTCGATATAAAAATGCAAGAACAGCCGATCCCCAACTAAGAGCGCCGGAATCCGAAAAGCTACGTAAATGGTGTAACCACACCAAATGCACTTTATTGTGGGTTTTGTCCGGCATCAAAATCCCGCCAATTATGCGCAAAATATGTGCGCGAGCATAAAACTATAAATTCATAAAATTAATATAAAAAAATTATAAAAAATTAAATTAATTAAAAAAATAATAAAAATATTAGTTATCTGCTTTGTTTCTTCCAAAGCATCATCGGGTAAATCAGAAAACTCTTCGACCAACCATTTCAACAATATTTTCCCGCCAGACAACTTATCGGGAATACGTCCAAGATATTGCAGACAAAGATTTTCCCAATCGTCTTCCGCAATACCCGTTATAACGGGGCCATCAATACGTAACCCAAGTTGAAAAGAGACGTCTTGTAAGGTAATAGTTGTCTCACCAGACGGAAGATGAAATGTATGGGTCTCCGGCCTCCACCTTTCAAGCATAGCATTAATCAAGTACGGATCTACTTTAGTCCCAACGATAATAAGACTTACATATCCGAACCCGGCCTTGATCAAATAAGGCATTATAGCCGGATGCGGCGCTTCCATAATACGATGATGGTAATAGGTTAGAACCCTGTCATAGCCCTTCAAAAAAAATATAAATAAATTACTAAATAAAAAAAATTTAAAAATAATAAAATTAAAAAATTAAAATTAATAATACAAAAAAATCAAAAAAAATTACCTCATTATAACGCCAGAAATCGAAACAGTGATTCCCGTCTAATCTGCATAAACCCGACATATTCTCGAAGAATTTTGAGACAAATAACTAAACAAACAATTTCGAAGGAAGAAAAACAATGAAATTTGTATGAAACGCGACTTCGGGATGAAATGGAAGGTTGTAGGGCCGGCTATTTATAGGGAGGTCGCGCCCCTCGGGGAGCGACACCACAGGGAAATCACTCTGTGGCAAAGAATGCCAAATCAGCCGGAAGTCGCGTCCTGCACAGAGCGATTCCTGGAATCGCTCTGTGCAGGACGCGACTTCTTCATACGTGTCCTGACAGGGGTATAGATTTGCCATTGAAGTTAGGAGGAGTATATTTTTATATTTAAATAATAAAAAGGGGTTTTTAATATAATTTTGCCGATTTTAAGTTTAAAATTTTAGATTTTAGATTATAAAGTTAATATATTATATTTTCGAATAGCTCATGAGCGTTTTAAGTCGGGTATCAAGTAGTTCGATTCGACTCATTAAGAACTCAAACCAAATTCGAGCTCGAGTCCAGTTCAATCAAATCAAGATTTAACTAACATTTGACCAAGTCAAGTTTGAGTAAATTGCATCTACTCTCACTTATTGAAGAGTTGTATCCTTGAATGCATATTCATATATCAAACAGAATATTTTAAGAAATATGAAAACTAGAATATTTTAATAAAAATAAAAAATGAGTAGCCGTAACATGAGAAAATTATAAGAAAACAACACCATCAAGAATCAAGGAAAAGGGATTCTCAATCCCAAAATCAACCACAAAGCTGAAAGCTGAACAAATGCAATGACTGAAAGCAGAAAGCTGTAACATATATATATGTACATGCATAACTAAGCAGAAGCCCCTAATTATCTTGATCCAAACTCCTCCATTATCCATGGTTTCTTGTAGTTGTGACTGAGATTATCACAGCAGCTTGATGAAGATCAAACCGACAACAGAAAAGAACAATCCTACTGCTCGTCTGCGATTCGTGCACACTAGTTGGTGTTAAAAGGACCTGAATGATAGCAACTAGAAGAGCAGATCAAACCCCAACAAACTGTAACTCAGAGAATTTTTATATCAATTTTCTATAAGATGTCAAACCACTATAATGGTTGCATGATCAGAAAGTATTGACATTTGACAGTCATTAGGTTTCCTCAAAACTTCCAAATTTGATGCATTTTCTTAGAATATGTTGTAAAATTTTGTTGTGTCAACAAGTTTAAAGCATATCAAATATGTCGGCATATCTCGGAGAATCACCATTATCAAAGCTTTATATTCACAAACTGAGGGATGATTCAACTTTAACAAATTGCCCTATGTTGTTTCGTTGTGTACCGGAAATTAAGATAAACATATATCAACATGAACCATTCACTGAAATTCCTCTATACTACAAAGATGGCTAGACTACAAAGAAATTGAAACTGAACATTCAAAACAAAACAGCAATATGCCATGGAAATACCTTATTCATGGAGTGTATAATACAGCAGACTTTATCCCATCAGAGCTTTGAATGTGTGCTGTTAACTCATTAGAAGTCCTGTAAGAGTTGTCACAATTGAAAATAAGCAAAGCAGCAAAAGAGAATTTAAGGGACCATTTGGATTCAAAAAGGCCTTCGTTTAGTGAAGTTGGGGCACCGGTTTGCCCCAACTGTGCTGATATATGTGTTCGAGATGCATGGAGCCTAAGGATTCTTGTCCTTATTCAATCCTAGATTGGAAGTACTTTGTGCTATTACCTGCAATCCACATCTATAGCTTTGGCATCTGCAGAATCCTGTTTACCATTCCCCTACAACATCAAAACAAGCAAGAAACATGAATAAACGAGCCAGTGTTCACTTTAAGTGATCAGAAAACCACAGGATGTGGGAGCAAGCTTTACACAAATATCATCTTGAACAAAACCAGGGATGCTACTTGAAACAAGGGTGATATACAGCTCCATGGCTGCTTCTGGACTCATGCTCCCGAGTCGTTTCCAGGCATTCCTGTAATGAAAGATATCAGTTTCAGTAATCATCGACGAAGAGGAAAGGATCTAAATTGAACCAACAAAGCCATTGGGAATCATTTAATCAGTTTCAATCCATTCCTTTCAGTGATTATTTTCCTTATCAATAGGCTTTTGTTGTTTGCTTTCACTCATCATCAAGTCAATTCTATTCATTAATCTTCAGCAAATTTCTATCTCTAAGGTTCTTAATCAGATAAAGTAACACATTAACATGTGGATCACACAGAGATTAGAATCACTAGATCTCAAATGAGGCAACACCCAGAATTTCAACACTAAAGATCAAGAGTTTTCTTCTCCAAATTCAATAGAAAATACAAAAATTGAAACCCAAATTCAGAGGGGAATTTTTACCAGTTTGCACGCGCAGATAACTTCAAAGCTATTGGCTGAGGCTCATAGCAAGGCCCTTCAGTGGCAACCTTGTGAAGTCCATACAATTGCATCTTTAAATCATTGCCAAGCTTGAAATCATTATCAGCATTACTTTTATACTCCAAAAAACACACTGCTTTACCAAAATCTTTCTCCAATTCAGTTCTTTCGATTCCCTCCCAATCATCATCATCATCATCAGATAACCCCTCCATCAAGCAATCTTTCCCATCCTGTTTTTCACACTCCAAAACCTCAATCTCTTCTTCATCATCTTCAGCCAATTCAATCTCAGTTGTTTCACTGACAAAATTCTCTTCTCCTTCAATACTTCCTTCGTTTACTTCTCCTGATCCTTCACTACCATCCAAAATCTCTTCATGGGTATCAATTTCTTCCACAGATACACCAAAAGCTTCAATTTTAACAGCTTCTGAAACAAACCCAATTCCCTTTTCACATTCAAAAACAGTTTTTTCAAATTCAGTTGTGATTTCCATATACGATCTCGACAAAATCTCGAGATGTTGATCAATGGTCCACGAAAAAGAAAGAAGCTTATCGATAATGAAGTAATAAAAGAAAAAGAAACAGTAAACAATAATTCGAGAACAATCTCCATGGAGAAAGAGATTGAAATAGCTTTTGTTGATTGAGAAATAGTATAAGAATGGATTGTAGAAGATTGATTATTTAGAAGCAGAGCAAAGTATCTTCTGGGTATAAGGGACTGTCGGTTCATGAGAATTTTGTAAGGGAACAGTTTGAAGCATAAAGAGGGAAAGCTAGTTTGAAAAGGACTCTTCCGCTAACTATGGTATCACTATCTAGCGCCAACTCCCTTTTTTTTAATGGATAGGATACGAAAATATTTGTTTATATGGATGAGTTTATATGGATTGAGTTAAATTAAAAAATTGAATTATTTAAGTTGACGAAATTAATTTTATATTTGATTTTTATTTTTTTATTTTTTAAATTGAGTCGAATTAAATAAATTTGAATCGAGTTTTCGAGTTATAAATTTAATTATAATTATTTATTATGTTATAGTATGATTTGTTTGTAATTTAAACAATTTTCACTAGTCATATAAAATATACATATATATTTCTTTGTAGTTTTTCATATGTGATAATTTTTTTTTTATATTTATATATATATATTGATATATATCATAAAAATTTAAGGACTCATCTCAAACTTAAAAATAAATTTTTTAATTACTAAAAAATTTTAACTTATTCGAGTTATTCAAATTTCTATTTTGCATCTCAAACTTTATTTGAAATTTTTTGAATTAATTCGAGTTTATAAAATTCGAGTTGAGTCAAGACGAGTCAAATATTTTCATTTTAAGTCAAATCGAGTTATTTAATTTTTTTAAATTAATTTGAGTTTTGTTCACCTTTATTTTTTATACATTTTTTAAATTTTTTAATAATATATATTTTATAAATAAAATGATTATTTTATCTTAATATCAATCGAGAGTTTTTTTTTTATTTAACTATTATCACTCGATTTAGATATTATTGTTCTGTGAACGATAGTATCATGTGGTAGTTTTAATTTTAAATAATTTTTAATGATTTTTTAGAAGTTATTAATTTTTTAATTTTTAAATAAAATATTTTTTTTCATAAAACGCCAAGACACACAAATGACCCAAGTCTAAAGTATCTGGCAGGGGTGTTTAAAAAAAATTGATCCGGTTGATTCGATTCGATTATTTATTGATCTGATCCGATTTTTATTTTTGGACCGAATATCCAATCCGATTTTAAGTTTTTTGGATCAAATACGGATCACAATATTTTAAGTTTCGGATTATCTAAAAATTCAAATTTATTTAACAATTTAGTGTTTGTTATTTTCAAAAAAAAAAAAAAACTTTTATAAATGTGATTCTTATTGTATTTAGAAATTTGTTGTTTATTATCTTCGAAATTTTAAAATTTTCATAAATAAAACCTTTAAATTTAAAAAAATTAGTTTAATCAAATTATAATTTTGGATAATTAAATATCCAAAATCCAATCCGAATATTCGATATCCGAATATACGGATATCCGCTTTTTTCGGATTGGATACGGATCATTATATCATCGATCCGAAAACTCGAATATCTGAAAAAATCATATCGGATCCGATCCGATATCCGACAATGAACACCCCTAGTATCTGGAGGAAGCGATAATGAATGTTTTTTTTTTTAATTAGGCGCTTTAAATATTTATTTTATTAAAATAGATGTTTAAAGTATTTTCTGACTGAAATATGTGTTTAAATTTTAATTTGTGTCTTATTTCAAGGTCAAGTGAGGCATCTGGGTACCTATTTCAGTCGAAAATAAAATTTTAGACATATTTTAATCCAAAAAAATATTTTAGACATCTATTTTATAAAATAATTATTAAATATCTATTTCATCCAAAAATATTTTAGACACCTAAAATGAGACATATTTTAGACACTTATTTTGTATCTAAGTCTTTTTTTTATTTAAAATTTTGATTTTTATTGAATCAAATCCGAAAAAAGAAATGAACAATTATTTTTTACACATGCATTGTAATTTTTTACGCACTTAATTAATTTAATGTTAAAACTTAAAATTAAAATCTATAATCATAAATCTTTAAATATTAAATTATAAATTATAAATACAAAATATCAAACTTTAAATTTGAATTATAAACGTTAAACTATATATATTTCAACCTAAATATTTAAACTATAAACCATAAAACATAAACTAAAAATTTAAAATTTTAAAATAATCCGATTATAAAAATTAAATTTTTTATCGATGCACAAGATAATAATCTAAAAGTATATATCATTCGAAATACGTTAAACTATTAAATTAAATGTAATTTTTTTTAATAATGAATTAGTAATCGTACCCAGATTATTATCAAGTCTAATCATCAGCAATCACATAACATTGCATGAGACTTTCAAGCCGTATTAGAGTAATAAATTCCGAAAAGAACTGAAAATTTGCATTTGTTTTTCTTAAGGAATTAGAAAATGGTTCGGTTAATGTAATATATAAAAAAATTATATCATACCCGTATTTTATTCAAATATTAATACGTATAATAAAGTTATAATAAATAGTTGATAAAAATAATTAGTTTAGGAAATAAATCATACATTAATGAGAATATACATTACATACAATTAGGGGTGAGTATTCGATCGAGTCGAGTTAAAAAATTTCGAGTTATTCGAGTTGACGAGTCATATTTTACAACTCAAACTTTATTTGAAATTTTTTCGATTCGATTCGAGTTTAAGAAATTTGAGTTGAGTCGAATCGAGTCAAGTTTTCGAGTTCCTATAAATATTTAATTGTAATTATTTATCAAGTCATAGTATGATTTGATTTTAAATTAAACAACTTTCTCTAATCACATAAGATATGATTATATACATTTTTTTCATATGTAGCAATATTTCTTTATATTTTTATATATCAATATATATATATATATCATAAAAAATTGAGAGATTCGTCTTAAACTTAAAAATTAATCCTTTAATTACTAAAAATTTCGAATTATTTGAATTTTCATTTTACAACTCGAACTTTATTTGAAATTTTTTCGATTGGAGTCGAGTCTATAAAATTTCGAGTTGAGTCAAAACGAATCGAATATTTTCGCCTCGAGTCGAATCAAGTTATTCGATATTTTCGAGTCAAGTTTTGCTCAACCTACATATAATCACTCATTTTAGTGTAGTAAACAAATCTCACATTTATAGAAAATGTCCATACATATAATAATTCACTTTAGTGTAGGAAATAAATTTCTATTGATAGGAAACCTCACATTCTCTTACACAAATGTATATAAAAGGGAGGAGAAATTATTACATGAACTCGTTCCACCACCTAGGATATGGTCCCTAACCAATTAAATTAAGACACATCATATATTTTTTCCATATCATATCTACACATAAGCATTGTCCAAATCATTTAACTTAATGTCTTTGATTTAAAAAAAAGAAAAAAAATATTACCAAAGATTTCTTGTGCCATCTTTCTCTTTGTTCTTTAAAATTTTTTCTTAATTAATTTTTCTCTTTTTTATAGATTTGAGGTTTAGGGTTTATGATTTAGGGTTTAGGGTTAGGGTTTATGTTTAATGTTTAGTGTTTAAATTTAGGTTTAAGATTTAGGATTAGGGTTTAAGGGCTAGGGTTTAGGGTTATGGGTTATGGTTTAGGTTTAGGGTTAAGGTTCATGTTTAAGAGTTATGTTTTAGGGTTTAAAGGTTAGGGTAAGAGGTTAGGGTTTAAGAAAAATAATTAAAAAAAGTTGAACAATAACGAGGAAGACAACATAAAAAATCTTTAGTAATATTTTTTCTGTTTTTAAATCAAAGGCATTAAAGTGGATGACTTGGATGATGTTTATGTGTGAATATGATATGAAAAAAATATATGATGTGCCTTAATAATTAAAAAAAGTTATGTGGAACGGGTTCATAAAATAATTTCTCAAAAGGGAGGGGTGTCTACTTAAAAAGGAACCAAAAAAAATGATGGTAACCTTGGAGCAAATAAAAAAAAATTATGCTTGGCTCTATAATGTCAAACTTTGTAAGTCCATCACTTTCCCTTTCTTCTTTATAATATTTGTTTAGGCTTTTTTAGGCATTAGAATTTGTAATTAAAATATTTTACTCATTTAATACTTGTCATAGAACTTTTAGTTTAATAAAATTTAATTTGGTTCTATATGTTTTTGTTTTATGTCTTAATTATTTAATTTATTTGTTTGCTTTTATTGTTTGATTTGAAATTCATGTATTATATTTGTTTAGGAGAACTTAATTTACATAGTTAAATTAGATTAGAATTTTTTTAGAGTTAGTAACTCTAATTAAATAATTTAATAGGGAGTAAATTATAATAAATAAATGAGTATTAAATAAATACCTAGATATACTAAGTTGATTGATTTTTCATTATACTGAGACGTTAACCAATAGTGTATTTTGGTATTACATTTAATATATCATTTTTACTTAAAAAAGGATAAATAATATAGGATTAGTATAAAATAAAAATGAATTATCTAAATAATTAGAAAAATAATTTGTAATATTATTAATTTTTCTATGTGTTTAGATGATAGTGTCCAATTGTTTTGGTGTTATCATAATACCCTTTTGGAGATTAATAATATTTTAAGGCTTTAATTATTTAATTAATGGAGCCTAATTAGGTAGAACTTAAAATTTATCAGATAATAACTTGTTATGCATTTAAACCTTGTAGGGTAGAATATTTCTTTAAAATACGATTTAAAAGTTCTTAAAGTAACTGGACGTTTTAATCAAGCTCGTATTTACAAGAAATTTATTTTCTTACCCCAAAAGGATATCCTCGTTCAAACGGAATTCCTTTGACAATGAAAGACTATTTTTCTTAGCATTAAGAACAAGCTACAGTGAAACCTCTATAAATTAATACTCTTTAAATTAATAAACTCTATTAAATAATAAATTTGTGAAGAGTGATGTTGAATCATCTTCAACTTCATCATTAGTAGAACTTTCTAACAATATTAACCACAATTTTCTCTAAACAATAATTGAAATATTATGTATAATTTACAATTTTTTGCACACAATATCTTTATCAAAGTTATATTTGTTGAATTGAGAATTTTTACAATAACTATGCATTATTACAATAACTAGTAACCTTTAAAAAGAGCTTAATTGTGAGCCTTGACATCTTTATGCATTATTACAATAACTAGTAACCTTTTTCTTAATAGGATCGAGGATCTTGATTATGAGTTTTTCTAACGTGAGATATCTTAAAATAAGACTAACAAAGGCTTAATCGAAATTATTATAATTTTTATAAGAATTTTTGTATCGATTTTTTAATATATACAAAAATTCTTAAATTTTTTATAAGAAATTCGGTACATACTAAAATTTTACATTTTTAAAATTTTAAACTTTTATAATAAATTTGGTATATATCAAAATTCTTAATCTTTTTATAAAAAATTCGATATATACTAAAAATCAATACTAATATTCTTATACTATTTATAAAAATTTCAGTTACACCTTATTTTAGTCTCATTTTATGGTCACTCACCACCTTAAAACTTCCCACGATTATACAACACTCATTGTTATTGACATTAATATTGTAACGACCCGGGTTCTCGGTTTAGTGTGTCGGGTTAACCCGAGGGTTGGACTTCGGTTTTGGTCCCCGAGTTTGTGTAGTTTGGGCCTTGTTGGGCCATAGGCTTGTTGGGTTTTAAGTTAGGCCTTGTTGTGAGGACATTTTAGTAAATGTCTAAATGAAAGACAAAGAGGGTTTTGGGGGAGTTATTTCTTTGCAGTAGAGTGATATCATCCTCCCTTTTCTTCTTTCTTCTTCATCTCGGTGGTAAGAAAAAGGGAAGAACAAAAGGTAAGATTTTTTAAGGTTTTGAGTTGGAATCTCGTTTTTGGGTTTGTAGTGGAGTTGTAGAGGTGGTTGTGATCTTTAAAACAAGGTAAGAAAGTGAGGGTTTGGTGGAGATGAAGGTTTTGTTGGGGGTTTAGAGTATAATCCGGGAATGAGGTTTTAAGGGTTTGAATCTCAGTTTCTTGGATCTTTGATGTTCTGAGAATCTTCCTAAGTGTTGTCTAATGCTTAGTTTAACATCTCTTATAGAGAAGGAAGTTGGAGAACCTTCTACAAGTCTTGGAAAGAAGAAAGCTTGAAGAGGAGTGAGTTCGGGTTTTGGTTGCTGTGTTGCTTAAGGTTGGTACTCCCAACTCTTCCTTTCATCATTCATTCATGGTAGAACGCATAGCATGTAGAGAATCATGTATGAATGCTTGGTTTACATGTATGAGGTCATTAATGGTGAATTTCGGTTTAGAGTACAATCCGGGAATGAGGTTTTAAGGGTTTGAATCTCAGTTTCTTGGATCTTTGATGTTCTGAGAATCTTCCTAAGTGTTGTATAATGCTTAGTTTAACATCTCTTGTAGAGAAGGAAGTTGGAGAACCTTCTACAAGTCTTGGAAAGAAGAAAGCTTGAAGAGGAGTGAGTTCGGGTTTTGGTTGCTGTGTTGCTTAAGGCTGGTACTCCCAACTCTTCCTTTCATTATTCATTCATGGTAGAATGCATAGCATGTAGAGAATCATGAATGAATGCTTGGTTTACATTTATGAGGTCATTAATGGTGAATTTCGGATTTGTGAGTTATGAATTGAAATTGATGTTAAAAAACTCTAATCATCTCTAGAAATGAATAGGAACACTTTAGGATTGATTGGCTTGAGTTTGGGAATGAACCTTGAAAAATATCAAGTGAAACCTGTAGTTTCGTGCAGGGGGTATCGATACACGCGCTACCGGTATCGATACCCCTGAGAGAAAATAAGCTGAAGAAGATGGGGTATCGATACAGGTATCGATACCAAGCCCTCCAGTGGCATAATGGCATCGATACCGATATCGAACCCAATAATCCCCCTTTTCGTTGACTTTGAAAATGGTCAAAGGGTATCGATACCAGTATCGATACTCATGTTCGATGCCTTCTTTGGGTGGGTATCGAGGCAGGGTGGTTCGATACCCCACATAAGGGTATCGATACCCCTGCGAGAACTCGACAAGTTTGGTATTGTTTGAGGTTCGATAAGAGAATTAAGAGTCCAAATGAATCCTATAAATGATGAAACGAATTGTTAAAACGAGTTTGATGATATCAAACCCCGAACGACTAAATTATGTTAAGTCTTGACATGTTTTGATGTGAGGATCCTAGGTGGATCATTTGTGTGTATCGAGTCTTTGTGTGATGGAAATCCGGATATCCAAAAGTGTTGCAACACGTCGAAGGCCATCCGATGTAACATTCTAGGTGATGATTTTGAAGACCATTCCGAATGCAGGATCCCGGTGCTGTGTGGACGCAGGCCTCATTCGACGATACTCGATGTGAAATTTCGAGTATGGGATTTGGAGGATCCCGATTGATAAGTGCTCAAAAGATCATTATTTTATACACCTTTCAAGGGTAATAAGCACTTATCTCACACTTACTTGGACTGATGCATGCGCTTAATATGCAATATTCGGATATTCTGCTAGTATAACTCATAAAGCTAATATTTACAGAAAAATGCAGAATTTACGATATCTTCTATACATGCAGGAACAAGTACTGCCGAGGTAGGGTTGAGGCCGAGGCAGAAGCTGGGTCGCGGCAGCAACTGAATCTCCAGCATCAATACTGTAGGCGATTGGAAGATAAAAATACATTGGACGATTCTGGACATGCAGCACATGGATCGAAGCTGGCTAGCACGAGGAAAGCCCAAGTCAAAGTCCACAAGGGAAAAGCCGCCTAGTTGAAATAAACGTGGAAATATTTGATTTATGGGAATAATTGTAATCCTACTCCAAGTAGTATTCCTACTTAGGAAAGGTTTGCCCTAGACCTAGACTATATATACCATAGCCGTCCAATGTATTAGGAGAGGCGAATTAGAGAGAGTTCAACCCTAAGAATTATTGTGTTCTTTCTCCCATCATGTTCTAAGCTTTCTTAGGGTTAGGTGAAGGTTGTCGAGTACTTGTGAGAGGAGATTGTACTTTGTTTCCCGTTTCAATGCAATAAAACATTAAGATTTGCTTACTCTTTGTCATTCTTTGTTCTTGCATCCAAGCCCGGGAGGGAAGTTTGTGAGTAATCCATTTATCTAGACTCGGGAGAGTTAGATTCACGAAAGGAGTAAGTACAGTATTTGAAAAATACTAACTCGGCCTAGGGATAGGTTGGAGTTTCAGCGGCTAAAAGAAGTGTGAGATTGGTTGATAGTTGGAATTGATTCACGCCGGGAGGTATCATCAAGGACTGATTATCAACAGTGTTTTGACTTAGGGATAAGCGGAGCCATCCAAGGACACTTTGCCGAATCTTAGTGAGGTCTACCCAAGAGCAAGGGATTGCCGCGGCAGAAACGCATTGTCGCTGCCGAGGCAGTAATCTGCAGTACTGCCGAGGAAGAGTCATGCAATAGCATTGGACAGAAACAAGTCGATCGATTTCACAGTACAACGCAACTGGATCCTGCCCACTCTCCTCATTTGTTCTCACTACCTTTATTTTGTTTTTATTAGTTTACTCAAACATCCTTCCTACTTATGTTTTTACTTTATTTCTTTTACAGGACAAGAATATCAAAGAAGACATTAACTATACCAATCCCTGTGGAGACGATAATCCAATAAATACTTATCACTTATTACTTGCGATGTGTACACTGCACAATTTGCGCTATTTATACACGCACCAAGTTTTTGGCGTCGTTGTCGGGGATTGACAACTAAATTTTGTTTTCTTTATTTTCTTGCTTTTAGTTATTTTTACTAACATATTTTCTTTTTATTTTTCTTTAAAAAAATATACTGGTGTGTTTCAAGTTGAAGGACTTTCAAGATGCAAGGAGAAAGAAAGAAATCTATTCGGGAGTTGATGTTGGAAGATATGAATCGAGCTAATCAAGAATTTCCTAGATTAGATGATGATTATCTATGCCAACCAAGAGCAACCCAACAAGTTCATGCCTGGGCAAATTTTTGTTTTAATTGTGGAGATGATCATTTGGTTAACAATTGTCCGTACAGTACTGGAACATATGGCCACATAGAGGACCATAGATGGAACCAACAACAAAATCCTTCATGGTATGATCAAAACGCTCAAAATTTTTTTTACCATGACAATTTTGTTGATGTTACAAATATGCCATGGCAATATAATTTTTTTCAAAAGTATCCAAATTCATTTGAGGAAACATTGAAAGCGTCAATGGCTAGAATTGAAGAATTAATGACAGAGCAATCAAGGTTATTGGATGCACATATAGCTAGATTGGATACACCCTTGAAGGATTCAGACGATCAATTGCAGAGATCCATATATGCCATGGATAACATGACCCAACAATTAATCCATAGGGATATTGAAATCCCAACACTAGAGGAAAAAGAGTGAATTTCGGAACCTCCGAGTCTAGAATATGTTGATGAGAAAGAATGTCAAACATTGGATGAGTCTACAGAAATAATTGTCACGGCAGTGGAGAAGCCTGAACAGGGCAATATCACGACACCATTCAATGAGGCTGATGAGAGTAATGCTATAGAAAATTCTGAGGAGTCTGATTCCCAGGATGTCACATCAGCACTGATACTGAAGAAGGAATCTGAGGATTACTCTCACTCACAGTTGCCTGGGAAATTACATGACGACATGCTCGACCAACAAGATGACGATACCGTGATAATGGAATATGAGAAGGTAATGATTGAACCTTTTGAATTCTTTAAAAACTCATCTCTTCCATTGCAGGTATCTTCCGAGGAGTCAATGTTACAAGATTTGAAGCCATCCCAAATAGGATATGATTATTTGGAAGATGTTATTTTATCTGTGATAATTCCATCTAATATTAGTTCTAAACCAAAGTCTCTACTGATGGAGATTTTTGAGAAGCATAAAGAACAATGTGGGTTGATTCTTGAAGACTTCAAGAAAGATGGTTCTTCATTTGACATACACAGAATTTTGGCAGAGGATTGCCACGACAATTGGCTAGCACAGCAATTGCCTCGACAACAAAGGCTATATACAACCATTATGGAAGTCAACAAGAATGAGGAAATTAAATGGTTGGATATCGATATAATTTTTTCTAACGAGATATTCATGCCTTCAGGAACAATATCAAGTTGGAGGATAGGCGTGGACTACAAAAGGAGACGAACGAAAGACACCTCCACCATGATAGCACAAATGGGAGTATCTGCACCCGTATTAGCCCATATCTTCTTGAGTAGAATTGTCACTCGATGGAGGATGCAGATGGACTATAAGAAATATCGGAAATGACCCTCCATAAGTTTTCTTTATATTCTTACTTTATATTATTTTCTCTTTTATTTTATTTGGTATTTTCATGAATTCTCTTAATTATGGTGTTTAGGAATAATTATCTTCTCATTACTTGAATGATTCTTTCTTTATTGATGTTTATATTTTTAGGTTAGGATAATAAGCAAGAATAAAGGAGAAATAGTTCACAGCAGGAATCCTGCCGAGGCAGAAAATAGTGTCAGAGCCGCCGCAGTCCCAACGGGCAGAACAGTATAACGGTTAGTCTGCCGAGATTCCTGCCGCGGCAGTAAAAGCAATCGACAGTAGCTAATGGCTAGAAAACGGCTAGTGGTTTCAAACGGATACAAGGCCGAGGCCTATATAAGCACCTTCCTTCTCTTGAACTATTCACTCTTGCATTCTTGTTTTCTTTTGAATTTTTGTTAATCTTGCTCTCATCATACTCTTTACCTAGCCTTCTTGAAATTTTCAGAATCTTTCCAAGAAACTCTTCAAAATCCTCAACATTCATCTATGGCATCATACACTCGCTTTGCCCCTGTCGCTATTGAAGACCGATTCAACAGATCGTTCGTTGCTCGGCAGTTATGGGAGGAACAAGGGTTCCAACACTCGGATGAGGAAAACTACGGCATCGAACACTTCTTGTTTGATAAAATTAAATATCAAGATTGGGAGATTTTTTGCCTACAGCCTGCCCAGGCAAATACCACCATAGTGCGAGAATTTTATGCACATGGGCCGAGCAAGGACTCTCTCTACGTCCACTGCCGGGGCAGGCCGATCAAGCTTGATGCTGAGACAATCAACCAATAATATGGCCTCACACCTATCCACGATATCCATGCCGAATTTTTTGAAGAAGTTACAAACGTAGATTACGAGTTGATTAAAGATGACCTTTGCTACAACAACACCCCTTGGGAAATCGGTGCCCATAGAGGATTTGTAGCAAGGCAGAACCTAAAGCTCGAGGCCAAGCTTTGGAATACCTTTGTCAAGAGACGCCTCATCCCCACCTCCCACAACAGCACGGTAGACTGTAGGATATTGGTGCCCATCCAATCAATCATCACCAAAAGGAGCATCAACGTGGGCGAGATCATATTACGCGAAATCTACGAGTGTGGTAACAAGGAAAGAGGATCGTTATATTTCCCTTGTTTAATATCTGGTTTGTGCATTGCTGCAGGTGTACCGGTGGAAGATACGGATGAATACACACCAAATAAGCAAGGATGGACAAGAGACTTCTGCCATAAAATAATGCAGATCACGCAGGCAGAACCATTCCAGGCAACTCCTCAGCAGTTCACTGCCGGCTTCACTGCCGGAGCCTAGTACACAGCAGATATGCCTGGAACTGCCCACACCACTGCCGCAGCAGACCCATACCAGGAGATTCTACAAAGGATGGACGCCATGGACCTTCGTCAACAGAGATACATGGAATATCAACGCGACTTCAACAACACACTTGCACAGATGATGATGCAAAATTTTCCAAGTCAAGGGATGCACTTTCCAGAATTCCCAGCAAACATATTCGTCACAGCAGCACCCTACACAGAGACCACCCAGCTCCAGGGTCGAGGCCATTTTTCCCTTCTCAACATCAAAAACAATTCCATGCGGCTGGCCCATCTAGGGCAGCAGGCTCTGCCGCGACATCTTCAACCAGCAAAAGACCATCAAAGATGAGAGTTGTCTTCAGTACTCCACCACGATCACCCATCCCCATGGGCAGTCTCTCCAGAGAAATAGATGAGTATGTACATCAAAGCTCATCCAATGCCGAGCCAAGCATTCATTATACCGAGGCAATAAACGTTGAAGAGGAAGGAGGGACGAAAATAATGTAGACGGAAGAAATTGCCGGCGAAGAAGAAGGAGAAGAGGTGAATGCTCCTTTACAAAGGACACCACCCACATGAGTTCAACCTCCCCGGAAACCAAAACTACAACAATCACCAGCACAAGGATCAAGGATGAAAGAATCAGTAGGGAGGCCTAGAAAAAATTGTTACCAGCAGCTCTTCGGAGTCCATTTAAATACTAAGCTTTTCCTGCCTTTAATTCTTTAATTCTTCACTTTTGCTGTTAATTTCTTTACCTGCTATATGATTAGAGCATTGAGGACAATACTAGTATCGATACTAGTATCGGTACCCATGTGCGATGCCTTATTTATGTGGGTATCGAGGAAGGATGGTTCGATAACCCACATAAGGGTATCAATACCCCTGCGAGAACTCGACAATTTTAGTATTGTTTGAGGTTCGATAAAAGAATTAAGAGTTTAAATGAATCCTATAAATGATGAAACGAATTGTTAAAACGAGTTTGATGATATTAAACCTCGAACGACTAAATTATGTTAAGTCTTGGCATGTTTTGATGTGAGGATCCTAGGTGGATCATTTGTGTGTATCGAGTCCTTGTCTGATGGAAATCCGGATATCCAAAAGTGTTGCAACACGTCGAAGGCCATCCGATGTAACATTCCTGGTGATGATTTTGAAGACCATTCCGAATGTAGGATCCCAATGCTGTGTGGACGCGGGCCTCATTCGATGATACTCGATGTGACATTCCGAGTATGGTATTTGGAGGATCCCGATATTGTGTGGACGCAGGCCTCAAATTCCGAATGTAGGTTCCCGATGCTGTGTGGATGCAGGCCTCATCCTTGAGTATGGGATCCCGAAGCTGTGTGGACGCGGGCCCTGCTCGTAGTGTAGAATCCTGATGATGTGTGGACGCGGGCCCTGCTCGTAGTGTAGAATCCCGATGATGTGTGGACGCGGGCCTCACTTCCTTGTGTTGTTGTTTTGACATGTATATGATGTGTGCGTCATTATACATTGTTATGCCATGTGTTAGGCAAGCATGCTAGATCATCATATCATGCTCGATATTTATATGTTATGCTTTACTGCTTATGATATGCATGATGTTGGCCGAGTTCGGCGTACCCATTGATCTTTCGTAGCTTAGTGTTCGAAATGTGTTTTCGTGCGTAGGTTAGGTGAAGCCGGATCGTGGAGCAACATCAAGGTTTGGATTTCAGAATCGACCGTGTTGTCAGAGTACATGTATTAGATTTAGTGGGCTAGTACCTTATCGAACCCTATATGTAACTTTTGTTAACTCTGTTTATTATTTGAGTCGAATGTTTTGATGGGTTGTAACATGTTGGAGCTCCAAGTACTTTAAATTATTTTGGGCTTTTTTTTAACTTAATGGATTTATAAAGCATATTTGTACATGAGTTGGTTGTATTTTTGGGCTTTTGAAGTGAAATTTTGAAATACAGGTTTTGGGCCGGAGACCCAATGTGACATCCAGGTCCGGGTGTTACAAATACCCTCGAAAACCTCACCATATTCCCCCTTCCAACTTTCGTAATTATATTTCAATACGGAGATGGTTAGGTAAGTTCGGTTAACAAGATTTAAGACTAGTTTAACATTGCTTTTAGAAGGTGCGGCGAAAAAGTACTTTTAAAAGTTTTCTACTTTTAAATTTTTGGATTTGAGATTTTAAGTGTTTAGTATTGATGTCAAAAAAATGTTTTTAATAAGATAAATAATTATTTTAGATATGGTATTGTAAGTTATATTTATAAATGATACCTATTTTTTTAATGTTATAATATATAAAATATCATAAAAATATAAAAAATATTTTTATTAATAAATATATATTTTTCTAGTAATTGTATGAATTTTATGAAAATATAATAAATTTAAAATATTTTAATTAATATATATAATTTTTAAGTTAAAAATATTTTATTAATTATATCTTTATAAAAATTATAAATTAGAAATAAAACGATAGTAAATTAAGGTTAAATTTATAATTTGATTATCAAAAGCACTTTTTTAACCGTAAAAATTATAAATTTTAGCTTTTGCGTTTGAATTTGATAAACATTTTTCAAACACATTTTTTTCCTCAAAAGCTAATCGTTTAACATTATTTTTTTACCATCAAACTAGCTTTTGAAACCAAAAACTAGTTTTAAAAGCATTGTTAAACGGGACGAAAAAACTTTTCATAATTTAAGCTAATTAAAGAATTAATTACCCCATTGAACTGTGAGGAATATTTGGAGGAGACATTGGGTCAGTTTGTTTCATTGAAAACTGTTTTCAGAAAATGAATTCTGAAAAATAAATTACATCTTCTGAAAAATTAATTACGGAAACTATTTTCAAGTGTTTGGATAAAACTATGTAAATCATATTTTGTTATTTGGTAAATTTTTTTAAAATAAAACTCAAAATTTATTTTTAGTAAATAAACATAATACAAGTTTTATTAAATTTTATCTTTTATTTTTTATTGAGTTAATAAAATTATATTTTACAACATATTTTATTTTTATAAACACATTATGTTAATTGTCTTTATATTTTAACTTGTGCATATTTTGTAAGTATAATATCTTTATATTTGATTCAATAGTATTTTTAACGAAACAAATAAGATTTTACATTAAAAATTTTATTTATTTTATTGAGTTATTTTTATTATTTTAAAAATTATGTTTTATAAAGACTTACATTAATATATATCCAACCTAATAACCAATAATAAATTATAAATATTTACGTCGATGTAAGTCTTTATAATTTTTTTCCTTCGTCCAAATACCCTCACAAGATTTAGGGCATTGAACTAAAAAAATATTCTTAGATATTGATCTTATTTTAAAAGTTCGAAAATATTAAAAAGAAAATTTAAAATAAAACCAATTATAATTAGAATAAAATATTAAAATCTAAAATAAATTAAAACAATGAATTACAGTTAGGAAGAAAAACAAATTAAAATAGAAATAGAAATAAATATTAAAATAAAAATAAATAAATTAAAATATAATTAAAATGAAATATTAAGATATAAAATAAATTAAAACAATGAATTACAGTTAGGAAGGAAAACAAATTAAAATATAAATATAAATAAATATTAAAATAAAAAAAAAATATAATTAGAATGAAATATTAAAATATAAAATAAATTAAAACAATGTGAAAACAAATTAAAATTAAAATATAAATAAATATTAAAATATTATAATAAAAATAAATATTAAAATGTTAAAATAAAAATATAAATAAATAAATAAAAATATAATTAGAATGAAATATTAAAATATAATTAAATTAGAATATTTCTTTCATTTGTAGAGAGAACAAAATGACGTTGAGGAAACATGATGCTATATGAGTTATAGTTGACCAGTTGACCAAGTCGACTCACTTCTTACCAATAAGGATGAACTACAGTTTGGAAATGTTGGCTCATTTGTACATAAAGGAGATCGTGAGGTTGCATGGTGTACCTCCATCGATCATATCGGATAGAGATCCGAGGTTTATAGCGAGGTTGTGGAGGTCTATCCACGAGGCTTTAGATACCAAGTTACACTTCAGTACAACTTTTCATCCTCACACCGATGGACAGTCTGAGAGAGTTATCCAGATCTTGGAGGATATGCTTCGGTGTTGTGCTGTGGACTTTGCCCGTAGTTGGGAAGTGCAGTTACCGTTGGTAGAGTTTGATTACAGCAACAGTTATCAATCAAGCATCAAGATGGCTCCTTTTGAGGCCTTGTACGGGCGTAGGTATAGGAAACCTTTGTGTTGGACAGAGCTTAATGAGAGAAAGATAGTAGGTTTGGAGCTTGTTAAGGAAACCGAGGAAAAAGTTCAGATCATCAAAGAGAGGTTGCAAGTAGCTTTTGACAGACAGAAAGCTTATGCGGATAAGAAGCGTAAGAACATAGAGTATGAGCTTGGTGAGAAAGTGTTTCTCAAGGTATCTCCGTGGAAAGGGATCATCCGGTTTGGTCGTAAAGGAAAGTTGAGTCCAAGGTACATAGGACCTTATGAGGTTCTTCAGAGGGTTGGACCGGTAGCTTATCGGCTAGCTTTACCTCCAGATTTGGCACGTATACACGATGTGTTCCATGTGTCTATGTTGAGGCGCTATCGTTTCGATCCTTCGCATGTGGTTCAGCTTAAGGTCGAAGTCAATGCAGATTTGAATTACGGAAAAAGGCCTCTCGGAATCTTGGATAGAGGAGTTAAAGAGCTCCGGAACAAGTAACCTTTGGTAAAGGTTTTGTGGAGAAACCATGAGATCGAAGAAGCAACGTGGGAAGCGGAGAAGGACATGAGAGCTCAGTATCCTCATCTATTCCTGATAGGTAAATTTCGAGGACAAAATTTTCTTTAAGGAGGGGAGAGTTGTAACGACCCAGATTTAGATCTGAGTTTCGGTTTAACCCGATGGGTTTGGGGCTTTGGTTTTGGGCCCCGAGTTGTATGGTTGTGGGCTTAGGCTTGTTGGGCTTTAATGGTTTAGAGCCCTACGGGTTTTAAGTGGAGGACAATTTGGTAATTGTCTAAATAAAAATTGAATAAGAAGGGGTTAAAGAGTGATGGACTGCAGAGGATGAAGTCATTGTGTTGGAAACTTTCTTTCATCTTCCCCCTTGTTATCTCAAGAGAAGGTTGAGCAAAAAGGTTTGATCTTTATTGTTTTTCTTTAGAATCTCGTTTTGTTGTAGGAGAGGAAGTTGTAGGGTTGTTAGAGATCTTTAAAAAGAAGTCAAGAATGGTAGTTTTGGTGAGGATGAAGGTTTAAGTGGGGTTTAGGGTGTAATCCGGGTTTGAGTTCTGAGGGCTTGTAATTTGAGTTTTTCCTAGTTTTTTAGGATCAGGAAACATCCCAAGATGTTGCTAATCTGTTCTTCATCTTTCTCTTGTAGAGAAAGAAGGTTGTGAGCCATCAACAAGCTTTGGAAGAGGAAAAGCTTGAAGTGGTGTAGAGCTCGGGTTTGTTGTTGTTTAGCTCAAGGTTGGTACTCCCAACTCTTCTAATTATCATACATTTCATGGTAGAATGCATAGTATATAGAATCCATGTATGTATGCTTGGTTTGCCTGGTTTGCTTGAAAGAGGTCATTAATGGTGAAATTCGGACTAATGTGATTGGTGGCATGAAATTGGTGTTAAAACACCCTAAATACTCCTAAAAACAAGTAGAAACACTTTAGAACCAAATAAATTAATGTTGGGAAGAATCCTTAAAATTTTCTAAGTGAAACCTGCAAGTTCGTGCAGGGGGTATCGATACCGGTGGCCCGTGTATCGATAACCCTGAGGGAAAAATAGGTTAGAGAAGAGAGGGTATCGATACCAAACCCTCCAGTATCATATTCGATTCGATACCATTATTGAAGCGGATATTCCCCTTTCGTTGACTTTAAAAGTGGTCAAAGGGTATAGGCACCAGTATCGATACCAGTGTTTCGATACCTTCTTTAGGTAGGTATCGATCCAGGGTGTTTCGATACCCTACATAAGGGTATCGATACCCCTGCGAGAGCTCGAAAAGTTTGGTGTTGGTTGAGGTTCAATAAGAGAATTAAGGGTCCAAATGAATCTTATAAATAATTAAATGAATTGTTATCGCAAGATTGATGTTATAAACCCCGAACGGCTAAGCTATGTTAAGTCTTGATATGTTTTGTTGAGAAGATCCTAGGTGGATCATTTGTGTGGTTCGATTCCTTGTTTGATGAAAATCTAGATATCCAAAAGTGTTACAACACGTCGAATGCCATCCGATGTAACATTTCGGGTGATGATTTGAATACCATTCTGAATGTAGGTTCCCAATATTGTGTGGACGCGGGCCTTATTCGAAAATTCTCGATGTGACATTCCGAGTATGGGATTTGGAGAATCCCGATGCTTTGTGGACGCGTGCCTCAAATCCCGGATGTAAGATCCCGATGTTGTGTGGACGTGGGCCTTATCCTTAAGTATGGGATCCCGATGCTGTGTGGACGCGGGCCCTGCTCGTAGTGTAGGATCCCGATGTTGTGTGGACGCAGGCCCTGCTCGTAGTGTAAGATCTCGATGCTGTGTGGACGCGGGCCTCACTACCTTATATTGTTGTTTTGACATGTATATGGTGTTTGCGTTATTATACGTTGTTTATGCCATGTGGTAGGCAAGCATGCTAGATCATGATATCATGCACGATATTTTATATGTTATGTTTTATTGCTTATGATATGCATGATGTTGGTCGAGTTCGGCGTACCCACTGAGCTTTCGTAGCTCAGCGTTCAAAATGCGTTTTCGTGCGTAGGCTGTAATAACCCATTTAATTAAAATCCAAATAAATAACCCATATATTTTAAATACCCAGATCTAATATAAAAACCAAAATTAATTACAAACCAGGCCCATAACTAAAACCCACTAACCCATTACAACCAACCCATATCTAGTAACCCAACTAAACCCTAATTTCCCTCTAATCAAACCCTATCAGCACCACCCATGAATCGACATCCGTTCACACTTGTGCTTGCCAGCTCACCGCGCGTGGCCGCCACGCGCGGCTATTCGAATCGCGCGTGGTGGTCACGCGCCCTCCTATTCGCTCCTCTGGCCAGCCACCGCCCTGGTCACGTGAAGAACCAGACTCCACCGGCCACGTCCATTCAACCTGGAAAAGAAAGAGGAATCATTAGAGCTAATATTCAGATATAAGATTATAGGATAAAACTCTTATTTTTCATAATATTATATGATGTAAATCACGGGTATAAATACCCCTTCAGACATGCATGTAACCGCTTAACAACCGGAGACCAAGAAATCAATCGGAAAAATTATTAGTCGAATGAAATCAGTCCACAAACCACCAATATTAGAAAAAAAATATTCAAAGCCAAAAGAGACCGAACGGAGCACAAATCGAAAGAAAAAGGAGCGAAAATAAGGTAAAAAAATAGAAACCCGAACACTTATCTTGTAGATCTACCCCCATCCGTAGAGGCACGCGAAAAACCGAGTGCAGATCCGTGTTCACCACGTCGAAGAGAGCCGGAAAGTGTATTTCTTTTTTGATTCCGGCCGCCGTGCCGGCGGCCGCCGGCCATGCACGGTGGTCGGAGATGGAAGAGCCGCCGGGTCTTTTGAGAGCTTAAAGCTCTGGTTTTATTTGGGTCTGAGGAAGAAAGGAAACAAATGAAAGAAGAAGTAGAAAAAAAAGTAGAGGAAAAGAGTATATATTAGGACCAAAACGGCACCGTTTTGGTGCCGGTTCTTAGGGCCCAAAACGGTGCCGTTTTAATACTGGAGCCCCAAGACCGACCTGGTGGATCAACCCGACCCGCGCGCAACCCGGGAAAAAGGGAAAGTTACGCTCCTGGTCCTCGCCTTCCTTGCACGTCCGCGTTGCAACCCTCCAATTTGCTTTTTCTTTCAATTTGGTCACTGATTTTGCTTAATTAAGCATAATACTTTTAATTACTTTCAATTTCATCCTTGTTATATATTATTTAAACCCTAAATGTTTTTTTATTTTGCAGATTAGCCCCTGCCACTCTCAAAAATTATTATTTTCACATATTATTATTATTAAATATTACTAACCCTTTTTGTTACAGATTCGATACCGGATTATTATTTTCGATCGTATAAAATATCGTGTAACCGATCGGTGCCGATTTCGGGCGTTGTAGGGGTGCTCGCCCTTCCCTACGCGTAACAGACTCCCGGACTCAACTCTGGTTTTACAGACACAATTTTGGTGTTCTAATCGCACTGGGAAAAAACGATTGGTGGCGACTCCCCGGACGAATTCCGGTGATTACAGCTGGCGACTCTGCTGGGGACCAATATTTTTGCGAGTCGAGCCGCAACATCGGTTACATTTTATTTAACGATCGAAAATATAAATTCGGTTATTTTTATTTTATTTTATTTATTTATTTATTTAAAATATTTTACTAATTTTTTTAAAAAATCCTTTTCAGGTCCATCATTTCATTAACACTCAACCCGGGTTCCGTCCGATTAAGTGGGAGCATGAAACCACTCCTTCGTGAGGTTCCGCCTCCGTGTAGGATGGTGAATTGCTTTCGGGATATTTTTCCCTTTGTCTTCGTGAGACCTACGTCTCCGCATAGACTTAGAGAAACGTATCCCCCTGAATCGTATTTATTATCCTTAGTAGGATAATAAATTTCGTTCGGGTACCTATTAGAACCGAACCACATATAGTGAGCCCTAGAAGCCCACCTTTAGAGCCGTCATGCCGGACCGCTGCCCATTTAGAGGGTTACCCTATAAGTTTTTAGAAAGAGAGAGAGCGGGGGGTTTCTTTATTTATGCCCTTTAATTTCCGCTATTTATTTCTCGTTTATTATTTCTGTATCATGTCATGCAAAATGCATCATATTTATTTCGTTTATTATTTATTGGATCTGATACTAATGACATCTGTTTATCCTGTTTCGGTTCTTGTTTTCATGGACTTTTTTTAATAAAATAAAAAGGTGTTGATAACAAGACAACTGTTAGAAAGGCTCAGCCATGGAGAACTGTTTTCTAGACAAGGTGGAAGCCAATCTCCGAATCCGACGATGGTCAGAGGAAACCCAATATCAGAAAAGGGGACAGTATAATGGAAGGTGAAAAGACTGACCTCAGCGATTTTACACGCATTGCCTCGACACAGAATCAATTACATGAGTTGAAATATATATGGGACCAGTGGGATGATGACACTAAAAATTTGTTCTTCGCCAATTATGGAGACCTACCATACCTGCTTGACGTCAGCATCGACAAAGCGCTATTTCGAGCCCTAGCCCAATTCTGGAATCCCTCATATAGCTTTTTTACGATGGGAGATGTGGATATCACACCAACGGTGGAAAAATATACTGCCCTCATCTAATGTCCGAGATTCCAGTCAGATAAGGTGTATTTTAAACCACCCGATTCGCCTGCTTTCCAGAAAAGGTTATTAAAATTGACCGGAAAAAATGAGCAATGGGCAAAGTCCCGAATCAAGGAGAAGGGTGAAACTAAGTGCATCGCCTGGAGATATATTCGGGATTTGATCCAGACAGAGACTAAATGCGAAAGGCAAGTTAAGATGTTTGCACTGGCCATTTACGGGTTAGTCGTTTTTCCCAAGTCACTCGGGTATATAGACGACATTGTTATGGAATTGTTTGACTATCTCGACAAAGGTATTACTCCAGTTCCCGCCATCCTCGCCGAGACTTTCCGATCACTTACCGCTTGTAGAAGAAGTGGTGAAGGAAGGTTCATTGGTTGTGCTCAGCTTTTACTTGTATGGTTCCATAGTCACTTTTGGAAGCCGGAAAGGTCCTCGTATCGGGCTTGCTTCGACCATTATTCACCGCTAAGGGATTTGACACATACCCAAAGACCCGAGAATATCCCATACGACCAATGGAAGGCCATTTTACGCAACTTACGAGAGGGGGATATCGTGTGGAAGGCTAGTTGGTTTTTTCCTAACGAGATCACGTACAGCTGCGAAGGTTATGATTGGGTCCCGTTACTTGGTATATGGGGGGCAACAGGATACACGCCATTGATGGTCTCCCGCTAGTATAGGTCGAGACAATTCATCCCGGCAACGAGAGGACTGGCCACGTGTGACTTCCCCTATAAGGGAAGGGACTACAAAAGGGTCGTTGTTGCTATCGCAAGGGCATGGAAGTACCCTTTGAAAATGGAACCGTTTGACGAGAAACCTAGAGTTACTCCGGAGTATCGCCGATGGAGGAACCGGAGAATCGACGATGAGATACCGATTCGAGACTCGGAAGTCAGTATACCGTTAGAGGAGCAACTCCGAGTAAATCCTTCCGACATGGAAATCGTCAGGCAGGATTTTGAGGGAAAATACATTAACATGGAGATGAGATTATCGAGGTTGGAAAATGAGAAAAACCAACTAGAGTTCGGTATTCAGTCTCAGGAGCAAGAAATGCAGAGGCTAAAAAAGGGCAAAAGCAGAGCGGAGGAAGACCTGAGTGACCTACAGGGAGGATATAAAAAGCTTCGAGAATCGACAAAGTATGCGGACCTCAGGAGTTCTTTTGTAGTCTGGAAGCTTGAAATCCGTGAAGAGAAAAGGAAGGCACGGTATTGGGAAAGCAAATATAACGAGGCACAGAGTCAACAAGAACTCGATCAAGAAGAATTGGTTCGAGTTAGAACTGAAAATGTTGGTCTGAGAGGTCGGATTATCGATCTGGAGGAAAATCTACAAAATTATCACCAGAGCTCGGCAGCTCAGCTGGAAGTAAGCCGAGAGGAAAACGAGAATTTAAAAAGACAAATCAGAGAAATAGAGGCAGCTATGCAGGTTTGCAAAGCCTAATTGAATTACATGGAAGAGCTACGTCAGTGGGATGAACAACAATGGAAGGCTCGGGTTAACGAAATGCAAGAACAGGTCTAGAACAGAGACCATACAATGTCCGAGGCCCTAGTGCAAATTCGGGAAGTAGCCGAACATTTACAGACGTTAGTCGTCCAGGCTGAAGTGCTTAGCCTGCAATTTGAAGCCGAATCAAACAAGGGCAAGAAACTCGCATCACTCCTAAAGAAGATCAGGGTTTGGGGAATAAAGGCCAAGCAATATATGTAAAGCGCGGCCCGCCTTGTATATAGAAAGTCTTGTTCTAAAACGAGCTTCCTTTTCAAAGTTGTATCAAGATCAACACCTTTTTGTAAAATGTTTTGCAATGTTAATATAATGTATCAGTTTGCATAAACATTTCATCATTTTTAGTTGCATTCATGCATTATCACATTTATTTTTATTTTTATTTTTATCATGATCCTAATATTCCAAGATACTATCAATGCAGTAATACTGGAACCTGGTCAAATCCAACACCCACATTTTACCCGATTTAGATCTAAAAGAATGGAAGAAAGACTAACCAAAATTGAACAAGCTTATGAGGAAATGAAGCGAGACATGGAAAGCAAGTTGGATAAAGCACAACAGGATACGCGTACTCACATCTCTCAAACACAAGATGAGCTGCTCGACAAGATAGCATAGTTGTTAGCAAGAAAAGAACCAGAGAAAATGAAAGGAGTCGCTGTGGAACAGGGCACAGTAGCTGAACACTCAGAAAGTCCTATCCCCGCCCAAGGATCAGTTGAAATTCCCAAAGGGCAGACCAGTCAGACTGAAACTCATCTTCAAGGAGGGTTGGTAATCCATAATCCCAACGATTACACAGTTCCCGATTTCAATGAAATAGAGAAAGCTAGAGTCGAGTTACCGAAGGAACTTGAGGATAGATGCAAACAGTTGGAAGAAAAGTTTAAAGCAATGGAAAATGTCGACCAGTTCCCCAGAATGGAGGCTAGGGAACTAAGCTTGGTACCTGATCTCGTATTGCCCCCGAAATTCAAAATGCCAGATTTCGAGAAATACAACGGGACTACCTGCCCTAAGGCTCATCTGACTATGTACGTCAGGCGCATGACCGAGTACATTGATAATGATCCTCTGTTAATACATTGCTTTCAAGATAGCCTAACAGGCTCAGCGGCAAGATGGTATAATCAATTAAGCCGCTCCAGAATTAGCACCTGGAAAGATTTGGCTCAGGCCTTTGAACGTCAATATAGCCATGTAATTGACATAACCCCTGACCGGGTTACTCTTCAGAATATGGAGAAGAGACATGATGAAAGCTTCCGACAGTATGCGCAGCGTTGGAGGGACGTAGCTGCACAAGTCCAACCACCACTATCGGAAAAAGAAACAGTAATGCTCTTCGTAGGGACGCTGAAAAAGCCCTTCCTTGGTAGAATTCTGGGAGGTGCAACAAAAGATTTCTCGGATATCATTATGAATGGTGAGATGATTGAACAGGCCATTCGCAGCGGAAAGCTCGAGGACGAGGAGTCGTCAAAGAAACCCTATTACAAGAAGAAGAAGAATGAAGGTGGAGATACCGGCGTCCATAAAGTCAGTTATTCCAAAGCATCAACATGGCAACCCAAGGCCGTGTCATCGAGCACGCAGAAACCAAAGCAAAATCAGAACCAGAAGACAGAAAGAGAATTCACGCCTATTCCAATATCCTATGGTGAACTTTTCAAAAACCTGTATAATGCGCACGTCGTGTCGCCCTTCTATATGAAACCGATACAGCCACCATACCAGAAGTGGTACAACCCGAATACTCAATGCGAGTATCATGCTGGAGCAGTAGGGCATTCGATTGAAGACTGCATTGGTTTCAAGAAGCTTATAGAGAAGCTTATGCAGATAGGAGTGGTGCGGTTCGAAGATCCTGCAGGAACCGCTGAGACAGGCAATCCGTTACCGAATCATGCAGATCCCGGGGTGAACGCGATTGTGGATCAAAACAGCAAGAGGACCAAATCCAGAGTGGAGGAAGTGAGATCTCCACTAAAGTGGGTATGGAAAATGTTAGTTGCCAGAGGCATGATACCCCCAGTATCTGGAGGTATAGAAGACCTTAGCCAATCTTGTCCCTATCATAATACGATGAACCATATGATAGGAGATTGCACAGAGTTCAAAGCTCTTGTGCAAGAATTGATCAACAATAAGGAGACTTGTGCTTCGGAGCCAAACAGTTCCAAGAAGGTTCCGTTCTTGGTGATTTCAAAACCCAAAAAGTCTGAAGCAAGCAAAACTGCGAAAACCAGTCTGTCTGTTCAAGAACCGCAACCTTTCCCTTTTCATGATCCAAAGAGAGTCCTGTGGAAGTACGATTGTCAAATCACTCACCACGAGGACCCGCTAAAAGCTACATCAGAGGCGGTAAATGATGTGACGTTCCATACGAGAAGTGGAGCACAATATGGCCATAAAGGAAACAAAGACCTAAAACGGAAGGCTCCGATCGTGGAACCGCCAAGAAATGTTTTTCAAGAACCTGAATCGCCAACGAGCCAGTGAAGGAGGATGAAATGAAGGAGTTTTTAAAGTTTTTAAAGCACAGTGAATATAACGTAGTCGAGCATCTCCGAAGGTTACCTGCTCGTATGTCCATACATACGTTGCTGCTTAGTTCAGAAGCTCACAGAAATGCACTACTGAAGGTGCTCAATGAGACTTTTGTTCCTAATGATATATCAGTGAATAAGCTTGACAGACTGGTGAACAATCTGAACGCAAACAACTTCATTCACTTCAATGATGATGAGATCCCTTTAGGGGGTATGGGGTCTACCAAGGCTTTACACATCACTACTCGCTGCAAAGGATATACCTTGTCGGGAGTGCTAATAGACAATGGATCCGCCTTAAACGTGATGCCATTGAGAACATTGAATAGACTTCCGATAGACAATACCCATATGAAGGCCTGTAGCACTATTGTACGCGCCTTCGACGGGACAGAGCGAAATGTAGTGGGCAGAATGGGCATACCACTACAAGTGGGACCTAATACTTACAATGTCGATTTTCTAGTAATGGACATCAAACCCAGTTATAATTGTCTACTGGGAAGGCCATGGATCCACTCTGCAGGGGCCGTACCATCATCATTGCATCAGAAAGTAAAATTCATCTCCGATGGAAGGTTGGTTACAATCAATGCCGAAGAGGACATTATAGCCTCTATCACAAGTGACGCACCTTATCTGGAATCTGATGAGAAGGCACTTGAGTGTTCTTTCCGATCATTTGAGTTTGTTAGCGCCACTTTTGTTGCCGAGGGAAACAAAATCCCTACACCAAGACTATCCAGAACTACGAGAATGGGAGTTAAACTGATCTTGGGGCGAGGAGCTCGAGTGGGTAGAGGGCTCGGAAGACGCCTACAAGGTCGAGCTAAGGCACCAGTCGTCGTCAACAAACAGGACCGCTTTGGCTTGGGATACAAGCCAACTACGGATCAAATGAGAAAAGAAATTCTGAAAAAACAAGAAAGGAGAAAAGCTCGATTGCAAGGAAAGGAGGTTAGCTGGGAACCTATGACATTTCCTCCGTTGTCCCAGAGTTTCGTCTTTGGAGGAACTATGTATCCCGAAACCGAAGAAGCCGAGCTAAGGAAGTTGATGGGAAAATTAGATATCAATGCTATCGCCGAAGAAGGAAACACGAGAATGTGTCCCGGTAGAAGAGTTACTCTGAACAATTGGACTATAGAAGAGTTACCTGTGGTTTTTAGGAAATTTTTAGAGTAATGTTTAGAACACTATTGTTACTCTAGCCCGAGAGTAACAAGAAACTTTTGTAAAAGGGCTCAAAACTACTATGTTTATAATAAAATAATACTTTTGGCTGTAAAGTTTTTAGCCACTATTATTTTCCATTTTTAACAATTGAATTTCAATTAAATTTCAGATTCTTAATGAGTGTGCTCAAATAAGATTTTATTTCAGGTCCCCTAATATTGAACTATCAAATGATACTGAAGCTGATTCAGAGCTTATCTTCGAAAAGAAAGTGTGTCTAGGGTAATCTTCAGAACCGGATGAGGAACAAGACTACGAGTTGCCTCCTAACTTGTTGAGACTGATAGAACAAGAAGAAAAACAAATCCAACCTCACAAGGAACCAATAGAAATTGTAAGTCTGGGGAATGATGAAGAAAACAAGGAAGTTAAAATTGGCACGTGTATTACAGCCGAAACTAGACAAGACTTGATCAATCTGCTCCAAAAGTTCAAGGACGTCTTCGCTTGGTCCTACCAGGACATGCCTGGTCTAAGCACAGACATTGTGGTACATAAGCTTCCCATAAGAGAAGACTACAAACCGGTTCAGCAAAAGCTACGAAGAATGAGACCTGATGTATTGCTAAAAATAAAAGAAGAGGTGAAGAAACAATATAATGCTAGATTCCTCCAAGAAATAAAATACTCAGAATGGGTAGCTAACATAGTACCAGTGCCTAAGAAGGATGGAAAAGTTCGCATGTGTGTTGACTACAGGGACTTGAACAAAGCCAGTCCGAAGGATAATTTCCCGCTACCTCACATCGATACTCTAGTCGATAACACAGCAAAACACTCTCTGTTCTCCTTTATGGACGGATTTTCAGGATACAATCAAATCAAAATGTATCCTGATGACATGCATAAAACAACGTTTGTGACACAATGGGGAACCTTCTGTTATAAGGTAATGCCCTTCGGACTTAAGAATGCTGGGGCAACGTACCAACGAGTTGTGGTGGCCCTATTTCATGATATGATGCACAAAGAAATTGAGGTCTACGTTGATGACATGATCGCTAAATAGCGGACCGAAGATGAACATATAAGAGTCTTGAGAAAGCTTTTCTTAAGATTAAGAAAGTTTCAATTGAAGCTGAATCCTGCCAAATGCACATTCGGAGTTGCATCAGGAAAACTGTTGGGCTTCATAGTCAGCGAGAAGGGCATCGAGGTTGACCCCGACAAAGTCAAGGCCATCCAAGAGCTATTTCCTCCACATACTCAGAAACAAGTGAGAGGTTTTCTAGGAAGGTTGAATTACATTGTTCGGTTCATTTCACAACTGACTGAAAGATGTGATCCTATCTTCCGACTCCTAAAAAACCATAACCCTGGCGAATGGGACGACGAGTGTCAAGAGGCGTTCGATAAGATTAAATATTATTTGACCAACCCATCAGTTTTGGTGCCACCAGTGCCGAACAGACCGCTAATTCTATATTTGACGGTTTTCGAGAAATCTATGGGATGTGTGTTAGGCCAACACGATGACTCGGGCAGAAAAGAAAAAGCGATCTACTACCTCAGCAAGAAATTTACAGATTGCGAAGTGAGGTATTCACCAGTTGAAAAAGCTTGTTGCGCTTTAGTATGGACAACAAAAAGACTGAGACAATACATGTTGTATCATACAACGTGGCTGATCTCAAAGCTCGACCCTCTTAAATATTTGATGGAGTCAACTGCGCTGACAGGCAGAATGGCTAGATGGCAGATCCTATTGTCTGAATTTGACATCATATATGTCAATCAAAAAGCCATAAAAGGGAGCGCCATAGCAGACTTCCTTGCTAGTCGAGATTTAGAAGACTATGAACCTCTAAACTTTGACTTCCCCAATGAAGACTTGATGTGTGCCGAGGAAAATGCCATAGACGACAGATACTGGAAATTGAATTTTGACGGTGCTTCCAATGCCACCGGTAAGGGAATTGGGGCAATACTAGTATCCCCAAAAGGTGACTGTTACCCCTTCGCCAGTAAGCTTGACTTCGACTGCACCAACAACGTAGCAGAGTATGAAGCATGCATCATGGGAATCCGAGCAACCATCGATCGAAAGATTAAACAGTTGAAAGTATACGGAGACTCAATGCTCGTGATTTACCAGCTTCGAGGAGAATAGGGCACCCGAGACCCCAAGTTGATGGAATATCGAAATTTGGTCCTTGACCTGATCAAGCCACTCTATGAAATAACCTTCCACTATCTGCCACGAGAGGACAACCAAATGGCAGACGCATTGGCAACATTGTCATCATTGATTCAAGTGAATCGACCATCAGATTTGAGGCCGATACAGATGAGTATATACGATTCTCCAGCCTACTGCCACAATGTTGAAGAGGACCAAAATAATGAATGTCCTTGGTACCACGATATCTTACAATATATAAAGAATCGTGAGTATCCAAAAGAAGCTTCAGAAAATGAGAAAAGGACGCTGCGAAGACTAGCAATCGATTACGTCCTAGATGGCGAGATACTATACAAAAAGAGAAAGGTCCAGATATTGCTACGATGTGTAAATGTCACCGAAGCCAAGATGATCCTCGAAGAAGTACATGAGGGTGTCTGTGGAACACATGCTAACGGGTTCACCATGGCAAGACAAATCATGAGGTTCGGATACTACTGGCCTACGATGGAGAGTGACAGCGTTGAGTACGCTAAAAAATGTCACAAGTGCCAAATATATGCAGACAAGATTCACGTTCCTCCATCACCGCTGCATGTGATGACATCCCCTTGGCCGTTTTCCATGTGGGGCATGGACGTCATTGGGCCTATTTCACCAAAGGCTTACAGTGGTCATCGATTCATATTTGTCGTCATCGACTATTTCACCAAGTGGGTAGAAGCAGACACTTATGCAAATGTCACCAAAGTAGTAGTAAGCATATTCCTCAAAAAGGAAATCATTTGCCGATATGGAATGCCAGAAAGCATCATATCCGATAATGCGTTGAATCTGAACAATAAGACCATAGCAGTAGTCTGCAAGCAATACAACATACGGCATGACAATTCTTCGCCGTACCGTCCGCAAATGAACGGAGCAATGGAAGTAGCCAACAAAAACATCAAGAGAATTGTGGGGAAAATGGTAGAAACTTATCGAGACTGGCATGAGAAGCTACCGTTTGCCCTGTTCGCATACAGAACGTCAGCTAGAACTTCTACTGGGGCAACTCCTTTTTCCCTAGTCTATGGGATGGAGGCAGTTTTACCTATAGAAGTCGAGATCCCTTCCTTAAAAGTTCTGTCTGAGCTAAAACTAGATGAGGCAGAATGGGTTTAAACCAGACATGACCAACTCGCTTTAATTGAGGAAAAAAGATTGAGGGCTATTCGACATGGGCAAATGTACTAGAAACGGATGATGAGAGCCTTTAATAAATAGGTCCGTCCACGAATTTTTCGATAAGGGGATCTAGTTCTGAAGAAGATTCTCCCTATACAGAAAGATTTTCAAGGCAAATGGATGCCGACTTGGGAAGGACCGTACGTAGTGAAGAAAGCCTTCTCAGGAGGAGCGCTAAACCTGACAGAAATGGATGGCAAAGATTCACCTAACCAGGTGAACTCAGACTCAGTCAAGAAGTACTTTGCCTGAAAGCCCCTAGACACACGAATATACCCTGTCATGATAGCTCTGAAATGCTGGATAGTCAAATATCTGGGGCATCAAAATTTTGTCTTTTTGTATTTTACTGTTATCAGTAATTACTTTTTGTTATCAATGAAACTTTTGTTAATAAAAAGTATCAAAAATTTTGTGTTCATACATTGTTTCTGAGATCTCCTAAAAGCACAGGAACTAGAAGCAACCTTACACAGGAAAGTGTACATTGTTAAGAGATGCTATGAAAACAGAAAGTACATCATCCAAATAGATTGGAATCAGATAATCTCGTCTGGTGACAGAGACACAGTTGTCAAAGTGTCAACCACCAATCAAGACAGTTGATCAAACAATTATTGTGAAAAATCATTGTTATATGCATCTTGCATCTCATACTAGGGGCATGCATGCATGCATCAAGCGTGTTAGGTTAGAATCATAAAATGCACACTAACCTTCACATTTTGAAATCGCTTGCAAAGGAATTGCAGGTTTTACTGCTGCAACAAGTAGCGAAACAGGAAAACATTTTCTTACTGTTAAAGCACTACAACAGGGAAATGCGACTTTGCCTCAGATCACTACCCTGTATCAAGAAGTACAGGTAAAGATCCTTAGCCATTACAGTTGCTTTTTCTACTCAATAAACAAATCGTTTGGAAAAAGTGTAAGACCAATTGATGAGGACTTTTCGAATGTCCATCAAAATCCATTTTCACGATTGGTCAAAGGAAATCAATCCCTTTGAATAAATCCAATCGCAGGATTGGTACCAACTGATTGTACCCAGGGGAATGGTACAACTAGCCCGGGGCAAACGGCCACCGGTAAAGGCGAGTCAAATCCGTTGACCCCTGTGCATTTGGGAAAAATGTATTAAGAAGGACTATTTGAATGTCCATCAAAATCCATTTTCATGAATGGTCAAAGGAAATCAATCCCTTTGAATAAATCCAATCTCAGGATTGGTACCAACTGATTGTACCCAGGAGAATGGTACAACTAGCCCGGGGCAAACGGCTACCGGTAAAGGCAAGTCAAATCCGTTGACCCCTGTGCATTTGGGAAAAATGCATAAAAGAAGGCAATTCAAATGTCCTTTAAAATCAATTTTCAAAAATGGTCAAAGGAAATAAAGCCTTTGAAAAATTTCAATCCTACGTTCAATATGCACCAATTGTACTCAAAGAAATAGTACAATTAGCCCAAAGCAAACGGCTACCAATAAGGATCATGCTTCTTCGTCAGTGTAGCAGCATGCAAACTCATTCTCAAATGGTGTTTCTTCGTCAGTGTAGCAGCATTAGAACTCCGTTAGATCATGCTTCGTCAGTGTTGCAGTTAAATTGAGTGTCAGAACTCGACGTCCTCAGATCTCGCTTCTACGACAGTGTTGTAAGTGGATCAAAAAGGTGCTTCCCACCTCACGGCAGTGTTATAGAGGGATCAGACAAACCATGCTTCGTCGTCAGTGTTGCAGTTTAAGAATGACAGAATTCGTCGTCAGGTCTCGCTTCTCCGGCAATGTTGCAAGCAGATCAAATGTTGTTCTCAATCTCAGCGTCAGTGTTGCAGATAAACCAGATAGATTGTGCTTCGTCAGTGTTGCAGCTTAATCGAGCATCAGAACTCCTTGCCAGATCTCGCTTCCTCAATAGTGAAGTTGGATCAGACATCAGTGCTTATACCAGACCGTGCTTCTCCGACAGTGTTGCAGCAGGTCAAGTCCACGACAAAAATGATAGCATCATCAGCTCAAGTTTTGTGACGTCTTCTCCAACAGATCCTCAAATTTTGAAGGTTTTGTCAACAAGGGCGGTGGAGTAGATCAAGTTGAAGCTCCAGAAGAAAAGGCAGTGGTTACTGAAAACCAAAGCCTTACCAAAAGAACCCCAACTACACCACAAGAGCCCTTACTTTACCAAAGAAAAACCCCTAAACCACTCCAGATGAAATGGGTTATTCTTTATCTTTGCTCTATTGTCGTTACACAACAATGAGCAAAGAGGGGCAGCTGTAATAACCCATTTAATTAAAATCCAAATAAATAACCCATATATTTTAAATACCCAGATCCAATATAAAAACCAAAATTAATTACAAACCAGGCCCATAACTAAAACCCATTAACCCAATACAACCAACTCATATCTATTAACCCAACTAAACCCTAATTTCCCTCTAATCAAACCCTATCAGCAACCCCCCATGAATCGGCCGCCGTTCACACTTGTGCTTGCCAGCTCACCGCGCGTGGCCGCCACGCGCGGCTATTCGAATCGCGCGTGGTGGTCACGCGCCCTCCTATTCGCTCCACTGGCCGGCCACCGCCGCGGTCACGTGAAGAACCAGACTCCACCGACCACGTCCATTCAACCCGCAAAAGAAAGAGGAATCATTAGAGCTAATATTCAGATCTAAGATTATAAGATAAAACTCCTATTTTTCATAATATTATATGATGTAAATCACGGGTATAAATACCCCTTCAGACATGCATGTAACCGGTTAACAATCGGAGACCAAGAAATCAATCGGAAAAATTATTAGTCGAGTGAAATCAGTCCACAAACCACCGATATTACAAAAAAAATATTCGAAGCCAAAAGAGACCGATCAGAGCACAAATCGAAAGAAAAAGGAGCGAAAATAAGGTAAAAAAAGAAACCCGAACACTTATCTTGTAGATCTACCCCCATCCGTAGAGGCACGCGAAAAACCGAGTGCAGATCCGTGTTCACCACGTCAAGGAGAGCCGGAAAGTGTATTTCTTTTTTGATTCCGGCCACCGGCACGACGGCCGGCGGCCGTGCATGGTGGTCGGAGATGGAAGAGCCGCCGGGTCTTTTGAGAGCTTAAAGCTCTGGTTTTATTTGGGTCTGAGGAAGAAAGGAAACAAATGAAAGAAGAAGTAGAAAAAAAAAGTAGAGGAAAAGAGTATATATTAGGACCAAAACGGCACCGTTTTGGTGCCGGTTCTTAGGGCCCAAAACGGTGCCGTTTTAATACTAGAGCCCCAAGACCGACCCGGTGGATCAACCCGACCCACGCGCAACCCGGGAAAAAGGGAAATTTGCGCTCCTGGTCCTCGCCTTCCCTGCACGTCCGCGTTGCAACCCTCAAGTTTGCTTTTTCTTTCAATTTGGTCACTGATTTTGCTTAATTAAGCATAATACTTTTAATTACTTTCAATTTCATCCTTGTTATATATTATTTAAACCCTAAATGTTTTTTTATTTTGCAGATTAGCCCCTGCCACTCTCAAAAATTATTATTTTCATATATTATTATTATTATATATTACTAACCCTTTTTGTTACAGATTCGATACCGGATTATTATTTTTGATCGTATAAAATATCGTGTAACCGATCAGTGCCGATTTCGGGCATTGTAGGGGTGCTCGCCCTTCCCTACGCGTAACTGAATCCCGGACTCAACTCTGGTTTTGCAGACACAATTTTGGTGTTCCAATCGCACCAGGAAAAAACGATTGGTTGTGACTCCCCGGACGAATTCCGGTGATTACACGTAGGTTAGGTGAAGCCGGTTCGTGAAGGACCATCAAGGTTTGGATTTCAGCATCGACCGTGTTGTCAGAGTACATGTATTAGATTTAGTGGGCTAGTACTATGTCGAACCCTATGTAATGTAACTCTGTTTATTTTAATTTGGGTCGAATGTTTTTAAACGGTTGGTAATATTTTGGAGCTCCATCTACTTATTATCTTTTGGAATTTACTTTTATCCGAGTTTGGGCTTTATGATATTATTTTGGACTTGAAATTGGATTTATTTGTTGAGCTTTCGAAAGAAATTTTGGAATATAGGTTTTGGGCCGGAGGCCCAATGTGATATCCAGGTCGGGTGTTACAGTATAAGCCCCATTCTGATACGATTCAACACTGTCAAAATGGGCTCCGAAACCCGGGTAATGCGTATTGATATGCCTGCTTGATCCTTTTCAAAACGATCTCTTAAGATTTCAATACCCAGGCTTATTTTCCCAGATTTCCCTCGTGTTCTTGCTTGAGTATCGATACCCTAAGATACCGTTCCGAAACCATCTACCCAATAATTGTAGATTTTCCAAATTTTTGTACCTCAATGGTTCCAAACATCAACTAAATGCTTATTGATCCAAGGGACATTATGAACAGAACATAGTATACTTACTAGATGCAATTCAACCTAATTATTAAAAGCATAACACCAACTTTCATTGACATACTCACATTAACCATATATCATAATCACACATAGTAAATTCATGAATCAAACTTCAAAATACTTTAATTCATTATCTTAATATTCAATTACATGTTCCAATAGGTAATTCAAAACCCCAAGTCACATAGCTTAACATATAACATCAAATATGTATAAGCATACGACTAAGATAATTCTCATCATCATAAAAATATTCTTAACATGATAACCCATCCCCATTGCTCTCTCACTAATACTAATGTTATAAAGGAAATACTTGAGCTTTCACTTGCCGTTATCTGGATCTTTGCTTCTCTTTCCTGCCTCAACATTAAATACTCCACATTGCAAGTTAAATGAGAGGGTAAGCATAAGCTTAGTGATTGAATAAAACAAGTATAAAATACCTTGCAATGCAGCTCATATTAAACCATTTTTATTAAATTAAAACCAAGTCATAACCAAGTAAAACCAATATAAAAACCAAGTCATGCTCTCCATAAAAATCATCATTCGTGGCTAACATTGTCACCATGTAAAATTCAGCAAGTGTTTCAACCCTTGGTACAATGCCACAAATCTCAAGGCTTATATGTCAATCTTGTCAAGGCTTATAAAACATTTGAGCATAATGTCAAACACTCGCAAACTCTATTTGCATTAAAATCAATAAAAATATTAAACTTGCGTTTTCTCGTGTTGGTATTAGTGATCCAATTAGTCTTAACTATAATCGTTGGAATAAACGGAACTCGCATGACAACATAAATGCTAAAACATGCCTCGCATAGGGCTATATTGCCAAACCATTCCTCGCATGAGGCTATACTGCCAACATGCCTTGCATGAGATATAAACTTTATGCATATGATGGATTGCCTCCAATCATTTTATCTCACCTTAGCGTCCGAGATAGTTGCCATGCTTAAATGCAATGTAACACATACGCCATATCATAAGCATCAACTCTAATGCATCAATAAGGAATTTATCACATGTAAGAATTTTATAAATTATAATGCACTCACATCCTATTGATTGATCAACTTATCCCTTTTAACCATCATCTAAGTATCCAACACAAAACAAAACTAATGGTAAATTTTCAATTTAAAAACATTGTATTAACCACATGCATCCCACTATCTCACACATCAAATGCATAAACCAATAAAATCACTTTTCTCATGTTTTTAAAACAAAACCGTGGAAGCATCAAAAACCTTTGTAAAAGTATCTCAAGAGCATTAAAACACATGCATAAGAAAGTATGCAAAACACAATAAGAGCATGACTAAAAACATAATAAAAACACGACATAATATGAGAACCTTTAAGAAAGCAAAACGTTTAACTTACTTTCGAGTGTAGGGAGTTTTTTCACACATTCTCTACACCCCAAACCTTTGAAAAACAAAGTAAAAAACTTTATTAACAGCACACACTCATAATCCACTCACCAAAACTGAAACTTGCTCGACAAGTCACATGAAAACGCGATTCGACTTTTTGATCTCCTTAAAACTTGTTACTCTACCTCTTGATCTGATTCAAGCATCAAAACCATATGTTTTAGTGCATTAAGACACACCTAAATATTTTTCAACTTAGACTTATACCAAACACCCCTAAAAACCCTTAAAACCCTTAACCGAAACTCATTGAAAACCTTTCCAAACTCCCCCTAAACCTTGAGTTAGGGATTAGATATTTAAAATCCATCTTAATTACATCTAAAAACTTCAAGATTCATGTATTTAGACATCAAAAATATCCATGTAAAAACCTTGAACGAAAATCATGAAAAATAATGGAATTTTTATCAAGAAAACCGATTTTATTGATTCAAGACTTTAAAGATTATTGTAATCATCCAAGAACTTGGAAATTTCATTAAAGAACTTTAGGTTTCAGAGGTTTGAATGAATCTCTTTAACATAACAAAACAGAATTATAGAAATAGAGCAAAGATAGAAAGAAAATATAGAGAAATTAGAAAGAAACAGAATGAAAGAGAAGAAGACATAAACCGTTTAATTCAATCCATACCGACTTAGCTAGATACTCATTCTTTTAACCTTAACAATTGAAAAATACACCGTTTTATTAAACAAGAAAAAAAAACTAAGATTAAAGCATAATTGACTCGTGTAAAAAGACATAGTTTCACTATTTTTATTTTGACTCGTTACAATACTCTCTCCTTTGAATTATCCTTGTCCTCAAGGATCAATAGAAAAATTCCATGACAACAATTCTTGATAAAACTTGACTATCCCTACCTTCTTCAAATGGTTAGACCAAATGTTCCTAAGAGCTCTCCTTGCCTTAACCAAAAATTGTAGCATGATCAAACAATATCTCTTCAACTTATGTTGAACATCAAATTTATAATTTCCATGAATCAAAATACCCCTTCCTTTAACTGTATCTACCTTAATAGAGTAATATTGTTCTGATAAAATTTTCTAAAAAATATTCAGTTCCACAACTTTCAATTGACTTTGAACTTTAACAAAAAAAACATAGTATTATATTGTCTCCTATGTTTGGCCACTCATAAGAAACTTTTGGCATTTGAATCCCTTTCTTAAAAGTAAGCCACTGTTGCGTGTCAAAAGTGAGCAAATTGTGCAAGTGAACACGTCACAAGTAATAAAGTGATAAGTATATCAGATATCGTCTCCACAGGGATTAGTCTACTTAATATGCCCTCTTTGTCTTCTTGATCTGTAAAAAGAAATAATATCAAGACACAAGTAAATTGGGGTTTGATGAGACTAAATAAAAAGATAAAATCAGATAAAGAAAGTGGCTAGGATCCAGTTATATTGTATAGTGGATTCAATTGACTTGTCTCTGTCCAATGCAATCGCACAACACTGCCTCGGCAATACTACAGTTTACTGCCTCGACAGCGATGATGCTTGTCCGCCACGGCAATCTCTTGCTCTTTGGTAGACTTTACCAAAGTTCGGCAAAGTGTCATTTGATGCCTTTGCTTATCTCTAAGTCGAAGTATTGTTGACGACTAGTCCTTGATGATACCTCTCGGCGTGAATCAATTGTAATCACCAACCAATCTCACACTTCTCTTAGCCGCTGAAACTCTTAACTTATCTCTAGGCTGAGTTAGTGTTTCCCGATTGAAACACTGTACTTATTCCTTTCGTGAATCTAACTCTCTCGATATTAGATAAATGGATTACTTGCAAACTTATCTCTCGAGCTTGGATGCAAGAACAAAGAATGGCAAAGAATAAGTAAACTTTGATACTTTATTGCATTGAAACAAGAAACAAGGTTCAATCTCCTCACACTAATACGCTACAACCTTCACCTGAGCCTAGAGAAAATTAGAACATAATGTAAAGAAAAGAAAACTCTAAAAGATAAGTCGGCTAGGTCTAAGCTCTTTGTGCCGAAAACTCTCTTCTTCCTCCTCTTGGAAGGCTAGGTCTTATATAGGCTTGGTCTAGGGCAAACCTTTCCTAAGTAGGAGTATAACTTGGAGTAGGACACAAGTCAAGTCCATAATTAAAATATTTCCAAGTTTACTCCAACTAGGACTTGTTTCCACGTGGCCTTTGACTTGGGCTTTTCATGTGCTACCCAGCTCCAATTCATGCGTTGCTTATCCAGAAACGTACAGCTCATTTTTCTCTTCAAATCGCCTACAATATCGCTACTTGTCTTTCGGCTGCTGCCTTGGCCACGTTGCTGCCGCGGCAATAGTTTTTCCTGCACAGATGTAGAACTGCAATAAAACTTGTCTTTTCTGTAAATATCATCTTTATAAGCATAACCTCTAAATATGTCACATTAAGTGTATGCATTGGTCCAAGTAGGTGTAGATTTGATGACTAATGCCCATAAAAGGTGTAAAAAGTGATAGTGAGTTGAGCACTTATCAGCCACCAACTTTCTGGTTTGCACTTCAATCTTCCAAAGGAATACTGTTTTCCAACAGATTCAAATTCTTCTTGACACCCCTAATCCAACTTTAACATTGTAACCAAAAATTTGTCCACCATGTCCATTATCTCATAGTTGTGCTTTATAATTTCCCTTTGAATATTAATAGGTAGCTTGAGAACCAGTTCGTTTGATTCCAAGAATATGTCCAAGTAGACCCACATTATTATCTAAAACGATAACAAAGTACATCTCGTTCATAAAAGATCATTTTTCTCACAGGTAAACCTTGCTAACCACTTTTCCTTGAGAACCAGTTCGTTTGATTCAAAGAATATGTCCAAGTATCTTCCTAAAAAAAAACTTGAAGTGAAATTATAGGAGCAATTGAAGGAAAGCATATAAAAAGTTTTTCTTTATTTAATTTGACAAACTCATTCATATATATAAAACCAATCAATGAAGAAATATAAAACCTTACTAATTTTTTAGACAACCTACAGTAGATAATTGTTAAACCACTTATCAAATCTTTTTTCTTAAATATTGCAGTAAATTGTTAAGCTTAAACTTTCCACTCTCTTTTGTAAGAAATGATAATGACCTTGGTTGAGTTTGAAGGAAATACTTATTAATAGAGTCATCATCAAGCATAGAAATAGTTCTTGTGTCTTCTAATAAATATTATGTCTGATCATGTCTCCAAATAATAAAATTGTTCAAATCAACAATATGAGATAAAAATTTTCAGTTGTTCAGCCACAAGTTCTCATGAATAAATAAAGCGTCTGCACCCTCAATTAATCCCTTGGATAGAGATATTACATAGGAGACATCTCTTGCTTTATTGCATTCATCCATTAATAGAAGCCTAAACTCATAGGTTCTTCACTCTCAATTAGTTTAATTATAAATTTTGCTGCAACTGGAGTCTTATATTTTCTCAAAACTCTTGCATCAAACACTTAAACTAAGTCAGAATCCACTTCTCTAACGATCAATATTGAATCCATTGAATATTCCCCACACCCGTTGAAGATTATCGCATTATCTTGTGATCGTTCTAGCACTATCTTTGAATTGTTCTTTAATAAATTATAGTCCTCATGAACTTTGTTAGGATCTTCCTCAAATACTTTAGTAGCCTTGATATCAGTGAGCAATAATTCTTCTTTTGAAAAATCTTTGTTCGAATCATCATTCAAAAAAAAAAATTCAACTGAATTCTCAATATCGTCAGATTCCTTAATTGCTCGCCTAGACATTAATCAAACACTTGGTCTTCGGAAGAGATTGTAAATAAAAATTTTTCTTTTGGTTCAACCAATTAAGACATAGTTGATTCTTCGTTCAACTTTTGAACCTTGAAAGTTTTGTCTTCCTAGATTTCAAACTCTGATTGCTTTACTCTATCGTCTCCAGTGACTTGATTTAATAGCGCCATTGATTCTACAGATTTACCCAGAGAAGTTTTCAATAATTTTTTAAAATCCTCCAAAAATTGGACTTGAAATGCATTACACTACTCCTCCAAACTACGTTCAAAATGATTGATCGATGATTCCAAACTCAAAACTTCTTGTTGCCATTCTAAAACTGTTGGAATGGGAATATGTAGAGTTCCTTCATCCATTGCAAGATCGACATGGTTCTGATGCCTTTGTAACATAACAAAACAAAATTATAGAAATAGAGCAAAGATAAAAATAAAATAAAAAAAAATTAGGAAGAAACAAAATGAAAGAGAAGACAGAAATTGTTTCATTCAATTCATACTCAGCCTTTAAACCTTAACAATTGAAAACGAAACCGTTTTCTTAAACAAGAAAACAAAATAAGATTAAAGCATAATTGACTCGTTTAAAACGATATAGTTTCACTATTTTCATTTTTACTAGTTACAATCTCACCTCCAAAATTGATCCAACATCCTTCCAAGTTTTAAAAATAAGTAAAATGATTGAAAAATAAAGAAAATTTGAAGAAGAAAATTATGGGAAATTAAAACTATGCATTTTTACTAAAATGAATGGATTTTTACCTTGAAAAGATGATGAAGAGGCTGCATTGAGGAAGAAAAGACCAAAATCTTGGAGAAGGGTATAAAGTTTTAATGTTAATTTAGGTTTTAGGATTAAAATTACAGAATTTTGATTATTTAATTTAAAAAATTGATTAAAATTTATTTATTTATATATTCACTTGGAAGGTTTAGATCAGCTAAGAATAGGATTAGATCAAATTCCCTTAAAGATTCAAAGTTTTGGTCTAATTATAATTTAGTCACTGAATTTTCATTTTTTATAAAACAGTCACTAATTATCAAAATTGATATGAAAAAAAATTCAAATATAAGTCAAATAAGAATTTTATAATATTTTTCAAAGATTTATTTTCATCAAAAACTAATTTTTAAGAATTTAATCCCGAACTAGGCTTAAACGACTAAACCGGTTCATTGAACTTCTAAACCAACCATTAAATTTCTAGGCTCACTTTTGGAGCGTTACATTTATGGAGAAAAATACCCCAATGTTTGGTTCACATTCCATTATAATTTGGCTAAAGCCCCAAGAATATTCCCAACCTCATAAACCTTCCCAAACATATCCTCATCAACCCTAGCCCTAGACGCACTGCTATTGTTTTTTGTAGACAACAATGGAGAAAAATCAGTCAAGTTAATACACTCTTTCTGTAAGAGATAAAAAAAATAAGAAAAGAATTATTGAAAGATAAAGAAACAGAAGAGCAGGGAAAGATGAGAATTTCTCTCTGTCAAACAAGAGAGCCAAAATACACCGTAATTCATTCGATAAAATAAAATAGATGTCAATGCAAACCTTTTAAACCCTTTACATCAAAACGCTAAGCTTAACTAAATATATGAAATAGAAAAAATAACACTCTAAGATCCAAACAAAATTATTATTTATAAAAAGGTCCCTGACAAATCTCCCTACTTGAATTAATCCTTGTCCTCAAGGATTAAAATAAAATCCCATTTTTTTTTTATGATTAAACCAAATTTGTCCACATACTCTCCTAACTTTGATCGAAAGTGAAGTACAAATCGACAATAGTTTCTTCATGTCAAAAATCCGCATAGTCTCACAATTTTTCAAGATCTTGTCCCTATTCATCTCTCCTAGGAAAAATCAATCACCTCGTCTTGAAATTGAAAAACAACATCGGTCGGTGATAAGTGCTCAACACACTATCACTTTTTACTCCTTTTAAGGGCATTAATCATCAAATATACACCCACTCGGACCAATGCATGTGCTTAATGTGATATATTTAGAAGTTATACTCATATAGATAATATTTACAGAAAAATGCATGTTTTACTGCGTTTTCATATCTGTGCAGGAGAACCAGTGCCGCGGCAGGAACAAGGCCGAGCCAGGACCTGATGCCGAGGCAGCAGCAGAAAGACAGGAAGCAAGACTATAGGCGATGGAAAGATAAAAATCCAAGGAACGTGTCTGAACTTGAAGCCCATGGATCGGAGCTGGCTAGCACAAGGAAAAGCCCAAAGGAAGACCACGCGGGAAAGCCTCCTTAGCCGAAGCAAACTTGGAAATATATTATTATTATGTACTTGACTTGTTCCCTACTCCAAGTTGTATTCTACTTAGGAAAGGTTTGCCCTAGGTCTAGCCTATATAAGGACCTAGCCACCCAATGTACGATATACGGAATACCTAGGGAGAGAGCCGATCTATATTCTTGTTTTCTTCTCCTCCATTCTGTTCTAAACCTTCTTAGGGATTAGGTGAAGGTTGTCGAGTATTTGTGAGATGAGATTGTACTTTGTCTTTGATTCAATGCAATAAAGTTATCAAGGTTTGCTTATCCTTTGTTATTCTTTGTTTTCACAATTGAGCTCGGGAGAGGATATTGTGAATCATCCATTTATCTAAGCTCGGGAGAGTTAGATTCACGAAAGGGGTAAGTACGGTGTTTCAATCGCGAAATACTAACTCGGCCTAGGGATAGGTTAAGAGTTTCAGCGGCTAAAAGAAGTGTGAGATTGGTTGGTGAGTATAATTGGTTTACGCCGGGAGGTATCATCAAGGACTAGTCATCAAAAGCACTCTAACTTAGGGATAAGCGGAGTCATACAAGGACACTTTGCCAAACTTTGGTAAAGTCTACCCACGAGCAAGGGATTGCCGCGGCAGACAGTATTGTCGCTGCCAAGGCAGTAAACTGCAGTGCTGCCGAGGCAGTGATATACAATTGCATTGGACAGAGACAAGTCAATCAAATCCACAATACGACGCAACTGGATCCTAGCCCATCTCTCTCTACTATTTCAATCCTTTATTTAGTTAATCCCACTAATTTATATGATAGAATCCGTAATGAAATTACTTCTTTTCGACAGGCAGAAGATGAACCAATGTACGAGGCATGGGAACGCTACAGAGAGCTATTGCACAAGTGTCTTTTGCATGGATTTCCCCTATGGACACAAGTGATAATGTTTTACAATGCCACGAATGCCTCGACAAGGATGATGTTAGATGCCTCGGCAAACAGAACACTCCTGGATAAAGCACCTGAGGAAGTTATTGAAATATTAAATAAACTCACAAAGAATGACTTTCAGTTTCCTACATCTAGGCGAGGAGGAGTAAGACGCCAAGCCACGGTACATGAATTAGACTCATCAAGTTCAGTGGCAGCACAACTGGCCTCTCTTACCAAGATGGTGCAAAACCTACAGTTACAACAAAATACCCGTGAGGTCAAGGTAATTGATTCATATTGTGACTTATGTGGAGGTAACCACAGTTCCTCTGATTGCATGAATCAAGAAACTGGTATGTATGTTGGGAACTACAACCGCAACAATGTGATGTCCAACACATACAACCCCTCATGGAAGAGGCATCCAAACTTATCATGGAGTAACCCTAACAATGCCTTAAATCCAATCACCCAACCTTCGGGATTTCAGCAACCGATGCCGCAACAGTAAGCTCAGCAACCAATACCGCAGCAGCAGATGCAGCAGCAACCGGTAAGTTCATTGGAGAACACGCTAAAGGCCTTCATGATGAAAACTGAGTCATACATGGCAGAAAATAGTAATTTCATCAAGAGGACAGATGCCTTCATGAATAGAACTGAGATGAGGTTGCAAAATCAAGAAGCGGCCATAAAAACGCTGGAAACTCAGGTTGGGCAGTTTGCTCAATGCATAAACACTAGACCACAAGGAGGCCTACCTAGCAATACTGAAGTTGCTAAGGTAATGAGCCATGAATAGTGCAAGGCAATCACTACTAGGAGTGATCTCAAGCTGAAGGAAAAGATCCCAGAGAGCCAAATTCAATCAGCGGATCGAGCAAGAGAAGAGGCCGAGCAAACTCGACAACACTGCCCGGGCAGAGAGCACTGCAGCTCCTGAGCAGCCTGCCGAGGCAGCAACAACTCTAGTGGTGCCAGGTATAAAATTTCAAACTAAAGAAACCCTGGATGAGATAAGACCACCACCACCTTTCCCACAAAGGATGAAAAAGCAAAAGCAGGGCCAACAATTCAAGAAGTTCCTCGACATCTTGAAGCAAGTCCACATCAACATACCTTTCGTTGAAGCTATTGAACAAATGCCGAACTATGCCAATTTCCTAAAGGACATGGTGTCAAAGAAGAAACGAATAGGTGAGTTTGAGACCGTGGCTGCTACCGAGGGATGCATGGCAATGCTGCATAACCGCATGCCACCAAAGTTAAAGGATCCTGGCTGCTTTACCATCCCTTGTGCAATAGGTAAGAGCTATGAAGGTAAGGCCCTATGCGACCTTGGAGCAAGCATAAATCTCATGCCCAAATCAGTCTTTCAAAAGCTTGGAATTGGTAGGCCGAAGCCTACAACAGTGATGCTCCAACTAGCGGATCGATCCTATGTGCAACCTGAAGGCAAAATCGAGGACATACTGGTAAGAGTTGACAAGTTTACTTTTCCTGCCGACTTCCTTGTCCTTGATTGTGAAGCAGATGACAATGCACTGATCATCCTTGGGAGACCCTTCCTTGCAACTGGACGAACCTTAATTGATGTGGAAAAAGGAGAGTTGACAATGCGGGTCAATGACCAACACGTCAAACTCAACGCATTCCACAACTTAAAGAAGTATGATGATCCAGAGCAGTGCAAGGCCATCCACACAGTAGACATGATAAGTGCTCAACAAACTATCACTTTCTACTCCTTTTATCGGTATTTATCACCAAATATTCACCCACTTGAACCAATGCATGTGCTTAATGTGATATATTTAGAAGTTATACTTAAATAGATAATATTTATAGAAAAAAGCACGTTTTACTGCGTTTTCATATCTGTGCAGGAAAACCATTGCCGCGGCAGAGACAGGGCCGAGGTAGGACCTGATGCCGAGGCAGCAGCAGGAAGACAGGAAGCAAAGTGATAGGCGATGGAAAGACAAAAATCTAAGGAACGTGTTTGGACTTGAAGCCCAAGAATCAGAGCTGGCTAGCACAAGGAAAAGCCCAAAGGAAGACCACGCGGGAAAGCCCCCTTAGCCGAATTCAAACTTGGAAATATAATATTATTATGTACTTGACTTGTTCCCTACTCCAAGTTGTATTCTACTTAGGAAAGGTTTGCCCTAGGTCTAGCCTATATAAAGACCTAGCCACTCAATGTATGATAGATTGAAATACCTAGGGAGAGCCGACTTCTACTCTTGTTTACTTCCTCTCCATCATGTTCTAAAACCTTCATAGGGTTTAGGTGAAGGTTGTGGAGTATTTGTGAGAGGAGATTGTAATTTGTCTTTTATTCAATGCAATAAAGATTATCAAGGTTTACTTATCCTTTGTTATTCCTTGTTCTTGCATTCAAGCCCGGGAAGGAAGTTTGTGAGTAATCCATTTATCTAAGCTCGAGAGAGTTAGATTCACGAAAGGGGTAAGTACGGTGTTTCAATCGCGAAATACTAACTCGGCCTAGGGATAGGTTAAGAGTTTCAGCGGCTAAAAGAAGTGTGAGATTGGTTGGTGAGTATAATTGGTTCACGCCGGGAGGTATCATCAAGGACTAGTCATCAACAGCACTCTGACTTAGGGATAAGCGGAGTCATTCAAGGACACTTTGCCGAACTTTGGTAAAGTCTGCCCACGAGCAAGGGATTGCCGCGGCAGACAGCGTTATCGCTGCCCAGGCAGTAAACTGCAGTGCTGCCGAGGCAGGGATATGCGATTGCATTGGATAAAGACAAGTCAATCAAGTCCACAATACAATACAACTGGATCCTGGCCCATCTCTCTCTCTAATATTTTGACTATTTATTTTTATTCAATTATTTTAGTTTAAATAAATCACATCAACTCACTTGTGTTTTTATCTTTCCACAGAGCAAGGAGATAAAGGAAGTATATTAAGTATACCAGTCCTTGAGGAGACGATAACTCGATAACATACTTATCACTTATTACTTGCGATGTGTCCGCTTGCACTAAACGCGCACTTTTGACACGCGACAAGTTTTTGGCGCCGTTGTCGGGGACTGGCAACTAAATTTTGTTTTCCTTGTATTCTTGTTTCTTTTTATTTTTATTTTTACTTTGCTTTTGTTTTTCTTGGTGTATGACCAGGGCCAATCCAACCAACCCCTTATACGAGTTAGATCCTGAGATTGAAAGAACAAGGTTAAGGTTGAGGAGACAAATCCGAGGAGTCATGGCAGAGGTTCAGGCAGGACAAAACATACCTGCCGGCAATGAATGTCTTCCGCCGCCACCTGGGCCGCGGCAGCTGACTGTCAGATATTTCTTGGAGGAGGACTTAGATGGACTAAACCGAGGAGTCGTTACACCCGAGATTGAAGCAGCACATTTTGAACTTAAACCTGTTATGTTCAACATGTTAAATACAATTGGACAATTTGGTGGGTCTGCAACTGAAGACGCAAGGCAACATCTCAAATCTTTCATGGAAATTTGCATCTCTTTCAAAATCCAAAGAGTCCATGAAGATGTCTTGCGGTTAAAGCTATTCCCCTATTCACTGAGGGATAGGGCAAAAGTTTGGTTGAATAGCATTCCAGCGGGATCTATTGGATCCTGGAGTGAACTTTGTCGTGATTTCATTACTCGCTTTAATCCTACTAATCTATATGATAGAATTCGTAATGAAATTACTTCTTTCCGATAGGCTGAAGACGAACCAATGTACGAGGCATGGGAACGCTACAGAGAGCTATTGCAAAAGTGTCCGCTGCATGGATTTCCCTTATGGACACAAGTGACAATGTTTTACAACGCCATGAATGCCCTGACAAGGATGATGTTAGATGCCTCGGCAAACAGCACACTCCTGGACAAGGCACCCGAGGAAGCTATTGAAATTTTGAATAAACTCACAAGGAATGACTTCCAGTTTCCTACATCTAGGCGAGGAGGATTAAGACGCCAAGCCACGGTAAACGAATTAGATTCATCAAGTTCAGTGACTGCACAATTGGCCTCTCTTACCAAGATGGTGCAAAACCTACAATTACAAAACGATACCCGTGAGGTCAAGGTAATTGATTTATGTTGTGATTTATGTGGAGGTAACCACAGTTCTGTTGATTGCATGAATCAAGAAACCAGTATGTATGTTGGGAACTACAAACGTAACAATGTGATGTCCAACACGTACAACCCCTCATGGAAGAGGCATCCAAACTTATCATGGAGCAACCCAAATAATGCCTTAAACCCAATCACCCAACCATCAGGATTTCAGCAGCCAATGCCGCAGCAGCAAGTCCAACAACCGATGCCGCAGCAGCAGATGTAGCAGCAACCGGTCAATTCATTAGAAAACACGTTAAAGGCCTTCATGATGAAAACCGAGTCATACATGGCGGAAAATAGTAATTTCATCAAGAGGACCGACGCCTTCATGAATAGGACTGAGATGAGGCTACAAAATCAAGAAGCGACCATAAAAACTCTGGAAACTCAGGTTGGGCAGTTTGCTCAATGTTTAAACACTAGACCACAAGGAGGCCTACCTAGCAATACTGAGGTTTCTAAGGTACTAAGCCATGAACAGTGCAAGGCAATCACTACCAGGAGTGGTCTACAGTTGAAAGAGAAGATCCCAGAGAACCGAACCCAACCATCGGATCAGCCAAGAGAAGAGGCTGAGCAAACCGAGACTGATAACACTGCCCCGGCAGCAAGCACTGCAGCGCCTGAGCAGTCTGCCGAGGCAGCAAAAATTCTAGTGGTGCCAGGTATACGATTCCAAACTAAAGAAACCCTGGACGAGATGAGACCACCACCACCTTTCCCGCAAAGGTTGAAGAAACAAAAACATGATCAACAGTTCAAGAAGTTCCTCGATATCTTGAAGCTAGTCCACATCAACATACCATTCGTTGAGGCCATTAAACAAATGCCCAACTATGCCAAGTTCTTAAAAGATATGGTATCAAAGAGAAAACGAATAGGTGAGTTTGAGACAGTGGCTGCCACCGAAGGATGCATGGCAATGCTGCATAACCGCATGCCACCAAAGTTAAAAGATCCTGGTTGCTTCACTATACCTTGTGCGATAGGAAAGAGTTATGAACGAAAGGCCCTATGCGACCTTGGAGCAAGTATAAACCTCATGCCTAAATCAGTCTTCCAAAAGCTTGGAATCGGAAGGCCGAAGCCTACAACAGTAATGCTCCAACTCGCGGATAGATCCTATGTGCAACCTGAAGGCAAAATCGAGGACATACTAGTAAGAGTTGACAAGTTTATTTTTCCTGCCGACTTCCTTGTCCTTGATTGTGAAGCAGATGACAACGCACCGATTATCCTTGGGAGACCCTTCCTAGCAACTGGACGTACATTGATTGACGTGGAAAAAGGAGAGTTGACTATGCGAGTCAATGACCAACAAGTCAAACTCAATGCATTCCACAACTTAAAAAGGTATAACGATCCAGAGGAATGTAAGGCCATCCACATAATAGACAATAAGATATCCTGCCTGGGCAGTCTGCTCGGCAGGATATTCGGCAAGAAAATCAAGCCCAAGACGGATGGACAAACAGCACTAAGGAGCGGCCCACAACCGATACATAATTTGGGCCTAAGGAAGAAAATAATTTTGGGAGATGCATTCACATGCTCTCCACCAGTAACCTAACCTCTCCTTTTTTCTCTTCTTTATTATATTAGGGTTAGTAGTTTATTTTTTCTAATTATTTTCGTTTTCAGTATTTTTCTTTTGTGTGTTTAATTTTTTTATTCAGGAATAAAAAGCAAAAATAAGGGAAAAATAGTTCACAGCAAGAACTCTGCCGAGGCAATACAACAGTGTCCAAGCCGCAGTAGTCCCAACGGGCAGAAAAGTGTAACGGCTAGTCTGCCGAGATTCCTGCCGCGGTAAAAAAGGAAACGGCAGAAGAAGGAAAATGGTTACAATGGCTAGTGATCTCAACGGTCACAAGGCCGAGGCCTATACAAGAAACTCCTTCCTCTTGAACTATTCACTCTTACTTTCTTGCTTTCTTTAGTATTCTTAACAATCACCCTCTCAATTACTCTCTACCTACTAATCCCTTTTCAATCTCCAGATTCTCTTCAAGAAAACCTCCAAGAACTCAATTTTCTCTTTCTTGATGGCAACTTACAGAAGATTCACCCCAGCCAACGTTGAAGAACGATTCAATCGATCTTTCATCGCAAGGCAACTATGGGAAGAACAAGGGTTCCAGCACGTGGATGAAGAGAATTACGGCATTGAACACTACTTGTTCGATAGAATAAAATACCAGAATTGGAAATTATTCTATTTGCAACCTGCCCAGGCAAACGCCACAATCGTGCAGAAGTTCTACGCTCATGGGCCCAGCAAAGACTCCCCCTTTGTTCACTACCGCGGCAGGCCTGTACAGCTTGATGCCGATACGATCAACAACTTCTACGGCCTCACCCCGGACAGTGATCTCCATGCTGACTTCTTGGAAGATATCACTGTCGAGGACTATGAACTTATCAAAGACGATCTTTGTTACGCGAACACTCCATGGGAAACCGGTACCCATCGAGGATCCGTGACAAGACAAAACTTGAAGCCGGAGGCCAAGATATGGAACACCTTCGTCAAACGACGCCTCTTCCCAACATCACACAACAGCACGGTGGATCGTAAGAGATTGGTGTTTATCCAATCCATCATCAACAAAAGGACCATCAACATTGGAGAAATTACCCTACGGGAAATTCACGAGTGCGGTAAGAAAGATCGAGGACCATTGTATTTCCCTTGCTTGATTACGAGTTTATGTGTTTCCGCAGGTGTGCCTATTGAAGAAACGGATGAATACACACACACCCCAAGAAGAGGATGGACCAGGGAATTCTGCCACAAAGTCATGCAGATAACACAAGCAGAACCTGTCCAGGTAACACCGCAGCAATTCACTGCCGATACTGTTGCCGGGGCCCAGTACACGGCAGATATGCCTGGTACTGCCCACACCTCTGCCGCAGCAGACCCGTATCAAGAACTCTTGCAGCGAATGGACGCGATGGATCTTCGACAACAACGGTACATGGAGTACCAGCGGGACTTCAATGGCACTCTCGCACAGATGATGTTGCACGCCTTCCCGAACCAAGGCATACAATTCCCTGAGTTCCCAAGCAATATGTTCGTTATTCCCGCACCCTACACCGAGACTACACCAGCCCCAGGAGGACCGCGACCGTTCTTCCATCCGGACCCTCAACACCAATACCAGGCTGCTGGACCATCTAGGCCAGCAGATTCTACCGCGGCCTCATCTGTCAGCCGAAGGCCATCCAAGCGGAGAGTCGTTTTCAGCACTCCACCAAGATCGCCAATTATCATGGGCAGTCTATCCGCCGAGATAGATGCTTATTTACACCAAGGCTCTACTGTCGTCGGCCCAAGCACACACCACACCGTAGGAGCAACTGCGATGGGAGGAGGAACGGACGTGATGATAACCGAAGAGATGGCGGATGTTGAAGAAGGAGAAGAAGTAAAAGCCCCAATGCATAGAACCCCACCCACTCGAGTCCAGCCGCCGAGACAAGCAAAGGCGCAACCATCGCCCTCCCAAGGACAAAGCACATGGCATCTAGGCAACGGAAGAAAATTGTTACGAGCAGCTCTTCGAAGTCGCTCTAAAATTCTTTGTCCTTTATTCAATATTCATTGTTTTTACTATTTTTCCTTGCTACATATAATTCATATTCTATTTTGCCGTTTATTCCTTCCAAATATAAAAGCATTGAGGACAATGCTTGGTTTGAGTTTAGGGATGCAGATTCACTGCCAAGGCAGCAATCTACTGTCGCGACCTTACCAAAGGGGAGTATTCCAGTGATTTTTTTTATTTTTATGCTCCCCGCCTTACTTGAATTAACTGCATACACTCCTGCACTACTCATCATTAGTATTGCCTTAGTTTATTCTTTAAGGCTATAGAAATCTTTCTCCTTACCATGTTTAGGTTCTGTCAAGAGGGCTTAACCTTAGGATGCTTAAGGATGAAAACTTAGAAGCTTACTATAGGAAGAACTTTACACACTTTTGGGACTAGTTGGATTATAGGAATTCTTTTAATGAACTCGGTGATAAAGACTTAGATTTTTAGAAAATTAACTAGAGGTGCCTACCACCGGCTCTAGAAAATCTCTTCTTCATACAAGAGGTGCCCGAAATTGGCTCTAGTATGTATTAAGGAATATCAAAAAGAAAAGACAAAAAGGTTTTTAGTAAAAAGAAAAACACAAGTCTTTGAGGTGCCCGAAACCGGCTCAAGATTTGGGGTTTGGAAAAAGAAGAGAAGACTCAACCAATGTCTATTTGTCTTGAACTTAGAGTTTATCTAAGAAAGCCTTTAATCAACTTGTCCACAAAAACACACACACTCACATCCTATAGTTTGTTTCTAGGTAAACTCTTAGGTAGCCAAATGGTCAAGGCTTAAAAATAGGCCTAGCTATGGTGGGGAGAATAGATGGAAGTGTAAGACCAAGAGAGAGTAGAGTTCGGCAAATTGATGGTTTGCATTTCTTGAGGACAAGCAATAGTTCGAGTTTGGGGGTGTGATAAGTGCTCAACACACTATCACTTTCTACTCCTTTTATCGGCATTTATCACCAAATATTCACCCACTTGAACCAATGCATGTGTTTAATGTGATATATTTAGAAGTTATACTTAAATAGATAATATTTATAGAAAAAGGCACGTTTTACTGCATTTTCATAACTCTGCAGGAAAACCATTGCCGCGGCAGAGACAAGGCTGAGGCAGGAGCAGAAAGACAGGAAGCAAAGTGATAAGCGATGGAAAGACAAAAATCTAAGGAACGTGTTTGGACTTGAAGCCCAAGAATCAGAGCTGGCTAACACAAGGAAAAGCCCAAAGGAAGACCATGCGGGAAAGCCCCCTTAGCCGAATTCAAACTTGGAAATATAATATTATTATGTACTTGACCTGTTCCCTACTCCAAGTTGTATTCTACTTAGGAAAGGTTTGCCCTAGGTCTAGCCTATATAAAGACCTAGCCACTCAATGTATGATAGATCGAAATACCTAGGGAGAGCCGACTTCTACTCTTGTTTACTTCCTCTCCATCATGTTCTAAAACCTTCATAGGGTTTAGGTGAAGGTTGTGGAGTATTTGTGAGAGGAGATTGTAATTTGTCTTTTATTCAATGCAATAAAGATTATCAAGGTTTGCTTATCCTTTGTTATTCCTTGTTCTTGAATTCAAGCCCGGGAGGGAAGTTTGTGAGTAATCCATTTATCTAAGCTTGGGAGAGTTAGATTCACGAAAGGGGTAAGTACGGTGTTTCAATCGCGAAATACTAACTCGGCCTAGGGATAGGTTAAGAGTTTCAGCGGCTAAAAGAAGTGTGAGATTGGTTGGTGAGTATAATTGGTTCACGCCGGGAGGTATCATCAAGGACTAGTCATCAACAGCACTCTGACTTAGGGATAAGCGGAGTCATTCAAGGACACTTTGCCGAACTTTGGTAAAGTCTGCCCACGAGCAAGGGATTGCCGCGGCAGACAGCATTATCGCTACCCAGGCAGTAAACTGCAGTGCTGCCGAGGCAGGGATATGCGATTGCATTGGATAAAGACAAGTCAATCAAGTCCACAATACAATACAACTGTATCCTGGCCCATCTCTCTCTCTCTAATATTTTGACTCTTTATTTTTATTCAATTATTTTAGTTTAAATAAATCACATCAACTCACTTGTGTTTTTATCTTTCCACAGAGCAAGTAGATAAAGGAAGCATATTAAATATACCAGTCCCTGAGGAGACGATAACTCGATAACATACTTATCACTTATTACTTGCGATGTGTCCGTTTGCACTAAACGCGCACTTTTGACACGCGACAAGACACTAAAGTATCCTGCCTTGGCAGTCTACTCGGCAGGATATTCGGCAAGAAGATTAAGCCCAAGGTGGATGAAAACACAACAAAAAGGAGTGGCCCACAACCGACTCACAATTCGGGCCAAAAGGAGAGAATAATTTTGGGAGATGCATTTGCATGCTCTCCACCAGTAACATGACCTCTCTCCTTTTCTTTATTATTATATTAGAGTTAGTAGTTTATTTTTATTTTTCTAATTATTTTTGCTTTAAGTATTTTCTCTTTCCGTGTGTTTTATTTTTCTTAGGTTATTAAGCAAGAATAAGGGAAAAGTAGTTCATAGCAGGAACTCTGTCGAGGCAATAAAACAGTGTCAGGGACGCAGCAGTCCCAACAGGCAGAACAGTGTAACGGCTAGTCTGCCGAGATTCCTGCCGCGACAGAAAAAGGAAACGGTTACATAACGGCTAGTGGCTTCAACGGTCAAGAGGCCGAGGCCTATATAAGAAACTTCTTCCTCTTGAACTATTCACTCTTACTTTCTTGTTTTCTTTAGTATTCATAACAATCTCTCTCTCACATTACTCTCTGCATACTAATCTTCGCTAAAATCCAGATTCTTTTCAAGAAAAACTCCAAGAAATCACATCTCTCAATTTTGATGGCAACATACAAGCGATTCGCCCCCGCCAACGTTGAAGATCGCTTCAACCGATCTTTCATTACTCGGCAACTATGGGAAGAGCAAGGTTTCCAGCATGCAGACGAAGAGAACTAAGGCATTGAGCACTACCTATATGACAAAATTAAGTACCAGAATTGGGAAATTTTCTGTCTGCAACTTGCCCAGGCAAACGCCACGATCGTGCGACAGTTCTACGCTCATGGGCCCAGCAAAGACTCCCTCTTTGTTCATTGCCGCGGTAGGCCAGTCCAACTCAATGCCGAGACAATTAACAATTTCTACCCCAGACAGTGATATCAACGCCGAATTCTTGGAAGATATCATTGCCGAGGACTACGAGCTCATCAAAGATGATCTTTTTTACGGGAACACCCCATGGGAAACCGGTACCCATAGAGGATCCGTAACAAGACAAAGCCTAAAGCCGGAGGCCAAGATGTGGAATACCTTCGTCAAAAGACGCCTCATCCCAACATCACACAATAGCACGGTGGATCGCAAGAGATTGGTGCTTATCCATTCCATCATCAACAAGAGGACCATCAATTTTGGCGAGATTATTCTAAGGGAAATTCACGAGTGCAGTAAGAAAGATAGGGGACCATTGTATTTCCCTTGCTTGATTACGGGTTTATGTGTTTCTGTAGGTGTACCCATCGAAGAAACAGATGAATACACGCCCCCACGACGAGTTTGATGTTGAAATCAAAGACCGCAAGGTTACGGAAAACCAAATGGTCGACCATCTTTCTAGACTAGAGAACAAGGACAATACCCACTCACTTGAAGATATACAAGATGAATTTCCAAATGAAGAAATACTGCAAATTATTACAACTGCAAAGGATACTGTCGAGACAGAGGCCGTAGCAGTATACAACCGCGCTGTCGCGGCATTGTCTGAATACATCTCCGCAACTTTGACAGAAGATATTGCCGCAGTAACATCCACCCCCTGGTATGCTGATCTTGTTAATTATCTAGTTAGTGGTATTATCCTTATAACCTTAACCATAACAAAAAGAAGAGGTTTCAGCATAATGCAAAACATTATTTCTGGGACGACCCTCTTCTGTTTAAGCATTGTGCAGATTAGGTTATAAGAAGATATGTGCCAGAAGAAGAACAAAAAGCAGTACTCCAGCACTGTCATGACTCACCTTGCGGTGGGCATTTTGGAGGAAATAGAGCAGCAGCAAAGGTACTGCAATCCGGCCTATACTGGCCCACACTCTACAAAGATGCCCATGACTATTACAAGAACTGTGATCGCTGCCAACGCACGGGCAACATTTCAAGACGACATGAGATGCCCTTACAACCCATACTGGAAGTAGAGCTGTTCGATGTTTGGGGCATAGATTTCATGGGACCTTTCCATCTTCTCAAGGAAACCTTTATATCTTAGTGGCATTGGACTACGTATCAAAGTGGGTCGAAGCGATCGCCACACCTCACAATGATTCCAAGACATTTCAAAGATTTCTCAAGAAAAATATTTTTACAAGGTTTGGAATCCCTAGAGCAATAATAAGTGACGAAGGAAAACACTTTAATAACAGACTTATTGCCGCGGCCCTAAAGAAACTCGGCATCACCCACAAGCTCGCTACGGCATATCATCCACTAAAAATGGGCAAGCTGAAATATCCAATAAGGAACTAAAACAGATCCTTGAAAAGGTGGTAAATCCATCTAGAAAGGATTGGTCTTATCGTCTTGATGATGCTTTATGGGCCTACAGGACAGCATTCAAAACCCCATTAGGAACATCACTGTATAAGCTTGTGTTTGGGAAAGCTTGTCATTTGCCTGTAGAAATCGAGCATAAAGCATATTGGGCAGTAAAGAACTTAAACATGGATTGGAAAAAAGCCGGACAGAAAAGACTACTAGATCTCAATAAGATAGAAGAATTCCGAACAGCAGCCTATGAGAATGCCAAGATCTACAAAGAGAAAACCAAGAAATGGCATGACCGAAAGTTACTGCCGAGGCAGTTCCTGCCGGGGCAGCACGTTCTTCTTTTTAACTCCAGGCTTAGACTGTTCCTAGGAAAACTCAAATCTAGATGGTCAGGCCCATTTGAGGTCGTTCGAGTTTTCCCCCATGGAGTCATAACGATCAAATCACTAAAAGATGGCCATGAATTCAAAGTGAATTGCCAACGCTTGAAGCACTATTCTGGGCCACAGGACAAAAAAACTATGGAGACCGTCACCTTAGAAGATGCCCTAGCACGCCCTCCTATGAAGAATTAATGCCGCGACCTTCTAACCTTTCTTTTCCGCCATCTATAGGAATAATTTCTTTTAACTTTATTTTAGGACATTTAATATATACTTGTTGTTTTTCTTTTGTTTTTATTAGGACAAAGACAAGGTAGAAGCCCCAATGCAACGGACACCACCCACTCGAGTCCAACCGCCCCGGCAAGCAAAGACGCAACCATCGCCTTCACCAAGGACAAAGCATTTGGCATCAAGGCCACGGAGGAAAATTGTTACAAGCAGCTCTTCGGAGTCGCTTTAAAATTCCTTGTCCCTTATTCAAATATAAATTGCTTTTACTATTTTTACTTGCTGCTTATGATTCATATTCTATTTTGCCGTTTATTTCTTCAAATATAAAGTATTGAGGACAATGCTTGGTTTGAGTTTAGAGGTGCAGATTCACTGCCAAGGCAGCAATCTACTGCCGCGGCCTTGCCAAAAAGGGAGTATTCCAGTGATTTTTTTTAAAATTTTTATGCTCCCCGCCTTACTTGAATTAACTGCCTACACTTTTGCACTGCTTATCATCAGTATTGCCGTAGTTTATTCTTTAAGGCTATAGAAATCTTTCTCCTTACCATGTTTAGGTTCTGTCAAGAGGGCTTAACCTTAGGATGCTTAAGGGTGAAAACTTAGAAGCTCACTATAGGAAGAACTTTGAACACTTTTGGGACTTGTTGGATTATAGGAATTCTTTTAATGAACTTAGGTGATAAAGACTTAGATTTTTGGAAAGTAACTAGAGGTGCCTATCACCGGCTCTAGAAAAATCTCTTCTTCATGCTAGAGGTGCCCGAAATTGGCTCTAGTATGTTTTAAGGAATATTAAAAAGAAAGAAGGAATTTAGTGAAAAGAAAAACACAAGTCTTTGAGGTGCCCAAAATTGGCTCAAGATTTGGTGTTTGATAAGAAGAGAACACTTAACCAAATTCTACTTGTCTTGAACTTAGAGTTTATCTAAGAAAGCCTTTAATCAACTTGTCCACAAAAACGCACACACTCACAATTCTTAATTTGTTTCTAAATAAACCCTTAGGTAGCCGAAAGGTTAAGACTAAAGGATAGGCCTAGATATGGTGGGGAGAATAGATGGACATGTAAGACCAAGAGAGAGTAGAGTTCGGCAAATTGATGGTTTGCATTGCTTGAGGACAAGCAATAGTTCGAGTTTAGGGGTGTGATAAGTGCTCAACACACTATCACTTTTTACTCCTTTTAAGGGCATTAATCATCAAATATACACCCACTCGGACCAATGCATGTGCTTAATGTGATATATTTAGAAGTTATACTCATATAGATAATATTTACAGAAAAAGACACGTTTTACTGCGTTTTCATATCTGTGCAGGAGAACCAGTGCCGCGGCAGGGACAAGGCCGAGGCAGGACCTGATGCCGAGGCAGCAACAGAAAGACAGGAAGCAAGACTATAGGCGATGGAAAGATAAAAATCCAAGGAACGTGTCTGAACTTGAAGCCCATGGATCGGAGCTGGCTAGCACAAGGAAAAGCCCAAAGGAAGACCACGCGGGAAAGCCTCCTTAGCCGAAGCAAACTTGGAAATATATTATTATTATGTACTTGACTTGTTCCCTACTCCAAGTTGTATTCTACTTAGGAAAGGTTTGCCCTAGGTCTAGCCTATATAAGGACCTAGCCACCCAATGTACAATATACGGAATACCAAGGGAGAGAGCCGATCTATATTCTTGTTTTCTTCTCCTTCATTATGTTCTAAATCTTCTTAGGGATTAGGTGAAGGTTGTCGAGTATTTGTGAGAGGAGATTGTACTTTGTCTTTGATTCAATGCAATAAAGTTATCAAGGTTTGCTTATCCTTTGTTATTCCTTGTTTTCACAATTGAGCTCGGGAGAGGATATTGTGAATCATCCATTTATCTAAGCTCGGGAGAGTTAGATTCACAAAAGGGGTAAGTACGGTGTTTCAATCGCGAAATACTAACTCGGCCTAGGGATAGGTTAAGAGTTTCAGCGGCTAAAAGAAGTGTGAGATTGGTTGGTGAGTATAATTGGTTTACGCCGGGAGGTATCATCAAGGACTAGTCATCAACAGCACTCTGACTTAGGGATAAGCGGAGTCATACAAGGACACTTTGCCGAACTTTGGTAAAGTCTACCCACGAGCAAGGGATTGTCGCGGCAAACAGTATTGTCGCTGCCAAGGCAGTAAACTACAGTGCTGCTGAGGCAGTGATATACAATTGCATTGGACAAAGACAAGTCAATCAAATCCACAATACGACGCAACTGGATCCTAGCCCGTCTCTCTCTACTATTTCAATCCTTTATTTTTATTTAGTTATTTTAGTTTAGATAAATCAAATCAACTCACTTGTGTTCTTTACTTTTTCTACAGAACAAGAAGGTGAAGAAAGCATATTAAGTATATCGGTCCCTGAGGAGACGATAACTCGATAAAATACTTATCACTTATTACTTTCGATGTGTCCACTTGCACTAAACGCGCACTTTTGACACGCGACAGTCGGTTCAAACACTTGTGCAATAAAAGTTGCAAGCAAGTCAACAATAACTAATTCTTCTCCTTCTAGGTTCAAGTTGAACAGTAACACTGTGTACATTCCTTTATCATTTCCCACATGAACAACTTTGTTATCTTTCGGCTTGTAATACTTCAAGAGAAAAGAGAGAGACTTTATCAAGTTAGGGTACTGTTTAACATACAATAAGATATCACTTACTATGATGAGGTCCCAATCAGGTTCAGCAGTCGAAAATGTGTCTCCCCATGAATGCTTTATGTGACGAAGAATAAGTGTAATTCCATTTGTCCAATAATTGTGAGCTATGTTCTTTTCAATTTTCTGATCATCATAATTTGATGTTATTATGTCAAGATTAAATGACTTTTAGAGAAAATTAGCTAAAGATCCAGTCCCACTTCCAAGATCAAGACAGCAACGACCTTTTATCCATGATTGATGTTAAATTAGTCATTCTGTAAATGCAAAGGTACCTGGTCAAATTAAGTTAGTTTTTTCTTTCACTGCTCCATCATTGTCAACTTTCGAACAAGAACCTGCTTCTTTCGAATCAACTGTACCTCTAAGATCATGCGATAGATATAATTTTATATGATCCGATCATTGGTTCACTTCTCTCAATATCAACTCAATTCCATAAAGCTTGTTAGTGGATTTCGGGGTACTCTCCAAGTGCTTAAATTGGAATATTTGGTGGTCAATCGTCTCATCCTCCATTGAAGGAATCAACCTCATGCCCTGAAGTAGTAATTGGTTTAACATATTAATCACATCATCACAACCCTCAAGATTTAGAGCTTTGTCCGAATCAGGTTCTAATAAACCCCTATTTGAATTATCCCCATTATTTAATACCCCATGAATAGTTAAACCAATATATATTGGCCTGCAGAAAAGATTAACCATAATATATTCTTTATTTGCCTTCAAAGTTTTAATTCCTTGAGATATACTCATGACTAAAATTCTAAATACATATAGATTATGGAACTAAAAATTCCTATCAATTTCTATAAACCTTATATGATTTCCGTAAACACTGGTTGACCAAAAAATTTTGATTACTTGAATTACCCAATTTGAAGCATAATAAACTTTGATCTACTTGAAATCGTTCACTATAGTCAACAAAAGTAATACTTGGTGCTTTACCCTTTACTATGCCTTCTTTGCATTTCATCTTTGCATTAATAAAAGTGATAGCCTCACCTTGGGTCTGGAAACTCATTTCCTTAGATTTATTTGTAAGTGTAATCCTTTCAATTGGGTTGGTAATAACGACACCTCTGCTCATTGAAGGTTGCCAATTTAAAGTAAGGTGATGTATACCCGAACTCAACCCAGCCTTTTTATATATGTTGTGCAAGGAGAATTTAGTTTTCCTAAAATTCATTTTAAGATATGTATAGCTTAAACCCAAAAAGAGTCGTGAATAAATAATAAGACTCCTCATTTGAATCTCCAGCCACACACTCCTCATGAACTCGCTAGCCACACACTAACTCGCCCCAACTTCGATTGGTTCTTTAAACTTTGTGTTTGGAACAATTGAAGGCTTTTTTTTCAAATTCCCATTTTTCAACACTCTTTTTTTAGTTGAGTTATCGCTGACCACCAAGATCTCATCATCTAGCAATTTATCGAACACTTAGATTTTAGTCACAGCATTAAACTGCAAATTAAGTTTCATTGTAGCAGTTTCTGTTAATTTTTCGCCTTTAAAAAACTAAATATCCATATGACAACATCCATCATAGATATAAAACCCTTGAAGAAATATTTTAGCAGATATGACATTCTTAATCTATCGAAATTGGACTAAAAATGAAAATCACTAAATTTAAAAGTGGGACGATTTTATCCACCAACCCATATGGTGAAAAAACTAGATATAAAGATTCTGTAGTAATGAAATACAACCTATAACTGACGGTGATCAAGAGGATTCGGTTATGCTCATCAACTTGTCTTTGTGCATTTGAATCTTCGCTGAAATCTTTTGAGGTATTGTCCCCAAATAATGCTCAAACAAATTTAACACATCTACCGAAATTGGTCCCAAATCGGATCTTCGTCTATGGATGAAATACCAAATAAGGTAGAAATCCTATCCTTGTAGTAGCAAATTTCATATAATAAGGGTCAAAATCAAAGGCTTTGATACCTTTGTAAGAGCACAAAAATCAAAAACAAAATAATCAAAGAGTAAAGAAGATAGTGTAGAGTAAGAGAAAGAAGAAACAGAATATTAAGAGAAGAAACATAAAGGAGAAAGACAAAATATTGTTTCGTTCAATTCATCAATTTCACTATTTTCATGTTCTTCTGTTTCACGAGCAAAAACTTGTGCAACATTGAAATTTTTGATAGAATCACTAAAAATCGGTTCTCACAATCTTCTAAGGCATTGATTAGAGCCATTGATAAGAGTCTAAACTCATATGGATCATGGCTCTCAACAATTTTAACAATGTTTTTTTTATTTTCTTTGTGTCTTTACCATGTCTTAGAAAATTTTCATCAAACACATTGGTTGTATTCAAGTCTACCTCTCTAACCATCATTGATGAATCTAATAATATACCCTTACTTGGTGACCCTCTCAGTAGTCTCTTAGCCAATTCTTCATATTTTGTGAAAATTAGAGCCTTTTACTGAGATTATTCCAGCAACCCCCAATTGAATCAAGAACACCTTGTGTTCTTGAGAGTATGCCAACAACAATTTTTGGTTTGTCTCGATCAACTCTGTTGACGCTACCCCTTGAACGAGTGATGATTCTAACGGAGTAATTTCTACAGTTGTTGAAACTATAATTGTCGAGAGTTGTACCTTTGGTTATGTAAAATCGATTGTCAAGAATGATTTATCTGATTCTTCACAATACTTTTGATCGAAAACATTACTCCTTTATCGGATATCCTTCAAATTGTTTTTAAAGTCATTTAAAAACTTATCGAAAGCTGCGTTCAGTATAACTTCAACTCCCTGAAGCACGGTAATCTGAAAATTTTCTAGATTTATCTCCATTATGCCAACCAAAACAAGAATCGTTAGGCTCTAATAGCTTTGTAAGAGATAAAAAAAACTAAGAACAAGAATTATTGAAGGATAAAGAAACAGAAGAGCAGGGAAAGACGAGAATTTCTCTCTGTCAAACAAGAAAGCTGAAATACACTGTAATTCATTCGATAAAATAAAATAGATGTCAAGGCAAACCTTTTAAACCCTTTACTTCAAAACGCGAAGTTTAACTAAATATATGAAATAGAGAAAATAACACTATAAGACCCAAACAAAATCATTATTTATAAAAAGATTCTTGACACTTTCAATGTTATTCATCATAAAAAAAAAGAAAACAAAAAAATTAGCACCCACGCCCAAGAATCAAGAAATTAAAGAAAACGAGAAGAAAAGATCAAGAATTGGGGAAGAAAAGAAACGAACGCTCTATACGCGCAAGATAGACCTACTAACTTACGCTAGAGAGAAAACACAAAAATTTATCATTAAAACTTAATTATACTTTTATTCATATTAGATCCTAAAAATTTAGATTTTCATCGAAATTTATTATTATTAATTTATAAAAAAATTAATTTAGTTCAATAATTTAGATATGATCCATTTGATGATCTTTTTATTCATTATTATCTTTATAATTTTATTTTTATTCTAAATTGACTATTATTTATTCTTTCTAGTCCCTAAAATTTTATTTTTATTTAAAATTGAATTCATTCTCTCTTTTTTGATAATTTAATTCAATGTTTATTATTTTAATTTTATATTTTTGTCCATAAAACTTTGTTTCTATTCTAAATTTACCCTTATTCAATTTTTATAATTTAGTCTAATATTTTTGATGTCATGATATTTTTATTTATCTATAAAATTTGTCTTTATTAATTTTTAATTTTTGTAATTTAATCTAATTTTTAAGATATGAATCATTTAATGATATTTTTGTTTAGTCTAATGTGTAATATTTATTTTTAATGTGATTAATGATAATAATAGACGTTAAACGTTAAATAATTAATACGAAATGAATGATCGACCCAAAGTCTATCGACTACTTGTACCAAAATCAAATTTAATATGAATTCAAAACTCGAATTAACCTGACCTAAAATAAAACCGACTTGAAATGAACCTAGCCTAAAATGAATTTGTCAATTATCTGATTTTGACCCAAACCATTTGGATCCAACCTAAAATAAACTCAACCAGAAATGGACCTAACCTGAAATAAACTCAACATGAAATTGACCCGTACCCAAACCAAATCGAGTCAAAACATTAAATTAACATGAAATGACATGTATCTGATTTTACTCGATCTAACAATACTCGATTAACTGTTTTTACGTCGCTATTTTTAAGTATATTTCAGCTCCCCATCTGCTAAATCAGGAAGCTCTACACCTAAAAGGGACACGTCGAATAGAATACCACTGGTACTAAAAGTATGTTACCTCACACGGGCCAAGAGAGAACAATAATGTAAGACATGGGACAAATAAAAAAAAAATATTTTAGGTATCATAATACTATACCTGATAGAGATTATTATAAAGTTATTATAACACTAACTAAATGATTAACTATATCGAATAAAGTTCAATAATATAGCATCAGGGGATTCAAAGATTTTAGGGTCCTATGTAATTTATTAAAATATGGTCCTTAAAAGTAATTATCCATGACCTCTACTAGTTATAAAATTGTAGCCCTTAGAAGTAAATGTCCTTTCTAGGGGCCCCTGTGTGATCGTTTCTATTACATCTGTCCAAAACCTCACTAGTTCTATTGAAACAATAGTAATAGTAATAGTAATAATCAATAAGATTCTATAATCAATTGTCATATTTAATAAATAATTATAACGTTTTAACAATTATAACTCATCTTTCTTAATAGCGTTTTCAAAATTTTTTAATGAATTTCGATATTAACATCATCTAATGAACGTAGTTTATCAAAATTTGACACCCTCTTTTTCGAGACCCTGTACGGATCGTTTTTATTGCGCCTGTCCAGAACCACGCATACAACTTTCTGTTGTGTTTTCTCATGTTTTAAGATCATTGAATTATTTTTCTGGATCCTCCCAATCATCACCCGCCCCCTGTTTTTAGTCTCACTTTGTGTTTACACCAACTCTCCATGTCAGTAATGGAAAGCTTCCCTAACAGAAACTTTCACTTAAAACTCATAACTCCATGGATATTTAAATCTCCATATGTAGGTCTAGGTTGCATATGAACCTGGAAAAATTTGACAACCGAGCTGCTGGGCAGTGCTAGGGGTGTTCATTGTCGGATATCGGATCGGATCCGATCCGATTTTTTCAGATATTCGGGTTTTCGGATCGATGATATAGTGATCCGTATCCGATTCGGAAAAAAGCGGATATCCGTATATTCAGATATTGGATACTCGGATCGGATATTCGGATATCCAATTATCCAAAAATATAATTTGATTAAACTAATTTTTCGAATTTGAAGGTTGTATTTTTAAAATTTTTTGAATTTCGAATATAATAAACAATAAATTACTAAATACAATAAAAATTACATTTATAAAAATTTTAATTTAATTTTTTTTTGAAAATAATAAACACTAAATTGTTAAATATAACAAGATTAATATTAATAAAAATTTGAATTTTTGGATTTTTGGATTTTCGGATAATCCGGAACATGAAATATTGTGATCCGTATCCGATCCGGAAAACTTAAAATCGGATCAGATATCCGATCCAAAAATAAAAATTGGATCGGATATTCGTATTTTTGGATCGAATCAATAAATAATTGGATCGGATCAACCGGATCGAATATTTTTGAACACCCCTACTTAATGCTATGAGTTAATGAATTCCAAAGTAATTGGTCTAAATGTGTAGATTTTAATGGGTGGAGTTTGTTATTTAATCTATTACAAAACCGTGCACATGGGATGGGGACAACCTTTGATGTTTGGGGGTGTTAGGCAGCTCGGGTCTATTTCCTTTTCTGAGGGGTTCACCATTATTTTTGTGGCTCAAAGTTTAAGCAAAAGTTTGATGCCATTGAATTAAAGTGAATATGGAGACAGATGACTGGTTGAGGTGACAGGTCTCAGATCATACAAGTGGTGGGACGATGGTGGTTAGATTATATCAACGGATTTACCCTTCGTTTCTGAAATCAATGGATTCCAACTCAGCAGAAATGCTCACACAAAATGTTAATAGCATCTTGCATGTGCTGCATGGAACAGTTTAGAGGTCCCCCTTACTAGTAATGGATATGGGGAAAACATTCATGTGACAGATGAGGATGATTATGGCGTTTACCAGACAAGTTAATTAACCGCGCCCTATGGTTTCAGCACCTATTTCTCATTAACATGATGGAGTGCCCTTTACTATTCAAGTTTAGGTATCCTCCTTAAACTTTCGTCCCAAGAATCGAGTAGAAATTATTTTTTTTTTATGTTTTTATTTATGTCTCATAATATAAGATTTAGGGGTTAGAATAAGTTATAACTTAAAAGTTAATCTAAGTTAACTGTATCCCATATCTAGTCTAGAATCCACAATCCAGATGACATAGAATAACACAAGAGTTGAGAAGATAGGTTGGAGGCCACAAAAGTCAGGCTCGACAGACCGGACAATTGCCTGCAACTAAATACAAAAATCCTTTTCACCTTAGAATAACCAAGAAATCCAAAGGATGGGACCGAGAAGACAATCACCAATAGGGTACTACAGTACGGGGTATCAAATCTTAAGATGGATTGGAGAGCAACCGAGCAATTATCTGTACAGTGAAATATCAATGTCAAATCCACTAATTGATTTAGTGGCAAAGGATGTTCATGTCGTTTCATCTTGTATATATATTCGATATTTACATCCGAGTTTGAGAAATATGAGTTTTAATGTGAAATGCAAATCAACAGTAACGTTGAGAGATGGGAAGTTTTCTGGATGAGAATTATGTCCCAATCAGAAACTTTCAACCTTTAGTCGCCAAGGAAGCTGAACCACACGCTGTTAATCTTCATCTATCTTCTTATATTCGCCTCATTTCATTCCAATAAATACCCAAATTGCCACTGCATTAAAACGTTGTCCACCTTACGGACTGTCCCTCTAGGTCCCTTGGGAGGCCTAGTTTTGGGAATTCACCATTTCTGATGATTGTTTATATGGCTCAAGTTAGATAATGCTGGTTGTCATTAGAGATTTAGAGAGACCAGAGCTTCAGCTTCATTTAAGCATTTCAGGTGGAAAAAACGACAAAACAGGGAAGGACATGACATGTTTCTGTTGCTTCATTACAACCTTGTAAAGGCTATAAGCATCGTGTCAGAATTTCTCTATGCCTAGATTCTTATCATCTATGCCTGTAATGGAGGTACAGATAAGATCATTACAAAATTGTTTCAGTGTCTTCCATGGTGGATCCTGAGAAGGAAGAAACCGCACAAACCAGTCTTAACATGTCATCTAGAAAGGAGCTTATTTCAACAGCCATGAAGAGAACCAGCGAGTGGTATCATTATTAACCTTTCTTTTCATTAACAGGTATCGAATTGTATGAGTTTGTCTGCTTAAGTTGACAACTTGATCCCTTTTTCCCAGGATTTTCTCACAGGAGATTCCCAGTGATGTCACAGTTCAAGTTGAAGGAGTTTCTTTTTCATTGCATAAGGTGAACATATGACTATTTTCAGTCATTAGAATGACAAGAAAACCAAGTTAGCATCTAGATTTTGTTGAAATTATGACAGAATTGTGCTGTTTTTGAACTTCTTCCTTCTTGATTTCCAGTTTCCATTGGTCTCCAAGAGTGGTTACATAAGGAAAGTTGTATCAGAATCCAATGATGCTGATCTTTCATTCATAGAAATCCTCGATGTTCCGGGTGGAGCAGATTCGTTCGAACTCGCAGCTAAGTTCTGTTATGGGATAAATTTCGAGATAAGCACCGAAAACATTGCGATGCTAAGATGTGCCGCCGAGTATCTCGAGATGACTGAGGATTACGCGGTCGGAAACCTTGTGGGAAGAATTGAAGCCTACTTGAATGAAGTGGCACTTAAGAGCCTAGCAGGAGCTATTTCTGTGTTGCATATGTCTGAAAGCCTCCTCCCAATTGCAGAGGAGGTTAAATTGGTGAGCCGGTGCATCGACTCGGTCGCGTTTTTAGCTTGCAAAGAGAGCCAGTTTTGTATGTCTAGCAGGTCTGATAGTGGCAATGATAGTGCCATTTCTTCGACGATCGCTAGCTCGAAACCTATTGTTGATTGGTGGGCTGAAGATTTAACCGTTCTTCGAATCGACATCTTCCAACGGGTTCTGATTGCAATGATAGCAAGAGGTTTTAAACAATATGCCCTTGGTCCAGTGCTTATGCTTTATGCACAAAAAGCTCTTAGAGGTTTGGTGAGACCCCATACCACCATAATTGACTTGTTTACCTGATATATGCTTGATGTCTAAAAGTGCAGACTCCTTTTTTTCGTGCAGGAAGTATTCGGAAAGGGGAGGAAGAAAATCGAGCCACGACAAGAACATGAGAAAAGGGTTGTGTTGGAAACCATAGTGAGTCTTCTGCCTAGGGAGAAAAATGCAATGTCCATAAGCTTTCTATCTGTGTTGCTTCGTGCAGCTATATACCTCGAAACAACTGTTGCTTGTCGACTTGATTTGGAAAAAAGGATGGCCCTGCAATTAGGACAGGCTGTTTTAGATGATCTCTTGATACCTGCCTATTATTTTACGGGGGATACATTGTTTGATGTCGAGACCGTGCAGCGTATCTTGACGAACTACATTGAATCCTATACCGAAGGCAGCCATTTTGGCTACAAAGAAGAAGATGAGTACATTTCTCCTCCACCAAGTGACTTGGAAAGAGTGGGAAAGCTAATGGAGATCTACCTAGCTGAAATAGCATCTGACCGTAATTTATCGGTCTCAAAATTCATTGGTCTCGCCGAACTCAACCCGGAACAATCGAGGGTAACAGAGGATGGGATGTACAGAGCCATAGATATCTACCTCAAGGTACATCTATTGTATGAAATTTTTGGTAACAAGGTATGTTCCTTTATGAAAAAAATCATTTTAATCCTGCCTTTCAATTAAAATCATAGGCTCATCCCACTATAAGTGACTTGGAGAGGAAGAAAGTTTGCAGCCTAATGGATTGCCAGAAACTCTCACGGGAGGCCTGCGCTCACGCAGCTCAAAACGACCGTCTTCCGGTCCAGACGGTGGTTCAAGTCCTTTACTACGAGCAGCAACGCCTTCGAGATGTTATGAACGGAAGCGTCTCGAGTGGAGATTCCCCTGCTGTCGTCTCATCCAGGGTGAATTTATACCCTACTGATATCCACCCAGTTTCAAATGAACTTTCCAGCTTGAAACGAGAGAATGAAGACCTAAAACTAGAGCTGGTGAAAATGAAAATGAGATTAAGAGAAATAGAAAAATCAACTCCAACAAAATCGGCAGTAAGCAGTCCTATGGGAAATATTACACCATCATCTGATAAGCCTCCTTTGCCTCGGAAATCATTCATGAATTCAGTTTCTAAGAAACTCGGACGGCTTTATCCTTTCGTCGGAGTTTCAGGTCCCGGTGGCAAAGGTCGAACAAGACCCGCCAAAGACAGGAGGCATTCCATATCTTGACACTACATGTTGGTTTGTCTAAATCACCATTACCATTTTCTGAAGTGTTTAATGTCTGTGTTACTTTCAAGGCTTGAGACTCTCTTTTTACTTTTCTGCTTATTTTGTATGTATTGCTGTAAATAGTATAATCTTTATGTTTGATACCGCATCATTCGTGGCGATCATAGGCGAAGCCGTTTCTAAGATATTAATGGTCTAAAGCGAACTTAAAAATTGTATAAGCACATCCAAAATTCTCTTTTTTCAAGCTTCAAAGTGTTTTAGCATCTCAAAGGAAAAACAGAAATGCCTACACTAGGGGGGTGCTAGTCCATTCCTGCGAGACATAAACAGCTTCTTCGAATGTTCTTTAAAGGTGTCATTTTCTTTGAGTTATATTTAAAGGTTGTCAATTATTTATAAATTGATATCATTTATTAAATTTAAAAAAAATTATATATATAAATCATATAAAAAAATTAATCTAAAATTTTTGAGATGTCATTTGATCACCTTTGTCAAAAGATGGTTCCGCCCACGATAATGACCGTATTGTCAATGTATCTTATTATTGTAATATTCAGTTTTTAAATGTTTTTTTTAGATAAATGAAATTTTATTCATCCAAAGAACTCACAAAAAACCAATAAAATCAAGTATCAACAGTACCTCCCTCACAATAAAAAGACTATACAGTCTAACATTTTTAATCTGATATCATTCTTAACAATGGTAAATATATCAACAATCAATTGTGGTTGATATCCATACAACCGCTTATTTCTCAGTTTTTAAATGTTGTTTTTTTATTAATTTTTATTTTTTTTATTGTCGAACTTTAATAATGTTTATATTTTTCTTCTTTTTTAAGTTTTTTGAGTTAAGATTTTTATTTTTATATATATATATTCATATTTATGATCTAAACACGTTAATTTTTAATTTTTAAAATTATGTTCAAATCAAATTTATCTATTTAAATTATAAATTTTTATTATATTTTTAAAAAAATTCTCTTTCAACAAGACTATCGTTATTATATTTAAAAATAATCATACCTAAAATATAGGTTAAGTTCCGGTTCAATTAATTTATATATGTACTATAATTTGATCGTACAATTATGAGTGAGTTATTCGGACTCGACTCGGTTAAAATTTGATTCAAGTGAATTTGATTCGGGTTTAGGTTCGATTCAAAACCTTAATAAGTCGAATTTATTCAAACTCAACTAAAAATACTCATGAATAGGCTCGGAATAATTATATTATATATATATATAAGAATTTTTAATAAGAATTTATACTGTTATGATATGTTTTATCTTTGTCTTTGAGATTCCATTTTCATATACCTTGACAGACATTTGATGTTGGTACAAAAATTTTCACAGTGTTTGATTTGACATGGTTTTTAACTGTGCATGCTAATATTAAAAACAATATTTTTTACACCTTTAAATTTCATGTTTTATTTTTTATAAATTTTTAGTGGTTTTAATCTCTTCTTTACGAGAAATTATATCATGGGTCAGTTCTATTACGTCATCTATGGACCGACTAATAAAAACTATCCACTTTATTATTTTTAATTTTTCAAGTGAAAAATCACTTGAAAAAATGTCATGAAAAAATGTGTAGTTTTTATTGGTCGGTCCCATAGACATATGATGGAACTGACCCATGAATTAATTTTTCCTTCTTTACAGTTCCAAAATAAATATTAAATTGAAGTCATATAAAGTAAAATAATATAATCTCAATTTAAACCTTGAATATAATCATAATAAATCTTCGGAACGAGTTATTTTAGAAAATGCTATTTATGATTAATAATATAGTTGATTATTTTAAAAAAATAAAAATCTAAGAGTCGTATGGGAAAAAATAGTAAATTGTCCAGGGGAGAGTTGGGCAGGAGAAAGCAAAGGTGTTAACTTCTTAGCTCTATAATAACAACAAACGAACATCTCAAACTCGTCGCGGTAGAGGTGAGTACTGATCGAGTCGGGTCTTTGGCCTATTCGAATTCGATCTGAATAAAAATATTATAAATCTGATTGTAATCTAATTTAATTTTTTTTAAATGATTCAATCTGAATATAAATATCTTAAACTCGATCCTGATTCAACCCAATCTATAAAAATAATTTTAGGGACTTAACTATAAAAAATAAATTTAGAGACTAAATTATAAATAAAAAATTCAATTTTAAGGAATAAATTAAGAAAAAATAAAAATTAATTCTGAATCGGGTCAAATCAAATATTTTACACCTTAAACCTGAACCCGACTTAACCCGATCCCTCCCTCAATAATACAATATTTATATTAGGAGATTTAAGTTTGAATAATTTTATTTATAAATAATTTATATATTTTATCAAAGAGTTAAAAAAATATGAACATAAATTACATAATTTTATAATAACCTTAATATTATATAAATTAAATAACTTAAAATAAATAAAAAATTAAATCGATTTTTTATCTTTTAAATATAGATATGAAAAATTTTATAATAACCTTAATATTATATAAATTAAATAACTTAAAATAAATAAAAATTAAATCGATTTTTTATCTTTAAATATAGATACGAAAATATGTAACAACATAGAAAGAAGATGAAGGGAAATCCTGAAAAATTATATCATAGGTCAGTACCACCACCTGTTCATGGGACTAATTAATAAAAATTGTCCACTTTATCAATTTTTTTATGTCATAATTTTTTCTCAAGTGAATCTTCACTTGAAAAATTAAAAAATAATGAGGTGGACAGTTTTTATTAATTGGTCTTATAGATCATGTGATGGGACTGACCGTGATATAATTTCTCATAGACTACTGAGTGTGTGTTTAATGTTTATATTTGATTTTAAACATGAGTCTAAAATAGAATAAGATCAATATAAATTTTTACTTGATTTCAAGAATTAAATTAGTACTTATATATATAAAATAAATTTAGTTGATAATTTAAATAAAATAAATAAATTCCAATTTAAGCCGTTAATTATGATCGCAAATGAACTTATGAACATGGTGAGTTTAGTTAATAATTTAAATAAAAATTAAATACCAATTTAGTTAATAATTTAATAAAAATTAAATGGTAAACTATTTCGGTAGCTATCTAACTAATTGGACATATCTATTTTGATTATTGAACTCGTCAATCAAGCCACTAAATTTATTAAATTAATTTATTTTGATTATCATCGCTAAAATTCAAACGGAAGGATAAACGGAAAAATGACGTGGCAGTTAACAGAAATTTATAAAATTATATATTTAATTTCTATTATTTATCTATTAAATTAAATTAATTTTAATTTTAATTAAATTAAATAAAATTAATCATTCAATCGAATGACAATAACAATGCACATGTTAAATTAATAACAAATAATCCAATTGTTTTCATGTTCAATAACATATATGCTTATAAGAGAAAATATATAAAAATTAACTTTTTTTAATATACTCTTTTTTATTTTATTTCCTAAAATATTATATTTATCACAATACTTTAAAAATCAGATTCATCTTTACTCTTGTCTTCACTTGATATTTCTTCTTGAAAGCATCTTCTTTAAAGCTTGAAGAAGCTTTAAGAACAACATTTCCCTCTTTAGGTTTTTTTCTTTTCTTCTCTTCTATTAGACATCAATTCATGGGTAAGTAAAAAACTAATGAGCTTGTCTAGTTTGAGTATCTTAAAGTTTTATGATTCAATGATAATCTTACTCTTTGAATCTCATAAGTCGAGAAATATTAACTTTTTTACTAGTTTTTTTCCCGAAATATCCTTTCCAAATCCTCTTAATTTATTCATAGTTATGAAAAACCGATTGAACATGCTTTTGATGTCTTCTTTCGAGTTCATCTTAAAGTTTCATAATTGAGGTTGAATAAACCAATTGCCATCTCCTTACCTTGTTAGTTCTTTCGTATGTGATCTCAAGCTTATCTCATATTTCTTTAATATCGACACAAGAAGAGACTTTAATGTATATTTTTGGACCAAGTGTACAAATAAAATGTGTAATGCCTTTGTATTAAATTTTTTTTTTTTGTATTGTATTATGTACTTGATCTTTGTGGAATATTTGATGTCTTCTTTAAATTAACTGTAATCTTTTTTTTGTTCGTAGGATCTCACCATAATTTCTTCTACTTCTAATCAGAGGCGGAACCAGAAAATTATTTAAGGGTTGTTATTTTTTAGATTTATATTTAAGGGTATCAATTATTTATAAATTGGTGTTATTTATTTAATTATTTTAAAAAATTATATATATAAATCATGTGAAAAGAGGTGGACCAAAAAATTTGGAAGTGTCATCGATCATCCTTTATAAAGGGTGACTCCGCCCATGCTTCTAATAGGTCATGAGTTAAATCAGAATCATTCTTAATGAATCTATAAAAATGATCTTATTTTTTTATCAATTCTGAATTAAGACAAAAAATCATGAATGATCGATACAATGAAACAACTCAAAAAATATAGATGTCTCATTAATTTCTTTATACGTTTCAAGCTCGAAATACCATATCTACAGATAAAAATGCCTTGTATTACATGATCTCCCAAAGTTTATAGATGATTGATTGAACAAACATTAGTCCTTAATATTTTATTATTTTTTCATTTAACCCTTCAAGTTTATTTTTTTAAATCAAATATTTACTTAATGTTATTTCTCTCTCTGAAGACCAGTCGTATTCCTTTGTTAACCCTATGCCAATCATCGGGATGAATTTAAGGTTATTCGCGGATGCAGTCATATCTCTTAAAAATTTTAAATTCTCTTATATTATATATATTGTATTTTATATTGATAATATAATTTTCCATCCTTAAACTCTTATAATTTTGCACTCTTTATATTTCTAATATACATTCTTAATAGTTTACATCGTTATATAAAATTCTGAATTTGTCCTTATCAATTGTTGTCCTTTTCTTGAATTCGAATTCTTCTTTGATCGAAACAATATCTATTTCAAACATTAATTCGGTCAATCCAGTCCATAAAAAGAAATAATTCTTGCCAAAAAACTGAAGGACATAAATAAATACAACAAAGTGGTTCTGAATCCTGATAACTTGACTTTGTCGTGGTGCATGAGTTCAGTCTTGAAATGCATGCTCCCAACGTGTCACCATAACTTCACAATTTGAGAGGTCATTTCAAAGGAACTGTACACGTATCATCAGAGACAGAATTACGATATTAAAATGTACAGTACCTCTTTAAAAAAAATTATATATTTTATGGAGTATATATTTTTATTGATAATATATTTTTATACCTTAAATTCTTGTAGTTTCATATATTTATATTTTTAATATAATTTTCAATAGTTTGTATTTTTTTATATAAAATTCTGGATTCTACAATTGATTTGTAAATTGACCTGATGTGCTATGAATTCAAGGGAATGGTGTTGAGGGGGATGGGGGAAAAGTCGGAAAGGTGTGAAGGAGGGTGAAATGGGGCATAATGTGGGGGAGTCGGTTGAGCCATGGCCGTACCCTGGTGTCGGACTCTTGCCAGACAATTTCCCCGGTAACAAACAAATGTACAATTTGAGAGAAATGACAGCTCCTCACCCTTCCCCTTTTGTTCCCCTACAAGATTTTACAATTTTTTTAACGAGTTATTATAATAGTTATAAAAATTTTAGTATTAATTTTTTTGATATATATGAGAAATTTTATATTTTTATAAGAAATTTAGTATAATAAAAAAATCGATACAAAAATTCTTATTAGGGGTGGTTAACGAGTTGAGCAACTCGTGATTTGCTCAAAAGAGTTATAAAATATTTTTAAAGTATAAATTCTATATTCATAATCCACAAGTACACTAAACTAAAAATTAAAGTAACAACCACAAATTAATAATTACTATTTAGATTTATTTATTAAATAAAATAATTTTAATATAAATACTAAAAAATATTTTAAAATTTATCGAGTTACTTGCGAACTTATTGAATCGAGTTAGACTTTACTCGATTCAACTCGTTAAGGTTCTCTAGTCGAGTTCGAGTTTGAATCGAGTCAATCCGAATCGGGCATTTATCGAACTTTGACCGAATCGAGTTTGAGCAAATCACGAGTTGCTCAACTCGTTAACCACCCCTAATAAGAATTTTTGTATCGATTTTTCGATTATACCAAATTTCTTATAAAAATATAAAATTTCTGATATATATCAAAAAATTAATACTAAAATTTTTATAACTATTATAATAATTTTAATTTTTTTTATTTTATTTTAAAATAAATAAATGTATTTTTTTTAGGTCTTTGTATAGATAAAATATAATATAAATGTCACCGACACTAAAAAAAACATGTTATAAGGAAACAAGGGTCTGGTTTTCAGGTCTTTCATTTGACCTTAATATATTACCCAACCCTACTTTCTGCCTCAGCTCAAATATTTGAATGTCTCGATGAATAAAAAAATAATTCCAGAGGAAATAGGAGCTTCAGGCTGTTTTGAATAGTAACACAATAATGATTCCGGTAGATAAAATGATTGATAAAATTCTAAACAGATGTAATAAGAGTGATTGTACAGATTTTTTATAAAAAAAGGTTTTAAAATTTTGATATATTATATTTATTAGATGATATTAATCTTAAAACTCATTGTAAAAATTTTAAAAATATTTTAAGAACAATGAGTTATCTGATGTTGATGAAAATAAGTTATTTATTAAGTTGAAATTATTGAGAGATCTTTTGTAGATCAAAACTTTTTAAAATTGAAGTTGTTGAAGTTATACTTACGAACAATTATGTCACAAGAAACACTAAATAGACTTACTTTGATAGCAATCAAAAAGTGATATTTTAGAAGAAATTAATATTAAAAGTGTTATAATGATTTTGTTTTAGAATATGTAAAAAAATGATATTTTCTAAGTGAAAATGTTTGATTTCTAGATGTTTATAATTTAAATTTTTTATTGCTAAAGAGTATAATCTAATAATATCTTTTATAATACAATATTTTTTAAAAAAATATATCAATTATAAATTACGAATCATATTTTAATAAATTGTATAAAACCCCAAAAATTTTTGAACTATCCTGAACATGATAAATATCTGAGAAAATCTAAACTTAAATTATTTTGAATATATATGAAATATATCAACGTATATTACTCATACTTATTTTTAGATTATTAAAAAATATTTAAATTATATAATTTGATATAGTTTCCTCGAGCCACACCACCCTAGTGGTCAACTTGGCTAAGCCTTGTTTCCCCACTGTCCTAATGGAATTTTTAATCCACCCATTAGCAAGCTTCTTATCTCTTGGCTACCATCAAACAAGACACCAAGGAAAGACATTTTGGCTAACTTTGGTTTCCCACAAAGCACGAGGATTATTCCACGCTGTTTATAATTTAAACCCTACTTAACTTACCCCTAATCAAGGACAATAATTACGTTTTAGAAAAACAATAATCTACATTGCCTACTACGAAGATTTCATGTTCCAAATCGGACCTACAATGCTAGTCGTGCTTTGTGTAATTTAGATGATGATAGGTTTAAAAGATAAGTACGGACAGCATAAACTATATTACACCAGTAGGAAAGGGAACAATATCCCTACAATTAACATGTCGAAGTAATTGTTGTTGAATTTGCCACAGTAATTTTATTTTAGGCGCAATATTATAAATATTTTTAATATTTAATTAGAACACATTTTAATTTTTTATTTTTTAAAAATATTTTAATTTTAAGTTAATGTGATTTCTCCATGAAAAAAAAAATATTAGTTACCTATTAAAATGCCGTTCACCTATCGAAATCCTTCGAAGTAATAAAATCAAACGATCAACGATCATATTAGCCTTTCTATCAACTTGTTAAATATAAACCTTTCAATTTTTTTTAATCATTTCACGAATACTAGCAACTAAAGCACAGTCATTCAAGCTCATAGAATCACCCTTAAGAATAGCTTCAACAATTGCATTGTCTGTTTCGACGATATAAAACATGTTTTTATGTAATGTTATGTGATGTCGAGTTTGTCTCGTTTTTCTTTTGTAAATAGAACATGTGTACTTGTTTTCTCCTCCGTCTAGGATTAGAGAGATTTTTTAACGAGACATAAGGTTATAATCTCTTATCAATCAAAAGAATTATTAGTTAATTAATAGTAAACAATGGCGCATATATACACATGTCTATCTTAAACTTTTTAAAGTTTACGCATTCACCTTTTATTTATTTTTTTAATTTTTTTTGAGTTATGCTTGGATTTTTTAACATTTATGAGTTATGCCTATACTTAAATATTTTTTAGATGTACGATAGTAAATGATTTGAAATGACTTTTATACCTTATATGATAGTGTATGTTAACCAATAATGTCACATAAACAAATATATTGATTAGATAGAATGACACATGAGTCAAAAAATAATTTTAAAAAATTATATAAAAAACATGGATTGGCGTTATGTCATTATTACAAGTGATCATCCATCCAGGATTGCTATGGACGGTCTTCGAGATAAAATATAACATGTTTCTTTCTATTACGCGTGAGCCACTTATTTCTCCGAAACAAGAGATCAAAGTTCTTTTCCTCTTTTTTCCCAATAAGTCGACAGCCTTACACCATTGGGATACTTCGAATAAAGTAGAGTCCATATAGGATACACCGGTGCTAAAACCTTTTATCAAGATATCATCCAAACTCTTGGGTTGCTCCGGATGTTGTTAAAATATCATTAATTTTTTGACATTATTCTATAAAATTATTATAGATTTTTTATCTTTTATTGATTAAATTTTTTTATTTATATGTAGATTATATTGATTTAAAATAAAATATAAAAATTTAAAATATATATATATATAAACAAATGTTAAAAAGATATTTTTGACATTATACTTAGTTTTTTACTATTTCTTTTAATCTAAATGAAACATCATCGTGGATTCGATATTGATTCGAGATTTAATAATTCATATTTATATTTTTTTTATCAGTTGTAATAAATTAAACTCTTTAACATACGTATTATTTTAATCATATTATATGAAAATATAAAATATAATTAGTATTATCGAGAATATATTGACCATATTATAAAAATATTATTAATTTTATAACAGTTTGATATCCATGATACTTGATCTGACCGGTGAGGTATGATATTCTCGGTATTAGTGTTTGTGTGGTCCAAATTAGGTTTAAATTAAGTTGTTTATTATTACAGAAATAGCTTAATTTTTATCCGAAGTTTTAAGATAAAACATGTTAAAAATAGGTTAACATAAGACGTAATCAGAATTTTTATAAAAATTGTAAGAATTTAATATTGATTTTTTGATATATACTGATTTTTTTAGAAAAAAATAATAATTATGATGTATATCAAATTTCTTATAAAAATTTTAAATTTTTAAAAATATGAAAAATTCGGTATATATCAAAAATTTTAAATATATATATAATTTTCAAAATATATCAAAAAATTAATATCAAAATTCTTATAATTTTTATAATAACTAATTATATCGTATTTTAACCTTATTTTAATTTGTTTCACGTTTAAAACCCTCATTTCTCGATTTAATCAATCTTTTATGAATTCAAATCTTGACCGATTAATAAAATGTTGAACTAAAGCCACAAACTTCGCTAAAATCATATGTTTTTTTTACTCAACGATGCTCATCATGACTTTCGTCATCATGGATTAATTAAGCATAATTTGTAGTTAAATCGATCATTATTATTAGTATTGATTCCGAAGCATGTTCAAGAATTATTCTCAAACTTGGTCAATAAATTAGGGTTTCTAATGCTTTTTAAAATTACAAATCACATCAAATATCTCTCTTTTTGTTCCAAATCTACTGAAGGCTCAGCCACAAAGAATAATATTTTTATCAGTAATTCTTAGGATAATATATTTTTTAGCAGGAATCTCCTTATTTCCACACGATTCTAGACCCAATTTTCCATAATAAAATATGTTTATATAAGTTGACCATTAATCACGAAGTTTAGGATGGTTTATTAATCGGATCGAATATAAATTTGTTACATCATTTTAAATTATTTAATATTAATTGATTAACGATTTTTAATTGTAAAGATATTATTTAAATTTAAAATAAAATATTAAAATTAAATTATTTAAAAATAGTAATTAAAATAATAATTTAATTAAAGAGTATTCTTTTAACAATGTCTTTTTATGGTCAATAGTTGGGTTGCATGGAGCTAGGGGTGAACATTTGATCGAGTTGAGTTGAGTTAAAAATTTTGAGTTATTTGAGTTGATGAGTCATATTTTATAATTCAAATTTTATTTAATTTTTTTTCGAATCGAGTCGAGTTTAAAAAATTCAAGTCCAGTCAAGTTTTCGAGTTCTTATAAATATTTTAATTGTAATTATTTATCATATTATAGTACGATTTGATTCTAATTTAAACAATTTTCTCTAATCATATAATATATGTATATATATTTCTTCATATTTTTATATATCAATATATATTATAAATAATTGAGAGACTCGTCTCAAAGTTAAAAATAAATTCTTTAATTATTAAAAATTTCGAGTTATTCAAATTTCCATTTTACAATTCAAAATTTATTTGAATTTTTTTACGTCGAGTCAAGTTTATGAAATTTTGAATTAAATCAGAAGGAATCAAATATTTTGTCTCGAATCAAGTGGAGTTATTGAATTTTTCGAGTCGACTCGAGTTTTACTCACCCTACGTAGGAACAAGTTAAGATACAACTTTTTTTTCATTTTAAATAAAATCTTTTAAATGTATTTTTATATTCTTTATTACTATGGGTAAGGATATACATCAAATATTTTAAAATTCGTAAATTTCAAGAATCTAAAGTCATTTGCATTTTAAATCATTGAACTTACCCTCAACTTTCATATAAATCACAAACATTTGATTTAATCAAATTAAATCATTAAACTTTTATTATTAACAAATTAAATCATTCACATTAATACCGTTAATTATTTTAATAGAAAAATTAACTCAACAATCTTATTAAACATAATTTTTTATATCAGTAAATTAATATTAATTGAAATTTAAAAGAATATTTTTTTATTCTGAAAAATAAAAAGAAAAGCATCGTTAAAATAGAAAAAAAAACTGAAAATTATCACTACAAAATAATATTATTCCTTTAGGGTTTTTAACGGATAAACAAAGGCTTATGTCACTAAAAATCCAATTTCATAAAATCTAACTATAATTGTTTTTTAAATGTATAACAAAACTAAATTATGATCTGTTAAATTTTAAAGTTCTGAAAAAATAATTTTTTTAAATTTTTGGTGTCTCCAAATCTTCAGAGGCAACAAAAATTTTAAGATTTTTTCGAAGTTATTTTTTAACGGACACAGTAGAGTGAAAAAAATAAGATACAAAAGATTAAAAAAAATATTAAATTATATTTGATTGAGCTATAATTTCTTTAATAATTTAATGTGAGAAAAGATTTTAAATGTTTTATTTTAAATTTTAATTAATATTAATTTATTGATATAAAAAAATATGTCTAGTAGGATTATAAAATCAAATTTTCCGTTAAAATAATTAACAGTGTTAGTATGAATGATTTAATTTATTAATAATAAAATTTCAATGATTTAATTTGATTAAATAAAAGGTTTGTGACCTATATAAAAATTAAAGGTAAGTTCAATGATCTAAAATATAAATGACTCAAGAATCTACATTAGTATTATTTATGTCACTTAAACTAATACTAGCAACACGTACAACATAATTGCTGGAGTTGCTAATTAAGGGCTTGTTTAATGACTTCAATTTATTGAAAATTAATAATTTTAGTGATTTAGTATTATAAATATGTTTGATATTCTAAAATTAAACTTACTTGTTAGAGTTTTTCAATAAAAAAAATGTAAAAATCGTTAGAAATGAACCTACTTATAAAAATGAATAATATTTTTAATTATATTATTCATTAAAGTTTATATTTATCAAATAATCTAATTATATTCAATATTTATTAATTTTTTAATATATTAGTGTGCTTATAAGTTAATATATGTTCGATTTTTTCTTAGCTCTTTAATAACGCGCACACACTGTGCACATATAATGTTCAAACTTGGATTACCTTGATGAAATATATCATCCTTTACTATTAAGACCATTAATATTTAATAAATTTTAATTTCAAAATAATCACCTCCTTCAATTTAATTCACATTTTTAAAAATAATTATAAGAGTTAACATACAATAACAAAATGCTTATATATAATTACATTTCAAAATTATGTTAATTCAAATTTTTAAGGATTTTAATTTGTCTAATTTGCTTTTTATATATATAATGAACAGAGAGTTAGGTTATTATATTAAGAAGATGATGTGTATACATTTGATCATCAAATGAAGGAGACAAATATGATTTTGCTTACAATTGGTTTAGGGGCTCAATTTAATTAGAGAGTTGTGGGCATAAATATACCTTATTTGCCTTAATTATCTAATTATGTATGATTTTTTAAAGATATTAACGTAATTATAAGATAATATTTGTTTAATTTATTTAACTCTTTAATAACGTACACATATTGAATACACATTAGGGATGACACAAATACTCGTTTTCAACCCGATTCGGTGTGTTCCAACCCAATCCGGTCGGGTTTTTCTCTTTAAATTTCGGGGATTGGGGCGGGACGGTGCTTAGAAATCATTAAGTCAGGTCGGGTCGGATTCGGATATTTGTTTGAAATTCCCCGCCCCGGTATATTTTTATATATTTTATTATATTTATAAAAAATATCATTATACATAAACATTTTTATGGGTTTTAAGTAATTTTTATACATTAGAAGTTTGTTCTTATAATAAAAAAAATTATTAGATATTGTTCAAATTTCAATATATTCGATTCTGTTAGTCGGTGATTCAATTTTTTTTTTCTTTTAAATATGTAATTTAACATGTGAGTAATTTAAATTATAAGTTATTTAGTTTACCCTAATATTTGCGCCGCCGCTCTCTATTTTCTTCCATCAAAGTTTTAATTTTTTTTCTTTTGATCGGTGGTCGGCAACTAATTTTTATATTAGTTGCCGACCACCAAATTTATTTTTTCTTGTTTCTTTTATGTTTTTTTCGTATTTTAATAAGAATCTCTATCTTTATGATACGTATTTTCTCTGTCCTTGTGACATGTTTTTCATTTTTGTGGTTTGTTTTTTTGTCCTTGTGGCATGATTCAGTATACCTTAGCGGTCAATTGTTGCAGAGATTTGAATCGGCGCTAGTTTTCTGATTATGGTTTTGTCGGTGGTCATGGAAAGTTAGATCCCCACTCGGATGATGGTTGTGTACCGATATAATTAGTCTTGGGTAGCGAAACATTCCGCCTATTAGTTTGGATCGCTCACCACTCCTTCTTTACTTATTATGTGTCTCGATTAGACAGAGATAAGGAGATTCATGAAGCTTCTGAATTTTGATGGTATGTTTATCTCCATAGAAAAATTTTTACTTTGTATTGGGGTTTGAAGAAATTGAAGATTGATTAATTCCATTATTTTTCCTTAATCAATTGTAATTGTGATATTTTCTATGGATTTACTAAAAATTCAGTTGCTATTATAAAAAAAATTATAAGTTATTTTATTTTTTACATAGATTTAAAGTTACTTAAAAACCATAATTTATGATTGTGATAAAGGATTGATCGAATCTAACTTTTATCGTTAATGAAGATTATTTTTTTTTAATTTTTCAAGTCGGGTCGGGTCGGGTTTAAGAAATAATATATCGGGGCGGGGGTAAATTAATATTTTAACTCAAGTCAGATCGAGGTCGAATTTAGGGATTACTAAATCGGGTCAAATTCGGGACAGTCAAAAACCCAGCCCGTCTCGCCCCGTTGCCATTCCTAGTACACATGCCCTCATCACCTAAATGAAATACATTATCTTTTATCACTATGACCACTCTACGGATTCATTAATTCTATATGATTAAATAGGAAATATAACAATTTCTTAATTTTTTAAATAACCTATTCAATTATTTATTTTATATAAAAAATAGACACTCAAACCTTATTTTATAACACAATAAATAATCTTAATTAGGCTAATTTCTATGATGTTATCAATTAGATTAATAATCAATTTTATCTATGACATTTATGTCAGTATTTATGGTTTTATCTTATATCGTTATAATCTACAAAATTTGTAGGAATGGATAAAATGACAATGATATTTATTTATCTATCATTTTTTAAAAATTTTAATTAGATTTTGGCTTTTTCTTGTATAGTTATATTTTGGTTTTAATTGAATTAACTTATTGAATCAAAGTTTTTCATTAATTAGTCAGTTAATTTTAGGTTTGGTAGGTTATCGGTTAATATTTTTTAAAACTCTGATTATCGGTTAATTTATTTTAAAATCAGCTAATTAAACGAATTAATTAAAATATATATATATATATGATATATTTTATATACTACGTATATTAATTTTTTATCAATAAGCTTTTAAAAATTATAAAATAATTAGTTTTTATATATTATAAAATAGTCATTAAACTTTATCCAATTATCACAAACTGATCATTAAATTTATAGAATTATTAAAAAAATAATTGTTGCGTGTAAAAGGGGTTGCGCAATTTGTGCAAGTGAACACGTCGCAAGTAATAAAGTGATGAATATCGAGTATCGTCTCCACAGGGATTGGTATACTTAATATGTTTCCTTTGCTCTTCTCGCTCTGCAAAAGCAATAAAGTAAAAACACAGATTAATTTGATTGTCCTGAATTAAATGAAAACAACTTGAATAATAAAAAGGAAACCAGAGAATAAAATCAGATTGAGAGAATGGGTAGGATCCAGTTATGTCGTATTGTGGATTCAATTGACTTGTTTTCGTCTAATGCAACTACACTACACTGCCTCGACGGTGCTGCAGTTCTACTGCCTCGACAGTGAAGGGTACGTCCGTCACGGCAATCCCTTGCTCTTGGGTAGACTTATTCAAGGTTTGGCAAAGTGTCCTCGGATGACCCCGCTTATCCCTAAGTCGAAGTACTGTTGATAACTAGTCCTTGATGATACCTCCCAGCGTGAATCAACTATAACCACCAACCAATCTCACACTTCTTTTAGCCGCTGAAACTCTAACCTATCCTTAGGCCGAGTTAGTATTTTCCAGCTAGAAAAATACCGTACTTATTCCTTTCGTGAATCTAACTCTCCCGATATTAGATAGATAAATCTTTCACAAACTTCTCTCCCGAGCTTGAATGCAAGAACAATGAATGGCAAAGAATAAGCAAACCTTGATATTTTATTTCATGAAACAAGAAAACAAAGTACAATGTCCTCTCACAAATACTCGACAACTTTTACCTAAACCCTAAGAGAATTTATAACATGATGAAAAATCTAAGAAATCTCTAAAGTCTATTTGAACTCTCCTCTCCCTCTTCTCTTGGACGACACATCCTTTATATAGGTTAAAATTAAGGCAACATCAACCTTGGAGAAGAAGTTTAGTAAGTTTGGATGTTTCCTTCCTTGAAAATGTGAATCTCTTAATTTGGTTCTTTCCATCTTTACACCGTCTTCCCGAACTCCAATTGCTATGCAAAGTGTCTAGAAAAATCTAGCTTTTTATGCTCTTCAAATCGATCACCACTTGGACTTTTGGTATTAAGGAATTCCCCGCCTCGGCAGGATGCATCTGCTGCCCCGACGGAGGTCTAACTTTGAGTCTGCTTAGCTTCCATCAGTAGAAGCTCCCATCTGTGTCTGGTTCGATCAGGGTCCAAGTTTACCTGCAAATGCACAAAGCTGCATTAAAACTTATATTTTCTATAAATATCATCCTTATTTGTCAAGAAGGTAAAACATCCATGTATCACACATTAGGCTCATGCATTAGTCCAAATAGGTGTAGATTAAACAATTATTGTCCACGAAAGGTATAAAAGTGATAGTCTTTTGAGGACTTATCAATAATCATTAAATTTTTCAATATTTATCAATAATTTAAAACATACAATGAATCAATGATCATTTTGCAATAATTAGATAAGTTTAATAGTTGATTTATAACTTTTAAAATTTCAGTGGAAAAAAAGATCATTTTAAAATAGTTTACTGATCATTTGTATAATTTACCTAAAATTTTATAACAAATTTTGATTAATCGAATTAACTTATCCAATTAACCGAACTTTTTTCAGTTTGGTTAAAAGTTTTTAAAAAAAATTAATTCAATTAATAGTGAATAGAAAAAAATTCTGATAAATAAATTTTTAATAATTAAATTTGATCAATTAACTGAACCAACGGATTAAATACTGAAAAATAAAAATAAAAACTTGAATTTTATCCGCAAATCTTGATTAAGCGTATAAATATATACTTATATGCAATAATTGATAGTTTACAATTCGAGAGGAGTCTAAATCAACTCCAAATAATCACATACCAACCCCCACTAAAACACACATATTTCAACATCATCCATCAAATTAGGGTAAAATTTTTCTACTTAAATTAATTAATTATAATTTACAATTAAAATAGATTAATATAATATTAATACAATTTTTCCCGATTAAAAACTATATTAATATAGATTTTTTTAAAAAAACATATATATTTTTATAAACGTGATTCAAGTATATTTCTATAAATATTTTAACCGATTATTTGGACGCAATTTTATTCATTGTGTTTAGAATAGAAAATATTAGTTTTGTTGAATATATAGGCCACTTAAAGTTTTAATTTTAAAATATTGGGTGTTTACAGTTTTTTTTTAAAATCTGGACCAAAATTTATTATGCATGTAAGAGAACGTCACCTGCAAGTGGTTATGTATAAAACCTATATTTGATTTTTGATATAACAAATTATAAGAGGACTATTTTATAAATAAACTTTTATGTTTATAATTTAATTCACAAATCAAAATATTTCACTAAGTCAAAAATAAACCTATCAATTTTTTCTCTTTTTAAAGCCAAAACGTTGAATTTAACTCAGGTGTTTCGATACACCACTTGAGTGTTTCAATACAGTTGGAATTTCAGAGAGTAAATTGTTAAGGCATTTTGATACGACCCTTGGTCGTTTCGATACTTTTTGAAACTTTGATTTTTTATTTTAAAACAGAAAAAAAATGTATCGAAACAAGCGTTTCGATACAACCTTTGGTTGTTTTAATACGGCCTTGTATTTAAACTGAATATTTTACCGAAGTGTTTTGATATAGTAGGTTAAACTTTCAAAAATCAAGCACTTAATTTTTCGACCGTTGTTTGTTAGTTATTGAGAACCAAAATTTTAAAAGTTGGTTATATCGTTTCGATACACCTCAAAGATATTTCGATATGAGTTTTAACAATTTTAAAATATTTCAAGACAGATCGAATCTGTTTTGATACGCCCCCATTTTAAAAGCTTCCTATTTCGATACAACTACTTAGTGTCATATATCCCTATTAAATGCACATAACGATTGTTTCTTGTTTAGCACTGTTTTAATACAGGGTTTCGTGTGTCAATACAATAGGTTACAAAAGTGCATTTATATTAGAAAGGTCTCTCAACGGCTATATTGATGATCCCAACTACCTACACAATTAAAATTCAATGAACGGGTATAAATACAAATCTCCAATGCTCAAGCAACATTTATTAAACCTCCAAGCAAAATCCAAATAATCATTTTAACTTTAAGCACTTCATTGTCAATTTTTTGAACTCAACTCAAAGTGCTTTTCATTGTAATCTTTATTTTTGAGTTTAAGGAGTGTTTATTTTTAATTGGATAATATTTATCTTGTGTGAGAAATTTTAAATTACCAATTTTCTTTTCTTATAACAAAGTGATTGTTAAGTCAATATTTTAAGTTAATTTTTAGGTAGAAAGATTGATTTGTTGTAACAGTTATCTCCTTAGACTAAAAAAAGGACATTTTTTAGTGAAGATTGACTAAAAATCCTTAGTGGGAGTTAAGGTAATGGATGTAGAGCTTGTTTGATTCTTAAACCACTATAAATACTTTTGTCTTCGATTTTTCAATATTTCAATTTGCTCTATTCAATTAAAAAAAAGATCAATTCATTCTCCTTTTGACAAACATAGATCTTATGATCCATTTAACACTATAATTTAATTTCTCTTTCACTTATTTATACAATAATTAAATTAAAACAAATATATATCGTTGACGTAAAATTTTTTTTGGTTATATTCGCTAGTCTAATGTAATAAATGTCATATTCGAATTTTATAATTATGAATAATATAAATTGGGGAGAATTGTGCTTCTAATAACACTTTATGATATATGAATTAGATTAATCGATTAGTAAATAAGATATCAATAATTAAATTTTAAAAAATTTAGTTGTCTTATATTTTCCAAATTTATATTTTAATAATTAATTTATTTGCATATATATATATATTATAACGGTTGATTTTAATCGCAATTATATATGTATTTAATGATGAGTATTTTACCCAATCTAGTTAAGTTAGATTTTTTAACAACAAAACGAGTTCAAGTTTAGAGCGTAAAATATCCAACCTGATCTAACTCGGGACTAATTTTGATTTTTAATTTTTTTTTTAATTTTCTTAAGGATATTTATAATAATACTCTATCTCTTTCTATTTTTTTTATAATTAGATTCTTAAAGTTAAATTCTTTATTTATAATTTAACTATTAAAATTATAATTATTTAATAATTAAGTTTCTTAAAATTATTTTTTTATAATTAAATTCTTAAAATTATTTTTTATATGTAACGACCCGGATTCGAATCCGAGTGTCGGGTTAACCCGAGGGCTTCGGGCTTCGGTTTTGGGCCCCGGGTTTTTGTAGTTTAGGCCTTAGGCTTGTTGGGCTTGTTTGGTTGTTGGGCTTATGAGTTGTTAGTGAGGGCTTTTTGGTAAATGCCTAATTAGATGACAAAGAGGGGGTGGGAGAGTTACTCCTCTACAGAGATGATCTCACGCCCCTTTTTCTTTTCTTCTCATCTTCTCCATCTTGGTAGCAAGGAAAAGTAAGAGCTAAAGGTAAGATCTTTAAGAGTTATGGTTGGAATCTCGTTTTTGTAGTAGAGAAGATTTTATAGGGCTGTTGAGGATCTATAAAACAAGCTAAAGAAGTGTTAGTTTGGTGGAGAGAAGGGTTTAAGTGGAGGTTCAAGGTGGAGTACGGGATTTGTTTTGGAGAGCTTAATTCCTAGCTTGTTAGTGTTTTTAAGCTTTAAGGGTCATCTTATAGTGGTTATAAGTCATTGTTATCCTTCCCCTTTGTAGAGAAACAAGTGGAAGAGCCATCATCAAGCTTGAGGAAGGAGAAATCTTGAGGTTGGGCTTGGAGTTCGGGTTGCTGTTTTGTTGTTGTTCTTGCTTAAGATTGATACTCCCAACTCTTCCTATCATCATCCATATCATTTTAGTGTGCATACATATAGATTTCTATGCATGAGTGTTTGGTTGAAGCTTTAGAACATTTAATGGTGAATTTCGGATTTATGTATTTGATGAATGGATCAGTTTGTGGTTGTGTTCATCGATGACATCTTGGTGTATTCACGCTCCGGGGAGGAGCATGACTATCACCTAAGAGTGGTTCTTCAGGTGTTGAGGGATAGATGTTTGTACGCCAAGTTCAGTAAGTGAGTTCTGGTTGTCTGAGGTGGCGTTTCTTGGCCACATAGTTGCAACGGATGAAATCCTAGTAGATCCCTAGAAAATCCAAGTTGTGGTGGAATGGAAACCACAAAGGAATGTATCGGAAGTCCGTAGTTTTCTTGGGCTTGTCGGATACTATAGGAGGTTTGTTAATGGCTTTTCGATCATAACGGCACCTTTAACCAAGTTGCTTTAGAAAGGTGTTCCGTTTGTGTGAAACGAAAGGAGACAGCAAAGTTTTGAGCAGCTTAAGGCTTACCTTACAGAGGCACCAGTCTTGACACAACCAGAACCGGGGAAAGATTATGTGGTGTTTAGTGATGCTTCCTTGAATGAGTTAGGATGTGTGCTTATGCAAGAGGGTAAGGTGGTTGCTTACGCCTCGAGGCAATTGAAACCCCACGAGAGGAACTATCTAACACATGATCTCGAGCTTGCAGCAGTTATCTTCACTTTGAAGATATGGAGGCATTATCTCTATGGGGAGAAATGCTACATCTACACCGACTACAAGAGTTTAAAGTATCTGCTTACCCAGAAGGAGTTGAATTTGAGACAGCGTCGATGGATAGATTTGTTAAAGGACTATGATTGTGTCATAGAGTATTACCCCGGCAAGGCGAACGTGGTCGCCGATGCCTTGAGTCGAAAGTCCATGTCGGACTTGAGAGCTTTGTTTGCTCGGTTGAGGATGACCGATGACGAAGGCCTTTTAGTAGAGTTGCGAGTAGAGCTCACGCTTGTTTAGGAGATAAAGAAGGCTCAGGTGTTAGACGAAGAGTTGGTAGCTCAGTTAGAGGCTGTTCAGAGAGGTGAGTCGTCAGACTTTGAGGTACGAGATGGTGGGTTCTTGTACTTTCAAGGTCGTTTTTGTGTACTAACTTTAGAAGATCTGAGGGATCGTATCTTGAGAGAAGCTCACCGTAGTCCATTTTCTGTTTATCCGGGTAGTAATAAGATGTATCAAGATATTCGTCCTTTCTTTTGGTGGCCGTGTATGAAAATAGATGTTTTAGAGTTTGTGACTAGATGTCTGGCATGTCAGCAAGTAAAGGCGGAACATCAGGTTCCTTCAGATTTGCTTCAGCCTATCTAGATTCCACAGTAGAAGTGGGATCGAGTGATCATGGACTTCGTCACCGGGTTGCCGATGACGTTAAGAAAGCATGATGCTATATGGGTTATAGTTGACCGGTTGACCAAGTCGTCTTACTTCTTACCGGTAAGGATGGAATTCAGTTTGGAAAAGTTGGCTCAGTTGTACATAAAAGAGATCGTGAGGTTGTATGGTGTACCTTCATCGATCATATCGGATAGGGATCTGAGGTTCACAGTGAGGTTGTGGAGGTCTACCCACGAGGCTTTAGATACCATGTTGCACTTAAGTACAACTTTTCATCCTCAGATCGATGGACAGTCTGAAAGAGTTATCCAGATCTTGGAAGATATGCTTCAGTGTTGTGTTGTGGACTTTGCTCGTAGTTGGGAGGAGCAGTTACCGTTGGTAGAGTTTGCTTATAACAAAAGTTATCAGTCAAGCATCAAGATGGCTCCTTTTGAGGCCTTGTACGGGCGTAGGTGTAGGACACCTTTGTGTTGGACAGAGCTCAATGAGAGGAAGATCGTGGGTTTGGAGCTTGTTAAGGAAACTGAAGAGAAGGTTTAGATCATCAAAGAGAGGTTACAAGCAACTTTTGACCGGTAGAAAGCTTATACGGATAAGAAGCGTAAGTACATCGAGTATGAGCTTGGTGAGAAAGTGTTTTTCAAGGTATCTTCGTGGAAAGGGATCATCAGGTTTGGTTATAAAAGAAAGTTGAGTCAAAGGTACATCGGGCCTTATGAGGTTTTTTAGAGGGTTGGACTGGTAACTTATTGGCTAGCTTTACCTCCAGAGTTGGCACGTATACGCGATGTGTTCCACGTGTCTATGTTGAGGTGCTATCGTTTCGATCCTTCGCATGTGGTTCAAATCGAGGAAATTGAAGTCAATGTAGATTTGACTTACGAGGAAAGGCCTATCGAAATCTTGGATAGAGGAGTTAAGGAGCTCCGGAACAAGTGTATACCTTTGGTAAAAGTATTGTGGAGGAATCATGGAATCAAAGAGGCAACGTGGGAAGCAGAAAAGGACATAAAAGCCCAATATCCACATCTCTTCCTGACAGGTAAATTTTGAGGATAAAATTTTCTTTAAGGAGGGAAGAGCTGTAACGACCCAGATTCGAATCCGAGTGTCAAGTTAACCTGAGGGGTTCGGGCTTCGGTTTTGGACCCCGAGTTTGTGTAGTTTGGGCCTTAGGCTTGTTTAGTTGTTAGGCTTATGAGTTGTTAGTGAGAGCTTTTTGGTAAATGCTTAATTATAAGACAAAGAGGGGGTGGGAGAGTTACTCCTCTACAGAGATGATCTCACATCCCTTTCTCTTTTCTTCTCATCTTCTTCATCTTGGTAGTAAGGAAAAGTAAGAGCTAAAGGTAAGATCTTTAAGAGTTATGGTTGGAATCTCGTTTTTGTAGTAGAGAAGATGTTATAGGGCTGTTGAGGATCTATAAAACAAGCTAAAGAAGTGTTAGCTTGGTGGAGAGAAGGGTTTAAGTGGGGGTTTAAGGTGGAGTACATAATTTATTTTGGAGAGCTTAAATCCTAGCTTGTTAGTGTTTTTAAGCTTTAAGGATCATCTTAGAGTGGTTCTAAGTCGTTGTTATCCTTCCCTTTTGTAGAGAAACAAGTGGAAGAGCCATCATCAAGCTTGAGCAAGGAGAAATCTTGAGGTTGAGCTTGGAGCTCGGGTTGCTGTTTTGTTGTTGTTCTTGCTTAAGGTTGATACTCTCAACTCTTCCTATCATCATCCATATCATTTTAGTGTGCATACATATAGATTTCTATGCATGAGTGTTTGGTTGAAGCTTTAGAACATTTAATGGTGAATTTCGGATTTGTGTATTTGATGACTGGAAAATAATGTTAAAACACTCTAAATACTCCTAATAATGAGTAGGAACATTTTAGAATCGAATAGATTAAAGTTGGGAAGAATCCTTGAAAATTTTCTAAGTGAAACCTGCAAGTTCGTGCAGGGGGTATCGATACCGGTGGCCCATGTATCGATACCCCTGAGGGAAAATAGGTTAGTGGTGAGGGGGTATCGATACGGGTTTCGATACCAAACCCTCCAGTGGCATCTTCGATTCAATACCAGTATCGAAACCGATAATCCCCTTTTTCGTTAACTTTAGAATTGGTCAAAGGGTATCGGTACCAGTATCGATATTAGTGTTTTGATACCCTCTTTGGGTGGGTATCGATACAAGGTGTTTCGATACCCCACTTAAGAGTATCGATACCCCTACGTAAACTCGTCAGGATATGTAGTGATTGAGGTTCGAAAATTATAATCAAGGGACCTAATGAATCTTAAAACAATGAAATGAATCGTTAAACCACTAATGATGATATAAATTCTGAAAGGCTAAGTTATGATGAGTCTTGATATATTTTGATGTGAAGATCCTAGGTGGATCATTTGTGTGTATCGAGTCCTTATTTGATGGAAATCCGAATATCCAAAAGTGTTGCAACACGTCGAAGGCCATCCGATGTAACATTTCGGGTGATGTATTGAAGACCTTATTCCGAGTGTTGGGCGGCCTCACTCGAAGATGTTCGATGTAACATTCCGAGCATGGGATTGGTTGGGCGGCCTCTATCCCTTATTTTCTGAACGTTGGGCGGCCTTGTTCGAAGATGTCCGATGTAACATTCCGGGCATAGGATTTGAGGGAGGCCTCAATCCTGGGTGAAGGATCCCGATGCTGTGTGGACGCGAGCCTTACTCTTGTGTGTTATTTGTGATGTGACATGTATATGTTGTGTGCGATATTATACATTGTTTATGCCATGTGATAGGCAAGCATGCTAGACCATCATATCATGCACGATATTTATATGCTTTGCTTTACTGCTTATGATATGCATGATTTGGGGCCGAGTTCGGCGTACCCACTGAGCTTTTGTAGCTCAGCGTTCGAAATGTGTTTTCGTGCGTAGGTTAGGTGAAGCCAATTCTTGTGGAACACCATCAATGTTTGGATTTCAGCATCGACTTGTGTTAGAGTACAATGATTAGATGTAGTGGGCTAGTACTTTGCCGAAATCTATATGTATTGTAACTCTATTTATTTAAAATTGGGTCGAATGTTCTAAATGGTTTGTAATATTTTGGAGCTCCGATTACTTTATATTATTTTGGGCTTATGTTTTAACTTAAATGGATTTTATGAATCGTATTTTGGACTTGAGTTGGATTTTATTATTGGCTTTCGAAAGAAAATTTTAAAATACAGGTTTTGAGCCGAAGGCCCAATGTGACATCCGGGTCTGGGTGTTACATTATATATCAGATCAGGTTAAATTTAAAAAAATATATTTAAGTCAAAATCGTATTTGAAATATTTATATTCGAATTAAATTTGAGTGGACAAAAACCCAAACTGAACCGTGCGTATATGTATATTTATTGGTTTCCATCAAAAAAAAAATGGTTATTATATTGATTGATATATTGTATTTAATCACTGACCGGATTAGAATAAAATCAAATAGTTAGATATTGATTTTGAATATATTTTAAATTAGAGTTAAAATTTTAATGGACAAATATAAAAGCCCAAATTAGGGAAATATAGGGTTTTAGGTTTAATATTAAAGGAATGGGATTTAAGAAAAAATACTTTAATTTTACGATAAAACTATAATATAATATAAGAAATGATATCCTTAATAATCGATTTTTATATTTTTATGTTTTTTTTTCTGTAGCATAAAAATAACATCTACAACTTACAACTGATGACTGTTATATTTTAATTATTTTTTTTTACCTATAACAATATCATACCGTTATATAAATTAATAAAATAATAAAAATAACATCTTCAAGATTTGCAAAACAGAATATTAAAAAAAAATTAGAGAACGCTATCTCCATATGATCTTCCTAAATCGTTAGGTGTAAGTGACATTCTCTTACTTACACTATAAAAACTGATATATATTTTAAAATAAATTTCACACTCTATTTTTTTTTTAAATAAAAAACTTCAAACAATCTATATATCTAAAGCTTCCCCATATTCTCCTAATTTTCGTTATAAAGTAATTTTTAAATATAGAAAACATTTTTAAGTCATGGCATAAGTATTCAAATTCAAATATATTTTTTATGTTTGAAGGGGAAGGAAAAAATTAGAAAATTTCAATTTTCCATGGAACGATAATTAGGGATGGATATTTTACCTAGTCTGATCGGGTTTCGATTCGACCTAGTTTGATCGGGTTAAGTTTTTTTATGAAAAAGTTAGGTTCGAGTCGGATTAGGTGTTTGTATAGTGATGTTGATTTCGGGTCAGATTCGGGTTTAGGTTTGAAATATCTGACCTGACCTGATCCAAGACTAAATATATAATTTTTTCATAAATATTTTAGAGATATTTATAATAATAGTCATCTATCTATATTTTTTTATAATGTCTTAAAATTAATTTTTATTTATAATTTAGTCCTTAAAATTATAATTTTTATAATTAAACCCCTTAAAATTATTTTTTATAATTTAGTCCCTAAAATTATTTTTCCTATAAGTTGAGTCGGGTCGAAGTCCGATTTAAAATATTTGTTTTCTGGTCGGATAAGATCAGATTTAAAAAAATAGAGTCAATTTGAGTCAAATTTAAAATATTTATATTTCACTCGAGTATACTAAAAATCTTTTCTGATCCGACCTGTGTCTATCTCTAACGACAACATAGTTATAAATGTGTAAAAGATGGTCATGATATTCATGATGATGATGGTGATGGATGGATAGATGGGGGAGATTACAGGAAGGAAATGATTGCAAATGGGGTCATCATGATGTAACGCCTCCATCCTTAGAAATTAACAAAAAAGGAAAAATAAATACAAAATTTAAAAAACTCACAAGACTGCGCAGCCATAGCCGCCATTTCCATTTGCACCCTTTTGGTGATGATTAATTAATAAAAATTTCCATTATTATTCCTTTCTTTCCATTTATTTACCCATTTAACCTTTTTAAAAAGGGTTATAGCTATTAATAAGAATTTTAAATTTTTTATTTTTAATAATTATTTAATTTTTAAATAAAATATAATTAACTATATCCTTAAAAAATTATATTTCATTAATTATATTCCTAAGCTTTAAATTATAAACATTAATTTTAAATCTTAAACCCTAAATTTAAACGATAAATATTAAATTTAAACCCTAAACTTACACTTTAATTAATAAATTCTAAATCCTAAACCTTAAACAATAATACTTAAACCCTAAACCCTATAAACTCAAACACTAATGTTAAATCCTAAACATTAACCTTAAATCAAAACCTAAACTTAAACCTAAATCATAACTACTAATCCATATTCCTAAATATAAACTTAACCCCAAAATTCTAAACCCTAAACTTAAATCTTAACTATTAAACCATATACCTAAATATAAACCTAATTTCTAAACCCTAAACATAAACATTAACTACTAAACTCTAAACTTTAAAAACCTAAACTCTAAACATAAAATTTTAACCCTAAACCTTAAATATAAACCTTAAACATGAATCTAAATTTTAACTACTAAACCGTAGACTTAAATATAAACCTAAACCCTAACCTAAATGTAAATCTTAAACCTTAACTATAAATCCTATACATAAACCTAAATCTTAACAACTTAATAAATTTAAATTTTAAATCTAAACTCTAAACTATTTTAAATAAATATTAATTATATTAAATAACTTAAATTAATTAAACATAAATTTCTAAAAATATAATTAATTATATTCTTATTATAAAAATTAAAATAAATATTAATTATAACTAATTTATAAAATTCTTATTTTAGGTATGTCAATAAAAAATCTACTTAAAATATAGCATTTTCTTACTAATTTTAAACAGAGATATAGACAGACAGAAAGACAAGAGCGATGAGGAGATAGAAAGTTTTAAAAGCACTGAATTAAATAAAAAAACATAGAAGAAAAGGAAAGGGTTTGGGGATTCTAGTGAGAGAGTAAAAGTTTCTTTATTAAAAAAAAAACAAACAAAATCAGTATTTAAAGGCAGGTTCAGACCAGTTGCTTGCTCTGGCCATGAACTTCTCAGTTTCTTCCCTCTAGAGGCAAGAACCCCAAGAAAATCCTTCACAATTCCTATTCTGATTTCCAAGTCATAATCTTTCTTACCCTATTCTCTAACCCCGAAATATCTGCTCCAAAACCCCAGTTTTTACATTTCATACACAACGACTGTGAGAAAAACAACAAAGAGAAACATCATGGGAGACGATGAGTTTGTTCTAGTGGTTCGAGAGTTTGATTCGAAGAAAGATTTAGCAAGCGTGGAAGAAGTCGAAAAACGATGCGAAGTTGGTCCCAGCGGCAAACTCTCTCTCTTCACCGACCTCTTAGGTGATCCTATTTGCCGGGTCCGCCACTCCCCTGCTTTTCTCATGCTGGTAATCCCGTTCTCCCTTTAGTTGTTTCCTACGTATATGAAGGGGTGGGTGGGAAACGCTCATTTTCGCTTCTCGTTCTGGTAATTAAACAGGTGGCTGAGTTGAGCTCGACAAAGGAAATCGTTGGGATGATTCGAGGTTGCATAAAAACTGTAACTTGTGGCAAAAAGCTCTCTCGGAATACCAAAACCAATGATCCCACCGAAACTATCCCTATTTACACCAAAGTTGCTTACATTTTAGGACTGAGGGTCTCGCCTTCGCACAGGTATTTACTGGTACAGCAAATTATTGACATTTAATACGTTAAAAGCTGTAGTAATTAATGGTTTTAATTTGTTTTCTTCTCAGGCGAATGGGAATCGGGTTGAAGCTCGTACGAAGAATGGAGGACTGGTTTGTCCAGAACGGCGTTGAATATTCTTATCTGGCAACGGAAAGCGACAACCAAGCTTCTATTAATCTCTTTACTGATAAATGCGGTTATTCCAAGTTCCGTACACCTTCGATTTTGGTGAACCCCGTTTTCGCTCACCGACTCCCCGTTTCCAACCGTGTCACCCTGATCAAGCTTTCGCCGTCCGACGCTGAGTCTCTGTACCGCCGTCGTTTCTCCACCACCGAGTTCTTCCCTCGCGACATTGATTCGGTGCTTAATAATAGTCTCAGTCTGGGGACTTTCCTAGCCGTGCCACGTGGATGTTGTTACACACAAGGATCGTGGCCCGGGTCTGATAAGTTTTTATCCGACCCGCCAGAGTCGTGGGCGGTTTTGAGTGTTTGGAACTGCAAGGACGTTTTCAAGTTGGAAGTTCGCGGCGCGTCGAGGGTGAGGAAAATCTTAGCTAAAACGACAAGGATTGTGGACAAGTTGCTGCCGTTTTTGAGATTACCGTCGATTCCAGAGGTTTTCAGTCCGTTCGGTTTGCATTTCCTGTACGGTTTGGGAGGTGAAGGCCCATTCGCGTCGAGGTTGGTTCATGCGTTGTGTTCACACGCACATAACTTGGCTAAAGAAGGCGGGTGCAGTGTGGTTGCGACCGAGGTGTCGAACCATGAGCCGTTGAAAATCGGTGTCCCACATTGGAAGCGTCTATCGTGCGATGAAGATTTATGGTGCATCAAACGGCTTGGTGATGACTACAGTGATGGGTCTGTCGGTGACTGGACAAAATCATCCCCTGGACTTTCTATCTTTGTAGACCCCAGGGAATTCTGAAAATCTAAATCCCAATATTACAATTTTATGTATATTCTTTGTCCTAATTTTTATTTTAAATCTTTGGGGGATGAGAAAAAGAGGGAATGAAAAGATATGGGTATCTGGTGTAACCAAAGCTAGAATATGAATATACTCTGTTTATATACTTTTATATATATTGTTAGGTCTTTGTAAGTGGACTTTGCTTTTAAGATCTCGTTTATGATTCGAGTTTATAAAATTTGAGTTCGACGTACGCGGATAAAGATGTTTTTTAGCTGCTATGGGTGTCTTCTCTTCTTTCTCTCTATCTATCCTCCTTTTTTTTTTGGTCTTAAACAAAAATCATTATAATCATGTTTGAATAACTTGTAGTTATGGTTGTAGGATGTTATTTTTATCTATAGATTCGAAACATCGATGAATATAAAATTAGATACGTTAATATATATCATATGTTTTGGTGATCGGTTATCTCAAACTAGATTCGATGTACGGATTGATTTTAATATAACTAACTTAACGGATTCGAAAAGTTTGATTTTAAATTAGCACTAGTTTAGTTGGGGAATGAGAAATAATGTGAGGGTTCACATAGGTTATACATGCAATAAACGCCTTTTAAAAAGAGGCAAAAAAAAGTTTGGAGTAAGTTACCAAACAAAGAATGGCAAAACAAAGCACATCTGGTTTGGTTTTATATATATTCGATTAAAATTCACTTTTGCATAATATAAAATTATAAATTTTATATCATTTTTAAATTATTGGATGAGTAAATTAAATAATTAATAATAATTTTTTTAATTAATAATTTTTATATATTCTATTATTAATCTCAGCTATAGAGATTGAGTTTCAAGTTTTAAAGTTCAGTTCACGGGATTTTGCAGGCTAGAGTTCATAAGAATCATGAGGCATTGAAAAGTTCATTGGTTCATGCATTGAAAAAGGGAAATTGCATGAATATTGCAGGGAGATTTTCTTTCTTCTTAAAAATATGTTATATATTTTTTTAATTTTTAAATTTATAGTATATGTTATAATAAAAGTAAAGTCGATGAGAATGCAATATAATTTTACTGTACATCTTATTTTTTAATTAAAAAATATTAAATGTTAAACTTACGATCCAGCTTTAGTATAAAAAAATTTATTCAAAATCAAAACCCTTTAAATTTGATTTCAATTGTTTTAATAAAAAACACAAATTTTATCTGAAGTCAAAAATTCTTTCAATTCGACTTTAAATATATCATAAAAATATAATAATTTTAAAAATATAATAATTTAAGAGTTGAAAAATCAACTAAACTACAGTTACAATGAGACGAGACGGGCATATGGATTTTAAAGAGTAACTGTTGTATTGGATGACAAGAGCATCCAACCAAACGATGATTAGATTTAAAAAAAAAAATTAACCGTTCCTTTAAACTATTAATTTATTTTTGGTTTAAACATTAATTTTGATTTATTGATTGAGTAATTTAACTTAAGTTTTGTAAAGGATCGTTACAAGAATAATCCTTTTAATCTATTTTTCTCCATTCATAATATAAAAATTTGATTCTTTGATATTACTTAAAAAATAATTATTTTATCACAATAAATTAATTGATCGTTGATTTTACTTCATAATTTTAAATAATATGATGCAAAGATTCAATTGTATAATATAAATTTTTATTTATTTTTACAATAATGATTGGATTAAAAGAAATTAAAAATCTCAATTTTTATTTCTTTTAATCCAATAATAATAATAATAATAATAATAATTTGTATAATAAATGAGTTTTATGTTATATAACCAATCTTATATAAGACAAAAAATAATAAAATTTAGGTATGCTAATTTTTACATCGAACTAAATTTAAGTTTGATTTTTATTGAGCCGAGATGTTGATGCTCGATTGGTTAGAGTTAAGGGTGAGTATTCGATCGAGTCGAGTCAAAAAATTTTGAGTTATTCAAGTTGACGAGTCATATTTTACAACTTAAACTTTATTTGAAATTTTTTTCGGTTCGAGTCGAGTCGAATCGAGTCGAGTTTTCGAGTTCCTATAAATATTTAATTGTAATTATTTATCATGTTATAATATGATTTGATTCCAATTTAAATGACTTTCTCTAATCATATAAGATATGCATATATATATTTTTTTCGTATGTAACAATATTTCTTTATATTTTATATATCAATGTATATATATCATAAAAAATGAGAGATTCTTCTCAAACTTAAAAATTAATCCTTTAATTACTAAAAATTTCGAGTTATTAGAATTTCCATTTTACAACTCAAACTTTATTTGAATTTTTTTTAGTCGAATTTATGAAATTTCGAGTCGAGTATTATTGCCTCAAATTGAGTTATTCAATTTTTTCGAGTCGAATCGAGTTTTACTTATCCCAAATTAGAGATACTTACCTATTCTTATCCTTTTTCTTAAATTTCGAGTTTAAGATGCAACAAAAACATTCCTTTTCTCAAATCTCTCCCTCTTTTCTAGATTGAAATAGAAACTAGGCATTGTAAAAAAATAAAATTTTATTTTAAAAAATTAATTTGGTCTCACCAAACTTTGGACCTGTCTCAATATAATATTAAATATATCAATATCTATAAATATTATATTTCTTTTTTTTTTCTAAAAGAAAGTGTACGAATTACTCCTTAGATGTAAATATACTTGAATTTTAGAATAAGTTGTTTGCCATTGATTTTGATTTCTTGGTCTGTGATGGTGAAATTCGATAGTGAGGACTGAAAATTTGTATTTATTTTAATAAAGTCAACAATTTTCTTACAGAAAAGAAAGCATGGAGTCATTAGTGTTTGAATTTAATAGACCAAACATTATCCAATTTGCAATCATAAAAATAATTAAATATTAAAATATAACGCTGCTCATATAATTACTACAATGTTGTTTTAATCTTAATCATTAAATTACAATTTTTCATTTTATTATCGAAATTATAAAATTTGTTTTTCTTTGATGAAACCCATGTATGGTTATTAAAATTATTTCAAAATATTTGTTTTGATTATTAGTTTTTAAAAGTTTTAAATAGATGTTAAATTTTAATTTTTTTATAAAATTATTATTTAATAATTAAATTTTCTTATGTTATAATATATTTAATTTTTATATTTATATTTAGATAAATTTTTAAAAAATAAAATTAATATAAATATTTTAAAATAATTTAATTATTAGTTAAAATTTTATCTGAATTTTTGGTCGAAATTCTTTAAGCATTCAGGGTATGCTGATGTTAATATTTTTTAACGGTATAAATTAAAAAATATCATCTATAATTAAATAATTATTTTGATTTTTTAAAGTAATTTAACACTCAACATTTTATTCTAGATTAAAATGATATTTTTGTGATTAAAATATATTAAAAAACTGATGATAAATAATTTAAAAATATTTGACAATCAAAAAAATATTTTATATTTTATATTTTATAAATTTTTTGACTAATATAATATTTTTTTCAAATCAATATATTTATCTATATGATAATATCATGTCAGCGTGTACTGTCATATATATTTATCACGTTATTTATCTAGGGGCGTGCAAAACCCGAAAAACCAAAACCAATTCCAAAACCTGAAAAAACTGAACCGAAAAATGGTTAACCAAATAAAAAAATTGATTTTGGTTTGGGTTTTTAATTTTTTATATAAGAACCAGTTCGATTACGGTTTATGATTTTAGGATAAACCGGGTACTGAACTGACATGTTATATAATATATTATAATATTATATGTTATTTTAATATTTTATATTAAAAAAACTGTTTTTATTTTATTTTTTATTCTTAAAAATAAAATTAGAATTTTATTTTATAAAATTTAAATATTTAATTTATTAGTATTTAAAAAAATACTAACATCATGGATCACTTTTTTAAAGTATATATATTTTTTCTAATATATATATATTATTAGTGAAAGTCGTCTAAATTAATATCAAATCGTACTATAACATAATAGATAACTATAATTAAATTTTTATAAAAACTCAACTCTAATCGTAAAATTTTTGAATGAAAGTTCAAATGATAAAATTATACTCGTTAACTCAAATAACTCAAAAAAATTTTACTCGATTCGACTTAATCGATAATTTCTGTTTATAAACTTTAAAAAATATCTTTAAATTTATCTCCTCTTTGAACTTTTATTTTTTTACTTAAATCAATATTTTAAATAATTTTATAGATTGATATTCTTAATGCTGATTCTAATTATGAACAGAATTATCCGCTTAATCAACGACTTAAAAGATTATTTAACAATTAAAGCTACGTTGACAGTGTTGAAGAGTCTAAAATTACCCACAAAACCGGGTCATGTAGTCAAAAGTAGGTGTGTATGAAAGTGTTAGGCAAGTGGTTTCTAACTTCCCACTAGTGTTGTTTTCATTTATCCATGCTTAATCCAACCTAATCGTGATTGATTAATTAATATATGTTTAGTGTGAACTGTTTCTTTTTAATTTTGTATTATATTTGAATTCAACAAAAGATCTCAGTGAAAAGGAGAATAATGTTGGTATTAAAAGATTTGAGTTTAATTTATTTTATCCACAAGGTCAAGGACGAAGTTATATATATATATATATCTTGGGAGGGGCTCTTGCCCCTCTCAAATTTTTTTGGTATAATTACACTTAAGGTCCCTCCTAGTTTAAATAATAGTAAAATAAGGTTTTTGTCCCTCCCAATTTTTAGATTTAAAAGTTTAATAGACCTTTTCCTCTTTTAATGTTTGATCCTAGTTCCGTCCCTGCACAAAGTCCCTCCTAGTTTAAATAGTAGTAAAATAAGGTTTTTGCCCCTCCCAATTTTTAGATTTAAAAGTTTAATAGACCTTTTCCTCTTTTAATGTTTGATCCTAGTTCCGTCCCTGCACAAAGTCCCTCCTAGTTTAAATAGTAGTAAAATAAGGTTTTTGCCCCTCCCAATTTTTAGATTTAAAAGCTTAATAGACCTTTGCCTCTTCCAATGTTTGATCCTAGCTCCGTCACTACACAAGGTGTATGTGTATTATCGAAAGGTTAAGAATTTATATAAATAAATATTATATTATAGTTAATTTAGACTATTCAAAAAATAATTCCCATGACATTTTTTTTCGAAATAATTAAGTAAGAAAAGCTTAGGCAAAAGTAACTTATGTTAATGTCATTCTTTTGGCCTATACCTGAAATTATGTAGGTGGTTTAGGTAAGGGGAAGGTGGAGGAAATTGTGGTCAAATTTGGTCGGCATTTCTTTGCTAGGGTTCTTATCTTTGTTCTTTAGTCTTACAATTCCTCAACGGCCTATAGTATTTTAGCTTTTTTTTTTTTTAAAAAAAAATCTTCTAGTTTTTAGAATTTTATCCTAACTAATTCAGATTGATTTGTATTATACATTTAGTATTGATGAGTAAATTTTCCCGTAAAAAAATTCTACATACATAATGTTTTGAATTCGAGACTTGTTCAAGGATATCAAACTGCTTACTATTTAAATCAATTCTTGTTGATTTTATTCTCATTTTTATTTTCATTTCCATCAAATACTCAATTTAATAATTCTTACATGCTTTTTAAAAAAAAATATAAGACATCTTAAATCAAATGTTTGCAAATAATTATTCAATACATCCACAATACAATAATAAAAAAAACTAAGTTATAGGAGAGTTTGATTATGCGAAGCAAAGAACATTAATAAATAAAAGTAACAATCATGAGAATCTTTTGAGGTGAGTCCACTCCACTTGGTCTAGTGATCTTTGGAGATATGATGAATAAAGATAAAAAAAGGCTGATCATCAAGAACAAACCTACATTGACTGCAATCCATGTTTTAGGGCTTCCAATTTGATGCTTAAATAAGACGTATCTTTGATTTGTCGGTCAACACCATCTTATTTCAAACCCCATACCAAAAGGTTTAAATTTTCATCCTATATTAATCACAAAGTTCGGCATCCTTGGTCAAAATCACACTTTCTGGTCTGGGTTTTGCATATGACAAAACTTGGCTGATGATAAGATCATAAGACCGACATTCCCCCACCCCATCCCACAAAAGGTGTGGGAGTTTGGACTCAACCGAGACAGAACAGGTGAATTATCCTTCACATCATACCATCTCAATTGAAGAATACATTTTTGTTGTTCTTTCATGGTCTTATGTCTGGTCCAGTTTTGGAACAGATCAACTGTTGAGATGTGGAAATAGAACCGAGCCCCTCTTTAGGCCCTTTAATGTTTTGTTGGAAGTTCTAAGCCCATTGACTAAATGTGTTGTCCTGTTACTGCTTCAGCTCACTAGTAAAATGTATGAAAAACAAACTTCAACTTATTGTTTGCTCAAATTACCTTGTGTTGTTTTTTTCTTTGAATGAAGGCCAGACAAGACATTTGTCCAGTGGAGGGAATGTTTTTGTCATATGTTGTGCCTACGTAAAGGGCCAGGAAGCATATGTTTCACAGGCACACTGGCACTGCTACAACACTGGTTTTGATTTTCCTGTCTGGCAGTGGCCACCCTAACTATCTACCCATGAAAAAGATGTCCACGATTTTCCTAACAGATACGTAGACTCTAACATGTAAAATATAAGAAATCTGTCAAACTCATTGGCTGATCATCTTGGACGACTTCCCATGCATTTTCATTTAGCAATCTGATGATTAGTTGGCACGTAATTAACTTTTAGTTGCTTTGCAGAAACTTTTTTCATACAAAATGTATATTCGGATCTACATGATTTGATACATTGGATTGACACACATCACAATAGCACTAGAGTTATCACACTAGGCAATTAGAGTTTCTGCTTGTCATTCAGCCTCAGTGGTCACTTCCGATACAACGTCAGTCATACTTCTATACTCGGTCTCTGTGGTAGATCTTGAAACACATTTCTGCTTCGATTAATCAATTAGTTAATTTTAAATTGTATCAGTTAACGGTTAATAATTTTTAAAATTTTAGTTATCGGTTAATTCGGTTTAAAATCAATTAATTAGTCGAATTAACCCAATTTTTTATATATTATATATGTTATGTTTTTTATATATTTATTTTTGGTAATTAAACTTTTAAAAACTATAAAATCATCATTAAAAATTATAAAATTAGCATAAAATGATCATCAAATATAAAAAATAATCATTAAAAATTTCAATATTTATCAATAATTTATAACGCGCGATGAATCAATGATTATTTTGTAATAATTTAATAATTTTAATGATTGTTTTATAATTTTTGAAAGTTTATTGGCAAAAAAATTATTTTAACATAGTTTAGTGATTATTTGTGTAATTTGTCCTATTTGTTTTCAAAAATTACGGTTAATCTAATTAACCAAATTTTTTTCAGTTCGATAAAAGAATTTAAAATTTTTTAATTCTATTAACGATTAATAAGAAAAATATTTGGTTAATAAAAATTTAAAAGTTCATTTCAATCAATTAATCGAATTGACCATTTAAACACGCCTAACCACAATCTTATATTCACCGTCAACAAAATCATTTTAATATTTTAATTGAAAATATAAATCTTAGTTTAATTATCAAAATTAAATTAGACCACTAATTTGTGTCCTTTGAGGAGGTTTATCCTTTAAAAAACACGTAACTTATGGGGTTGAATATGATCAGTCTCAATCAAATCAAACGGTCAAGAAACACCGGCAGTTCCACGAACGGTCACACCTGATAATCACCCACTTGCAATTTCATTTTCGTCTCCGCCACTAATAAAACCTTCCGTCTTCAATTCGATTCCACCATTTTTTTTAAAAAAATAATTTCTCAGATCTTTCCCAGGCTTTGTGCAAGCATGAGTAAGGGACCAGGACTCTTCGTCGATATCGGAAAGAAAGCCAAAGGTAATCGAATCCTCCTTTCCCTTCCTTCTCCACCGGGCGTTCTTCCGATATTTTGATTACCTCTTATCATTTCTCTCTGTTTTGAATGCTCAGATCTGTTGACTAAAGATTATACCTCGGATCAGAAGTTCACTGTTTCTACTTACACTGGCGCTGGAGTGGTACGCTTAAATCATATCTTTCATACCTTGAATTCTATTAATGTTTTAAGTAGTATCTAGACCTAGGGGTTGATAGCTTATTCTGAGAAGCCGATTTGCTAGGACTTGATATATAGAGAGGGAATCATATATGTTTAATCCAATTGTTATATTCCAGACTTTGTTCATGTAAATTATGCATTTGAGTAGAAAAGATCGAAGTCTAACCAATAATTAAATGTAGATCCTACATTTGTAATCAATATTCTTTTTCTTTATCCTTTTCCAAGTAAAAGAAATTTGTCTTAGGTGATTTCCCTGATTTTCTGATGAATCAGCTTTATCTTTGAACTTGATCATCATGATTGTAATTGTTACTTTTGAAATTATTTACATTTACATTGTTCCAAAGTACTATTGGGGGAAGCTGGGTCTAACTTCAGATGGGACTGATTTCTCAATTTATTGTTAGGTGGTTTGTATTTTGATTTGTCTGCCTTGGTTAGTGAATCTTCATGTAGTTATGTTAAGCTAGATCCTACAAATTATACCTTCCAGAGAGGTCTTCATTGTTCTAATTTATTCGCCTTTCTGTACTCTTTTAATCAGGCTCTTACATCAACTGCTCTAAAGAAAGGAGGTCTTTCAACTGGGGATATTGCTGCATTATACAAGTACAAGAACACTCAATTGGATGTTAAAGTTGATACCGACTCTAATGTGGGTTCTTATGGTTCTTACTTGAAAGTATTAAATAACATGTAGCCTAATCCAGTTTAGCATCTTACGTACTTACATTATCTGTCCAGATCTCAACCACATTTACTTTCTCCGAGATTCTTCCATCCACCAAGACTATTGCGTCATTTAAAGTACCTGATTATAACTCTAGCAAGGTATAAAGCTTCCCCTTCCATTAAGAAATGATTTTCATCATGATGATTTTGATGATAAAAGTTTTGTATTTGCTATGTTGCAGTTGGAGGTTCAGTATTTCCATCACCATGCTACCTTTACAACAACAATTGGTTTGAACCAGACACCAAGTGTTGATGTCACCGCAACCATTGGGACACCCGCTATTGCTTTCGGTGCAGAGGCAGGTTATAATACTACCTCTGGCAAGTTTACAAAGTACACTGCTGGTATTAGTGTGACAAAACCTGATTCGTGTGCTTCTATAATTCTGTAAGCATTTGTACACTTCCATTGTCGCTCCACTAGATTTCTGAAGCAAATTGAATCAAGAATTTTCTAATCATTGTCCCTGATTTTTCTCTCATTTTACTTTCAGGGGGGACAAGGGAGACAGTATTAAAGCATCATATGTGCATTATCTGGATCAGCAGAAGAAGAGTGCCGCTGTCGGCGAGATCAGCAGAAGGTTTTCCACTAATGATAACACATTTGCTGTTGGAGGGGCATATGCTGTCGATCATCTCACACTGATTAAAGCTAAACTCAACAATCATGGGAGGCTTGGAGCGTTGCTGCAGCATGAAGTCATACCAAAGTCATTGTTGACAATCTCTGGTGAGCTTGACACAAAGGCCTTGGAAAAAAGTCCCCGATTCGGAATGGCGATTGCTCTCAAACCCTAATTAGGTATTTTTGCTATTCAATTATGCTTTTGGGATTTGATTCTTCATTTTTTTTCCTGGTGAATGAGAATGGGGTGGCAATAAATGGTTCCACAGATTATTTATTTCTTGTTATTAGTAGCTGTGGATGGATGGTTGATAATACTTTGGGCTTCCCATGATTGAATACTTCAAGTAAGTTTATTATCGGTCCCATGAATATTATCCATTATTGACTTTCTTTTTTCAATTTTTTTTTTCAATTTTGACTTACGATAAAAATATAAAATAATATATTTTAAAAAATTATTATCAAATTTTTTTTAAATATATATCTTATAAAAATTAATTATTTAAAATATTTAATATAAATATAGTCAAACTTTAAAATTTTGACTTTTAAAAAATCAATAATAGACTTCTAAGATGGGACAATAGGATGATAGTATTAAATTTGATATTTTTAATAAGTAAAAAATTTTACCCGAACTATTTTAAATTAAACATTTCAATTAACAGGTCAACTAATTAATCAATTTAATGGATAATGGGTTCATTTCATGATCAGGAATTAAACAATCCTAATCTACCGATTAATTAATATAATTTGATAATGTGGTTCTAAAGTCTTTGTCTAAATATCGTCTTGAATGATATTCTTGTTTGAATTCTTTTACTATTTTTCAATATTTTAAAGTTATTAAAAATAAACTTTAATGATCCAATAAAACGTTTATACATGAAATAAATATTAAAAAATAAATTAATAGAAAATATCAATCTATAAAATAAAAACTAATATTCTAAATAATATCAAAAAGATCTTTAAAATCTAAAAATTTTATTTTTTTAAATTATAATATGCTTTTAAGGGTATTTATTTTATGTACAGATTGTGGAAACAAAAAATTATAAGCGCCTTAATTTTAGGGTTATAAATTTTAAGACCGTGATTAAATTCTACTGTTTATAAGTTAAAATCTAAATCCTTAAGATATTACATAATAAAATTAAAACTCTAAACCATAAATTTTAAATTTTAATCCTAACTCAAATATCTAAAACATTAAATAAAATCTCTAAACCCTTCTACTGTTTATAAGTTAAAATCTAAATCCTTAAGATATTACATAATAAAATTAAAACTCTAAACCATAAATTTTAAATTTTAATCCTAACTCAAATATCTAAAACATTAAATAAAATCTCTAAACCCTAAAATTAATGCTCTTATGAATTTTTTTTTTATTTTTACAGTAGGTACAGAGTATAATTTTTATACTGAATTTATATTTTACAAACAAGCCTGCAGAAATTGTAAAAATATCAGTAGATCTGTGTCCTTCTCGAATTATTAAATTCTGGCGTAACCTTCTCTATTGGAATCCACCCTTCACGTCTTTTTCCGTTAGGCAGAATTTATTGCTAATAAATCTTAAGATGCTAAGAAAATGCCACATTGTCACGGAACAAACATATTCACCAAATGGATCACGATAATTTGGTAAACCCGAGAAATTATATTATTAAAATTATCTTTTATCATATTATTTATAGATTAATTAATTAAATATATTTATTTTATTATTTAATTAAGTAAAGATTTATTTGATAAAAATATGAGACGAAAATATTAATAAGATTAATGTATTTGATTGATTAATTTTATAAATAATGTAGCGAAAATGACATTATATAATTTCTCCTCTCTATATATAGTTAGGTCATAGGTTCGATAACATATTAGATTTCTACTATTTTTATTAACAGTTCATGCCTAAGTCCATTTCTTACCCTAATCATTTCTAAATTTACTGATATAAAAGAAGTAAAAAACTGAACTTTCCAAAACCATTTATCTAGAAGAAATGGTATGAATTCCAAAACATTTTGATTTCAAGACAAGGATCATTAAAAACCAGCATTTATGACTCATCACATGCAGACATTAATATCCATACCGGCAAAACAATTCCACCCAACCTACAAATAAAAAAAAACCCTAATGACCAGTGCCGATGTCAATCACTCCAGTCAATTAAAATCACAACCAAAACAACATTTTCCCTGAAACCAAACAGAAAAAAAATGAAGCCTTGGAGAAATTTAGGAGTTGTAGAAACCATTTATGAAGAAGAAGCTTATGATGACGATGAGGGTGATTCTCCTTCGCTTCTCTCTTCGCCTCCTTCACCACTCCATTCGAGAATACAAGCTTGGTATTGTTTTTTCTATTTTTTATTTGGATTATTGATTTTTTTCTCTGGGTTTTTATCTTATTTAATTTCTGGGGTTATTGAATATTAAAAGGTCATCGGCAATGGGGTGTAAAACTGACGTGTTGATACATGTACAGGGAACAGCTTTTCACCTACATAAGGTATGTTTTTCTTGAAAAAAAATGGGGGATTTTGATTTATTTATTTGCTGCTTGATCTGCTTTGTGATCTGGGTTTCATCCAAAATGTTTTTTTTTTCCTTTGTTTGAAGTCAATTCGTCTTCATTTTCTCATTAATTCCGGTTAATTATTTCTGTTTTTCTTCATAGGATCCTCTGTCGCACAGGAGCGCCTATTTAAGGCGGAAATTAACCCAACAATCGGAACTGACGTTATCCCCGCCGTTAAACATAAATGCTGAAACCTTCTCTCTCGTGGTCGATTTCTGTTACGGGGTTCATCTCCTCGTGACGCCATTCAACGTCGCGTCCCTCTTGGTAGCGGCGGAACTCCTCGGGATGACGGAGTCTAAAGGTGATGGCGACTGTAACTTGAAGCAGATGACCGAGAATTACTTCCAGCGATTCATCGCCGTCAACGGAGAGTACGCGGCGATTGTTTTCAGGTCTTCCCTGGCGTTGCTCCCAGAGGCGGAAACCACGTCGTTCCTCGTTAGTAGATGCGTGGAGGCAATGAATTTTTCGGAGGATGGGAGCGGCTGGGACGGTTACTTTGACGATATTATTTCTTTGCGCGCCGAGGATTTCAAAATCGTTATCGAGTGTCTGCAGCAACGGTTTGAGTACCACGATTTGCTTTACAGAATCGTCGATTTCTATCTCGAGGTAAGAACACTACTACTAGTTTTAGATTATTTTAGATCAACATGTCTTAATTAAAATTTTGAAGTTTTTCCCTTACATAACTACTTGATTAGTCTAATATTAATATGTTAGTGCTGATTTATATTAATATAAAAATAAATTAATTACTTTTATCTCACGAATAAAGTATTTATAATTCATTTCAATATATAAATTAACGATTTATAGGATATGATATATATATATATATATATATATATATTAAAAAGTAATTTATATATTGTCTTACTTTTAGGGATTATTGTCTTAGTTTAGGTTGTAGGGTTGTAGGGTTTAAGGATTTAGAATTTAGTGTTAGTGGTTAGAATTTAGGGTTTAGAGGTTTTTTTAAAGTAACATGGTTAGGATTTAAGGTTTAACATGTAAACGTAAACCTTGAATTTTAAATCCCTTTACCTAAATCCTAAACTCGAAAACTAAAATACTTATGAAAATTTTCAATTTTTACCGTGAATATATAAGATAATAATCTATTAAAATATCCAATCTTTTCACCATTTAAATGCTTTGCTATGTATCTGGTATTTATGAGAGTGTTTAAGCCACTAGAGAAAATTAATGTATGAACTTCTTGAATAGGTGCACTTTTGAAACTTAGGTGTAGTTGTGGTCCATGTAATATTTAACACCAGCTAGTTTTTTTAGGTCTCTACCTATTATTTTTAATGATGCTTAGGTTTTGATTAATTTTAATATTTACATTTCTAAGCATTTGATAAAAAAATATTTTCCAAGTAAAATTTAACAAAATACATTTGCAATGGTTAAAGTTGATTATGTTCTTACTGATCAGGAGCATGATGAGAAGATAACCGAGGAGCAGAAGATGCAGATTTGTAATTCCATTGACTGCAACAAGCTCTCACCTCAACTCCTCTTACATGCAGTGCAAAACCCTAGAATGCCTTTGCGGTTCGTCGTCCGAGCCATGTTGGTCGAACAACTCACTACTCGTCGCACCATTTTCTCAGCTGCCAACCATCATTTATCCCGTAGGCATCACCCTAGAACCAGCATCGACGACGACGTTGACAACAACATCACCCTCGGTGAAATCCTGGAACGCGATGCTACCAAGCGGGAAACAGCTCAACTCAAGGCAGCAATGAACGCCACCAGTTCCCGGATCCAAACCCTGGAAAAACAGCTGCTTTGCATGAAAAAGATATTGCAGGAGTCTGAGGAGAATGGTATTGAAGGAAATAGAAATATGTTGGAATCGGTCCGGTCAGCTAGTTTCCATTACGGTTCAAGGAATAAGACTGAAAGCGCATATCTTGGAGCTCCTTCTTCAGCCAGTTTTCGGTTCAGTGATGGTCCAAAAGAAAGAGCACATGGAATTGGATCTTCCTCACCAGAGAATTCAGCCACTGACAGTCCCAGAATCAAGAAAAGTATTGGGAAGAGGCTGATTAAAGGGCTTAAAAGCGCGCTGAGAGTATCAAATTCTGCAACCAAAGATGGCATTCATCACAAGAAAAGTTCAACAGTATCAGAAAATAGTAAGGTTAAATCCGAAGCAGAAAATGGAATACTGCATTCCATATCCAGCTGAGGAGGAGAAGAGACCAAACTAGGTAAACTGATAGATTATATACTTTGACTCCCATTTTTATAATCTTAAAAGCAGTATATTTCTTACCCATCCATGCATGATCCATCAAACAGATTCATATTTAGTGAAATAGTCCATTTATATTTTAGAATATAGGGTAGGGAACTTTTGTTGGGTTCTTTTAGAAGCAATTTTTATTTTTATCAATTTTTAAAATTTATTATGTTTTTTTTTCAAAAAAAATTTAATTTTTAATATTGTTAGGGGTTTCCCTGACCGTAAAGTACCCCCCAATAGGACCCATTGTTTTAAATTTTTGAGGGTCCATCATGAATTTGATTGCTTTATGATGATCAGGTTGGATCAACCTTTACCTCGTGAAGAATTTAGTGTTGCGGTTGGTATGAAGAAAGGTCCCATTTCAGAAAACTTTTTAAATTTTAGGGTAAAATATACTAATGGTTACCCATTTTTAAGAAGTTCTCAATTTAATCACAAAATAAATTATTACAATTGAGTTACCAATATTATAAAGCGTAATCGATTTGTTCATTGTCATTAGAAAAAGACTTCTATTTCAATCTCGTTGAATCCTCTTACCAATAATTGTAAGACAATAAAATGTGTTACAGTTTAGTTAATCATAAAATAAAAATAAAAATTAACTCTAAATATAATATTTTAAGCAAAAAGTTAAAATAATATATATATACAATCATTAATACACCAGATTTTATATTTATAAGCGTAAGATAAAAATCTTATTTAATGTATGGATATTCACCATAAGTATCAACAACACTTTCCTTCGATAATTATGAAGATAACGTGCCTCATTAAAATCTTACCTAGATTAAAATCATGTGGAAGATTTCTTAATGAAGAAAAAGAATACACATATATTTAATAAGCATAATATGTTGTCTCATTAAAAACCTTATCAAAAAAATTTATTTGGACAAAATCTTGATTAAAATGAAAAAAGTATAATACATATTTCTCCCCTCATAAAAATTTCACATTTATACTTTAATCTTAAGTACAATCTGTAAATGTTAAAGTAGACTATCGCACTATCGAATAAATCTTTCAAATTATTGTTTAAAAGGATTCATTGATTCTTTTTCTTCTGAAGATCATAAGAGAAAAAAACTTTGAATAAATATGTTTTTATTTTGTCACATTTAACGTATTCATTTTTTGATTGATATATAATTTTTTGCTTTATTTCTGTATAAGATAACTTGCGTATATCATCTTATAAAAACAATTCACATGTTTAGCCAAACATATTATCTATAATTCATCTGAAGAGGTGTCGAGTTTGAAGATCTAAAGGTAATTGGCTCGTAGCATTTAGATGTACTTTTGAACCACTAAGATTTAATACTTCTAGATCAATTAAGCACTGATGCTTCTTGACCAAAAATATCATCGTCATTTTTTTGAGGGTAGGATGAATTTTTATTTACATCGAGTGACCTAATAAGCATAAAGATATTCAACGAATGCGTGTTATACATGTAAAATATCTTTAACATTTTTTTTTGTATATGTTGATTAATGTATAAGGATTCATTTTTTTACATGTTCATTATGTATTCTATGATAAAATTAAATTCTTTTTTTTAAAGTATTCTATTGTTAATGAGATCTTTTCAAGAGTCTTACTGATATTCAAATCATCAACATTCATAACAACAACAATAAATCCAAAGCAATGATATTAATAAATAGGTTTGAAAAAATTAAACTAGTCTTATAGCCTTTCATAATAAGTATCCACTGAGTAGATTATATCATATACGTCCACATTATTTTAATTTATAAAGAGATCTATTTATTTTGATTGGATAATGTTTATGAGAATTCAAATTAATTGTTTCTAACAGTATAAATTCTTTCAGAAGTTAAATATAAATTGTAAAACTAAAATTGATTTTGATATAACAATTAAGTATAAGGACTATTTTGTAATAATTTTTTAGGGTAAACTACTGCGCTAGTCACTTTCGTTTACCCTCAGTACATTTTTAGTCACCGATTTTAAAAAACGACCAGTAAGGTCACTATCGTTTTCGGGTTGTAAAGTTTTGGTCACTCCAACGTTAAGCGCCATTAAATGTTAATGAAAAGATGATCTGATATAATAAAAAATGATAAATTACTTAAATAGTCCTTAAACTATTATTATACTTTTGTTTTATCTTTAATTTGACCCTAAAAATTTAAAACTTTATATTTTTACCATTTTCTCCAAAAATTCCTAACCCTAACTCTTATCCAAACCCAAAATCATCATCCAAATAATATTAAAACAAAATCCCCTTCCTTTGTATCTGATAATTGAAACAAAAATAATTTTATAACAAAACAAATCCAAATAATATTAATACGAAGTGAAATTATTTTTGTTTGTTCGTCAAACTTGGATAAGAATTAACTTCTCATGTACATTACTGAAAATATTTCTTCAAGATAGAATCACGTATAGCAGGGACTTAGATAAGAAACCATTGTTGAATCCATTTCTTAACACAAATAATCATTGCGTGGAATTTTCAATTACACTGAGGCACATGAAAAAAGATTAAACTGACCTATAGAGAGAGGATGAGTAGAATAAATACATTGAACACAAAATTTGCCAGCAGTGCCAAGGAGGTATAAGAACCTAAAAGGAGCTCAAGTACACGGTCAACATTATACGTATGAATAAAATTCTCGCTAATTAACCCATTATTTTAAAGTTTATCGAGTGAAAATTCTGTCCAAACTTGAAGACCTATGAAGCTTAAAGCTGTGGACACTGCTGAGATTGCCAAGTAGCTCACAGTCATCGGTAACAAAAACAAATTTTTCTCCAGAAAAAAACTCTCAAACTTTCATTAGAACAAAATAATCATCATTAATCACTGAAAATAATGAGTAATGATAATATTCCAGATAATATAAGTAGGTTGAACTTCAAAATCGGCTAGTTTAATGTTAATCAATTGAACAAATTGTAGTTATTTTGCAACCATGAGAACCAGAAAAAGAAGCCCAGAAAAAAAAAAGAAGAGAAATTAACCAGCCAGCAAAGTAACATTTTAAAAACACACACAGAGCAAGTATTAGCAGTTAATGAATTCATTCATCTTATCTTTTCAACTTCTAAATAATCATGTCCTTTACAGATTTTATAAATCAGTTTTTTTAAAATATAACAAACCGTGATGAATCATAAAACATCAATCGAAAAATTTAAAAACACCAATGGAATTTACAATAACTACATCATGACCATATTGAACGATTTGATTGTATAAGGAGCTAAACCCTAAGACGAAAATTCAGAACATTGACGAACAAATAAAATCAAGAAATGAGACTAAGACGGCAATAAAATTTAAGGAATTTGGAGATTTAAAAAGAAAGGACACAAATTCATGGATTCGTCATACTAAATCTAATAATATAGAATAATTATTTGATTAAATAATCGACAAAAGAGAAAAGATCGAAAGAATCGAAAACTTGATTCAATCTCGTCAGAGAAGATAAAAATCTGTAAGGAGTCTGATGGAGGTATCAACAAATATCAACCGGCAATTGCATGCCCTTCTTTTTCCCTTTTCCCTTTTGATTAAAGGTTAGTTTTTTTTTTAAAAAGATGGTAAAAATATAAAGTTTTAAATTTTTAGGGTCAAATTAAAGATAAAACAAAAAATATAATAATAGTTTAAGGACTATTTAAGTAATTTATCATTTTTATTGGTTAATTACTGCGGAGGTCACGTTTGCCCCCAGTACAAATTTAGTCACTGATTTTGAAAATCAACCAGTATGGTCACGTACGTTTTCGGGATGTAAACTTATGGTCACTCCGACGTTAAAAGCCGTGAAGTGTTAACGGAAAGATGATTTGGCACAATAAAAAAGGATAAATTACCTAAATAGTCACTAAATAATTATCTTATTTTTATTTTATCTTTAATTTAACCATTAAATTTTAAATTTTTATAATTTTATCATCTTCTTAAACCACACTTATTTCTCTAAAAAAAATTATGATGCAGGAAACATCTACATATTCCTTGTCTCCAGCCCATTTCCCTTCCTTTCTCCATCTATTTATAGTCACTTCCGTCCTTCTATATCTCCACCGCCGCTGTGGCAGAGAAAACATAACATGAGTATTCTCTTGGGATTAAGCAACCATAGCAGAGGAGGCCGTCTGCAACTATTTATCTTTGTATTAAATTTGCTTTCGGTTGCTGTAGAGATACTGCCGGTTGTAATGGTGTCTGATGGTGAACTTTTTGGTTGGTGGAAGGATCGGTGGTTCAGGAAACCACCAGTGTGAGCTTTTCAGGCATACAAAACCCTACCACAGTAGTTGAATTACCAATAATTCAAGGTTCAATCTTACAAATAAAATCAATGTAAAATAACAGGTATTTTGCACTGAAATTTTAGACAATCCGTACAGAAAAGATTGCATCCAAGACAAGTGCATCAACAAAAAGGACAATTACTCTCAAAAGCCAGCAACTTGCACAAAGCTAATTAAACACTCAGAAGTACATTCTTACATGGTATATTCTGGCCAAATAGTTCCAATTTTTTCTTGGAATTTTCTTCCGGAAAAAGCTGAAAAGATAAACAACAGAAGGAGAATTGACAATGAAATTACGAAGAGAAAGTTTGTACCTTTGGGCGAGGAAGAGGAAACAAAAGAATCTCTATCAATAGTCTTCTTGTTATCTCTTGCAGATCCTTTTCGTGAAAGGCTTCTCTGCAACTTTTTCTAGTCAAACAAACAAGAAAAAGATGATATTTTTTATAATGTTGAAACTGTCAAACATGAATGAAACTGTTTTTTTAGTTATAAATACATTTCATTCAAAAAAACAAAGCATGTTTAGAATTATACGGGAAACAGAAAAGGAAACTTACTGTGTTTCTTGGATTTGGATTCATTTCTTTATTGAATACTCCATGAGAGAAACTTTCCATGTCGATGAAAAAGTTGTCGAATTTATCAGTAGTTGTGTATTGGAATTCATTAGTATGATCCAAAATTGAAATCTTTTGCGTGGAAGTTTATCTTCTGACACACGATCATCGTAGGAAGATGCTAAATCCTATGAAGAATCCAACCAGACGCAGTAAAAAAAATAGAATAGAAAAAAACAATTAAATAGTTGATGATAAGAAAAAACACCAAAAAATATTATACTTACCAACTTTTGGTTTTCTTTCATGTCCATAACTTTCTTGAGAAAGTGAGGGAAAGATTAGCAGAACAAAAATAAATAAATAAAGGCTCTGAAGGAAGAAGAAATGAGATTAAGAGTCAATACGCAGTCAACAACTGTATATCCAATAGGGTAGACTCAATCAAACCACTTGCTTACAACAAAGCTAATTTCTAACACGAAAAAACTATTCTATAAATCAAAGAAATCTCGTGACTTATAAACAAGACTTTTGATTTTTGAGAAAAAAAAAACATAATTTGAAAGTAAGGGAGAATAGTTACAGAAGAAATACAAGTCTTTAAAAAAGACTGATGAAATGAACTGACTTTATAACAACGTTGGGATAGTTCCTTGAAATTGGTAAGTGGGGTTTTATTTTAAGAAGATGGTAAAATTATAAAAATTTAAATTTTAATGGTTAAATTAAAGATAAAATAAAAATAAGATAATTATTTAGTGACTATTTAGGTAATTTACCTTTTTTTATTGTACCAAATCATCTTTCCGTTAACACTTCACGGCTTTTAACGTCGGAGTGACCATAAGTTTACAGCCCGAAAATGTACGTGACCATACTAGTTGATTTTCAAAATCAGTGACTAAATTGTACTGGGGGCAAACAAACGTGACCTCCGCAGTAATTAACCCTTTTTTTATTATATCAGATCATCTTTTCGTCAATATTTAAAGACACTTAACGTTGGAGTGACCAAAACTTTACACCCCGAAAACGATAGTGACCTTACTGGTCGTTTTTCAAAATCAGTGACTAAAAGTGTACTAAGGGTAAACGAAAATGACTAGAGCAGTAGTTTACCATTTTTTTAAGTTCCTAAATCAAACTTTTGTTTTCAAGTCAAACCAAGAACTTTGAAATAAACTTTCTAAGTGTTTTTATACGAGGGTATCGATACCATAAGAACAGATATCGATACCACCTGGGTTTTTAAAGCATTGTTCTTGAGATCAAGTACAAGCATCGAAACATGGTTCGATACCTTTTCGTCACTGCCAGCATCTGTTCCGAACCAAGTATCGAACCACTTCGAAGATTTTAATTAATTTTAAAATTATTTAAAATTATGACTCCAGGTATCGATACAGGTATCGATACACCCTTTAATCCCCAACGGCTATTTTAGCATTAAATGAGTTGACCGTTGGTGGCAGTTAAGATTTTAATTGGTGGTTAACCTGTTCTGAAACATGGTTCGATACCCAACCTTACAGTTTCAAAAAGGTATCGAAGCATGGTTCGATACCCCTTGTATTAAATGCATAACGGCTCTTTCTACTTTGGTCTATTTCGAAACAGGTTCTTCGTGTTTCGATACCGCCTGCTGTAGAGTGCATTTATGGTGGGAAGATAAAGCTTCAACGGCCTTATTTACATTCCCAACAACCACAACGGTTAGAAATCAATGAGAGGGTATAAAATGAAGCATTTTCAACAGCATTAAGGACTATTGAACCTCAAGCAACATCCAAGCAATCAAATCCAACTCCCAAGCACTTATTGTATATCTTTTGCTCCCAACTCTTGTAATTTCTTTTTGATTCTTTGTAATTGAGTTTGGGGAGAGTTTAATTGTATTTGGGGCTTATCAATCTTGTGAGAGAAACCTATTTTCCCATCTTTCTTCAATTTTAACCTTGTGAGGTTGAATTAATTCTTGGGATGAAGAATTGATTCGAAATTGTAACGGTTATCCCTTGAACCGAGAAAAAGGTCAAATTCAATTAGTGAATTGGTTTCAAATCCTTAGTGGGAGCTAAGGTAGTGGATGTAGAGCTTGTTACGAAGCTTGAACCACTATAATTCTTTGTGTCCTTTATTTTCCATTTTTCACCGAAAAATCTTCCACTAAATTTTTAATTACCAATTCACCCCCCTCTTGGCCATCTTTCAAGATCGATCAACTCAACAATTGGTATCAGAGCCTAATCTTTGAAGAGATTCACATCTACCAAAGAAGATTCAAGGTGTGTTGATCATATCTACAAGACAATTCCATGGCCTCCACTTCCGGTACATGGAACGAGTCATACTCCATCACCAAGCTACCTTTCTTCAATGGGGATAACTACCCCTATTGGAAGAATAGGATGATGTTGTTCATAAATTCCTATGATTATGTCCTTTGGGATATAATCGAAGATGACCCCTCAATTCCGATGATAATGGAAGAAGATCGATAAGTGCCCAAAAAGAGGAATAAAATGACCGATGAAGAGAGAAGGATGATGTCCACCAACGATAAGGTGTTGCACATTCTCTTTTGTGCTCTTGGTCCCGACATCTACTCCAAGATGTCAATTTGCACAAGTACCAAAGAAGTATGAGACTCTTTGGAGACAACATATGAGGGCACAAATGATGTCAAGGAGACAAAGATAGGTCTTCTCAATCTTAGCTATGAGAACTTCAAGATGGAGCCAAATGGAGACGTTACCAAGATGTTTGATCGGTTTTCCGTCATTGTGAATGGTCTCAAGGGCTTTGGTGAGATCATACCGGAAGATAAGCTTGTGAGGAAGCTCATCTACTTTCTTCCCGAGTCTTGGGATAGTAAGAGAATGGCCATCATAGAAGCCAAGGACCTCAAGACTCTAAAGCTTGATGCTCTTGTGAGATCTCTTCTCACCCATGAGACAATGAATAAAGGAAGAGAAGATGAAAAGAACAAGGAAGATGTTAAGCTAGAGAAAAGAGAAATTGAAAAGAAAAAGCAAGGGATTGCACTTAAAGCTTCATCTTTCCAAGAAGAGGTAGATTATAGCGAAGAAGAAGAGCTAGAAGAATTGGCTATGGTAGCTAAAAGATTCACTAGACTTATGAGGGCTAATAGGAATAGAAGATTCCAAAGAAAGAAAGATTTTAAGTCAAAGGGCAAAGAAGATGAGAAAAATCAAATTATTTGCTATGAATGCAAGAAGCCCGGTCACATTAGGACCGATTGCCCACAATACAAAAGAAAAGGTTTTGAGAAGAAAAAGAAGTAAAAAGCTCATGTTGCCACATGGAGTGATGAGGAGTCATCATCCGATGAGGACATTGAAGTAGTCAACCTTTGTCTCATGGCTCTTCATGAGCCTAAGGTAACCCTTGAACCATCTTGTAATGATTTATCTTATGATGAGTTATATGATGCATATGATGAATTACAAGATGTTTATGATGAGTTGGTTTTAAAATTCAAAGAATCAATTTTGAAAAGCAAGAAAACTATTTCCGATTTAGAAATGAAAAATGATTCTTTGACAAAAACGATTTTGGATTTGGAAGAAAAGGTTGTTACTTTAAATGATGATTTAAAGTTCTTTCAAAATGAAAATGTAGATTTAAACAACCTTATTTCTAGCTTGAGTGAGAATCACCACAAAGTGGTGAATGAGCTTAAAGAACAAATCAAAGTGGTTGGTAGTTCAACTTTTGAAAAAGGAAGCTCTTCAAAACCCAACCATTTGAAAAAGAATTTTTATAACCACAAACAAAGAAATTTTCAAAGGCATGTTAGATATAGAAAAATTAGGAGTGTATGGGTTCCTAAGGAATTCATTGTTTCTAATAATATTAATGCCATTGCATCTTGGATTCCCAAGGGAACCAAGCTTTTAGGGACTAACTCTCATGGACCCAAAATGATTTGGGTACCAAAAATCAAAAACTAAATCTTTGTTTGTAGGTTGAGCATTGCTTCAAGGCCAAAGCTTCAATTCAAAACATGTGGTACCTTGATAGTGGATGCTCAAGGCATATGACCGGAGATAAGGGACGATTTAAGTAGTTAGAGCTCAAAAAGGGTGGAGTAGTGACATTTGGTGACAACTCCAAAGGCCAAATTGAGGGTATTGGCTCTATTGGTAATCACTTCTCTATTTTAATTGAAAATGTCTTGCTTGTTAATGGTCTTAAGCATAATTTGTTGAGCATTAGTCAATTGTGTGATAAAGGTTTCTATGTCTCTTTTGATAAACATGGTTGCAAAATAATAGACATAGAATCTAATAGAACAATGATCATAGGTCATCGCATAGGAAATATATATATGGTGCATCTAGATGACATAAATATTTCTTATGCATGCTTAGTTGCTAGTGATGAAAATGATGCATGGTTATGACATAGGAAACTAGGACATGTTAGCATAAGTGTTTTAGAGAAACTAGCCTCCCAAAATCTAGTTAGAGGTTTACCTAAGCTCAAGTTCTCCTTAGATAAAATTTGTGATTCATGTGCTAAGAGTAAACAAAATAGAGTTTCTTTTAAGTCCATTAATGATGTATCAACTAGTAGAGTATTACAATTGATCCATATGGATCTTTTTGGACCTATTAGGACAACTAGCTTGGGTGAAAAATCATATGCATTTGTTATTGTTGATGATTACTCTAGATACACTTGGGTTCTATTTTTAAGTACAAAAGATGAAGCCTTAGAAAAATTTATCACATTTTCAAATATTTCTCAAAATGACCTTGATCAAAGAATTTCTCGTATTAGAAGTGATCATGGAACCGAATTTCAAAATTTAGGTTTTGAGAATTTTTGTAGTGAAAATGGGATTAGCCACAATTTTTCGACTCCTCGCACTCCTCAACAAAATGGGGTAGTTGAGAGGAAAAATAGAACTTTAGAAGAAATGGCTAGGACCATGCTTTGTGAAAAAAATTTACCTAAATATTTTTGGGCGGAAGCCACAAACACTTCTTGTTATATTATTAATCGAGTAATGATTAGGCCAATTTTAAAGAAAACTCCTTATGAGATTTTACAATCCAAAAAGCCTAACATTAGTTATTTTCACCCTTTTGGGTGCAAGTGTTTTGTTTTAAACAATGAGAAAGACAATTTAGGTAAATTTGATGCAAAAAGTGATGAAGGCATTTTTCTTGGATATTCTTTAAATTCAAAGGCTTATAGAGTTTTCAACAAAAGAACCTTAGTTGTAGAAGAGTCAATACATGTGGTTTTCGATGATAACCTCCTTCGTAGGAAGGATTCTAGTGATGATGATGATGATGTAGGAATCATTGAAACCATTGATGATGGACAAGCATCAAAGGTTGATGGGGTTCCAACCAATGAGGAAACACAAGATCCTCCAATAGAAGCTTTAGGAGATGTAAAGCTTGAAGAAAGGGAAGTGAGCTACCCAAGGGAGTTCAACTATGTCAAAAGTGGTGAAATCTTGGGTGATCCATCCAAGGGGGTAACTACTCGTTCTTCTCTTAGATTAATGAACCATATTGCATTTATCTCATGCATAGAGCCTAAGAATATCAATGAAGCCTTAGATGATGATTATTGGATATTGTCTATGCAAGAAGAGTTAAATCAATTTGAGAGAAGTAATGTATGGACATTAGTTGATAGGCCTAGTAATAAATCTACTATAGGAACTAAATGGGCTTTTAGAAATAAACTAGATGAGAGTAGTAACATTGTGAGAAATAAAGCTAGATTAGTTGCTCAAGGTTACACTCAAGAAGAGGGAATAGATTTCGATGAAACATATGCACCCGTAGCTAGAATGCAAGCTATTAGGATGTTACTTGCATTTGCATGTTATCATAATTTCAAGCTTTTTCAAATGGATGTTAAAAGTGCTTTCCTAAATGGTTTTATAAATGAAGAAGTGTATGTTAAACAACCACCGGGATTTGAAAATTCAAAATTTCTAAACCATGTTTTCAAATTAACTAAAGCTTTATATGGTTTGAAACAAGCCCCTAGAGCTTGGTATGAAAGGCTTTCAAAATTTTTGATTGAAAAGGGCTTTGAAAAAGGGAAGGTGGATACTACACTTTTTATAAAAAAGTTTAAAAATGACATCTTAGTAGTTCAAATTTATGTTGATGATATTATTTTTGGATCTACTAATGAATGTTATTGTCAAGAGTTTTCTAAGCTAATGCAAGGTGAATTCGAGATGAGCATGATGGGGGAGCTCTCATTCTTTTTGGGACTCCAAATCAAGCAAAGGAAGGATGACACCTTCATCAATCAGGCAAAATACGTCAAGGATATACTCAAGAAGTTTGGCTTGGAGAATGTGAAACCTCAAGCTACTCCTATGAGCTAATTTACTAAGCTTGACAAGGATGAAGGAGGTAAATGTGTTGATTCTAAATTGTATAGATCCATGATAGGTTCTTTGCTTTATCTTACCACAAGTAAACCGGATATTATGTTTAGTGTTTGCTTGTGTGCTAGGTTTCAAGCTAGTCCTAGATAATCAAACCTAGTTGCCATTAAGAGAATTTTTAGGTCCCGTAGAGACACACCTTGTTTAGGTCTTTGGTATCCTAAAGACTCCTCATTTGATTTACATGCTTATTCGGATGCTGATAATGGAGGTTGTAAGATAGATAGGAAAAGTACTTCCGGTACATGTCAATTCCTAGGTAGTATGCTCATATCTTGGTTCTCTAAGAAACAAAATAGTGTAGCTCTATCTACCACCGAAGCGGAGTACATATCCTTAGGGAGTTGTTGTGTTCAAGTGTTATGGATGAAACTACAATTCTTAGATTATGGCATTAAGTTAGAAACCATACCTCTAATGTGTGATAATACTAGTGCCATATGTCTTACTAAGAACCCCATTCAACACTCTAGAACCAAACACATAGAAATTAGACACCACTTTATTAGAGATCGTGTGTCTAAAAATGATGTTGTTTTAGAGTTTGTTGACACCTTAAATCAATTAGCGGACATTTTTACCAAACCTTTAGATAAAGAGCGTTTTTGGACTCTTAGGAGAGAGTTAGGTCTAACTAGCCTATCTTGACCTCTTAAGTGTTATTTTTATGCAAATGTTGCTTGAATCTTGATTGAAATCATGCCTGTTGTTTTGCATCTTGATGCTTCTATGCATGTTGCTAGAGGGAGTATGAACTTGTTCATGCATTTTAATCATTTCATAACATCATCTGCATGTCTTTAGGGGCTTTAGAGACTCATTCCTAGAACTTTAGAATCCTAAAATGCAAAGCACAGCTAAGTGGTATCGATACAGCTAGCACCTGTTTCGATAAATGTTTATCAAATTCATTTGGGAATTTGTCCGGGAAGAACAGGTATCGAACCATGGTTCGATACCTGGGTATCGATACTAGCATCGAAACAGGCTGTTTCGATACCGGTATCGAACCACGCGGCGGCAGAATGCTTTAAAAGACTCCTAAACCTATTTTAACTTAATCTAAAACACTTCCATATTTTTTCTCTCAACCCTAGCCGTCTTCCCCTATATAATCCTCTCTAATCCGTCCCTTTTAACATCAAAATCAACGATTTCTTTGAGGGATTTTCATTTACTCATCAAAGCCTACACTATATCATCAATTGGTGCTTCACAAACCTCAATTTCTTCCTAATCCATAATCAAGGTAATTTTCGAAAAACTTTATTTTCGTTTGATTTTAGATTGTTAAAATTTAGATTTTGAACATATTTTGAATGCTTATTGTATGGGTTTTCATAATCCTACAAAAAAAATTTAAAAATCAAAAATTTTTCATTCGAATATAAATTGATTTTATCGTATTGGTTTTTCACTGAAATTTTTAAAATTGTTTTTAAATTCTCAAATACCTTGAATTATTGATTAATAGGATTGAATTAGGTTATTAGAGCATACATGTTTTTATGAAACTAATCTCAAATTGTTTCAATCTCTAGATAATGGCACCCAAGAAACGATCCCGTACCGAAGCCGGTAGCTCCTCATCTTCTCGTGCTTCTCGAGTTGATGTTTAAGAAGTTTTTGCACAGAGTTTGGATACATCTCGTAGGGTTGACAACTTCAATCTCTTCCGTCACCTTACTCTTAAAAAGGAACGGTGTGCGGATGTTCAATTCATGAACTCGCACAAGTTCAAATTCCGCTACTACGACCGCCTTATCGATTGGAAGTTCTTGCGTTTTCTAACCTAGACTGGCAAGTTCTTTTCAACTCTTGTCCTTATCTTTTATACTAATGCAAAATGTATTTTTTCCCCTACGAACAAGAGCAAAGTGGTGGCTATTGAATCTTTTCTCATGGGCCAATCTTTTAAAATTGATGTCACTACCTTTGTCGATGTCTTCGGTCTTGAGGATGAGGGTATTGAAGATGAAACCTCTCTTGGTTATTTCACCAGATCAATCACCTCACTTGACGTGCATGATAGATTTTTACATCTTATCATCTCTTGGTGGATTCGTCCATCAAATGGTAAGTATTCTTGCATCCGTCAAGTTGATAGTTTTTGGATTAAATATTTTCGTGAAAATACTCAACCAAATCTTGCCCAAATCGTTTTCTCGGACATTGTTTGACATGTTCAAAATCGTGCCACTCCACTTGTCCAATCTTTTCCCTATGCTTGCATTCTAAGCTCTATCTTGTTGCATATGAGAATTGATTGCTCTTTTGACAAAGTGGAATCACTTAAAGAACCTATTGGTGAAACATCTCTAAACCGTGCCTACTTCCAATATGTCTCTAATGGTGAATGGGTTCGCGGTCCTCCTCCTCCTCCTCCTCCCATCGATCCCGAGCCTCTTCATCAAGTTGCTCTGAATGTCGACATGATGGCTTTTCTCACTACAAGGTTCGACAACTTGGATGCTCAATTTGGTACTTTGAATGCTCGTTTGGATTCCATGGATGGAAGGCTTGACTCTATGTCAACTCAATTCTAATCCAATTTTGATTCTATGGGTACGAGATTGACGGGCTTAGAGACTCAATGCCATTCCATCCGAATCTCCATTGAGGCTTTTCGCTATAGCCAAAAGCTTGCCGATGAAGATAGAAATGACAATGAGGAAGAAGAATAAGATGATGATGATGACATGGCCGATGAGTGATCTTAGCGTTGTTTTATGCTTTGCATTGGCTTTAGGACTAGTGATGTTTCTTTTTAAGTATTATGTTGCATTTTCATTCCTATTAGAACTTATGCACCTTTGTTATTTCTTTATGCTTTGAACTTATTTTGTTGAATTTGGATTTGGATATTTTATGCTATGGATTATGGTTTATGAATTATATCCCATTGATTTTGATCTAACAAAAAGGGGGAGAAATATTTTTTTTTTAAGTTTTTAAGTTAGGGAACCACTTTTTTTTTTAAAAAAAAGTTATGCATATATTAAGGGGAAGTCTTTTTTTAAGAGTTTTAAAAGTTTTGGAATCTAAAATCTTGACTTAAACTTAATTTTTTTTAATGATTTTGTTATATCAAAAAGGGGGAGATTGTAAAACTAAAATTGATTTTGATATAACAATTAAGTATAAGGACTATTTTGTAATTTTTTTTAAGTTCCTAAGTAAAACTTTTGTTTTCAAGTCAAATCAAGAACTTTGAAATAAACTTTCTAAGTTTTTTTATACAAGGGTATCGATACCATAAGAACAGGTATCGATACCACCTGGGTTTTTAAAGCATTGTTCTTGAGATCAAGAACAAGCATCGAAACATGGTTCGATACCTTTTCGTCACTGCCAGCATCTGTTCCGAACCAAGTATCGAACCACTTCGAAGATTTTAATTAATTTTAAAATTATTTAAAATTATGACTCCAAGTATCGATACAGGTATCGATACACCCTTTAATCCCCAACGACTATTTTAGCATTAAATGAGTTGACTGTTGGTGGCAGTTAAGATTTTAACTGGTGGTTAACCTGTTCCGAAACATGGTTCAATACCCAACCTTACAGTTTCAAAAAGGTATCAAAGCATGGTTCGATACCCCTTGTATTAAATGCATAACGACTCTTTCTACTTTGGTCTGTTTCGAAACAGGTTCTTCGTGTTTCGATACCGCCTGCTGTAGAGTGCATTTATGGTGGGAAGATGAAGCTCCAACGGCCTTATTTACATTCCCAACAACCACAACGGTTAGAAATCAATGAGAGGGTATAAAATGAAGCATTTTCAACAACATTAAGGATTATTGAACCTCAAGCAACATCCAAGCAATCAAATCCAACTCCCAAGCACCTATTGCATATCTTTTGCTCCCAACTCTTGTAATTTCTTTTTGATTCTTTGTAATTGAGTTTGGGGAGAGTTTAATTGTATTTGGGGTTTATCAATCTTGTGAGAGAAACCTATTTGCCCATCTTTCTTCAATTTTAACCTTGTGAGGTTGAATTAATTCTTGGGTTGAAGAATTGATTCGAAATTGTAACGGTTATCCCTTAAACCGAGAAAAAGGTCGAATTCAATTAGTGAATTGGTTTCAAATCCTTAGTGGGAGCTAAGGTAGTGGATGTAGAGCTTGTTACGAAGCTTGAACCACTATAATTCTTTGTGTCCTTCATTTTCCATTTTTCACCGAAAAATCTTCCACTAATTTTTTAATTGTCAATTCACCCCCTCTTGGCCATCTTTCAAGATCGATCAACTCAACATAAATGTTATTATCAAGAGATACATATAAATAAGTTGTAAAAAATAATTGTATCTATCATCGAGAAATATGTTTTCTCATAACATATTTTAGATATTTACAGAAATTCTTGTGCAACCAAATGAGTTATATATCTCAAAATTTTCTTTTTTCATTTATCTTTCTCTTGAAGATATATTTTATATCTCATGAATTTTACACCTTTCGGTGTACGAATTATAAGTTTAATTATTAAAATCATAAAACGTAAATTCTAAAATCATAAATTTTAGACCATAAACTATAAACTTTAATTACTAAAGTCTTAAATTATAAATCATAAAACTATATAATCTTAAATCCTAGACACTAAATAATAAATCATATAACCTTAAATTTTAATATTTAAACTATAAACTCTAAAATACATACCATAAATTATAAAATCATATACACTAAATAATAAATAATAAAACCATAAAACCTTAAATATTTTTACAAGAATAGTAATTACATTAAACATTTTAAATTAATAAAGAGAAACCTTTTAGAAATATAATTAGTTATATAATAGTAATAGATTTCATTAAATAATAAAATAAACATTAATAATAAAAATATCGCTAGTTGTTATATGACCTTGAGGGCTTCCTACAACCAAATCTTTGTATCTTTTTATGGTTCAAAAAGTATTCATTTCAATAAATTTTTATATTAATATTTTTATCAAATAAAAATTTATATGATAATTTTTTAATTTAATTTATTATAAATATAAATAAAAATTCTCTTAATAAAAATGAAAAAAAAATTATTAAAATAGATGATTTTTATTAGTTAAAATTATAAATAACTTAACAGAACGAGTTTATGGTATAACGAGATAAATATAATTTTTCATATTAATAAAAATATAAAAAAATTATTGAAACAAATAATTTTTTAATTAAAATTATAAATAATATGGCAAGACGGAATTATAGTATAATTTCTCGTATTTTCCTTGTATAATTATACCGTGACGTGGAATTTTAGATGTCTTCCACTATCCATTGGCCACCTGTCCATTACATGTGGAATCAACTTTTAATAATAATAATACTAATAAATCCAGCCATTTCCACCCCGTCCGTTTTTCATTTTATAAATCTGAAAATCGAAATGATTTTGGATTTTTAATCACGCCTTTGCCGTTAATAAATATTATAATCAAGATGGTTATACTCAAGGCAGTACGGCCGGCGATTTGTTATTCTTCCGTTTTCGATGGTGGCCATTTGATACCGGTGGATAAGGTTAGCTTAGTGAAGTTTCAGTTGCCGGCGTCGTGGCTTTCTGTGAGATGGAGTAGCGGCAACAATGCTAAGTTGAACTTGGTTCATGCGACGGAGGAATCGTCCGTGCCGATTACGAATGATCACGCTGCTGCTATTTCTGGTACTGTTTTATTTATAAAAAAAAAAAAAGAGGAATTCATGGCTGATCATCTGTTTAATTTCTTTTTTCTTGTCAATAATTTGGTTCAAGTTTTTTATTTCGTTTTAAAGAAAATTAAAAATATATTGTTTAGTTTCACTATTTATTTATGAAAAGGGAAAAATCTTCTATATATAAAAGAAATTTGGTAGAATGATGGAAGAGATAATTAGTTTGACTTTTCAAGTTGTTTTCAACTGAATTAGGTTTTGTAGATTTAGAATCATTAACATTTATGACTGCTGTGAATTGGTCGTCGCCAAGTCAAATTGCTTGGGGATTTTGTGAAATGGTAGATATTCCTGATTGAAATGGAGGCTAGGAGAACAATCGCAACACTTGATCTGAAAGACTGGATAATATTTTTCAGAAAAAGGGAAAGTAATTGGTTACTTAAACCCTTTGATTATACGGCTTAGCTTGGGCTCTTGTTTCTCTGATCACAGTACCGAACAAATCAAATGGATACATCCGAATCCCTACGCTTCAGCCTTTCAGATTTGAATGTTTATAATTTTACAGTATCTTTATATGCAGATCATTTTAGTATTGACTTCCTCATTTTAGGAAACACTGTTCTATAATATTCGTATAAACACTTTGGCCTTTCCATGGAATGAGTGGCAATGATTGATGACCACACAAACTCATGAATTTTTTAGTATATGGTTTCTTTCCAATTGGATCCACTTGGGGTTCTAATTTCAAACATCTAACTAGGTGAAAATCTCCACCAGATAGCTACTAACGGCAAGGCAACAAACATTGTATGGCACAAAAGTCCGATTAGGAAACTGAATCGGCAAGAGTTACTTCAGCAAAAGGGTTGTGTCATTTGGATTACGGGTCTAAGTGGCTCAGGTTTGTTTGAACTTTATATTTGCATGGTGAAATTCATGCTAATCTTTATATTTCCATTAACTTGTATTGTTTTCTGTGTTTCCAGCATATATACGCGTATAAGATGGCTGCTTGCTTATGAGTTATATTTAGCTTTAGTAGTCTTTTAACTCTTTTTTATGTGCTAAAATACCAAAAAACTAATGAAAGATTGGTCTTTTGCCGCGGACGAATCTGTAAAGTCAAAATCAAGAATTTAGATCTCTTTGCTAGTTTCTGCTTGCTAAAGTGAAAAGTTTGTTTAAACGTCATAACTTTTTCACTGTGTTGCTCCCTCTCTCTCTTGCTATGGTATATGAATTTAGGAAAGAGCACTGTGGCATGTGCTCTGTGCCATGCCTTGCATTCAAGGGGAAAGTTGGCTTACATTCTTGACGGTGATAATGTTCGGCACGGTTTAAACTGTGACCTTAGTTTTAAAGCAGAGGATCGTGCAGAAAACATTCGAAGGATTGGTAAAGGCTGTTTGATTCCTCATCATAGTACTGTTTTGCTTTGTCCTTTTGCTCTCTTATTCTGATGGTTACGAACTATAACTTGTTTTCGGTTTACCTATAGGAGAGGTAGCAAAACTCTTTGCTGATGCAGGCATCATCTGCATTGCCAGTGTAATATCTCCCTACAGAAAAGACAGGGATGCATGTCGTGCCTTGTTGCCAGAAGGAGACTTCATTGAGGTACATGATGCTTTTAAGAAACTTGAAATACTGAGGGCTTTGATCTTATTTATGAGGAAGGGCTTTGCATCAGAAGGTTCTACATTGCTCTAAGAAAATACTGGGCAATGCTTTGAACAGGTATTCTTGAATGTGCCACTCCATATATGCGAGGCAAGGGACCCAAAAGGCCTATACAAGCTTGCTAGAGCTGGAAAAATTAAAGGTGTATTTCCCCATTGTTTTTTGTATCTTAAGATTGTATAAGCTCATATTCAACAATTGCTTATGTCATATTTTTTTTGTAGGTTTTACTGGTATCGATGATCCGTACGAACCTCCCCTGAATTGTGAGGTATATGCCTATAGTTGGGACACCTTTCTTTTTTGGAATAGGCTCATATTTATTCAAAGATACACCTAATATCCTTTATGCTCCAAATGTGAAAAAATCAGCTGACACAAATCATGAAATCTTCAAGACTGTCCAGGCTTACTTGAGAGTAGTTTTCAGAACAGCAATGCTTTCCACTTTGGTGTTCTTTGAATCTCATAATCTAGCATTTAAATTGAAGCTCAACCAACCCTTTCCCCCTATTTTGCAGTTAGAATTGCCACAAAAGGAAAACATCTGTGCTTCCCCCTGCGAAATGGCTGAAACCATAATATCATACCTGGAGGAGAAGGCATATCTGCATGCCTAACAAGAGAGAAACCCTGCAATACCAGGTTGCCGTAATCACCTGTAAAATCAGTATGCTTGATCAATTAAAATTGGTCTTCTCAAGATCGAGCACGCATCTCGTTTCCTTCATTAGGGAAACCTCTTGTTTCCTGTATCCGTATCCTGTTTCCGGTGTGAAGGAAACTCCTCGTTTCCTTTATCTGTAGTTTACATCTATCTTGTACTAGATAATTAATCGCTTGATTAATCACTGCTTTTCCTTTATTAGGCCTTCTAAAACACTCATTGTTACATTGGTGTATTATTTTATAGCTTTGTAATGATTGCTTTTGAATAAAAGGCTATCCCCAGTATGTACATATGATTCAAAAATACAGCAAAAGTTTATACCTAACAACCAGACTGCAACTAGGAAAATACATGATTTCATGAACTTCTGCTAGTGTTTACATATATTCCATACACATTATTGTTGATCAGACAAAAACAAAGCTTGAACTGCAGTTATAAACAGTACTATAAAACAACATTATCTCAAAGAGATGAACACTATTAAAATTTCAGTACTGAAATGAAGAAAAAAGGAGAAGGAATCGATGATCAAATGAAGGCAAGACCAATCTCTGGTCTTGCATGCCTATGAATTGACAGAAGACAGACAACGAATGCCATTGTAATGGAACTAGCAGCAGAACTCAAAACATCAAAAGTCTCTGAGAACCGCCTCTCTTGCATTCCCCAGAGAGTCTTAACAAACAATCCCAAGCCATCGACCGCCATTGCCAGCACCACTGCCATCTTCGAAACTGAAACCAAAGAGTTGAAAAGAAATGACCGCTGAACTATATTGATCAGAGACTGCAGAAAACACTCTTTAAGCTTTGAAGAAGGGGGAAATGGGGGCTAAAATGAGACTCAGAAGTTTGGATTGCAAGTGAAGTTAAAGAGAAATTATTAGATAATGATCCCATCGAATATATAAATCTTATTAGTTGGGACCATATATGTCGTGATGAGTCGGGGTCGTCTAATAAAATTTTAAAGTTAAAGGTGTTGATTGGTTCACCCTGCCGTCTCTTTTCTTTGTTTTCATCATTGTATAGTTTCAAAGGTGACAGTTGTGTTTGCTTTCTCATTTTTCACCTTTGATGCTTTCATTTCTCTTGTCATCTAATAACACTAAAGGTAAAGTTTGGTTTCATCTGTGCATCGTCTTAAACTTTATCTTTTTAAAGACAAAGTTTATTGAATTAGCTCTTGATTGGGATTAGTGACTTTAGGTTTATAATACACAAAACATGAAAAAAAAGGTTACCAACTGATATAGAAATACATTACTGACACACAAAAGGAACATATTTTTAGAAGGTTCGTCTTTCCTTCAAACTTGGGTAAGACAATCCTCACAATTACACGGATGTGATTTAGGCTTAGTAGGTAAACAGTCGTTACACTAAATACCATCGACAAAAATTAAAAAAAATAATTGTGGGCAGTGAGGTTCTGGACAGGCGCAATAAGAGCAACCGTACAAAGCCCTCGAAAAAGAGGGGCCTCAAATTTTGATAAATTACATTCATTAGATGATATTAATCTCAAAATTTATTGATTTTTTTAAAACGCTATTAAGAAAGATGAGTTATAATTGTTAAAATGTTATAATTATTGTTATTGATTATTACTATCACTATTGCTTTAGTAGAACTAGTGATGTTTTGGACAGACGCAATAGAAACATCGTACAAGGATCCCTAGAAAGGACATTTTCTTCTGAGGACTACAATTTTATAACTAGTAGAGATCATGAACAATTACTTTTAATAATCATATTTTAATAAATTACACAGAACCCCCGAAATCTTTGAACCGCCCTTGACTGCGGGTAATTTGCTGTTTAGACGGAAAAAAATGGTGAGCAAACGTCTGTTTACAATCAAAACCGATACTTGTTTGACAAAAAAATGATAGGCAAACTCCCCTTTAAGATGTTAAATACAAGAAAAGAGGCCTTAATGCAATACACTTGCAAAGTATGTTAGGCGCAACGATAGGTTATATTATATTTTCAAAAAAAATAAATATTAATAACATATTATTGAAAAAGATAATCAAGTAAATTAATATTTTCCTTTCCTTTTTCCTATCGAATGCCAATTTTTTTTTTTCGTTTGTACTCATTTTTGATTTATCAAGACCCTATTATTGCTTCTTTTCTTCTCTTTCAAGTCAAATTTCTTGGGTATGGATGATCATGTATTTTCCTGTGTTTGTTTTCTTGGTAATGCAGCATGAATAATGGCAATGGTAATGCTCTCAAAATTAAATCACATGGATTTCTTCATCATGATTCAGTCCCTCCAGTATAGTCTACATATAGGAGCTTGAATCATCGTCCTATTTGAAAAATATGTAACAGTACAAAACTTAAAGAAACAAGAATTTTAGATAGATGAAGAGAAGAAACTGAGATTTAAGAAGAAAAAATTCTCATTCATTTGATTGATAAAACTGAGATACTGTAGAATTAGGATTTTTTAAAGCCCTCACAATTAAACGACATCGTAACATTTTAAAAGAAAAATTTATCTGAACTAGTAAAACGATACCGTTTCACTCTAATAAAAAACATGTTACAATATTCCTTCCTCGAAAGGAATCTTTGTCCTCAAAGATTTGAGCATGATCTTTTTTTCCCGATGATTGGACCAAATGTATCCTCATACTCTCTTAACCTTGGTCGAAAATAAAGTGTAACCCGACAGTAGTTTCTCAGTATAAAAATTGATAAAAAAAACCCAATATGAACCAACAATATAATTTCCATGTCGACACAAACAAGCTTAATATGTTGACTTGTATTAACAACTGCATTTTATTGGTGCCACACCAGAACGTTCACATGAGGCTCTATGCTAGAGCCATGTGCTGCCACTATATGCTTGTAAGAACCCATTAAAACGAGCTGAAAAAGAACCAAGCTTAAGAAATCATCAACCAATCTTGTTTTCTTCAAGTGGTTCGATCAAACTTTTTTCGTTATTCTCATGAATAATGGAGCAAATTTCAACATTTTCAAGGGCAATTTTAGACTCATTCTCAACCAAAATCAGAGTATAAATCAGACGAAACCAAACAAAATCGGGAACAACAAATAACAATTTTTCAAGGCATTTAATTGAGTTTCATAATATTTGTAATTATCGGGCTATAAATCAGAGCCAACAGAATGTATTCGGGACTCTTTTTCCCACCCCTTTTGATTCAATACAAAACAGAAAGCTTTTCCAGAGGTAACAAGAACCTCTTATCGTTCGCATGCATAAGAAGTCAGCGTAAATAGATTTAGGGTTCTGGAATATTTTACCGGGGAATATTAGGTCACCGGTTGATTCTTCTTCTCTCTTTCAACTCTTTTTCTCGCACGACGATAAACACAAAGACTTAGAGTCTTCGGTGGTGAGCTTATGCAAATACTCAAACAAGAAAATTAAGGATTAACAAAATCCACTAAAGAAAATGAAAGAGATCCAAAGGAAAATCTCTCTAAACAAGAGAGCTAATTTCATTCACAGCTTATATAATAGTTCTAAAAAAAACAGAAAAACAATAAAAATAACCCTAGTTGACCAAACTACAACATATTGACCTCTTTCCCTAAACGCACCGTTTAATTAAAACTTAATTAAAAATCCTCAAAAACAGACAATTAAGTCTAACGACTATTTTTAACCAACTTTTAATTCGAATACTGACAAATACCCCTTCCTTGGAAAGATTATTGTCATCAAGGATTAAATTAAAGAAATTGTTGCTATAAATTATGAAGAAGCTCATAGGTGACATCTTCTGGAAAGCTATTGGTCCACTCGACCATAACCTCGGTGACAACTCTGTTGCCCTTCTTGGAAATTCTTCTGTCCAGGATCTTAGAGGGTTCCTTGCTGATTTCACCATCTATTTCAATAACCGATAGTTCATTTTGACACGGTTCATCTCCTATGTACTTCTTCAGTTAAGAAATGTGGAACATTGGGTGTACCTTGGACTCCCTGAGCAACTGCAACTCATAAACGACCTTCCCCTTTCTACTTAAAATTCAAAATGGACCAAACCATTTAGGTGCCAACTTTTGGCAACTCATCTACACAATAATTTGCTGCCTGTAGGGTTATAACTTCAGATAAACCCAATCACCTAATGAATATTCACATTTACTCCTTTTATCAGCCTGCTGTTTCATTCTTTCTTGTGCCTTGGTGAGATAAAACTTAATCATTTTCAGGGTTGCCTCTCTATTCTGCAGTTCCTTGTCCATAGATGCAACCTTGGATTCTCGAGCTACATAAGGCACATGTATTGGGGGACTTTGTCCATACAAGACTTTGAAAAGGTATATTTGGATGGCAGAATGAAAGGAGGTGTTGTACGATCATTCAACCAAGTGTAACTAATCTCCCCAATCTCTTGGCCTTTTTCCTGTCATACACCTTAGGTAAGTTTCTAAGCATTTGTTCAATCTTTATGTCTGCTCATCAGTGGCAGGATGATTAGTTTATCCTCACAGCCAGATTTCTGAATAATTCTTGCCAGAAACTACTCATAAATTATGTTTTCTGGCAGTCCATGTAATTTGAAAATAGTCTCTATAAAAACTTGGCTACATCTTTAGCATTAAAAGGATGCTTAAGAGTCGTAAAATGACCATATTTAGTCAATCTGTCCTTCACTACAAATATCGTATCCTTTACTCTAGAGACTAGTAGTTCCTCTATAAAATCCATCCCAATTGAAGATCAAGCACTATCATGGATAGGAAGAGGTTGTAACAAACCTCTAGGATGCATTAAATCATCCTTATTCTTTTGACATACCAAACATTCCCTCACATTCTTCTTTACCTCTTTCTTCATTCCCTTTCAATAAAACATTTCTAAAATTTTCTTAGTAGTTACATGGGTTCCAGAATATCCTCCAACAACACTTTCATGATAGAAGTCTAATAATTCTTGCCTTAATGCAACATCCTCTCCCACCACCAATTTGTCCTTCCTTTTAAGTTGGTTTCCTTTCCAACTATATTTGGTATACCTTCTAGTTCTTTCTTCCAAGTCTTTAATGATATTTTTCTATATATCATCCCTTTGCCAAGACTCAACCACTCTTTTCAACATATCAGAAGTTATACTGCTGATTGTCATTAATTATCTTGATTCCACTCGTTTTCTCGAAAAAGCATCGACCACAACATTGTTAATTCCCCTCTTACACACAATCTCATAATCATACCTCATTATTTTAATAACCCGTTTTTGTTGAAATGTAGTAGTAGCTTGATTCCCAGTTAATTACCTCAAGCTTTGGTGGTTTGTTCGAATTTTGAAATGCCTTTCAATGAGATATAAAGACCATTTCTTTACTGCCATTAACACTATCAACATATCCTTCTCATAAATTGATAACTCTTGATGTCTTAACCCCAATCCTATGCTGAAAAATAAAAGTGGCCTCGCATTTTGTAACAACATTGCCCCCACACCATTTTCAGAAGCATCAGTTTCAATGCTAAACTCTTCCTTGAAATCTAGTAGTGCCAAATTAGGAGCAAAACAGATTGCTTTTTTAAGTTCTAGAAATATGTTTCTTCCTCATCACCCTACTTTAATCCATCCTTCTTCAATAAATTAGTCAATGGTCTTACTATTCCCCCATACCCTTCTATGAATCTTCTGTAGTAACCCGAGAGGCCTAAAAATCCTCTTAAGTCCTTAAAATATTTTGGAATTGGCCAATCCAATATACATTTCACCTTGACCTTGTCCATTGCAATTGATCCCCCTGATATCACATACCCAAGATAGTCGATCTCGGTGGCCCCAAAGCTATACTTGCTCAACTTTGCAAATAAGGTATTCTTCCTCAATAATTCTAGAACCTCCCTCAAATGCATCAAATGAGAATTCCAATCTGTTGAATAGACTAGAATGTCATCGAAGAATACCAATACCGATCTTCTTAAAAAAATCCTAACACCCCATTGAACACTTTGTTCATCAACCTTTGAAAGGTTGTTAGAGCATTGGTCAAGACAAAAGGCATGACCAAGAACTTATAATGACCTTCATGAGTTCTGAAGGCAGTTTTATGAATATCTAGTTCCCACATTTTAATTTGATGGTACCCAGACCTGATGTCCAATTTGTAAAATATTCTTGCCTTGCCCAATTCATCTAAAAGCTCCTCGATGATTGGTATAGGGAAACTATCCTTCACAGCAGCCTGATTTAATTTTCTGTAATCCACACACATCCTCTATTATCCATCTTTCTTCTTAACTATTACTATGGGGGAGGAAAATGCACGATTGCTTTCACGAATGATTCCAGCTTCTAACATTTTTTTTACCATCTTCTCTATTTCTTCTTTTTGACAAAAGGGTATCTATATGGCTTAACCTTCACTATTGTCCCCTCATCAAACAAGAAAATTCTGTGATCTTTGCTTTTTTCGGGTGATAACTCTTTTGGCTCCCAAAAACATCCTTGTACTCTTGTAACAACAATTCCAATTCAATAGGAACATTGTCTTTCTCTCCCCTGACTTCCGATTGAACATTGATGTAACACAAGACAACATTATATTGATGTTGTTGACCCTTCAGTCCTCTTTCTTTGTTTTTGGCTGCATTCCAATCTACTGGTCTTGGTTGCAAAATCCCAATTTATTTCCTTGTGTGAACTCCATTTTAAAAGTTGCAAAATCCCAATTAAAAGGACCTAATTGAGATAGGCATTGGATTCCAATCACTGCATCACAGTTCTTTAGAGAAAGAACCAGAAAATCAGTTTCAAAAACATGCTCTTTCCATTTAACTTGCTTGCATTCACCTAGGGTTGTCATTATATTGCCATCTGTACCTTCACCTTAAATTGTTGCTTCTTACTCATTATCAAACCTACCCTCTTCACTACAGATAGGGTTACAAAATTATGGGTATTGTCCGAGTCTTACAAAGCAATACAATGAAGGCCCCTAATCTGAATTTTTAGCTTCATGGTCTCCCAAGAATCTACACCCTACATGGCTTGGAGAGACATCATTGGGGATTCTTCTTTACCATTTTCTTACCCATTTTCTAAAATTTCCTCACAATCCACAAACTCTTCACCCTCTCCCTCCTCTTCTGCTCCCTCCACCATAATATGGAACAATTGTGTTTTAGCACATTTGTGTCTAGAAAAATATTTGGCTGCACACCAAAAATATAACCCATTTTTTCTCCTTTCATCAATTTCAGTTGCTGATAAATTCCTTCAATTGTTCCTCATTCCTCTAGATATAATCCTCCTACCTTGAGGGCTCACCATATTAGTCACTGAAGTTCTGAAATTAGATCCTACTGAACTTTTAGCTTGGTTGGATGAATTCTTGAAGGACATTGAGGGAGTTCTGGGTGGAACAACTGTCCTAGCATGTTGGGGGTGACATAGAAATTGGAAACCACGTAGCTTCTACATGTTTCACTAAATGGAAGGATTCTAACAAAGTTTTGGGTTGTGATAATTGCACATATGGAATAATTTCAATTCTCAGATGATTTTTGAACATTGATAAAACATAAGCATCGGGTAATTGTACCTGATTTAGCAATTCGATGAACTCCTTATAAAACTTCTCAACTGACTCAGTTTATCTCAGGGCCATTAGTGTTGAAAAGGGATCATCAAAACCTCCTAGGGAGAATTTATCTCTCAGCTATTGAGCATAATTCGACCAACCTATTTGATTCATATGACAATACGACTTGGATAAATATTAATGCCACTACAAAGCTTTTCCATCCAAATGCAACATAATTACCCGAATTTTAGCTCATTTCGGCATCGATTCTACTTTTAAGTATTGTTCTAATATGGAAATCCACCCAGCAAAATCAGTTCCATCAAATCTAAGGCACAATAAACGATAAGCAAAGTTACCCGAATGAGAGGATCCTCTTGAATATTTTTCCAGACCCAGCTCTGGTTGGATCTCAACCCCTTGTTCCTTTGTAGCTTTAGTCAAATCGACTGGTTTTGGAACCGTGTTTCCTGGAAGAGGATTCGTCACAGGTTAACCCAACTCTCCTACCTCTTGGAGGTCAATCTTTTTCCCCAATCTTATTTCCAACAACTTCTAAAGATTGGCCATTATTATCGTCTGCATCTTCAAGAATCGATTGTCTAAGGAGGTTTCCAACTGAACAATATCTGACTGAAGCTTTGAAACATCCTGGCATAACTCTGGTAAGCTCGATTGGTTCGGGGCGGTTGACTGAGTTGCTTCCTGCGCCGCTATCAAAGCCTGACTCCTCGTTTCTACCATGGACAAGAATTAGTGGCTTTGATACCTTTGTAAATACTCAAACAAGAAAATTAAGGATTAACGAAATTCACTGAAGAAAATGAAAGGGATTCAAAGAAAAATCTCTCTGAACAAGAAAGCCAATTTCATTCATAGTTTATCGAATAGTCCTTAACAAACCAGAGAAATAATACAAATAACCCTAGTTGACCAAACGAAAGCGTATTGACGTCTTCCCCTAAACGCATCATTTAATTAAAACTTAATTAAAAATCCTAGCAACAGACAATTAAGTCTAACGGCTATTTTTAACCAACTTTTAATTCGAATACTGACAGCCAACGATGAAAGAAAGACGATTTCGGTCTTGAAATTGAACAAACAATCGAGTGTTTTTCTTTGGGATTTTGAAGTTTTCGTTTGGATTTTGTTTTAAAGAAGAAAGGAAATTTGTTTTGCTTTCGAAAAGAGGAAATTTTGAAGGTTTTTCAAACTTGTCGACCACCGCGAGCGGTGACCGGTGTGGTGGTTTCTGGAAAAAGCACGACGGAGATGAAGAACATGGTGGTTGTTCTTATGATTCTCCAGTTTTTGGTTAAATATTTCAGAGAGAATGGAGAGTTTTGGGGTTTTCTTTCGAATGGATAAATGGAAAGGGTGCCGGTTTATTTTTTTGTTGTGTTTTATACTCAAAAACTATTTTAAAATGGTTTTATTACAACATAAAACCTTCTGTGTTTTCATTCTTCCACACACAGTCCCTCGAAATTTGCTTTTTTTTTTTAATTTGGTCATCAGACCATACATTAGACTGTTATGGGTTTTAATAAGACCATGGTTTAAATCTGTCGCTTTTTCTTTCTTTTGTTTCAGTCGAGTCCCTTTTTAATTTGAAATCAGTTTTGTTCTTTTTCTTTGTCTAATTTGGCCTTTTCTAATGATAAAATATTTTACTTTGGTCTTTCAATTGCTATTTTTGTTTAATTTAGTCACTTTTCCTTTTCAATTTATACCTTTGATTTTATTTATTTTTATTTTTGTCACTGTTTTGGGAGTATAAATTTCTTTTTTTATCTTATCTTATTTTATTTAATTTAATTTCTTTTTCTTTAAATTTTGGTCTCTACCGATGACCATTTATTTCTTTACTTTCTCTTTGATATTATCTTTTGATATTATCTTACTTAGTTTATTATGTGATCTTTTTTGGTTATTTTGCATTGTTGCATGCATGTAGTTTATTTCATTATTTCAATTTATATTTTATTATGGTTTTACATATGTGCATGTGCATTTTATTTATTTGTGATATATTGTCCATTATTTATATTATGTTACGTTGTGTATATATATGTTTGTCATGTTCTTATTTATTGTGATTTATTGTTTTACTTACGTATATAATTTTGTATATTTTGCTATATATCAAGTTTGTTTAAGTTATACATCATTAATTAATGAATCTAACGCGATATTTTTTTATTCGATCATAACGGGCCCGACACCAGGCGTAATGGTGGTGGTGTATGCGTTTACTTTTGAATAAAGATACGATTAAAATAAAACTCGAATTTCTTCATAAATTTTAATTCAAATGTCATTTTAAATCGGAAATTTTAAAATTAATTAAGCGGTATTTTTGTAAAGGTGCCAATTTTTGGGCGGTTTGAAAATTTTAACACCATTTTAAAATCGTAACCAACTCTCAAACCCGTTTTCACTCGAATCTTTAGTTTTATGGTGTCCGGTTTACCAAAGTGACTGGTGGCGACTCCAATTGTTTTCAAATCATTTTTCAAATCCTAATTTCCTTTTCTTTTTCCTAATTTCCCAACTTTTCTATAAATTCCTAATTGCCTTTTAAATTTCCAACTTTTAACCCTAAATTTTAAATTTTCCCTTTTCGGGATAAATCCCTGATTTTAATAAAATCCCCATTTTTTAAAATTAAAATCCCTAACTCTAGATTTTAAAATACCCTCCTTTTCAAATTAAATTCCCTTTTTAAAATTCCCAAATATTTTAAACTTAACCCTAATTTCTCATTTTCCTAATATTTAAAATAGTAACCCTTTTTTTACCACACTTATTATTTATTATTATTTTTTAATAGGTCGCTACATTAATGAAATCAATAATAACATCATTACTCACATTCTCAATTCACATTATTTCTCCAATTTTTTCCATCCCGAAATTGGTGGTAACGTAGTATACATTTGATCGAGTACATGTATTTCACTCGAATCTGTGAAACCAGTCACCATGGATGACATATTAGATTTGTTATAACTTTGTGAAAAATCATCAGGGAGTTCAATTGTTTTGTCAAAAGCCTTATCCAATAACATCTTTACATCTGTCAAAAACTTCGCTTGAAATTCGTAGAACATTCGATACATAGAATTTTCTAGACGAATGGACTCTTACCATAACTGATTTGTCGTCATTCGTGAGAATCAAACTTGAGCTTTGATATCTTTGTAACAATACAAAACTTAAAGAAACAAGAAATTTAGGTAGATGAAGAAGAAGAGAAGAAACTTAGATTCAAGAAGAAGAAATTCTCATTCATTCGATTGATAAAACTGAAATATTGTAGAACTAGGAGTTTTTAAAGCCCTCACAATTAAATGACGTCATAACATTTTAAAGGAAAAACTTATCTGAACTAGTGAAACGACACCGTTTCACTCTAATAAAAAAAATGTGTTACAAAATACACTTATTACAAAATATTTAAGATTATATCGAATTCAATAATAGTTCAGTAAAAAAAACGGATAATGTTAATCTCATTCAAGTTTACATTCACTTCCTTTGAGTTGTCTGTTATGCGTGAAGGATGGCAGCACCTTCGATTTAATGTTGGTATCTTTTTATTTTCAGCTTCACTTATTTAGCTTTTTTCGAGACCTTGAAATAAAGGGGAATTTAGATGAATAATGAAGTTGAGAAAAAAAAATTAAAAATAATTGTGTTTGGAAAATATTTGGAAGAATAGGAACATGTTTTTTAGATTTCATCACCTACGGGTGGTAAGGTGCATGTATACCGTTGATTTCAGTTCAATCCAACTGTCAACATGCAAGTGACGAGGTCCAAACAGTACTATAAATTTTAACTTATTTCCCCAAAATTATCATAAATTCACTTATTTCTCTAAATATAACCCTAAACATTATTATTTCCTAAAATTCCTCGAAATAAAACCCCAAAGTATAAATGATGCGATTTTTTTTTCATGTGGTATGGATAATTGTTTGTGGGGCATGTTGGTGGATAAAAATGTGCTATTTATGCAAGGCTCTGGAACTTGGAATTACAATTGTAATAATCTAATAGACAAATAATTGCTTTGTTCCTTGGTGTCCCAGGGGATTATTTCTCCGTAGAGATATAGTTGCATTCTCAAAACAAATGTCGTGATACAAATCGTTATAATATAATTATTTTTATCATTAAATCAATTAATAAATCTATTTTTATATCAATTTGAATGAGATCTTGGTGGTGGAAAGCTGGAAAAGCAGACTTTTAAGCTTGGGTGGACCGAAAGGGAGAAGAAAGGGCAGTCGTCTTCCTTAAAATTTATTTATTTTTATGTATTTTCAATTAAACATCTATTTTTGTTTTTTAATTTACCTCTACAAAAACTTTATAAATTTATCTCTTAATATAAAGTTCAGTGTCTATCTTCACTTGAGCGTATTTTCAAACTATCACAGTCGCCGCCATGCATCCATCGGTGGACATTCCTTCTTAGAGTTAGGGGCGTAAACGAGTCGAGCTCGAGTAGTGTTAAGATCGGCTTGACTCGTTAAGATTTCGAGTCGAGTTCGAGCTTGAGTAATTTTAAACGAGCCTGAAATATCCGAGCTCAGCTAGACTCGTTAAGAACTCGAGTCGAGTTTGAGCTTTTTTCGAGCCTAATCGAGCCAAGTATTGACTGATCTTTGATCGTGTTAGACTCGAGTAACTCTTATTTCTTACGTCTCATTTAAAGCCTAATGAAGAAAAAAAACTTTAATACATAAGTTGTATAAACTGAAGCTTGTTAATTTTAGGTTTTAATATGTTAATTTAGGGTTTAAGATTATGTTTAAGATTAGATTTTAGGGTTTTAAGTTTAGAAATTTAGATTTTAAATTATAAAAATTAAAAAAAATAGTATATTTATGTTTTCGAGTAGCTCATGAGCTTTTCGAGTCGAGTATCATGTAGCTCGGCTCGTCAAGAACTCGATCCGAGTTCGAGCTCGAGTCGAGTCCAATCGAATCGAATTTTGATCGAGTCGAGCTCGAATAGCTTACGATCTGTCTCGTCTCATTTATAACTCTAGTTAAAATAGTCAATCAACCCTTTCGCTTTGAGCTTTTAAAATTTAAAAAAAAAATTATTAACCCAACTTAAACACCAAATATTAAGACATATAGTACCTTTATAATACTCATACCACGTAATTTTAAAAATTATCGTTTTATCTGTGTCAATTACAATATACATGAATTATGCGGTGAACTTCATTTTACCATCTTAATTTTTTCTATAATTGTAGTTATCGTTGACAGTCGTACTCTTAAGGAGATAAATTATTCCTTGCATTTAATATAAATGACTTATTAATCTTTTCTTATTTATCTTTTTGTATTCATATATCATTGATTAGGCAAGCTTTATCATTATCATTTATCCCATAAACTCCTTAAACATGACACAAATCCTATATATAATTAGTAGCTTCTGGAAATATTATAAAACTCAAAATCCATTAGTCGGTAAAGTATTAATATATACAAGGAAAGAGAAGTACTTGAAATTGGATATCATATAGATTTTTTATATTTTATTTTTCAGATTAATTATATAATAATTTATATATGATTTTTAAAAAATCAGATATTTGAATATCTGAATAGAAATAGAGATAAAATAATTGAATAGAGTAAAATTATAATCCATGATTTTTGGTTTAAGTTTTTATATACGTAAATTTATTTTAGTTTAAGTTTAAATACATTCCGATTATCGAATAATATTTTGTTTTATATTTTAGTCGTTAATTTTAATCATAAGTATATTAATATAATGGTATTCATTTGTTTAATATATTAGTTAATATTACTTACATTTTTTATGAGTATAATTATTAAACCTTATTCATTAAATCTAAATTTTTAATATTAATTATATAAATAAATAAAATAAATTAATCTATTCAGATAATTTATATACAGGTGAAGACGAGGTCTCACGTGTGATAGGTTCAGATGGAGTGAGTGTAGATAAGTCAAACAAGAGGCGGCTGCTCCACCTGCACCAGATAATATCTACCTTCCCCTATTGTCTATATATATCAAGATTAGTCCCCAATCTTCACAAAAATCTTTTATATTCTCTCCAATATAAAAAAGTTTGTATTCCAGTATTCTATTTGTATGGATAAACATGTTTTTTTTTTTAAAAAAAAAGGAATAATGCTTTCTTTAAATAAAGTTGAATTGCAAAAATGAAAAGATTGAGGGACTTATGAAATTAATATCTTTACCAATTTCGCTTGTATGTTTACCCTGTTCAAAGCTTGTTGTCTCCCTTTCCAAAGGAACAATAATGCATGCACGAATGGGACAGAAACAGAGCATTATTTAATGAATTTTCCCATTTTAATAATGAAGAGAAATTTTGTCTAAAGTCAGGCACTTTGACCTGGCAGCCATGGCAGTAGCCGGCTGCTGACAAAACACCATTTGAATTTCTGCTTATCATCAGCATTCAGCACCAATGGATTCATCCCACCGTCGTTGGCTTTAATCTATTCAGTTATTTTCTTGTCCCCATTGGCGCTATCTTCGTTCTCAGCCTCACTTTCCTTGTCTATATATGTCAGCTCTATCATAATATCAACTTTATTAAAAAAAAAAATTGGGAAATTTGCACGTAGGAATCCATTGTTTTTTCTTTAAGAAACCATCGCTATGGAGGCGTACTCTTCTTCTTATTCTTCTTCTTCTGCTGCTGCTTTGGGTTTGGAAGAAAAACGAGGGTTGAAGGTTCCTTCGTTTCATGGATCACTTCACTCCGTGCGTAAGCCATTGTCAAAGCCCTCGAAGAAGCCGATTGCACCATTTCCACCAACGCCTCCTAAGGTTTACACGGTCGACCCTATAAACTTCCGGGACTTGGTTCAAAAGCTAACCGGTGCACCTGAGTTCATGTCCCAAACACATAATCCGACGTCCACAACCCAGTTTGAATTGCCTCGTCATCATCATCAGCGTCTTCAAAGAGTGGCACCTCCCCCTCTACACGTCGCCACATCGCCGTTGTCTAGGGCTGAAGTTTCTGCACCGTTGAATATGTTCTCGGGATTAGATCTTACCACATCCCAGAACCAGGGTTTCTGTAATAATTCGATGAATCTCGGATTGAACCTGTCGCCATCTTCTTATAACTGGTGCGCTTTCCCTCTTCTCAGTCCTGGTACACTGGCCACCTTAGAGCAAAACACTGTTCCTTAGATCAAACATCAAGCTACCCAGCATCATCAACGCTAGATTACTTATTGTAGTTTACCTAGAAAAAGTCTTAATCTCTTGATCGATATAATATATTCTATTTTCACCTACTCATTAATAAAGCTACTTGCTGGTTTCAAAAACAGTCTCTCGTACCAGCAATTGATTCAGTAGGATGTAACATTAGATTTTTGAAGTAAAGTCAATAACTCTAATCTTAATATTCTAAATAAAAAAATTAGATTAAGAAAGTCATATATAATGTTTGATCTAAATTAATTAATCAATAAATAAAATACCGATAAATTTTTATTATATCAATAGAATAATTAATGAAATTTGCTGAAGTGACATGTATTGTGGTCTGAAGTTGACAAGAATACACATGGACTTGACTTTTTTTTTACGATAAAAAATATCATATATATTAAAATAAAAATGCAATAAATTTTAAAATATTTTTCAACAATAATATTAAAAAAAATTTTAGTGGCCTACTAAAATTTTTCAGACTTCACACTTGAAAAGATTGGGATTTATTGCACTCTATTTTTTTTTTATTTCTAATTTATTACACTTTAAACGTTGAAATATAGAGTCGGTATGTGCTTCCACCGATTTCACTGTTCATCATTTTCAAAGATGTTGAGGGTCATGTACAATTTATTAAAATATAGTCTTTAAAAGTAATTCTTCATGACCTTCACTAGTTATAAAATTATAGCCTTTAGAAGCAAATGTCCTTTCTAGGGTCCTTGTGCGATTGTTTCTATTGTGTCTGTCTAAAACCTGACTAGTTCTACCAAAGCAATAGTAATAGTAATAATCAATAAGATTCTATAATCAATTGTCATATTTAAGACATAATTATAACGTTTTAACAATTATAACTCATCTTTCTTAATAGCGTTTTTAATTTTTTTTAATGAATTTTGAGATTAATATCATCTAATGAATGTAGTTTATCAAAATTTGGAGCCCTGTACAGTCGCTCCTATTGCACTTGTCTAGAACCCCTACTGATATTTTTTTTTTAAAAAATATCTATTTCTCTAAAAAATTTCATATACTCTCACTTTCCCTTAATTATCTCTTCATATCTAAAGTTTCTTCCCCTTGAAGCCTCAAAAAAAAAAAAAAAATGTCAGCACAAGTGAGTAATAGTAATTCTGATATTTTGATTATTAAAGATTTGTCGGAAAATCTGTTAAAACGAACCTAATTTTTATTTTTGTTTCTCTACAACAAATCTCAATAACTCATTTGTATTAAAATTCAATCTCTGTGAGTTGTTGTTTTCAGTTCACAATTAGTTTTTTTTAGCATTTAATATTGAATTGAATACAAGGTTTTTTAATATTTTTTAAATCTATGAAAAAAAAATTCATTTTAGGATTCTAATTAAATATTAAATTTTTATTTTCATTGCAGCTCATAATTTCTTCTTCTTTTTGCTTGTGTTCATCAGAGAGTCACAAAAGTTCAGTTCTCCACTATTGTCATCACCAATTCTTCATACGTATCGCCAAATAAAGAGTTGTTGAGACTGTTAAGAAAAAATCCTATTCAAACTTATTTTCAGGAGATATGAATCAATTCAAGGATGCCATGATCGTACCTTGAGAAGGATATAAGTGGCTGAAACCTGCAAGTAAAAAACAAGCAAGAAAATGCAGGAAAATATTCTCATGGTTGTTGATTTTTTTCAATAATGCAGTCTGGATTAACAATTATTATTATAAATCTTTTATTCTATTTGATTTCTTGATTTCAAGCAAAATTCATCATAACTAGCTAGGCTTGATCAAAGACTTTTTCCGTTTTTCATTATCTTTTGCAATCAATTCTGAAAAAAGCATAAAAAGAAACCATAAAGAAACGCTCCTCATTACCGTCATCGTCACCACCTCTAACGACAACAACAAGCTCTTGTTTTTCATCATCTTCATCTTCAACGTTGAAATTGGTTTGGGTTAAATTTTTTTTAAAGAAATGATTTTTTTTTTTAAAGATGGTGAAAATATAAAGTTTAAAAATTTTAAGAGTCAAATTAAATATGAAACAAAAGTATAATAATAGTTTAAGGACTATTTAAGTAATTTATCATTTTTTATTGTACTAGATCATATTTTCGTTTATATTTAACGGCACTTAACGTTGGAGTGACCAAAACTTTACACCCAAAAAACAATAGTGACCTTATTGGTTATTTTTCAAAATCGGTGACTAAAAATATATTGGGGTAAACGAAAATGACTAATACATTACCCATAAAAATATTGAATAATGAGATCGATATATGTTTATATTTTGACCTTAAACCCTCTTGCCAAGTCAATAATAACATGTAATAAGGATGAGTGAAGTTTTCAACCAATGTGAAAAGGTTTGGTGGTTATAATTGTATTGAAAGAGACCTAGAAAATAGAGAGATTATAGAATTTGTGAAACTGATATAATTCTATGTATGCTTTTAATTTTTTCTTCTTCTTTTTTATCTTTCTCTATTATAATTTATTGATTCTTTAATAGAATTTAAATTTGATTATTTTCGTTTTTAATATTGGTGCTTTCGTTGAGAGCCGAAATTCATGATAATCATTATCGAAATATGTGAAGCAAATAAAAAAATATGAAGCAAAATAACAAAATGCTCTAAAAAATTTTCAAACAACTAAAAACATTATCGTCTCATCTAAGTTTAATGAATAAAGATGAAATCAGTGAGTCAAATCCAACAGAAACTTAATCTTTGATGATTAAATTTGTTTAGGCTTAATGGTCAAAAAGATATTCAATTTATACCTTTTTTTAGTTTGGAGTGGAGCATTTCATTTCGCAATTCAAATTAAGTTTCTCACGTTATATTTTTTTTATCCAATAACACGACCCATGACATATTTTTGGTGTTTTTTTTTTAGTTTAATTTTTTTTAAAAAATCTTTAATTTTATATAAAAAAATCTAAATCCCTAACTTTCATCCCTTCCAAAACCAATTTAATCGCCTTTAGTTATCTTTGTTTTTGTCGCCCCCTACGACTGAAATTTTATCATTTCATCATCGAAAATTGACGAATGAATCGTCGATTGTTTTGTTGATGAACATCTAACAATGAAGAGAAAAAAAAGTCGATCGAGATTCTTACTAACAATGAGGTTCACGATGCATGGATGAAGAACAGCAAACCATCAACGTGTAGGGTAATTAGACGGTGAGAGAGATGTGATTTAAAAAATTGATCAAAATAAATAAAAACTTTAAATTTTTAAAGAAGTTCATATATTTTTAAAGAAATTCAAAAATTAAATAAATAAAAAATAATCGACGTGTCATTTTATAATTGAATGAAGATATTTCTTTAACAATCATTGATGAAAAAATTTATTTGAGTTATGAAAGAAAATATTGAGCGCTAAAATAATTCCGAAAAAATGTTAAGCACTAAAGTAGAGAAGAGGGTATAAATTAGACATCTTCTTAACTAAGTCATTTGTTTATGTTTTATGATATTTTTACTCAGGGACGAAACTATAGCCATGTAGGGAGGGTCAATCGCCTTCCACCCCCGAAGATTTTTTTTTTCACTTTTGTCTCTTTATTTAAATTCTTTTAAAAAATATTTCTTTTATGAATTTTCCCTCCCTACTTCTTAATATTTATGTTTTGCCCCCTCAACCCCAAATCCTAGCTCTGTCCCTGTTTACACTTGATCTTTCACCAGCTTAAATTAAAAAAAAAGGAAGATGGAGAGTATTCAAAAAATGGTGAGGGTTGAAAAGAGTTTTTTGTTTTAAACATTACAATTTATTTTTTATTAAATAAAGCATTTTTTATATTTTAAAAAAATATTAAAATTTAGATATTAATAATATGAGATAATATAAACACTTCTCATCACTCCATTAATAAATCTTACATTAAAATTTAATTTTAATGATTAAGCTGAAATCATAACTTCTTCAATCACTCCATTAATAAATCTTGCATTAAAATTTAATTTTAATGATTAAGCTGAAATCATAACTTCTTCAATCAATTGGTGTATATTAATTTTTGGAGTTAGCTTGTGATATTAAATCTAGTTTTAGTTATTTTTCTTGCGATATAACATTTTATTGTTTTTATATTTAGAAAATCATAAAAATGAGAGAATAATTTGAGTTGAAGGAATAAATTATTTTATGGTTAGATGTTGGATGGAATACAATAATTTACATTTTTGTTATCTTTTAAGATTAAATTTGATATCGTTTTTTTAATTAGTATTTTTTTAATTATTTTAACGATCTAAATCATAATTTAGACAATTGATCTAATTCTTTTTATCGATGAATCTCTATAACCGTTAAAGATTAAACGTAATTAAATTATAAAAAATCAATTTATTAACATATCATTATGGTTATATATATTTTTCATGTTAATAATGTTTTTTCACCTATTACAGTAATAATTATTTTTGGAAATAACAGTCATAAACATATTTTCTGTTGAAGCAGAGTCTCAAAAGTTTAACCTATTTGATTAGGTAATGTGATTTTCTTAAATCAAGTTGAGGTGAAACCAGTAAAATAAAAATTACCAATCAACGATATGAAGATATTCATAGGAAGGTTACCTCATGCCACAACGGAAGAATTCATACGATATTTCGATACATACGGAAGTAACGGAACCATCACCAATGCCGTCGTAGCACACAATGAGAGACCAAAATACCCAAGGGATTCGGGTTCATGACTTATGATTCGGGTTTATGATATGAATTCTAAACCATATTTTGGTCTCGGCTTGGCCAGTACCTACCAATATTGGTATGATTTCTACGGTGGCTGTTATCAGCAGCCTTACTATAACAACAACCGTGCGCCTAGAAATGTAGCATCCACCTGATCATCCATTCCGTTGTGCCGATCCTTGTAACTGCCGCCATCCTTACTGTAACAATCAGATGTAGGTTAAACTCTTGTAATTGCATTTTGAGTTTGATTTTATCTTTTTTTTTTTTTTTTTTTCAAACTCGTATTTATTTCCTTGTGGCATATGTTGGTCGTCGTCAGGGTAACACTGGGCTTTAGTCTTGACTTTGAAGACCAGATCCAAAGTTAATAAACGGAAACATTGGGCTAAAAATTATTTACATGTGGTACACAGATGTACAGATAGATGCCAAGGAGTTGGGCAAGGTGGAAGAGCAACAGGTCTAGGATATGGTTAAAAAATGATAAATTTTAAAATTTGTTTAAGAAATATTATATATCGGTTCTTTTATGGTTTTTGATAAGTTTCGATACTTTATCTAAAAACTAAAAAATTATAAAAAAAATAGTATTAGAATTTATCAAAAAAATAACCTAATTAAAATTTTAAACAAATTCTAAAATTTGACTACTTTATCTTAACCCTAGACTAGTTGTATCTATTCTCGTATTATAATATAGGGAGCTTAAAGTTACAAAAGTTTAAGAGATGCAGAATTAGATTATCGAAAGAAAGTATATACAATACGTAAAGAGACTTAAAATTTTCAAAAGTGTGACTGCATCCTTCAACACCCCTAAGATAATCTTGCTTATATATTCATTTGTTACATGATTTATGACCATTGTAACAAGGGTTTCACAATAATTATCATTTTTTTTTAATAAATGACACTTTATTCATCTAAAATCCTTCATAAAACAATACTACAACCAATAATCATATACAAACAAATAAACAAGATCAACTAAGATCCCAACAACTAGCTAAATTGTTACCTATGCATGTATACTTCCTATAATCAAGTAGTTTTAAGCTAACATCTTTTTTTAAGAGAAAAAAATATTTGTGATTAGGCAAGGTCGCCTTCCATGTAACCTTCCATTACGTTCTTGCCATACGTAATAAAAAAAACCTCTTCAAGCAATTCTAATTATAATAGCTCTCAAGCTCTTATCTTTTTTTTTTTTCTGTTAAACGCAATCAAACATTTTCTCCCAATTACTATGTGATATGAGAGCACCACATGCTCTTAAAATCATTTCCCACAATCGCTTCGAGTAGTGATAAATACAAAACAAGTACTCTTGTGTTTCCTCTAAACCCTCATACAATACACAGTTCGGATCAACTCGTAATCCCGATTTACCATTCTAGATTTTATTGGCAGACTATCTAATACTACTAACTAGAAGATAAATGCATGAGGAAAGATGACAAGCATATTCTATACAACTCGGTACTATAAAACCTTCGTTTATTTGTGTTTATACCAGTCTCATACTTCCTTAGTCATATAGAACTAGCCCATCCAATAATTACCATTTTCAATTCATTGTAATTTCCAAGTTATTTTGTCTCTTACGACACATTTCCTTTTAAAAAATGTGACCAAATTGCATACTCTTTAGTCTCTCACATTCCTTCATGGCTTTTGTAAGGACTGAAGACAAAGTAAAAGTATAAGAGTACAAATAAATCCGTAATTCCTGGTCCATGTAGCAGACATGATTTTGACAGTGTTTGGGTTGTTGACTGAAATCAACCCCACCCTTAACCCTTACTCGACATGTGTGCTCCTGCATAACCATTCCATTCATTCTGTTGTCTTTCTTCTCCACAATAACTTTCTCTGTTTTCACTCTCTTTCAGGCGTAGAGGGCTCATAGGAATGTGGGTATTTTGGTGATTGCTGCTTTATCAACCTCTTCAAACACACAGAACTTCCTTTACTTTCCTTGTATACCTACAGGGATTTCATTATGTATGATAGCAATAGCTTGTAGGGTCTACAATGCCCTATAGAGTTTAGGTTAGTCCCAGGCTTTTAACGCTCCAGAAAAATAAAACTTGTACTAAATACATATTCTTTTTTTAAGATAAAGCTATTAATTTTATTAAATAAAGCTATATCCGAAAATACACCGAAAGTTCACACTTTGATAAATAAAAATAGTAATACGAGATCATAAGAAAATCAGACAAAGAAAAAGTTAAAACTTAATTCAATGACTCGAAATAAAAGAAAGATACAAACATCACCAAAATTTATGATGATAGGTAAAATCATCAACAAACAACATAAAAATACATATTACAATGAAGGTGCATTGATAACAAAGATATTACCACTATTCAATCGCGAAAAAGAACAATAGATGTAATCGCATATTCAAATCTTGTTCGAGGGTCAAAAATAGAGAGATCAACAATATAAAAGGAGCGTCAGATCCAACCTTAATAAAATCAAAATAAAAGAGAAAAACGTACCAAAAGATAGAAAAAATACACTACAACAATATAGATTTTTAGTGACAAATTGATAGTAATAAAGAATAATTTGGTTATAAATATTATTTTTTATGATAATTTTTTTTGCGACACTATTAGTATAAGTAATTGTGACGAACTTTTATTTGGTCATTGTAATAGTATTAATTCTGACTATTACATTTTTAAAAAAATCTCACTAAAAGACTATAATTGTGACACAAAATTCATTGTCACAAAAATTTTAACACACAATAATGATGATATGTGAATTGATCACTATTATTTAAAATTTGTTGCGACAATGAAATTACTTGTCACTTAAAAAAAATTATTGTGATAAATTTTTTCACTAATAAAAATTAAAAATAATAAAAAATTAGATATTTTCATAATAATAAATATATTTTTTATAATTAGAAAAAATTAAAGTTATCATCAACTAGTTTATCAAAAGATAAACTATTTCTATTAGTCTCTATTATATGTAAATTGTTGTTTTAGTCTATCTATTTTGATCAACTTTGATTCTTATATTTTTAAATTTTAGATTTATATCATAATCTTAACGGAACACGAGTAATATGACTAAATTATAAAGACTAAAAATGATAAAATTAAAAAAATCATTAATGTTAAAATCATAATTTCAAAATTTAAAAAATATAGAAATTTAAAGTGACCAAATTAAAATTCAAAGACTAATATATAATTTTAGTATAATTTATAATAAAAAAAATATTTTGAGATTTTTTTTTAAAAATATTTTATTATAATTAGTTTTTTTAAATCTAAATAGTTTGTTTTACATACGTACTTTGTATAAGTAATTGTACAAGAAATTGTTTAAATTATTATAATAATTAGTGCTATAATTAATAAATATTTTTAAAATAAATAAAATTAATTTTATTATAAATTAACCTAAATACTATTTTATTTTTAAATAATACTAATTTTCTTGTTTAATGTAGTGGATAAGTATGTCACTTATGCCCTAAAGGTTTCAGGTTTGATCCTTCTTGAAGCTTTCAAAGATAATTAATGATTAGTTTAAACCATAAATAAAATAATTATAAATAAAAATATAATTATTTTTTTTTAAATTGAGAGTGACAACATATTTTCGACACTATTTAAATATGTATTGTGATAAAATATTTATCACTAATAAAAATAATATTAGTGTCTAAATTTTAGTCACTATTAATAATCATTTGTTTCAAAAAGTAGTCAAAAATATAATTAATTACGATGAAATGTATAAAAATTGTTACTAATATAATAGTGATGGAGTTATTAGCGAGAACCGGTAACGAATAAAAAAATAAACACTATAAATTTTAGCGACCAAATTTAACATTTTTTGTGACTATTTTCAATATCACTAAAATGCATTTTCTTATAGTGATACCAAAATGTAAGATAAAATCGTGTCACAAGAACAAAATAATTTATTAAAAATTAAAAATAAAACAAACAAAATAATAGATCTTACGGTCAGTGACTAATATTAAAATCGGTACCGTTGTCAATGTGCGAAGAGAATAAAGGGAAAAAGTTTCGACGGTAAAAAAGTTTCGGTGTGTGTGAAGTGAATAAAAAAAATATTTACTAAATACATATTCTTAAATGACAGTAAATCTAAAATGGGTATAATTATTCTTTTTTATTTTTATTTAGTTCCGTCATTGAGTACAATCACGACATATATAATAAGGTAAATCTTAAAAATGCATGCATGCATTAAGAATAAGAGAGAGGGTTGATATTGATTGGATAGAGGGTTAGTAGGTTGAGTAGTTAAAATTTAAAATTTTAGTTATAAAATAGGAGTTGAAGTTAAGAAATTGTACAATAAAGTTTCTGAAGGAATTGAATAAAGAAAAAAAAGAAAGAAAGAAAAATGATTTAGAGAAAATATAATAAAATTTTAAATATATATATTTTTTAAAATTTAATTTTAATAATTTAATTTTTAATTTTTACTTCTGTATATCTTAGTTTTTATGATTAATATAAATTTAATGTTTGAGGTTTGAATATTTTTGCATTAGACAGGGAAAGGGTGGTAAATAGAAAGATTTGTGTCGAAGATAAAAAAAAAATTATAGAATTTTTTTTTATTTGTAAATTTAATAATATTATTTCTTAACTTTTATAGTATTTTAATTTATTAGTAAGTTATTGTTAATATGTTTTACTAGTATTTGAATTTATTATTAAATAGTTGCTGCTATTAGTAATATTTTTAATTTATTGCATGTTAAATAGTTGTTCATGTGATTTTGAGATTTGGTAGAATTATTATTCGTAGCATCAACATTTAAACTAGTAGGTTGGTTTATAGTAAATATTTTTTAACATAAAAATTATTTTTAATATATAGAATGGATATGTTAAAAAAACACAATTTTTAACATAAAAAATATTTTTAATGTATAGAATGGATATGTAAAAAATCAATATAGGGTTATTTTCGGCTAAACGTGAATTTTATATAAAATGGATATGTTAACAAAATAATTTACTAATTTTTTATATAAAAAATTTTAGGGTACTCTACATAAATGGTCCCTTGACTATACTTCAATTATCTTATACATCCCCTAACTATCAAATGTTACAAATTGGTCTATTGAGTAACTTTTTTGATAGTAAGTAATCCTCTACCGTTAAAATTTTGACGGGAAACTGATGTGGATGTTAACGTACTGACTTGGATTACAGATATTGGGGATGCCACATGGTTATCTAAGTCAACATGTTAACGTCTACATCAGTTTTCCGTCAAATTTTTAACGGCACAAGACCACATTGTATCAAAAAAGTTAGTCAATGGACCAATTTGTAACATTTGATAGTCAGGTGATGTAAAAGATAATTGAAGTATAGTCAATGGACCATTTATATAGTTTACCCCTTTTTTATTAAATATAATTTTAAAAATCGTTTTTAACTAAATGCGACATTTATGAATGAAAAATAATTTTTAAAATATTTTTTTTATAAAAGTTAGTTTCTGAATAATTTCTCAAAAGATAATATTTAGTTAACATTAACCCAATTTTACCCCTAAAATACTAATATAAAAGAATAAAAATACCTAATTGTTAACTACATGCCTGAGGCTTGAATATTCTTGTAACGACCCGGGTTCTCGGTTTTGTGTGTCGGGTTAACCCGAGAGTGTAGGCTTCGGTTTTGGGCCCGAGTGTAGTGGTTTAGGCCTAGTTTGTTGGGTCTTGAGTGGTTGTGTTGGGCTTAAGCTATGGGCTGAGGGCATTTTGGTAAATGCCAAAATAAGTTGAATAGAGGGGTTTTGGGGTTGTTTTCTGCAGAGGTGAGGTCATAGTGCAGGGGTTTTTCTTTCTCCAATTATCTTCTTCATCCAAGTTTAAGGTGAAAGGAAAAGGTAAGATCTTGGAGTGTTGGGTTTAAAATCTCGTTTTTAGGATGAAGAGAAAGTTGTAGAGCTGAGATGGATCTATAAAACAAAGTTTGGTTTGCCAAGTTTGGTGGAGGAAGAGGTTTTAGTAGGGGGTTTAGGTTGAGTTCGGGAATAGGTTTTAGAGGGTGTTAACCTTAGTTTTTCTAGTGTTTTAGACTCTAAGAATCATCATCTTGGTGTCTAATTCACTTCTTATCTTCCCCTTTGTAGAGAAACAAGTGGAAGACCCATCATCAAGCTTGAGGAAGGAGAAACCTTGAGGTTGAGTTTGGAGCTCGGGTTTGTGGCTTTGTTGTTGTTTTTGCTTAAGGTTGGTACTCCCAACTCATCCTTTCATCATTCATATCATGGTAGTACGCATGACATGTAGATTTTTGTGTTTGAATGCTTGGTTGAGCTTGCTATGCTTTAATGGTGGAAATCGTGTTAGTGAGTTTAATGGCTGAAGAATGGTGTTAAAATGTGTTAAACATCCTTAAGAACTAATAGGAACACGTTAGAATTGATTAGATCAAGTTTGAGAATGAATCTCTAGAATTTTCTAAATGCAGACCTACATTTCGTACAGGGGGTATCGATACTCGGGCTAATGGTATCGATACCCATTAGTGAAATTTGTCTTTATGGACAGGGGTATCGAACCCTGGTTCGATACCGGGACCTCCAGTGACATAATGACATCGATGCCCGCATCGATGCTGGAGGGTCCCCTTTTGTTGACTTTGAATTTGGTCAAAGGGTATCGATACCCATGGTTCGATGCCTTCTTGGGTAGGTATCGAGGCAGGGTGGTTCGATACCCTATATAGGGGTATCGGTACCATCACGAAAACTTGACAAGATAAGCTTTATTTGAGGTTCGATAAAGGGATTAAAGACTATAATGAATCTTATAATTAATGAAATGGATGGTTAACACAAGATTGACGTATTAAACCTTGAATGACTAAATGATGTTAAGTCTTGATATGTTTTTATGTGAGGATCCTCGGTGGATCGCTTATGTTTGTTGAGTCTTTGATTGATGGAAATCCGGATATCCAAAAGTGTTGCAACACGTCGAAGGCCATCCGATGTAACATTCCGGGTGATGACTTTGAAGACCATTCCGAATGTAGGATCTCGATGCTTTGTGGACGTGGGCCTCATTCGATGATACTCGATCTGACATTCCGAGTATGGGATTTGGAGGATCCCGATGCTGTGTGGACGCGGGCCTCAAATCCCGGATGTAGGATCCCGATGCTGTGTGGACGCGGGCCTCATCCTGAGTATGGGATCCCGATGCTGTGTGGACGCAGGCCCTGCTCGTAGTGTAGGATCCCGATGCTGTGTGGACGCGGGCCTCACTACTTTGTGTTGTTGTTTGACATGTATATGTTGTGTGCGTCATTATACATTGTTTATGCCATGTGTTAGGCAAGCATGCTAGATCATCATATCATGCACGATATTTATATGTTATGCTTTACTGCTTATGATATGCATGATGTGGTCGAGTTCGGCGTATCCACTGAGCTTTCGTAGCTCAGCGTTCGAAATATGTTTTCGTGCGTAGGTTAGGTGGATCCGGTTCATGGAGCACCATCAAGGTTGGATTTCAGCATCGACCGTGTTGTCAGAGTACATGTATTAGATTTAGTGGGCTTGTACTATGTCGAACCCTATGTAATGTAACTCTGTTTATTTTAAATTGGGTCGAATGTTTTAATGGTTTGTAATATTTTGGGAGCTCCGATTTACTTTATATTATTTTGGGCTCGAGTTTCAATTTAAATAGATTTTGAATCGTATTTGGATTTGAATTTGGTTTTACTTGATGGACTTTGGAAAGAAGTTTTGGATTACAGGTTTTGGGCCGGAGGCCCAATGTGACATCCGGGTCGGGTGTTACAATTCTTTTTTCATTTTTTTATTTGAAAAATAATTTCCTTCCAACTTTATTTTGAAGAATAACCTCATTTCTACAAACGTAAACATAATTTATATCGTGCATGATGTGAATTACGTGGCATCTTGTAGAACGCAAAATTATGCTGATATGAATTTTTTGTCGTCCTTTATTTAAAAATAATTTATATTTGAGTTCATATTATAAATCTCCGCACTATTTATCACGATAAATTCAATGTAATTCGCATCCTATAGAATGCGAAGTTCTTTTCTGACACGTCAAAAAGGACTACATAGAATGCGAAGTTCATATTACATAATTCGCATCTTTAAAGATGCAAAGTACTTACATAATTCATATCTTGCAGGAAGCGAATTACTCACTATAAATACCCAGCCTCAGAAGCGTAAGCAACCATTCAATTATGGTTACCTACTATTATTAAATGTGTTACATGTATTCGATTATCTTTTACCCACTAAAAATTATGTATTTACGTATTCTTATATTTACCTACAAATCATAATATACATAATTTTTCGATTTTGTACTCTCGATTCTTTCTTTTCCCGGGACCAAGATTGGGGTATATAGTATTTAGTGTCACTGGATACTATAGTAGTGGAGAAATTATTATTTCAGAGTCAAGTTTCTAACATTTAATTCAAGGTAAAGCCCACCGTTACTTATCCCGAAGACAAAACTTCTACCATGTCCTATTTGATGGAGATAGGGTTTGTTGCCGAAATCAGCATGGCGAAGGCCACCATCATCATATGGGAATAAGGGATATGTTTAGGGCATTCCCCGGAATATTATTTCTCCTGAATCAAGATCGAGATGTGTTTTCTCGTATTATCAGATAGTATATAATCCCGGAGAAATTTTTATTCCTTCATAATATTTTTTCTTGAATCAAGATTGAGATATTATTTGTATTTTGAAATATAGTAAAAAAAAATATGATGTTATAAAATGGGGATATTATTTTTATGTTAAAATTGAGATATTATTTTTATTTTGAGTCTTCCTTATTTGTATATTATGTGATTATAAAATTTATGTCTAGTAGAATATTTAATGATACATGTTACCAAATAGAAAATCAAAATAATATTACATTCTAATTAAAATGAATTGAGGGAGAATCTGATTCGGTTTCCTCGTAATTTGTACTTAAGTTGGATGTTAAGTTTAGTTCTTCCTTTATTTGTTCTCGCTTTTCTCGTCTTCTTTAATTACTTATTGACAACGCAACTTATCTTCTAAATGATTGATAATAGTAGAGGAATCTGAACTATTATCAAAAACTACAATTATCTCTATGTTTATCCCGCTAACACGTTTTTATGCTCAAAACATCGTTCGCATATCTCTCTTATTTGATAGTGAAAGAATATAATGTTTTTCGGGTCCAGGCTCTAGGATTAGTACTTTGACATGAAATTCTTTGATGTTTTTGTGATTTTTTCACTGAACGATATCTACACATAAGTTCAACGATAGAAAATAGTAGCAAAAAAATAGAGTCATAGGTTCAATGTTTGGAAATAAATGCAATACGAAGAAGATGATTATTTGCATGTTTATGGTGTATTTAGTATATGTAGGATGAACTTCGAATTATGTACGATGCAAATTTACCTGCCATGTTAGGAATCCCGCAAAGCTGGCACAAATTCGCATCCTACACAACACGAAGTCTTCCGTACAAATTCACATCCTAGAGGATACGAATTTGACCATATATATATATATATATTCCGGAAATGGTTGAGAAACAGAAACATCAAAAATATTTCCTACTCAAGTTTAAAACCCTCCCAAACTAAGTGTTCGAAAATAGTGAAAATAGTTGACGTTGTAGTATACTACAATGGTGAGCTCATCTCTGATGTTGAAATAGGTTTTATATTCTAGTCTTTCAACAAAGTTACGGTACATACTCCAAGGCATATAACATATGATAGGATGAGGACACTAGTAACAAGGAAAATGCCACATGGTTCTAGGAAAATGCCACATGGTTCTAGAAGGGAGTTATAATCTCTAAGGTATCGTCTACCTTCATCATTAAATCCATTATATTTTACCATCTTCGATGCGCATGATGATGATGATGTACATACGATGATGGATACACATAAAGAATACTCAATAGGATAGCCAATCGAGATTGTAGCAATATTTTTTTTTGAAGAAAACAAAGGAGGATATATTGAGGTTCCAAATTTGGTTCAAGCAAACCTGGACTTCGACCCAAATAAAAATAACCCAACAACAGGCTTGAGATATAGCTTCAACCTTCTAACTATGGAGAATGAAGATACTCCATCATCTTCTACAAGAATATCGAGACATTCTTGCAACGTGAGATTCGAATTGGGTCGTTATATGCCCGAAACACATCCCTCAACATACAATTCGTATAGTTATAGCGTTGGAGCGTCAGAAGTTATTGGTTCATCCAACTCTGATGATTTTAATCCATTTAATTTCGCATCAAGTGTGTGGCACTCAACTAACATACAAAGAATACCCCGCGTAGATGATTACTCATACGATCATTACTCAACTTATATCTCGTGTTTAGGGACATTATCATCTATGTGTTCATTCTACTCTCAAGATTTTAATCAATAGGATAGTTTGAATATCGAAAGTCGCTCAACCTATATCCTCAACGATGAAAACATAAATAATTTCTCATCAATGAAGAGACATATAACCATAGCTAAAACAAATCTTACTATTACATATATGACTCATCCATGGTCTCTTAATAATGTTATGTTGAAGAGAATAACAGGGTATATGTTGCAGATGAATCAGAACTATTTAATTCAGATGAGAATAATTCTAATGAGGAAACACTTATGGAACCGAGACCCGAATGTGATGATATGGGTTTATTTATTGAACCACCCTCATACATTAATAAGACAGGCAATTCGGATGAGGATACAGGTGATAAGAACAAAAAAGGTGGAGCACCACTAACTTTGACTACACCCCACAACCCAAAACACTCAGATCCACCATCACACTTGACCGAAGTGGATATGGAAGGATTCTCTACAAAAAAATTCCCAGAATTACCACAGTTGAAGCAATTCAATGAATGGAATGACGATGAATTAAGAATTGGCATGGTGTTTAGCATAAAGAAACTTGTTGAGGATGCAATCAAGCACTACAAAATCTGTAACTCAGTTATATTAATAGTTAAAAAGACTGAAGCGGAAAATATATCGCTGAATGTCCCAAAAAATGAAGGATATAAATGGAGGATTCGTGTTTCAAGGTTAAAGAGGCTGAACAACCTATGGCAAATCGCAAGATACGAAGGACATCATACATGCTCTGTTGCTACCCTAAGTCAAAATCATCCAAACTTGGATGTGCACGTATTGTCAGATTTTATCCTATACACATATCGATGCTAATATGTCAAGCAACGATCAATGCTCATTTTAATTATGTAGTAAAGTAAAATAAGGCATGGTATCATACCCGAATTTTGGTCTAAGGGCCCAGATAAATATAACTAATATATAACAAATAAATAATAAATAACTAAATAAATAATGTTACATAATAAATAAATAAATGAATAATAAACAAATAAAAAATAAAAATATAATAATAAAATGAGCATTCGGTTAAGGAGAAAAAATAGGGAAGTTGGTTACCAAGGTGAGTGGGGTCTCTCTCTCTCTCCAATACCGGTTACAAATCACGAACAAAAGGGGAGGATATCCGGCAGCATTTTTAGGGGAATCGGTTACCGCTTACCATCATAAGGGGGGATCGATTCCATTTTCTTTGGGGGGTTTTGGAAGGGAAGAGGACTGACTTAAAAAAAATGGAAACAGAGAAGAAGGGATAAGCTTTGGAGGCACTCGGCAGAGTGAAAAAGAGACTCATGATTACAGTAATCATGGGTGATGATGTGTGTAATGATGGGCTGTCATTATGGAAATAATGATTAAAATGATGATGGGGATGACTACCATGATGCGGCAATGATTGTTATGATGGAGGCCATGATGACTATTATGATGGAAGTAATAATGGAAGCAATCATGAAGGAAAAGAAGAAACAAAACTCACCATCTTTGCGTTCGATGTTGACGTTGAAGCTTCCATCACCAGAAGAGCCGTTGCGGTGCATGTGGTTACCCTGCCAGCCGAATCCGAAAATATAACTGGAGTGTGAAGGCTATTAGAAGAAAGACTACCGGGATCGGCCGTATGAGGTATCATCGTCACGTGCCCCGGAGATTCAAGACCGACTTTAGAGAAGAGGATTTCAGGACCATTGGAAACAAGAACATCAAAGTTAAATTAGTTCTACTTAAGGATGGTTCATTTGCAGACGATCCAAGACCAAATCAAAAAGGGAAGTTTCCATTAATTTCATTGTTCAAGAGTTGTGTAATTAGGAAGCAAACTCATGGTTTCTGCTCTTGATGTTGCGGGTGTGTTACTTATTTTCATATAACGTGTGCATCAAGAACAGGATAGCACCAATGAGGGAAAACCGAACAAGAAAAAGACAATACACTGGCTTAGAGGAAATCTGGACCATGGTTTTTGCATCAAATTGAAAGAGGTTTTCCACTTTGTCATCTTGGATTTGAGTACCGACCGCCTCCATTGGTATTTGGTTCGGGAATTCAAACAGTAAAACCAAATTCACGAATAATGGAGCATTTTATGGAGAATAATGTGGAAGCACGGGAGAGACTACCGACTTACACTTTTCAGTGGAGAATGGACCCAGAAAAATAAGAGTTTGAATCTGAGTGATTCCATGCATTCTAGAATTGATGTTGAAGCGTTCTAGGCAGCCTTGAATTGAGATACTGAAGGTAATGCATCCATTTCACAACCATACGATTCTATGCCAGTATCATTGTTTGCTTTTCATTTTTGTTTTGCTGAAATTTGGTTTACAATTCAAAATGCAAAGAATCTGTGTTTGATTTCTGGCATAGGAACTATTAAATTTGGTAATCATGTATATTGTTTAATTTATGCTTTGCCGATACTTGGTTAAATCAGACTTTTATTTGTTTTGATGTTCTATTTATTTGTTTAAATTATTTGTATACATGTTTTAAAATCATATAGTACAATTTTTTAGTGTGACACTTAATTTACTTTTATAATTAAATTAGATAGAGCCTTTTAGGGTTAGTCGTTTTAATTAATTAATTAAATAAGGAGATAATTTAGTAATGATAGCATTTTAATCATATACCTCGGATACACTAAACGGTCAGTGTTTCAACGTACCATGACGTTGACCTAAAAAGTGTACCTTGGTATCGAATTGATGTGCTATCGAAACTTAGAAATTGAAAAATAATTTAGGTTTAGAATTAAATAAAATCTTAATTAGCTAAATAATTAGCAACACCAATAGTATTATTAATTTTGTTAGGTGTTGAGATGATAGTGTCCGAGCATTCGGATGTTATCATAATATACATGGTGAAATTAATATTTAATAGGGTTTAAATATTAAATTAATGGAGCCTCGTAGGTTAGAACTTAAAATGAACCAGATAATAACCGGTCATGCATTTAAAACCTTCTGGGGCAAAATTTATATTTCTTTAAATACGAGTTAAGGTTTGACGTCTTATTTAAGCTCGTATTTAAAAGAAATATATTGTTCTTATTCAAAAGAATATTCTTATTCGAGTGATATTTATTTGACAATAACAGATTAAATTAATATCATTATTCGAAATACCAAAATGCCACGTGTAATTAAAATAATATGTGATTTTTTTTTCGGTTTTCATAATTAACAATTAAAAGTGGTAAAAAACTCGATTTTTTAAATTTACTCGCCAGGCTATTTTTCACACGGTTCAGTTTTGAAATGGTCGCGACACATGTTATAGAAGATATCGTACAAGCCAAAAAATTTATAGACAATAAGGGATATCATATAATGAGTTGTGCGTATGGTTGAAGGTGATGCAGAAGTACAATTCAGTAATGATCATGGAATTTGAGAGGAAGCCAAGATACTCAAACGATCGGGTTGTATAAGGCGAGTGCCAATTTTTTCGCCTGTTTTGGACATTCCTGCAATGCGTTAAAACTTTTCGATACTACAAGTCGATGCTACAGATTGACGAAATATTCTTATATGGGAGAATGCCCAGATACTTCTAATATCAATTAGTGAAAATAGTAATTGGAAATGTTTTCTTGTCGCGTTCGCAATCTTTGAGAAGGAAGATATCCTTTCGTGGATATTTTTCCTCGCCAACCTGCGCACGCATGTATTACACTGAGTTTTGCGGTCAAGACAAGAAGTTATCTGTATTATTTCAGGTTGAAGTGCAGGGATTTGGGGATCAATCCAACGTCTTGGCAAAGGTTAAAAACCTCCCTACAATCCTCATCGATAATGTCTGCGACATATTGCGGCTAACTATCATTAGTGGATTAAAAATGATGACGAGCGTATATTGGTTCTTCGTATGGGTAAGATTTTGAGTGTCAAGATTACAATGTAATGTTTATTTTATTACTAATTGTAATTTACTATTTCTAATTGGATAGGCAACACACACCTAGTAAATCAAGCTCAAGAGTTTCTCGAAAAGTTGTGCGATTGAAATATAGCTGGATATATGTATCTTATGGATATCTTGAAGGAAAAATGGTTGTGTTATGATGGTGGTCGACGATATGGTCACATGACAACTAGCTTGACAAAGGCAATCAATTCATCTTTGAAGGGAGTACATAATTTGCTTATCACATCAATTGAAAAGTTAACATATTATCGATTAGCTATATTGTTTGTGAACCTCGGGAAACAAGAGATAAGTTAGATAAAAAAACCACACATTTCATCTAGATCTTCAAAAAAATTTAGACGTATAGTACGCACGGAAACACGATATGTGCAACTTGCTTCGCTCATCATAAAAATCGTTTTACAGTTATTGAATTTTCAAGACCAATGAAAGGAATAGAGCATAACAATTAAATTGTTAATCTAAAAGAAAGAAAATTTAATTCTAGTATCTTTCAGACATTCAATTATATGTGAGTGTACTTTTTCGTTGCATGTGTATCCATTCATTTTGATGCGATGACACTAGTTGATGCAGTCTACCGACTTCAAATTGTATTTAAGTTATATCGTTTTGAGTTTCCTCCAATCGAAAACGAACGAAATCTTGATTTTTTCGACAGAAAACCAACAATAAGACCTGATTATTCATTGCGAAGGAGCAAGAAAAGAAGACCAAAGGCAAGTAGAATTCATTGTGTAACGGATATGGTGCCTTGAGAATGAACAAGACAACGAAAGTTGTGCAAAATTTACAGAAACCTTGGACATGATATAAGATGTCCTCATAGGAACCGCCCGCACATCAACTAATTGTACGTATCATAATAAAAGAGAAAATACGATAGTGAAAAATACGATACACGTTACTAAATAGCAAATCAAAATAGCATTACATTCTAGTTAAAATGGATGGAGGATGAATTTGATTCGTTTTATCGTAGTTTATACTTAAGTAAAATGTTAAGTTAACTTCTTCCATTATTTGTTCTCTTTCTTGTTGTCTTATGTACTTACGTTTTGACATTGCGACTTCGTCGTCTAAATGATTTAGAGCATATTTCTATTCTTATTTCTGATAAATAATAATAAAATATCAATAAATATAATAAAATTGAAACAAAAAATGATTTTGTGTCATGTTCTGATATTTTAAGGATTTAAACATGGCTACATAGCGTTTATGAGATTTTTTCACTATTTATAACACCTTATATGCTCAAATATATTAACAATTATAATCTTCAATTCATTTACTTTAAGGTGAAATTGAATTTTTAAGGAAAAATAACCAGTGAACTAGAACAATATTGCATCAAACATAAGTATAGACTCATGTTATTATGGGTAGATAGCGTTTTTATCGAGTTTTTCTAATCATTTAGGACGCCTTATTAACTAATGTACTCATGTGTTCATATACTTCAACATAAAAATCAATTTACAAAGAAACAAAATCAATAAAGTAGCAAAATATCGCATCAAACATGAGTACAGACTCATGTTACAATGAGATTCATGCAAGAAATATGCCAAGATAGCTTTTTAAACATGAATTGTACACCCCCTTACAATGCAATTTAGAAGTAGTTTTTTATACCATTTTAAAGCGATGCATCTCTACTACGATAGAGAAGAAGAAAATTTAAAAATCTGAATCTCTAACAATAAGAAAAATCGACTTAAATGTGCCTATCAAGCGCAATTTAAAAATCGAATCCCAAATAATTCGCATCTTGCAGGTTGCGAATTACATTGAATTTAATGCGATAATAGAGCAGAGATATGTAATATGAACTTACCAAATTCATATCTTGCATGATACGAATTTTATTATAAAAAATATAAATTATTTAAAAAAAGAAGAAGAAAAAAACGACTCTATATCAATATAATTTTGTATTCTACAAAATGTGAAGTTGTAATTTACATCGGCAAAATTTATAAAATATTGTTTTTAATTTTTTATTTTAAAAACTATTTATACTCGATTTTTATTTCAAAAAATGTGGTCTTTGAACAATGATTTTTTGAGGTCGATTGACACACAACCCGACCTCATGAAAATTTAAAAAAAAATTAAAATCCTAGAGGTCGTTTGATACACAACCCGACCTCATCAAAAATTAAAAAAAATTAAAATCTTAGAGGTCGGTTGAGACACAACCCGACCTCATCAAAAATTAAAAAAATATATAAATTGTTGAGGTCGTGGGGAACACTACCCGACCTCATGGGTCTGTGTTGAACATAAATCGAATATCACGCAACACGATTCAGGCTTTATTCAGGTTGATTCAGAAAATTTTTTGGGCAGAGTGTTGATTCAGAATTTTTTTGGGTAGAGTGCTGATTCAAAAAAAATTTATGGGGCAGTGTGTTTGACTGATAAAAAATAATGAGTTAAAAAAATTAAATAATTGTGCATCGGGCAGAGGTATATATTATCAGGGGTATAAAGATGGAATTTTGTTTTTTTATTATTATGTTATAGGGGTAAAACTCGGAAGAAATTTTTTATTTTATTTTAAATAAGTAATTTGTAGTTTAGTTTAGTTTAGTAATGTGAACAGAGTTTGAAAAAAAGGAAATTTGGTGAAGAAGTAGAAGAAAAATTCGAAGAGAAGCAAAAGGAGGAAAAAAATATCTGAAAAAGTTTCAAGTAAGTTGAAATTTCTACATGATTTTATAATTTTTTTTACGTTAGAAAATTGTAGCAATACATCACCATTTACAATAATTTTGATTCAAAAATGTGATTTTTTTGAATGTACAGATACAATGAGTAACGTTTTTATGGCTATTATCCATTATGATGGAGAAATTATAAAAAACTGATATTGGTGTCGTATTTGAAACGGAAAATACTACGAAGATGAGGTTTTCGAAAGATATTTCTCTTAGAGAGCTTAAACAGAAGATACAAGAAAAAATTGGGGCTGAGATTGTTCGTTTACGGTATCGATGGAAGACCTGTGATGATCCTATTCGATATTCTGCAATATCTCTTAAAGATGATAGTGATGTTGGGATTATGATTGCAGAGCATGAATCATCATGTATCCGAAGTGTTGCGATACATGTTGAGTTACGTGGGAGATATAATGCTTCGTTTGATGCCGAAAATGTTTATGGTAGTTCTTCTTAGATGGGTTACGGTAGTGCGTTTGAGGACCAACCTTTTAGGTTTGGTGACAACTTTGTTGCTTTGTTGGAAAGTGGGGCAGAGCATGAATTTAACCCATATGCTTGTACATCGACGATGCCGAATATTGAGCAGACGATTGATACGAGTAATGTTTATGTTGAACATCTCCAAGGTCAATGGGGAGAATCACTTGCTGATTCTAGTGAAGACGAAGACGAAGGAACCGTAGATCCTGATTTGAGCGGTGATGACCTTGGTGATCAGTTTTGTAATGAAGGATTTGTTTCTACTGGGAATGCTATTACATGGTATGAACCTCCGGCTCATATGAATTTGATAGATTATGATATGATGAGTGCACCTCAATACCCGATACTGCCACAGATATGTTCTGGTTCTTCTGACGAGTTAGTTGTTGGGATGCAATTTTCAGAGAAAGAAGAAGCTACATTAGCAATCAAAGAGTATTCTATCAGGAAACATATAGACTTTATTGTGAAGGAATCAAGTCCAAAAACATTGTTCGCCAAATGTGTTAAATATGGCGAAGATTGTAATTGGAAGATTTGGGTTTCCAAACTTTAAAGAAAAAATTGTTGGGAGATTACAAAATACAGTGGTCATCATACTTGTTTGCGAAATTCCCTTAGCCAAGATCATCGCAAATTAGACTCCGATGTTATAAGCAGACACGTGAGAATGTTAGTTGAAGCAAATCCAAGAGTTTCTGTGCCAACGATTATGGCATCCGTGTTTCAACAGTTTAAGTATCAGATTGAATATGGTAAGGGTTGGTATGCAAGAGATAATGCATTAAAAAAGGTGTACGGTAATTACGAGAAATCGTACAATGAGTTACCAGCTCTATTGAATGCAATGGTATACTTCGTTCCGGGGACTATCGTCATATATAAGACCTTTGATTCCTGCAACCGTGAAGGTCAACTTCTTGAAGGAAAAAAAATCTTTGATAAATTGTTTTGGGCGTTCAAGCCATGTATCGACGGATTTAAATATTATTGCAAACGTATGGTGCAAGTCGATGAAACTTGGCTTTACGGACGCTATAAGCATATACTGTTGATTGCCGTTACACAAGATGGTGATGGAAATATCTTTCTGATTGCCTTTGCAATTGTTGAATCAGAGTCTGTTCAAGCTTGGAAATTCTTTTTGAGTAATTTGCGCAATCATGTCATACAAGAAGATGGTGTTTGCTTGATATCCGATAGAGCAACGGGTATTTTAGCAACAATTGATCGAGAAAATAGTGGATGGACCCCCCCCGCATGCTTATCCACCTTACTGTGTACGTCATATTGGCAAGAACGCTCTTGAAAAGTTTAAGAAGCCTCATCTTCGTAGCGCAATTGTACGCATGGGTATGTATTTTCTGTTTTCTATTTTTGCAAGCTAATATTTTTTATGGTAACTGAATTATCTTATGAAATAGGATATGAACTTCTACAACCCAATTTTGAGAGAAAGTTGGCCAATTTGGCCATGGAGTACGATGAAGAAGTGTGGGCGTGGGCAAATAATATAGAAAGAGAAAGATGGACCCAATCGTACGATAAAGGACGACGATACGGCCAAATGACAACCAACTTGGTAGAGTGCATAAATGGTGTATTAAAATGAACAAGACATCTCCCAGTAACAAGCTTGGTGAGAGAGACATACTACAGGCTGGCTAAAGTTTGGTCCGATAAAGGGTCACAAATTCAAGCAATGGTAAATAGAGGACAAGTGTAGTCTCCCGATCTTGTTAAAAAAATGGAGAAGAATGTTGAACCGGCAAGATCAATGGTGGTTCACGGGTTCGACCTAAATGGCCAGATTTTTGATGTTGTGGATTCCACACGCAACACTGAAGGAGGACACCGCCACACATTTCGAGTAGACTTCAGAAGAAGATGGTGTGACTGTGGTGAGTTCCAAGCGTGGCGTTATCCTTGTAGGCATGCAACTGCGGTATGTATGTTTAAAAGCGTTGACCCGTACAACTTTGCGGATGAATGCTTTAACCTACACAGGATAATAAATATCTACAAATGTGAGTTCCCACCTATCGCGAATTCACAGTATTGGCCAACAATACAACATGACGAATGACTTTCGAATCCAGCACTTCGGAGAGAACCAAAGGGCAGGCCTCCATCAACTCATATCCATATTAGTATGGATCTTCATTATAAAGAGCCGGGAGAACCAAAGAGATGCAGTAGATGTAGGGGTACTGGGCATTCGAAAAAAAAATGTCCAAATAGGCCAAATTACATGGCAATACCACGGAACTTGTAATATGTAACTTCATTATATGTTTAAGTATGTTACTATTTTCTATATGTTGAAGTATGTTACTATTTCTCTTCATTATATGTTGTTTATTATTTTGTAAATGTTGTTTATTATTTTCTTTATGTTGTTTATTATTTTCTAAACGAGCCGAATTATATTTAAAAAACTCGATTTAAATAACTCAAATTTAAATAACTCCAATTCAAGAGAAATAAATATTTAAATAATTTCAATCACATGGAATAAAATCATTTCCTATATAATTTTTGACCATGTCTAGAAGAAGTTGACTCGTAACGTCGCGGTGGTCGTCTAACTCGTTGGGGTCTTTGTGGAGCATCATCGTCGTCATCATCATCATCATTATCATCAGCATTATCACCTTCTTCTTCTTCTTCTTCATCATCATCATCATCATCATCATCCAAGCGTCGCGTGTTGTAAACATATCCGGCGAGAACATTGGACTATTAGTCGTTGTTTGAGCCATAAAATCGTAGTACATGGATGGTTGTGATGGATAACATTGAGGTACGTACGCATCTGATGGGATCCGAACAGAATTGTCTCCAAATCCGGTAGACTGTGAAGGATAAAATGATGTTTGTGACTGATAAAATTGGTCAACTAATGGATTTGGGAATGAATTTTCACCGAATGTAGGATGTCCAAAAGAAGGTGATTGATGAACTGAATGTCCAAAAGAAGCTGATTGATGAACTGAATGTCCAAAAGAAGCTGATTGATGAAATAAATCATCCGCTTGATTGGTCGATGAGCTCCCACCGTATGATGTAGCCGACTGACTGTAAGATTCATCTGTTTCATCATGACTTGGAAAACGTCTTTCTGATTGAACTCGACCGCCATATCTTTTAACAAACTGACGACAATTTTCTCGTTCCTCCAGAGTGGTCAAATATGGCTTTCCATGGTTAAGATAGAATACCATGTAATCTTAATTATCTCCTTCCATATCCTCAGCTCGGAGTGGATGACGTGTGGAATCATTTGATGTCGATTGATCCACAATTCAACGTATTGTGCATGTTTTATTTCCCAAGCCCTATGGTAAGTGCTCAACACACTATCACTTTTTACTCCTTTTATGGGCATTCATCACCAAATATACACCCACACGGACCAATGCATGTGCTTAATGTGATATATTTAGAAGTTATACTCATATAGATAATATTTATAGAAAAAGGCACGTTTTACTGCGTTTTCATATCTATGCAGGAGAACCAGTGCCGCGGCAGCGACAAGGCCGAGGCAGGACCTGATGCCGAGGCAGCAGCAGAGAGACAGGAAGCAAGACTATAGGCGATGGAAAGATAAAAATCCAAGGAACGTGTCTGGACTTGAAGCCCATGGATCGAAGCTGGCTAGCACAAGGAAAAGCCCAAAGGATGACCACGCGGGAAAGCCTCCTTAGCCGAATAAACTTGGAAATATTTTATTATTATGTACTTGACTTGTTCCCTACTCCAAGTTGTATTCTACTTAGGAAAGGTTTGCCCTAGGTCTAGCCTATATAAGGACCTAGCCACCCAATGTACAAAACACAAAATACCTAGGGGGAGAGCCGATTTCTATTCTTGTTTCTTTCCTCTCCATTATGTTCTAAACCTTCTTAGGGATTAGGTGAAGGTTGTCGAGTATTTGTGAGAGGAGATTGTACTTTGTCTTTGATTCAATGCAATAAAGTTATCAAGGTTTGCTTATCCTTTGTTATTCCTTGTTTTCACAATTGAGCTCGGGAGAGGATATTGTGAATCATCCATTTATCTAAGCTCGGGAGAGTTAGATTCACGAAAGGGATAAGTACGGTGTTTCAATCACGAAATACTAACTCGGCCTAGGTATAGGTTAAGAGTTTCAGCGACTAAAAGAAGTGTGAGATTGGTTGGTGAGTATAATTGGTTCACGCCGGGAGGTATCATCAAGGACTAGTCATCAACAACACTCTGACTTAGGGATAAGCGGAGTCATTCAAGGACACTTTGCCGAACTTTGGTAAAGTCTACCCACGAGCAAGGGATTGCCGTGGCAGACAGTATTGTCGCCGCCAAGGTAGTAAACTGCAGTACTGCCGAGGCAGTGATATACGATTGCATTGGACAGAGACAAGTCAATCAAATCCACAATACGACACAACTGGATCCTAGCCCATCTCTCTCTACTATTTTAACTCTTTATTTTTATTTAGTTATTTTAGTTTAGATAAATCAAACCAACTCACTTGTGTTCTTTACTTTTTTTACAGAACAAGAAGGTGAAGAAAGCATATTAAGTATACCGGTCCCTGAGGAGATGATAACTCGATAAAATACTTATCACTTATTACTTTCGATGTGTCCACTTGTACTAAACGCGCACTTTTGACACGCGACAAGTTTTTGGCGCCGTTGCCCGGGACTGACAACTAAATTTTGTTTTCTTTATTTTCTTGTTTATTTTTATTTTTATTTTACTCTTGTTTGTTTTGGTGTATGAGCAGGGCCAATCCAACCAACCCCTTGTACGAGTTAGATCTAGAGATCGAAAGAACAAGGCAAAGGTTGAGGAGACAGATCCAAGGAGCCATGGCAGAATACCCGGCAGGACAAAACTTACCTGCCGGCAATGGAGGACTTCCGCCGCCACCTGGGCCGCGGCAGCTCACTGTCAGAGACTTCCTGGAAGAGGACTTAAACGGATTAAACCCAGGAGTCGTTACACCGGAGATTGAAGTAGCCCATTTTGAACTCAAACCCGTTATGTTCAATATGTTAAATACAATTGGACAATTTGGTGGGTCTGCAACTGAAGACGCAAGGCAGCACCTCAAGTCCTTCATAGAAATCTGCAACTCTTTCAAAATCCAAGGAGCCATGAAGATGTCTTGCGATTAAAGCTATTCCCCTATTCACTGAGGGATAGGGCGAAAGTGTGGTTGAATAGCATTCCAGCAGGATCTATTGGTTCCTGGAGTGAACTTTGCCGTGATTTCATTACTCGTTTTAATCCCACTAATTTATATGATAGAATCCGTAATGAAATTACTTCTTTTCGACAGGCAGAAGACGAACCAATGTACGAGGCATGGGAACACTACAGGGAGCTATTGCACAAGTGTCCTTTGCATGGATTTCCCCTATGGACACAAGTGATAATGTTTTACAATGCCACGAATGCCCCGACAAGGATGATGTTAGATGCCTCGGCAAACGGAACACTCCTGGATAAAGCACCTGAGAAAGCTATTGAAATATTGAATAAACTCGCAAAGAATGACTTTCAATTTCCTACATCTAGGCGAAGAGGAGTAAGACGCCAAGCCACGATACATGAATTAGACTCATCAAGTTCAGTGGCAGCACAATTGGCCTCTCTTACCAAGATGGTGCAAAACTTGCAGTTACAACAAAATACCCGTGAGGTCAAGGTAATTGATTCATATTGTGACTTATGTGGAGGTAACCACAGTTCCTCTGATTACATGAATCAAGAAACTGGTATGTATGTTGGAAACTACAATTGCAACAATGTGATGTCCAATACATATAACCCCTCATGGAAGAGGCATCCAAACTTATCATGGAGCAACCCTAACAATGCCTTAAACCCAATCACCCAACCTTCGGGATATCAGCAACCGATGCCGCAGCAGTAAGCCCAGCAATCAATGCCGCCGCCGCAGATGCAGCAACAACCGGTAAGTTCATTGGAAAACACGCTAAAGGCCTTCATGATGAAAACTGAGTCATACATGGCAGAGAATAGCAATTTCATCAAGAGGACAGATGCCTTCATGAATAGAACTGAGATGAGGTTGCAAAATCAAGAAGCGACCATAAAAACGTTGGAAACTCAGGTTGGGCAGTTTGCTCAATGCATAAACACTAGACCACAAGGAGGCCTACCTAGCAATACTGAAGTTGCTAAGGTAATGAGCCATGAACAGTGCAAAGCAATCACTACTAGGAGTGGTCTACAGCTGAAGGAGAAGATCCCAGAAAGCCAAATTCAATCAGCGGATCTAGAAAAAGAAAAGGCCGAGCAAACTGACGCTGATAACACTGCCCTGGCAGAAAGCATTGTAGTTCCTGAGCAGCCTGCCGAGGCAGCAACAACTCCAGTGGTGCCAGGTATAAAATTTCAAACTCAAGAAACCCTGGATGAGATGAGACCACCACCACCTTTCCCACAAAGATTGAAAAAACAAAAACAGGACCAGCAATTCAAGAAGTTCCTCGACATCTTGAAGCAAGTCCACATCAACATACCGTTCGTTGAAGCTATTGAAAAAATGTCGAACTATCCCAAGTTCCTAAAGGACATGGTGTCAAAGAGAAAACGAATAGGTGAGTTTGAGACAGTGGCTGCGACCGAGGGATGCATGGCAATGTTGCATAACCGCATGCCACCAAAGTTAAAAGATCCTGGCTGCTTTACTATACCTTGTGCGATAGGTAAGGATTATGAAGGTAAGGCCCTATGCGACCTTGGAGCAAGCATAAACCTCATGCCCAAATCAGTCTTTCAAAAGCTTGGAATTGGAAGGGCGAAGCCTACAACAGTGATGCTCCAACTAGCGGATCGATCCTATGTGCAACCTGAAGGCAAAATCGAGGACATACTGGTAAGAGTTGACAAGTTTATTTTTCCTGCTGACTTCCTTGTCCTTGATTGTGAAGCAGATGAGAATGCACCGATCATCCTTGGGAGACCTTTCCTTGCAACTGGACGCACCCTCATTGACGTGGAAAAAGGAGAATTAACAATGAGAATCAATGATCAAGAAATCAAATTAAATGTGTGTCAATTGATGAACAGACACGACGAACTAGAAGAAGAATGTCAAATGCTGGATGACCCAGATGAAGATTACACAATACCTTGTCTTAGCAACAACTGCCTCGGCAGTGATCTCCATGACATACCCTAGGGATGCCTCGGCAATGAAATGGATGACTGTTACAACAGTTCTTTGAACAATGCTGAGACAACCGAGAAGGAGGAAGCTAATTGGACAGCACATCTTCCAGGTAAGTACTTTGAACCCTTAGAGTATAAAGGGAAGAATGAACAATCTGTAAATAAAGAACCGTTGGTCACATAATTAAAACCCTTACCAGAAAAACTAAAATATGCTTATTTGGGAGATAACCACACGATGCCGGTAATTATTTCTTCTAAGTTGTTGACAGAACAGGAACAAACCTTAATAGCAATGCTGCGGCAGCACAAAAAGGCAATTGGATGGTCAATTGATGATTTGAAAGGAATAAGTCCAGCGGTATGTATGCATAAAATCCTCCTAGAAGATGACCATAAGCCCACTATTGAAGCTCAAAGGAGACTTAACCACGCTATGAAGGAGGAAGTACGTAAGGAAATAATCAAGTGGCTTGATGCAAGAATTATTTATCCTATCTCTGACAGTGCATGGGTAAGCCCGGTGCAATGTGTACCTAAGAAAGGTGGTATGACTGTCATAACCAACGAGAACAATGAACTAATACCAACCAGGACTGTGACCGGTTGGAGGGTTTGTATGGACTATCGCAAGTTGAATACAGCAACAAAGAAGGATCACTTCCCTTTACCCTTCATTGATGAAATGCTTGATAGACTTGCCGGTAAACCTTATTACTGTTTTCTTGATGGTTATTCAGGATACAATCAAATTGCCATTGATCCAGAAGATCAAACAAAAACCACTTTCACTTGCCCATACGACACTTATGCATTTAGAAGGATTCCGTTCGGCCTTTGCAATGCCCCGACAACATTCCAGAGATGCATGATGGCAATTTTTTCTGACATGATAGAGGACTTCTTGGAGATATTCATGGATGATTTCTCAGTCTTTGGAGACAGCTTTGATCATTGCCTCGGCAATCTCGGAAAAGTGCTGCAAAGATGTGAGGAATCCAACCTAGTCCTAAACTGGGAAAAATGCCATTTTATGGTAAATGAAGGTATTATATTAGGCCACAAAATATCATCACAAGGAATAGAAGTGGATAAAGCCAAGATAGATATGATAAAGAATTTACCTCCACCAATTTCTGTGAAAGGGGTTCGAAGCTTCTTGGGCCATGCAGGTTTCTATAGACGGTTTATTTCTAATTTCTCCAAAATTTCTAAACCTTTTTGCAACTTGCTTGAACAAGATAGAAAATTCGAATTTAATGAGGAATGCACTGAAGCATTCGAGACTCTCAAGGAGAAGCTAATCACTGCACCAATAGTAATCCCACCGGATTGGTCGTTGCCATTTGAATTGATGTGTGATGCTAGTGACCATGCTGTCGGGGCAACACTCGGGCAGAGGAAGAATAATCTGTTCCATGTGATCTACTATGCCAGTAAAACGCTCAATGATGCACAAATCAACTACACCACAACAGAAAAAGAATTACTAGCAGTGGTATTTGCCTTTGACAAGTTTCGATCATATCTCATCGGAACAAGGGTCACTGTCCATACCGATCATTCGGCAATTAAATACCTCTTCTCAAAGAAGGATGCCAAGCCTAGACTGATTAGATGGATCCTTCTTTTACAAGAATTTGATGTTGAAATCAAAGACCGTAAGGGTACGGAAAACCAAGTGGCCGATCATCTTTCTAGACTGGAGAACAAGGACAATACCCACTCACTTGAAGATATACAAGATGAATTTCCAGATGAACAAATACTGTAAATTGTTAAACTGCAAAGGATACTGCCGAGATAGAGGCCGCAGCAGTATACAACCGCACTGCCGCGGCATTGTCTGAATACATCTCCGCAACTTTGACAGAAGACATTGCCGCAGTAACATCCACCCCCTGGTATGCTGATCTTGTTAATTATCTAGTTAGTGATATTATCCCTTATAACCTTAACCATAACGAAAATAAGATGTTTCAGCATAATGCAAAGCATTATTTCTGGGACGACCTTCTTCTGTTTAAGCATTGTGCAGATTAGGTTATAAGAAGATGTATGCCAGAAGAAGAACAAAAAGCAGTACTCCAGCACTGTCATGACTCACCTTGCGGTGGGCATTTTAGAGAAAATAGAACAGCAGCAAAGGTACTGCAATCCGGCCTCTACTGGCCCACACTCTACAAAGATGCCCACGACTATTACAAGAACTATGACCGCTGCCAACGCACGGGCAACATTTCAAGACGACATGAGATGCCCTTACAACCCATACTGGAAGTAGAGCTGTTCGATGTTTGGGGCATAGATTTCATGGGCCCTTTCCATCTTCTCAAGGAAACCTTTATATCTTAGTGGCAGTGGATTACGTATCAAAGTGGGTCGAAGCAATCGCCACACCTCACAATGATTCCAAGACAGTCCAAAGATTTCTCAAGAAAAATATTTTTACAAGGTTTGGAATCCCTAGAGCAATCATAAGTGACGAAGGAAAACACTTCGATAACAGACTTATTGTCGCGGCACTAAAGAAACTCGGCATCACCCACAAGCTCGCTACGGCATATCATCCACAGACAAATGGGCAAGCTGAAATATCCAATAAAGAACTAAAACAGATCCTTGAAAAGGTGGTAAATCCATCTAGAAAGGATTGGTCTTATCGTCTTGATGATGCTTTATGGGCCTACAGGACAGCATTCAAAACCCCATTAGGAACATCACCATATAAGCTTGTGTTCGGGAAAGCTTGTCATTTGCCTGTAGAAATCGAGCATAAAGCATATTGGGCAGTAAAGAACTTAAACATGGATTGGGAAAAAGCCGGACAGAAAAGACTACTAGATCTCAATGAGATAGAAGAATTCCGGACAACAGCCTATGAGAATGCCAAGATCTACAAAGAGAAAACAAAGAAATGGCATGACCGAAAGTTACTGTCGAGGCACGTCCTCCTTTTTAACTCCAAGCTTAGACTGTTCCCAGGAAAACTTAAATCCAGATGGTCAGGCCCATTTGAGGTCGTTCGAGTTTTCCCCCATGGAGCCGTAACGATCAAATCACTAAAAGATGGCCATGAATTCAAAGTAAATGGCCAACGCTTGAAGCACTATTCTGGGCTACAGGACATAAAAACTATGGAGACCATCACCTTAGAAGATGCCCTAGCACGCCCTCCTATAAAGAATTAATGCCGCGACCTTCTATCCTTTCTTTTCCGCAATCTATAGGAATAATTTATTTTAACTTTATTTTAGGACATTTAATATATACTTGTTGTTTTTCTTTTGTTTTTATTAGGACAAAGACAAGGTAGAGGACCCAAGGCAACGGAAACCACCCACTCGAGTCCAACCGCCCCGGCAAGCAAAGACACAACCATCGCCTTCACCAAGGACAAAGCATTTGACATCAAGGCCACGGAGGAAAAATTGTTACAAGTCAGCTCTTCGGAGTCGCTTTAAATTTCTTTTTCCTTAATTCAATATTAATTGCTTTTACTGTTTCTATTTGCTGTTTTTTATTCATATTTTGTTTTGCCGCCTACTTCTTCAAATATAAAGCATTGAGGACAATGCTTGGTTTGAGTTTGGGGGTGCAGATTCACTGCCAAGGCAGCAATCTACTGCCGCGTCCTTGCCAAAAAGGGAGTATTCTAGTGATTTTTTTTATTTTTTATGCTCCCCGCCTTACTTGAATTAACTGTCTACACTTTTGCACTGCTTATCATCAGTATTGCCTTATTTTATTCTTTAAGGCTATAGAAATCTTTCTCCTTACCATGTTTAGGTTCTGTTAAGAGGGCTTAACCTTAGGATGCTTAAAGATGAAAACTTAGAAGCTTACTATAGGAAAAACTTTAAACACTTTTGGGACTTGTTGGATTATAGGAATTCTTTTAATGAACTTAGGTGATAAAGACTTAGATTTTTGGAAAGTAACTAGAGGTGCCTACCACCGGCTCAAGAAAGTCTCTTCTTCATGCTAGAGGTGCCCGAAATTGGCTCTAGTATGTTTTAAGGAATATTAAAAAGAAAGAAGGAATTTAGTGAAAATAAAAACACAAATCTTTGAGGTGCCCGAAACCGGCTCAAGATTTGGGGTTTGAAAAAGAAGAGAACACTTAACCAATGTCTATTTGTCTTGAACTTAGAGTTTATCTAAGAAAGCCTTTAATCAACTTGCCCACAAAAACGCACACACTCACAATTCTTATAGTTTATTTCTAGGTAAACCCTTGGGTAACTGAATGGTTAAAGCTTAAGAATAGGCCTAGTTATGGTGAGGAGAATAGATGGACATGTAAGACCAAAAGAGAGTAGAGTTCGGCAAATTGATGGTTTGCATTGCTTGAGGACAAGCAATAGTTTGAGTTTGGGGGTGTGATAAGTGCTCAACACACTATCACTTTTTACTCCTTTTATGGGCATTCATCACCAAATATACACCCACTCGGACCAATGCATGTGCTTAATATGATATATTTAGAAGTTATACTCATATAGATAATACTGATAGAAAAAGGCATGTTTACTGCGTTTTCATATCTGTGCAGGAGAACCAGTGCTGCGGCAGCGACAAGGCCGAGGCAGGACCTGATGACGGGGCTGCAGCAGAGAGACAGGAAGCAAGACTATAGGCGATGCAAAGATAAAAATCCAAGGAACGTGTCTGGACTTGAAGCCCATGGATCGGAGCTGGCTAGCACAAGGAAAAGCCCAAAGGAAGACCACGCGGGAAAGCCTCCTTAGCCGAATCAAACTTGGAAATATTTTATTATTATGTACTTGACTTGTTCCCTACTCCAAGTTGTATTCTACTTAGGAAAGGTTTGCCCTAGGTCTAGCCTATATAAGGACCTAGCCACCCAATGTACAAAACACGGAATACCTAGGGGGAGAGCCGATTTCTATTCTTGTTTTTTTCCTCTCCATTATGTTCTAAACCTTCTTAAGGATTAGATGAAGGTTGTCGAGTATTTGTGTGAGGAGATTGTACTTTGTCTTTGATTCAATGCAATAAAGTTATCAAGGTTTGCTTATCCTTTGTTATTCCTTGTTTTCACAATTGAGCTCGGGAGAGGATATTGTGAATCATCCATTTATCTAAGCTCGGGAGAGTTAGATTCACGAAAGGGATAAGTACAGTGTTTCAATCGCGAAATACTAAGTCGGCCTAGGGATAGGTTAAGAGTTTCAGCTACTAAAAGAAGTGTGAGATTTGTTGGTGAGTATAATTGGTTCACGCCGGGAGGTATCATCAAGGACTAGTCATCAACAACACTTTGACTTAGGGATAAGCGGAGTCATTCAAGGACACTTTGCCGAACTTTGGTAAAGTCTACCCACGAGCAAGGGATTGCCACGGCAGACAGTATTGTCGCTGCCAAGGCAGTAAACTGTAGTGCTGCCGAGGCAGTGATATACGATTGCATTGGACAGAGACAAGTCAATCAAATCCACAATACGACGCAACTGGATCCTAGCCCATCTCTCTCTACTATTTCAACTCTTTATTTTTATTTAGTTATTTTAGTTTAGATAAATCAAACCAACTCACTTGTGTTCTTTACTTTTTTTACAAAACAAGAAGGTGAAGAAAGCATATTAAATATACCGGTCCCTGAGGAGACGATAACTCGATAAAATACTTATCACTTATTACTTTCGATGTGTCCACTTGTACTAAACGCACACTTTTGACACGCGACACCCTATACCCTTTTCCTCGGAAATCAATACGATGTAATGAATCTTGATTAAATGGTTCTCTGGAATGGGCTGATGGAAGCTGAATTGTCTAAGAACCCGATGTCCGAAATGATATTCCACAAAAGCAAAGTGGATCAACGGTGTAACTGCACACCAGAGATTCGAATCAACAATCAATTCTTCCGGGACATTTACACGACCACCAGCATATGGCCTCCAAAGAAACTGCAAAAATTATAAAAATTAATATTCCAATTTAAATACATTTCATAATAAATAACATGTTAAATTTTTTAAATTGACTATTATACCTCGTCTTTACACTCGAAATCAATTTGAGCTCGAAATACTCTAACATTATTATGAACTAAACCGGTGTCCCCCTTTCTAGCATTCCATCTGTATACATATACAAACAGAAATCAATTACAACAATTACAAAACACTTAAAAATATAAATTTAGAATATTTACCTGCTGACAAGAAGAAAATTTCTAGAATTTTTGGTAAGTGGTGTAAAAAAGGGAAGTCGTTCCCATGCCCATGCTTGTAACAGTAACAAGCATCCACCAACCCCTTTTGCTTTACCACCATTATTGTCCAGAAGAGCAGCCTTACACAACTCACGGTATAAGAACGCTAAGATCGTAGAACCCCAACTATAAGTAGCAGCTACTGAAGAGGACGATAAATATGGAAAATAACGTGTATGAACTAAATTTCCAAATTTATATGGCAGTAATATACCGTCAATGAGTTGTAAAATATAAGCTCGACTTGCACAAGAAATATCTTACGTTGTATGACCAAGCTTGAATTCTCGTTGTAACCAGCTCAATTTTATACGCGATCCTCTAAATTCGGTTCCAGTTGGAACCTTACCTAGGTAATCAGAGCATAGTTGGGTTGCTGATTCTTCGGGTTCCTTAACAAGAGGAAGACCGTTCACCTAAACACCAATTAACATGACAACGTCTTCGAGTGTTATTGTACATTCACCACAAGGCATGTGAAATGTATGGGTTTCCGGTCTCCAACGCTCGATCAATGCGGTTATTAGCCCCGGAATTAGTTTGTACCCACGAATAAAGGTGACATGATAGAATCCAGCATCTTGCAACCATTGCATGATAGCAGGATGGGGTTCATTATTCGCCATGGTTAAGTGATGCATGAACGTATCCTCAGTTGCCTAAATTACATAAAAAAATTGTTAATGACAACAAATAAAATAAAATAAAGATTCAAAATATTAGTAAAAATAAGGAACTTATACCATATCATCAACCGAAACACTAGAGATGTGTTGATTCTGTAATCTCAACATATTTTCAAATCGATAATTCTTGAAGGCTAGAGAAAATTGCTCCAAAATACTTCTTCTAAAATCTCTTGAAAAACGTTTGGTAACAATACTGAAATTTTCACCCCTATTTAACAACTTCAAAACCTTCAATTATTTGATCCACCAAACATCTGACCAATCAATAAAAACCCTTACACATACTCTACCTAAAAAAATAAAGCTTGAATCAATGACACACTCTCTGCCCGAGAAAATAATTTTTGAATCAATGACATACACTCTACCCAAAAAAATAAAGCCTGAATCAATGACACACTCTCTGCCCAAGAAAATAATTTCTGAATCAATGACATACACTCTACCCAAAAAATAAAGCCTGAATCAATGACATACTCTCTGCCCGAGAAAATAATTTTTGAATCAATGAAACATACACTCTACCCCAAAAATAAATTTTGAATCAATGACACACTCTGCCCGAGAATTTTTTTCTGAATCAGCACTCTAACCCAAAAATAAGGCATTATCTGAATCAATGTCAGGTAATAAATTTTTTTGGGAGGTCGGGTTGTGTCGTAATATATTATTTATATTCGATACAAGGGCGCAGGGAAGCAAACCCATGAGGTCGGGTAGTGTTTCCCACGCCCTCAACAATTTATATATTTTTTTTAATTTTTGATGAGGTCGGGTTGTGTCTCAACCGACCTCTAGGATTTTGATTTTTTTTTAATTTTTGATGAGTTCGGGTTGTGTCTCAACCGACCTCTAGGATTTTAAATTTTTTTTTTTAAATTTTCATGAGGTCGGGTTGTATCTCAACCGACCTCAAAAAATCACTGTTCAAAGACCACATTTTTTGAAATAAAAATCGAATATCAACAGTTTTTAAAATAAAAAAATTAAAAACAATATTTTATAAATTTTGCTCATTTACATCTTATACGATATGAATTATATTTATATGTACAAAAATGGATTATTATTTTATAATAACCAAAGCAGCTCAAGAAAGAGAATGAAATGTGTGAATATGACAACACCAATTTGTCTTTCACCATCACATCTGAAAGAAGAGATAGAGGGGAAGATAAAGTAAAAATAGTACAATTAGTGTCTTGTCTACCAGATTATCATAATTAATATACATAATATTTTTTATTTATAATCATAAAATAAATTTAAAAAAATATGTATTTGATAAATTTCACTTTATAAATTTAAATAAAAATAAAAATTCATTGTTTTGAAAAAAGAGAAGAGTTGGTCACTCTCAGACCGGTTGCTGACCATTACATGCTTTATCTGTTGACTTTGAATTACATGTTAATTATTTTGGTGATTTTCAGTTCTCACGTGAATTATCAAACTAAGCCCTCTCCCATTCATTAATTTCTTTGCTTGTTTCATTCAAGATTTCCTGTCTTGTCTCCTCTCTCTTTCACGAACCATGAAAATGACAAATGTTTGCCTACGAAAAAACCACCTCAATGGCAAAAGACTTCAGAAAAATATTTATAAAAAAAATAGAGGAAAAGTAAAGATGAATAGTCGAATAAAATTTTTATTATTCCTTATTCTATTTTATGAAATCTTTATAATGGTATCTCATGTTCAGAATGATTGAGTGATGAATGAGAAATTGATGCTCAAAGTAAGGAATGAGAAACCCCATTATCCTACATGGATGAGATAAATAAAGTGAGAAGTGTTTATATATACTTACCCACATAGTTTTCAATGAATGACTTAAGATGATTTTGTGCCTCGCGCGCATGGGGTGCAAATCCAATCCCATTCGAGTTGGGGTGCATCCGCATGACGTGGGAGACACAAATGTCTTGATTGGTTGGGTCTTTCCTAGGTCTATGGATATTTTACCCGTTGTGAGTATTTTTTTCCTTAAAATACGAATATTAAACGGATAATGTTGATTATTCATGGAATATTTGAATTTAATTCAAACTAAACCTCTCACTCATTTGACCTAATTTTCCCTATAAATATGAACGGAATAATCATGTTTCAAATCACTCAAAAATCTTTTTTCTTTCCTCATTGTCTTTTGGTGATCGACAAAGGAAAGAGAAAAAGTTCGAGATCTCTGCAGTTGTGCATCTTTCGTAGATCTTTTTTTTTGTATCTTGAAAGACAGACGACCAAAAAAATCAAGCACCATAGGAGTGGCTGAAAATCTATCTTAAGAAAATTGCGTTCGTACAGGCCTCAACACGATTCCAACATCTCAGATTTAATTCGGTTTGGGTTTTCTAAATTTTATTTTGAGATTAATTCTTTTCTTTTTTCTTTTTATCGTCTAGATTGATTATTGTATAACAATATTGAACGAGTACATGACGTAAATGAGTCTGACTAGCGTTGGATTTGACTCGATTTAATCTATTAAGTGGTACCCGTTCAATATCTTTCAATACGATAATTATATGGCAAGTGGATCTTTTTATGAGATAACTACGTCCTCGAGCTCGAGGTTTTAGTCTTTGCAGAGTAATTCTCTCATTTAATGCGACTTGACTGATGAATAAACTCGTTTCATTGAAACACCTATTGTAATGGACATTTGTTGCTGTAGAATAAACAAATTTTAAAATGGGATAAAATGCTCGATGAGGTATGAGTTCTAGTATCATAAGTGTTTCTTTGTAGGAACGTTAGCAAATCTGATTAATTATTCTTTATGCTTTATTAGTAGACATAAATATATGTTGACCTAAAGTCTATATTTCGTTTGAAGTTATACATGGTTTCCTCCTATATTTCTTTATCCTTATCATAAAATTTATCAATCACTAATGAATTCATTAATTAATCTCTATTTTATATATTATAATTTATTATAATAATATTAAATTAATAATAATATTAACTTAACGACGAGATTCATTATATTTTTTGTGTGTACACGAAAATTTATAAGTACGAATTTTTCCAATTTATTTCTTATTATACGATCCATTATATAAATAGGTAAATGCTTTTTTTCATTATGGATAGCAATAATATGACTGATCGTTGTGGGTATAATGGTAGATGCTTTGGACCAAGTTATTATTATCTTTTTCTTCTTTTGTATTAAGCTTTTGTATTTTTTTTAATAAATTATTTGCTACAAAAGGTTTTTTTAGTGAACGCATCATTTTTTTAATATTTTTATTTTAAAATTGGTTTTTTAATTTAATTTAAATATTAAATATTTAAATTAAATTATTTAATATATATTTCTATTTTCTATTTTTTTTAAAGAAAAATAAAGAAAATTTTTGCGGGATAACCCCAAGGGGTTGCGGATTTTTTTCTATTAACTGGAGTCCTCGCTTCACTACCCCCACGAGATAGTTTACAAGGCTCATAACTACTCCTCTTATTATAGGACGCTTACCTAACCAACATTTAGATCCGATTTCATTGACAGACGTAGTATTTTATATTACGAGAATAAATCTATAAATTTTAAAGAATAAATTTATAAAATTTTAAAATATTTAAATCATATATAAATTTTAAATTTATAAAGAAGAAGATTGTCCCTCTAACGCCCTAGACCCTTCCCTCCATAATCCCTTCTCCCATCACCATCATATCCCCACCAAAATCAAAGAAAAATTTGTTGCTTGAAGCATCACAAAGCTTTTCCCTCCCATTTTCATGCAGTGTTTCTAGTAAACACTTATTGGTCTCCAGTGCTTTGTTTTGTTGGTCTTTCTCATCATTGCTAAATGCTAACAGATACTATAGAAAAGAGATGTGTGAGTGGAAGGGTACCACTCTCTTGGCAAACAAAATCATTCTCTCAGGAAATTCTGTCTCAAGGAAGTTAACAAAGAGATGTGTTTACGTACGTATCCATTTTAACGTATATCGTGCATATTTTATTTTATGTTGATTTTTAATATTAAAATTCTGTTTGAATTAAATTCAATTTGATTCTTACTATGAAACATACTAAACCCTAAACACAAGCGCCCGGCAATGAGTAAAAAATATCTGTCTTTTTATCATGCCTCTTTTAAAAATTTTCTAAAAAATAAATTTTAAACCCTAACCTTATTTTCTATATCCTAAATACTACACCCTAAAAAATACACATTACCCCTAATTTCCTAAACCCTAACCACAAACCCTAATCTTAAACCTTAAACGATAAACCCAAATCTCTTTAATTTAAAACAGAGATATAAAAAGAGGTATAGAAAAAGGCAGACGATTTCTACCGGCAACACCTTAAAACTATGTTGTTGTTTTCTGCTTACAACAATTATGTGTGTATTAATATGAGAAACTGAAAGTAAATAATAAATGTTCGTAAGATGGTCGAACTGAATAATTCAATTTGCTTTAAAACCCGTTCAACAATATATCCTTAATTTCCTTTAATTTTAACCTTGTTTTTCTCTAAAATAATTGCTAATAATGGAATGATATAGTCGGCTACAAAGAACAATAATTGTTTCAAATTCGAAGTTGCTTTGTGTTTGTATTTAAATTAAAATGTAGATCAGAAAAAAAAAATCATTTCTTTCTGTTCCTTAATGAGATATTCACAAGGCAAGAAAAATAAATGAGGAAACTGTTGTAGGTTAAGTTCAGGCCGCTCTATAGATTAATAAATTGTTTTTATCCTTTTCGATATTTTTATTTATACTCTTATATTAAAAAAATAAGGTTTAGGGTTCATAATTAAGATTTAGAGTTTAAAATTAAGGGTTATAATTTATAATTTAATTTTTTTAATGTTAGATTATAGAAAGGGGTATCGATTAGGGACAAAACAATTTTTATTAATTTAACTAGGATTGTAAACGAATCAAATGTTCAGTGAACCTTTCGGTGGGAAGTTCGTTTATATTTACTTATTTATTAAACGAACGAACATAAATTTTTTGTTCGTTTAATTAAACGAAGGAATACAAAGAAAAAAGAGCTCATTCATTCATTTACGTTCGTGGGTACGTTTGATAATCTGTTCATTTATGTTTGTATAAATTTATTCATATATATCTATTTATATTTATTATTTTTTATAATAAAAGTATTAAATTTTAAAAATTAAAATTTTTCATATATATTCATTCATTTATGTTCGTTTAAATTTATTTACATGTGTCCTTTTATGTTTATTTATTTATGGTTGTTTATCATTTTAGCAACTAAATATAAACGAACATGAACAAATTATAATCCTAAATAATAAACACAAAAAATTGTATTAGTTTAACTATTATATTCATTCATTTATACAATTATAAATAAATGAATGAATAAAAATATATCTCGTTTATATTTATTCGATTTCTCGTTTAACCTCTCTCTTTTCCCATCTAAAATTAATATGATTAAAATGCAGTTGTAACCTGTAAATTTATTACCGGTGGATAAAAGACACATTTACTGCAGCAATGAAAGAAAAAAGAAAAAATTCCACTGGATTGTTGAAGGTGCTCCGGTGACAGCTCCGACGATTAGTGAATCAAAATACATTTCCATGCAAACGTGGATCTAAACCTAAGCTCAAAAAGCAGAAATACAAACAAATTAGGTTGAAAAGAAAGACTGAAATGTAAAGAAAAGGAGAAGATAGGGTTTATGATTTCAATGTAGGCAATTAGCATGGAAGAAGATGATGCTTAACCAGTGCCACTTTCAATGGTTTATATAGTCAAGTCTTTTACCAGAATTGTCATGAGAAGGGAGGGCAATCTGTTATAACGACTTGAAATCATCTGGAGAAATAACGAACCTGGGTTGAGGTTGTTAAACTTAGGCCGGTTCAGTGAAGCACGAGGACTGATCTTGGGTAAACTAGAGAAAACCGAAAGAAGCAACCTTCTTGTCTAATATTCACCTTGTTCTTTTCCTTCTTCAACCTGCTTAACAGACCAAACTCCCAACTGATTCTTAGCTCTTGAAACCTAGCAACCGACAATGGTTTGGTGAACATGTTAGCTATTTGTGATGATGCAGGAACATAGTTGACCTTAAGTTGTTGTGTCAGAACTCTTTCACGAACAAAGTGAAGATCCAGTTCTACATATTTAATTTTTGAGTGTAGAACTAAATTGGCTGTCATTGCCACCGTGTTGGTGTTATCACACCAAATCTTCAACTGTTCATCAGAAGAAACACACATGTCATTGAGGACTGCCTTAACCCAAAGAAGTTCTGAAGGTGCATCCGCAAGGCTCCTATACTCAGCTTCAGCTGTGGAGCGTGAGACCGACCTTTGTTTCGTCGAACACCAAGCTAACAAATGTGACCCTCTAAATATACAATAACCCGAGATTGACCTACGATCATCAGCATCTCCAGCCCAATAACATCAAAGAAAGCTTGAAATTCAGTATCATCTGATGAAGAAGAAAACAACAACCCACTAGTCAATGTGCCTCTCAAATACCTCAAGATTCTTTTAACAACAGACCAGTGTACATCTCTCGGTTGCTGCATATATTAAGTCAATTTGTGGGCAGCAAAAAAAAATGTCAGGTCTGGTATAACACAAATAAAGAAAAGCCCCTACGTACTTTGATACATCTGAGTGTCAACAGCAGCTTCACCATTTTCCTTGCTTAACTTTGGTGAAACTACCATCGGTGTATCAACCTGTTTGGTCGTTGATAGACTAGTTTTAGCTAGTTTTTCTTTAATATATTTTTTTTGATTTAAAAACAACCCATCTTTGGTGTGTAAAGCTTGAATGCCCAGAAAGTAACCAATTAAACTAAGATCTTTTAGTGAAGACTTCTCATGTAGCAACTTGATCACATTATCAATATGAGCACATTTAGAGCCTGCTATCAAAATGTCATCAACATATATTGGAACATATGTTACATTTCCTTCATGTTTGTGAACAAACAAGGAAGAATCAGCTCGTGATCCACAAAAACCAAGCTCAAGTAGAAAGGTCTTCAACTTGTTAAACCAACTACGAGGTGCCTTTCTTAGGCCATACAGTGCCTTCTGAAGCTTACATACTAGCTTTGTACCATCTGATGCAACTTTAACAAACCCCTCAGGTTGTTATATGAAAACATCCTCATGTAAATCACCTTTGAGAAAGGCATTATTAACGTCCACCTGCCTTATTTTCCACTTACTAGTAACAGCTATAGAAAAAAGAATATTAACAGTGAAGAACCTTACTACAGGGCTGAAAGTTTCACCAAAGTCATGACCTGAAATCTGAGAGTATCCTTTAGCTACAAGTCGTCTTTTATAACGACTGATAGTGCCATCCGAGTTCTATTTGATCCTGAAGATCCACTTGCATCCAATGGCTCTTCGACCTTATGGAAACTTTACCAATGTCCAAGTACCATTGTCAAGAAGAGCATTGTATTCTTCTTGGACAACATCACGCCACTTTGGACTTTGTAAAGCTTAATGAACATTATCTGGAAGCAACGAGCACTGCACATTATACACTTTAGGTTTAAAGATGCCTGCCTTAATTCTTGTGACCATGGAGTGTGTATTCATAGAATAAGACTGTATTGGACGATTGCAAGGTGAGTTAGATGCTGCATCACCACCCCCATCCAATGATTCATTAGGAGAAAAATGTAATCCTTCGACTTGATTCATAGAAGAGAATCCTGTCGAATCTGATAAACCACAGACACCCAGTGCTCCAGTATCACCATGACTGAAACTTGCTTCACAAGCAACATTATTAAAGGACATATCATTTTTAAACTCATTTGGTGAAGAATCTCCAAGAACAACTTGAGTAGGAGAGGTTGACATTGTTTCATGAGCTGGTGATGATGGAGTAGATACTTGAGGTGTAGTATGTAGAGATGTGGTATGATTCGGAAGATATACTGGTACACCACCACTAGCATGACTCGAAAGATCTACTGGTACACCATCAACCGGTGATTCATGAACATCTGCTGATGACTTTTCCGCAGGTAAAGGAAAGGTAGGTGGCATAAACACCTTGTCTCAAACTTTAGGCTTTTGAAGCACCACTCCTGCTGTAAATAAGTACACATCTTCATTGAACCAGACATTTCGTGAGATAAAGATTCTCCCTGTATCATCCATACACTGATAACCACGATACTTGGGTAAGTAGCCTAAGAATACGCAAGGTTTTGACCTGAAAGCAGACTTTTGAGCATTGTAGGAGGTGAGGCAAGGAAAACATTGCGAGCCAAAAACTTTAAGAAACTTGTATTTTGGTTGCTTGCCATAAAGTTTCTGATGTGGTGACATCTCTTCTAACAAGGGTGTTGACAATCGATTAACTAAGTAAACTGCACTAAGAACAACAAATAACCAATACTGAAGAGAAACATGAGCCTGAGCAAGTAGGGTTAGAGCCGTATCAATAATGTGTCGATGTTTTCTCTCGACCACTCCATTCTATGGAGAGGTATATGGATAGGTTACCCAATGCTGAATTCCTTTAATGGTGAGACTTGGTTCAAGTACTCGAAATTTCCCTCCCCCATCCGTTTGAATGGCAACAATATTTATAGAGAATTGATTTTTGAAAATGGCAGAGACTACTTTAAAAGCTGAGGCAAATTCAGATTTATTATGCAAAAGAATCAAACAGTAATTCCTGCTGTACATGTCAACAAAGATCACATAATATTGCCAAGTGAGGGACTTAACAGGTGTAGGTCCCCACACATCAGCCTCAACAAGTTCAAAAGGCTTCCTATACACTGTATTAGATGGGGTAAAAGATAATTGATGGCTTTTTCCTAATTGAGAGATAGTATATAACTGGATTTTAATAGTATCTATATGTGTCTTTAAGAGAGAATTGACAACTTTAGCCGCTGGATGTCCAAGCCTCTTGTGCCACAACCAGTAAGTGTGGTGTTTATTAATGACTTCTGGATTTGCATCTTTGTTGTCAACATCTCCAGTGATAATATTGCAAAGAACTTTGGTTTGTGAATCTGAACTGAGGTAGAAGCAATACAATCAATCCTCCAAGCATCCTTCCATTAGGACATCTTGTGTGGAACTATCCTTAACAAAATATTTATCATTATGAAATTCGAAGAACACTGAATTATCTTGAGAGAAGCGCGAAACAAATAACAGTTTCTTTGTGATCTTAGGAACACTAAGCAATTGGTTGAGGTTAAGTTCCTTGGTAGGAGTATCAATAATAACCTTACCAACATGTAAAATATTTAAAGTAGAACCATCACCTAAATAAACTTTGTTCGTACCTGTATATCCTCAAGTATGTTGATCAACAGGTTGCACACAGGTTACATGATGTGTGGCTACAGAATCAGGATACCACTTGTCAACAGTGGAAAGTACTCCTTTAGCAACTAGGGCATTGACTTGTGATGTGTCTGCAGTTTCTTATTCTGCAGTTGCTACTTCAGGACCGGAATTAATAAATGAATCATAGAACTCTTCAGGTGTCTCATCAACATATCGACAGAGATTTGCTTGCGTCTTGGCAACTTGTCCATCTCCTGGATCTCGTGACTATAGATCAGGTGGTCCTTTATATTCTTTGTTAAACCTGTTTCAACATTTATTTGCCAAATGACCCAACTTGCCACAAATTTGGCATTGAAAACTTGGTCTCCCAAAGTACCTACCTCCTGGAGGAAAAGAACCACGCTGACCTCGAGTATGTACAGCATTTCTATCATTTGAACCAGGCTCACGTGCATTATTGTATCGTATAAAATTAATACCAACAAGAACTCGTAAAGGATCTAATAGTCTAGATTCAGCATCTTTAAGTATAGAGGTAACAGACTCAAATGTATAATAGGCACGACTAACTGTTATTGCAACTATAAAAGACTCATATTCTATAAGCAAACCATTGAGAACAGTGGCAATCTTTTCAATTTCAGACACTGGACTTCCACTGGTGGCTACAAGATCACAAATTTCTTTAATGACAGTAGTATATTCACTGATAGTAGCCGTACCTTTCTTTTTTACTCTTAATCGATAATGGAGATTCATAATCTTTGTTATTGAGAGCTTTGAATACAAGCGATTGACTGCTTCCCATATTGATGTTGTTGTATCTGTACCAACCAACTGAGGTAAAATTGAAGGGTTGATTGTTGATAGAAGCCAAGATGCAAGAAAACTATCATGTTTGCGATATTTTCGTTAAGCTGAATTAATAACAATCTCACCATCAAATCTTGTAATGACCTTTGAAGGGGTCGGAAAGGACTCATCAAGATAATTCTCCAATTCATGTCCCCGAATCATCAAGATGACCTTTTGTTTTCAGGGAAAAAAATTATAATCGTCAAGCTTAACATTCACTTGTTTATTTGCAAAAAATGCAACCTCTAGATCATCGAAAACTTGTGATTCACTGATATTGTCAGCAGGTAATACAATATCTTCAAGAGTAGTAGTCATCTGTGACGATGCGAAAGCTGATCAAAGAGAGTTGACCAGATAAGAACCTTGAATCCGGTGAATGATGGTCGAATCGTATAGCTCTGATATCATGTTGAAGGTGCTCCGGTAACAGCTCCGACGATTACTGAATCAGAATGCAGTTTCATGAAGACGTGGATCTAAACCTAAGCTCAAGAAGCAGAAATGCAAACAAACTAGGTTGAAAAGAAAGACTGAAATGTAAAGAAAGGGAGAATATGAGGTTTATGATTTCAATGTATGCAATAAGCATGGAAGAAGATGATGTGTACGTGGGAGTTCTGGACAAGTGCAATAAGAGCGACCATATAGGGTCTTTAGAAAAATAGGACCCTCAAAATTTTGATAAAGTATAATGATTTTAACTTCGAAATTCATTATAAAAGTTTTAAAAATACTCTTAAGAAATATGAGTTATAATTGTTAAAAAGTTATAATTGTTTCTTAAATGTGACAATTGATTATATAATCTTATTGGTTATTCCTATTATATTTGCTTCTTTAGAATCAGTGAGGTTCTAGATATAAGCAATAGAAATGACCACACAGGGGCTCCTAAAAAGGATAATTACGGATCACATTTCTAGAACTAGTGAGGGATATGAACAATTCTTTCTAAGGGTCACATTTATATAAATTGCATAGGCCCCCAAATTTTTGAATCGCCCCTGGATGTGTACATAAAGTAGAGTGTAGGGTTCTAAATAAAAAATATTAAAATTAAAAAAAATATATTATTGTAATATATTTTTTATATCATAATATCCTTTGATGTTTGGCTCCATATAAGTTTCAAAATTTAAGATGAAGTTGAATCGGATTTTGTTTTGATGATTAAATTTAAGAAAATTTTATAACGGGCATCAAAATCGTTAAACATAATTAAGATTGAACACTATTAAATTAATTAATAAAGATTAAAAATCTCAAAGACTCAATATAAAATTAATAAAAAGTGATAGACTCAACATAAAATTATTAATTGTATGTTGAGCCCTTGATATGTTCGGCGATGTTCAACGCCCGTTGTAATTTTATTTATAAAACATATTTTTTAATAATTTAAAAATAATTATAAATAAAATTTATTCATAGATATTTTTGAACTTTTTGACAATATAAACACGCTAAGAACATATTAAAAAAATCAAATTTAAACTTAAAATATTATTTAAGGATATTGAATTCCTTTATAGATCCAACTAGTTACAGGAAGACTCTACCAACTAGCTTGGGGTTGAGATGTTTGCGCTATACTCACCTAGAGTGGAGGACGTTAGTTGTGATGAGCTAACACCCTTCGAAATAATTTTAAAAAAAAAAAAAGCTAACACACACACATGAAAATATCTTGTTTAAATTAGGTTCTTTAATTTCTCAGTATCATTTAGCATGTTGCATCATTTATCTTCTTAGGATTGATGTTTTGTCTAACTGCTGTCAAGAATTGAAATTTTTCTATAATATTTTTGTATGTCATTGCTTGAGGACAAGCAATATCTTAAGTTTGGGGGTGTTAACGCTCTAAAAAGCGTATATTTATACTCTTTTACTTAAGATTTAGCTTGATTTCAAGTTCATTTGCATTCTATTTAGTTGCATTTCATTTGAATTTGCATTAGATTAGGTTTTGCATGTCTTTATTTCTTATTTTTTATTTTTAAAAGATGTTGTTTGAGAAGGGTATTTTCTTGTGGTGTTATATAGGTTTGCTGGGGAAAAGCTGAATAAAGGAAGAGATGTTATAGCATATTTAGTGCTGGATCAGACTCAACAAATGTTATAATATTTTGGGCTCACAAAATATAATTGCAGAAAAGACAAAAGTGCAATCCTAGTCCCTTCACGTAAATGTCAGGTTAGCTACAATTCCTTGCAATTCTATGCAAAATTCAGAGAATATTCCTTGCATCTTTAGGGCACAAAATCCTAGAAGCCTCCTATAAATACAAAGCACTACCCTCGTTAAAGACAAATTGGAGAAAAGCCAAAAAAAAGCAAAACTAAGGTTAGTAAGAAAAAGAAAGACGACCACTTTCTCATCTTCTTCTTCCAGTCAAGCCACCATTGTTGGGAGTTTCAAGCAAGGATTTTCGCACGACTTCGGGAGAAGCGACAAGCTAGAAGACATCACGTTATAGCTGTTTGGGATTTCCTTTCTCCTCGCTTTGTTTTATCTTTTTTCATTTGAATGAAAAATTATTTCAAACATGGAAGTGTGAATAGTTCTTTAAACCTAGTCATGAATTGATTTTAGTATGGCTTTGGCTTTGTTATGGATGTTTTACTTTTTGAATGAATGGCTTTTATTCTGATTTTATATACGTTTTATTCATGAAAGCTTGCATTTTTATCTTCATCCTTAGTTTGTAAGATCTCTCGGGAGATTGTCATCGCTAAAGTGTTTGATTAGCTTAGACCAAGGGATAGACAAAGCTTAGATCACCATGAACAATGAGGTTATTGTTGGAAAATAAAATCTTAACTCACCTTGGGGATAAGGTAGAGTTTCAACGACTAAAAAGGATATGTAAAATCTAAATTTGATTTTGATATAAAAAATAAGCGAAAGGTATATTTTGTAAATAAATTTTTAAGGGCAAAACAATTTGACAAGTCAATAAAGTTTTCCAAGTCAAAAAAAGTAACTCAAAATATGTTTTACCTAAGATTTTTCAAGCCAAAACATTCAAAATCGTACAAGCATTTCGATACCACTTCTATTGGTATCGGTACCGTGCTTAAAATTTTAAAGAATGTTCTTGAGTTTTTACAGGCGTATCGATAAGATGCAAGACCAGTTTTGACACCATTTGAAACTATAATTTTCGGTTTCGAAACCTTTATCAAGCTGTATCGTAACCACCCTTCGAACTTAAAATAAAATTAAATATTTTACCCTTTTCGATACCAAAGCTCAGCATTTCGATACCTGAGTTATTTTTTCAAAAATTTTTAAGTATTAAATTTTTTGACCGTTGAGATGTCTGTTACTTTTGAAAAGTTTGTTAACTAGTATCGATACGTTCTATAGGTGTTTTGATACCAATTTTGGCAGTTTTAAAACGTTTTGATACGGTCTCCAAGTCATTTCGATACCCTTGTTTTAAAGGCAGACATGTTTCGATACCGTGACCTATGGTATCGATACCCTTTGTTAAATGCACATAACGACTCTTTCTACTTTGGTAGCATTTCGATACAGGTACCCCGAGTATCGATACCGGTAGTTGCAAAAGTACATTTATGGTGGGAAGATGAAGTCCTAACGTCTATATTTATGTTCCCAACCACTTCAACAGTTAGAAATCAAAGAGAGGGTATAAAATCAAGCTTCTAAAGCAACAACAACAACTATTGATCTCAAAGCTAACATCTAAGCATCAAATTCAACCTCAAGAGCTTAATTGCAAAATCCTTGTATACCCAACTCTTGGGAGCTTATTTTAATCTTTATTTCTGAGTTTGAGGAGTATTATTATTTGTAATTGGACAATATTTTCTATTTGAGAGAAACCATATTTTTCATTCTTTTCTTTGTAAACCTTGTGAGGTTGAATCAATCTTTGGGTAGAAAGATTAATTCGGTTTGTAACGGTTATCCCTTGAACCGAGAAAAAGGTCAAATTCAATAGTGAATTGGGTTGAAACTCCTTAGTGGGAGCTAAGGTAATATTTGAAGCTTGAACCACTATAAATCTTGTGTTCTTCATTTTCTCATATTTTTACCAAATCTTCACAAAATTTTAAATTTTCAATTCACCCCCTCTTGGTCAACTACATGTAACACCCTAAAAATTGGGTTAATAAAATGATTCGAATGAGTTATAAAATTAAGTTGAATCACATGATAAATGGATTAGAATTGAGGTACTTAATTGGATTAAATAAGAAAGGTGAAGGTTGCATGAAAAACATAAGAATTTCCTAAACTACCCTTCGTAATAAACCAAGACTAGTTATGTCATTAAGGGTAAAAAGGACATTTTACACCCCTTAATTTAACAAACAAATCAGCCATCCCCTTCATTCTCCCCCCCTTACACGATAGAAACAAAAAGAAAGGAAAAAGGGAGAAAATCTCCATGGGAGCTTTTGGGAGAGGGTTTCAAATGGTTGCATGGTCAAACAAATAGATAAAATAATCGAGTTTAAAGGCTAAGGTAAGCTTCTTTCTCTCTTAACCGAAATTTAGGGTTTAAACATTTGGGTTTTTGGATTTTATATGATGTTTCATGTTAGGTTAGATTGATAGTATGCCTAATCTAAAGATAGAATTTATTGAGGTCTAGCTATTAAAGCATGAAAAAAAAATGGATTGTGAAGTTTAGAAATTGGGGCTTTTGTAAATGTGATGACTATGACATTTGATCCAATGATATGGTGGAATTAAGGATTTGTTGATGTTAATATTGTGTTAGAAGGTGCTGAAAATTATAAGAACAAAAAGAATTCGGAATTAGAACCATGGAATAAAAGTTAGCCGATATTGCCTAGAAAATGTATTTCGGGTAGCCACTTTTGAGAAATTTCCTAGGGCGCATATGAAGGAGTTAGGAGCTGAAATTTTTCAGATAGATACTCCCATATACCTAGTTTAAGGGAAAATTTACGGAACCTCAATCCGAGTTCGGTAGAAAAAGATATAAGCGTTTCCGTAAGGGTTGTCCGAACAGTCCCGGTTCTAGACAGACCTGATTCGAACGACATCTTGAGCTGATCGAATAGGAATTAAAATGTAAGATTAATTTGTCCTTGTAGAGGATTCTTCTAGCTTTCGAAAGAGGTAAAATGGATTAAAATCGGATATCGGAGCTAGGAGATATGATCGAATTACGGAAGGGTAGTGAAACTGTCCGTAATACATAAATGCACATGTTTATCCTTGTTAAGTATAAGACCATTTAGAATTTGATGATTTAATGTATCCTAATAGATGCTAAATTTGTATGAATTGCTAGAGAATACAAGGGAAGAAAATATCGAGGAACAAGAAGGGCTCGAACTATCGAGGAAAAAGGGCAAAGGGATCGCGATTTACAACCCCTAATAGCTCGGAATTAACTGTGAGTGTGGCAAACCTTAGGGTTAAGACCTAGGGTCCTAACCATTCTTTGATTATTTAAATTGATTTGTCATGTAAATGGACTAATCTATATTCGGTAAAAAGGGAAGGAGGATTAATGTTAAATGACTTGATTGATTATATGACTTGCTTGCTAGATTATTAGAACTAGCTTAGCACATATGCATTTCTTGGAAATGCCGAGGTAAGTAACGACACGCGGCTACGAATGTCAGGTACGCAAACCATGCATGAAGCATGAATGTAATGATATGAACATTGGTTTGATAGCATGATATGCGTGTTATTGCTATTATGACGTACATGTATTGGTAACATGTTATGAATACTTGTCATTGATAATATGAATTGGATTGCTATAAATGAAATGATACAAGCATGTTAATTGTCTTTGTATTAGCATGTATTGAAATCCTTGCTCTTGGTAATATGAACTTGATTACATGAATTGAATAATGATCAAATGGATATTGAAATGTTATTGAGCCTTGGTCTATAGTGGTCATAGGTAGTACGGCATGCCTAGGGTCTTGAGCTCATTGTTTAGTGCTACGGCACTCTTGTTTGGTACTGTGGGTACCATGATTTTGGTGGTTAGTCACCAATTGTTAGATACCATGGGTATCTCTTGTTAGTACCTTTGTGGTACTCTTGTTAGTGTCTTCGTAACACTCTTGTTGACTCGCTTACCTAGTCCTACTATACCAAGGCATTAAACGAACTTAATTAAAAGATTAAAAGGATTGAATGTGAACTATATGTATATGTAGTGGCTTGAGATGCATGCCAATCTTGTATATTGTTTGATGTAATGCCATGTATTGATTTAAATTGTTATATTGAAGCATGCCACCTTTAATGCTATGTACTCTATATGATGTTTAAATTGAGTAAGTTATTTGTTATGTGCTATATGTCTAATATGGTTAGACTAGGGTCACCTCACTAAGTACTTCATAGTACTTACCACTCGTGTTTCCTCCTTCCCAACTACCAGGTTATCGAGCTAAGGAGCTAAAGTAAGGTTGGATCGAGCAAGGACATCAAGCAAGCAACGTATGGTATTTTGTAATTTTTGTCTAACTCTTAGATCTTGGTGGCATAGTACTCATACTACAATTAGTTCATGCATTTTGATTAATTGTTATGGTTTGTATATATATACATGGTCATATGAACCCTTGGTATGTAAGCCATAAGGCATAACGATCCCCTTAGGCTAGCATTGCATATTTTGAATTTAGCTTCATGGTTGCATTGGTAGGCTTTGGTAAATTGCTTATGATATGTAATTGGTTGTCTTGGCATGATAAGTGTGAATCAAGTAGGTTAGCATGTGAAATTTTAAAACTAGAAAATGGATATGCTAGATGCCATTGTGAGAATTTCATGGCATAAGGTTGGCATGATTGAAGAATGGCACACACATAAATGCATTAGTGATGAAGGGATATAGGCAATTGAATTGGTAAGTGACATTGATACCTAAACATGTTAAATATTGTCCCTTATGATTTAGGAATGGTTGAGACCATATGGGTGGTCCTTTGGTAGAGTCTAAGTGATTAAAAAGGTTAAAAATCTGGAAATTGAACCGAGGGTATCGATACCAATTACATGGGTATCAATACTACCCTTGGCAGATTCAAAATGGCATCGAAGCTTGGTTCGATGCCAAGCTTCATTAAGATCTCCCTGGTTCGATGCTAGTATCGATCCAGGCCATTATTGCCTTAAGTTATTGAGTCTTTGGAATAGACCAACATCGGTACCTGGTTCAATACTGGGAGTTCCAGTAACGAAATGGCATCGTTGCCAGTATCGAACCAGGCTACTCACCCTTAGTCAACAAGTCAACGAGGAAGACTAGCATCGATACATGGTTCGATGTTAGGGCTTCCAAAAACGAAATTGCATCGATACCTGTTTCGAACTAGGCTCCCTAGCCTTGGTCAACGGGTCAATATAGTCAACCTGTATCGAACTAGGGTTCGATGCCCCTGTTTCGATACCCCTCTATAGGGAGTATCGATACCCTTAGTCAATTTTGGTTCAACTTGAAAATGAAAGTTTACTTGATCAATAAAATAATATTAATGATGGTTAAATAAAATAGGATTGATTAGAAGTTTAGATCAATATCACTTAGAGTTAAAATTGATAAACGAATGGATTATACGAATCGAACTGGTAAATTGTATAAGTACGAATAAGTTTTAAATTGGCCTCAAAATTAATAGGCTTTACACATATTTGTTCTTGAGTTAATTCACAAATAATCGAAACATTCGGGAGTTAGATACAACATTGGTCTAAATTACAAGTTGGAATGTCCGGTCGACACCTTCGTCTCCTAACCCGGGGCGAGGGTGTCACACTACATCGATTGATCAACTCAGCAAGGTAGAACTTTATCAACATTAGAAGTGTTAGGGTTGAGACCGGAAGGTAATGCCTTAATATTTTCGAGTATTAAGTCTTTGACTAGGGATAATGAAGGCATTTTTAGCAAACTTTGTCGAGCATATATTTAACCTAAGAAACAGTAAACATTCAGGATAAAAGTAAAGAACTTTTCATAATAAGTCTAACCAATCTTTACCTTGAATATTTCTTTGTGTTTGTGCTTGTGCAACTTTATCTGTTTACTCCTTTCTCAACTTTATTTTGCTAGAACATTTTAATGACAATTATAATCTTTTTTAGCATATGTTTATACAAAAAAAATTTATTATCTTTTATGTGTGTTAACTATTTTTTAACTTTCCTACCCAATCTTCGTGAGAACGATCTCACTCATTTTATTACTTGTCCGATATATATACTTACACAAGATTAAATAATTTTATAGCACACACGACACCTCAACATGGTCCTTAATCGATATTCATTTCCACATAATATCAGTACCTTGTAACGCATGCTCTCAATTTCTAGTACTCGCCTTTTTATTTTTGTTTAACTAGCCATTGATATACTCAACTAAATTAAACTAATTATCAACATTTTTTAGAAACAAAACAAAAGGAAAATATTTTAAAATTTTTACTCTCAATTTTCAATTTAATTCTCTAAATAAATATATAAACAAACAAATGATCGGATGGGTGTAGTTGAATTTTAATTTATCACACTGACCCACACACACATCACTTTTTTGTTTTAAACAATTTTTTAATCAGTTACAATAATTACAAGTTATGTATTTTATTCATAAAATATTAATCCTTTAATCAATATACTGTAAATATTAGTATTTGAATCTATAATCTTTAAAAATAATAATCGTTCTTTTTAATCATTTAAATAAATGATTAATATATTTTATTTATGAAAGTTAAAGAAAAATATAATAAAAATCATCTTCTACTGTATTTGTCAACATCAATAGTTCTGAAATTTTAATTCTGATTGCTAGACCTGGAATTGGACATTGATTTGCCAAAATCAATCCAATTGGGCAACACTTCTCTTTAGTCGATTTTCTTTTTATCATAAAGCAAATGCACATTTTTATATGTTTAGTATTTTACCTTTCTCGTGTTATTTTGTTAGTATATTAATTTTTAGTTATATGATATTTAATGTTATGTTTTATTTTTATTTTAATATTTTATTATTAAAAAATTAACAATATATTAACGAGGAAAGAGAAAATCATACTTAATAGACTGTTATGATATTTTTTTCTTAGTCAGTATATTTTTTTATAATTTTAATCGATATGATATACTGACTAAGAGAGAAATTCAAGTGTAAATTTCTCAATTTAATCAACTAATTATTAAGTTTTTAACAGTGAAAAAATTAAAATAAAAATATAATATTAAATATTATTTTACCAAAAAAATAGGTAAAATACTACAACAATAAAACAAAATAATTATGACACTAAATAATTATTTTTTTATTACCATCTTTTCCTATTAACATTTTTGTGGGTAGAGGTGATAGTGAGTATGACCGGCTCGCGAGCTACTCGAGCTTAGTTCGGTCAAAGTTCGGCTCGAGTAAGTTCGACTCGGGCTCGAGTTCGGCTAGAGAATTTAATGAGCCGAGCCAAACCTACCCAAACTCGGTTCGAAAAGCTCATGAACAGGCTTGGAATAATTGTATCATATATATCATGGGCGGAGCCACCCTATAATTAGGGTGGTCAAATGGCACCCCAAAATTTTTGAATTAACTTATTTTTATATGATTTATATATATAATTTTTTAAAAAAAATAAATAAGTAACATCAATTTATAAATAATTGACACCCCTTAAATATAACTAAAAAAATGACACCCCTTAAATAATTTTTTAGCTCCGCCCCTGATATATATAATACATATACACTTAATCTCTTTAGCAAAAGAAAAGCAATAAAATAAAATAAGAGAAATATACTAAAAATAAATTAAGTACCTTTTTCTCTTTCTCGATATTGAATTTTGTTTCGGTATTGGTTATGAAAAAGGTTTTTAATGAGAGCCTTTCTTTTATTAAAAAATTTATAACAAATTGCATATTTTGAGTCAAGCCAAGCTCAACGAGCTTCAAGCTTGAGCCGAACCTAATATATTGTTTCCGAACCAAGCCCGAAGCTAAAATTTCGAACTCGCCGAACCTCGAGCTCAATAATATTATTTCCGAGCCGAACCTAGTCATGCTCAACTCATTATCACACCTATTTCTGCGTATTATCTTTTATTTATTCCCATGAACTGTACAACAAAAAGTACATGCACTAATTCACTATGATAAAGTTTTGAAATGGCACATAAGGTTGATATTTAAAACTACCCAAAAGGGAGAAAGATGCAGGGAAGGCAGAGACAACTTGGGGATTGATTTTTCTTTTTAATATTCTCAAATGTAATATAATATAATATAATATAATATAATATAATATAATATAATATAATATACACGAAAACATAAAATTAATCATACATAAATGTTTCTCAAATTAATATCAAGAATGCAGAGCAGCAAAGAAGCAGTGCAGTGATAAGTGAGACTGAGCAGAGACCAGACAGGTTTGTTTCAACAATTAAAGCCACCACTGTCCAATGGCTTCATCCTTTAATTTTTACCCGCCATTACTCTACTAAGTTCTAACGTGCTGCACCTGCATTTTGCTTATAACTTCAACTCCAGCAGTAGGTTTTTCTCTCCCCCCAAACATGAAAATGGTTAGATTGATTGTCTCAGCCCTCATGGTGCAAAACTTTAATTGTTTATCACAAAAATATGACAAAAAATAATAATAAATACTGTCGGCTGCTATAAAAAAGTTGAATTAAATTTCTTGAAGTTATACTTATTTTGGTTTTGATACTCGAAATAAAGAGAGAAGATTAAGCAAATGTTCATAATCGATTTATTAGAGCTGTTCACATGCTTATCCTTTCCTTTAGGTCTCAAGTTAAACCCTATGGACATTTAGGGGGTGGAGTGGGGGACGGGTATCCAACAGGGTTGGAATCAGGCTTCCCTGGGTTGTAAGTAGAACTACAGAGACCGGCATCTTGTCTTTTGGCTGCCAGTAGTTTCAGGATAGAGATGGCAAATATACTTTTCTATTTTTTTAGAAAAAAAATTGAATCTTTGAACATTTTTAAATGTGTTTTTTGGGGTTTATAAAAGGAAAAGAGGAATGCAGAAGGGGAAATGAAAGGAGCGTAGGGTAAAGCAAAATAAGAGGTCTTTCTCATACACAGATCCCAATGGAATGCAGGAAGGATGCCCAGCATTAGCTTGCTGGAACACTTTCTTTTTTGTTTAGTTTAAAGGAACTTGCTTTGTTCCTCTTTAGACATGTTTTCAGTGAGAGAAAGAAAGAGAAAGAGTCTCATGCATAAAGAATAGATTCAGTGACAGGAGCTTTGGATTTGTTTTAGATGAGTTCTTAGACTTGGTCCATTTACTTCTACTGCTACAAAACAAAAATCCCCAGTTTTCTTTATTTCTTTGGCTCTTCTCTTTTTTTTTTTCTTTTAAAAAATGGAGTGAAGCAAAGGAAATGGCTGTTTTTATGATTATGTTATTTGTTTCCCAATGATTGAGTTGCCCTTGCACAAGGAACTCTCCCAACTTTCCTTGAATCATTACTGGGCTTTGAAAGCAGCAGCATAGTAAGAAAATGAAGTCCATGAGTAATGATGATAATAACAATAACAACACAAACTGGTTAGTTTTTTCTCTCTCTCCAAACTTGAAAATGGAGGTTAGCAATCAAGAAGCTCAACACTATACACAGTCTGCTTCAGTTGCTGGTGCTGGTGCTGGTGCTGGGGTTACCACGGCAGTTCCATCAAGCTTTTTCCAATCTCCATCTCATCTTAATTATGGATTTTATTATGGAGTTGAAGGAGAAAACAGTGGCTTGTATTCTCACTTCCCTGTTATGCCACTCAAGTCTGATGGGTCTCTTTGTTTGATGGAAGCTCTTGGCAGGTCACAACAACCTCAAGGTAATTATGCTCAGTAATGCTTGTTTATTAGTCTCTTTCACTTCTGTTTTATGTATTTTTCTTAAACTTCTATGGCATTTTTTGTGTTTTGACTTTTGGTTTGAAGCAATGGTTCCTACTTCAACTCCAAAACTGGAGGATTTCTTTGGGGGTGCACCCATGGGGACCCATCACTATGAAAGCGGTGACAGAGGAACCATGGCTCTAAGTTTGGACAGCATGTATTACCATCAAAATCCGGGTCAAGAACACAACAACCAGAATTGTTTAGACCACCTGCAACAGTCCTCCAGGCAGCTGCACCACCAACAGCAGCTTGAGGCCCAACAGTACCAATATTACTCTGGATATAGGAACCACGAAATGTTACCAGGAGAGGAAGCTAAAGAAACCCATGTTACAGATTGCAATCTCCAGGCCCCGACAATGGCAGATGATGGTGCGCCGGGAATGAAGCTCTGGGTTTCAAGGAACTACTCCACTGAGCATGCCGTGCATCAAAAGATGATCGGTTGCTTGGGTGATAATGGAGCTGAATCTGGCTCTATCGGTGCAATAGCATATGGGGATTTACAGTCTTTGAACTTGTCCATGAGCCCTGGCTCACAATCAAGCTGTGTTACTGGTTCACAGAAAATCTCACCTTCTGCACCTGACTACGCAGCTGCCATGGAAACCAAGAAAAGAAGGCCTGAGAAGGTAGATCAGAAGCAAATCATCCATAGGAAATCCATTGATACTTTTGGTCAAAGAACATCTCAATATAGAGGTGTCACAAGGTTAGTGTTTTCCTTTTATCTTTTTAATCCTGTTTAATATTCTTAAACTAGTTTGTCTAAAATCAATCTTTACATTTTAACTAAAAAAAGCTTTTCTTTTTTAGCAAACAAAGTTTTTTATCTGAAAGAAAACGCTTCACTGTTTACTGTCTCTCAGACATAGATGGACTGGAAGATATGAAGCTCACAACAGTTGCAAGAAGGAAGGGCAGAGCAGGAAAGGAAGACAAGGTTAGATTCCTGCAATAATATCATCTATTTTCATTTATTTAGTTTTTTTTGTTTGTTTTTTTTTTTTTGTTCTTGACCTGATTTTATTTCTTGTTTTTCTTTTTTGGGCCATGGTTTTGATTATAATGAAATGATGATGCTTCACAGTTTATTTAGGTAATCTCTTCTGACACTATTAATAATTATCAAAATATATTACATTCCAACTTCGAATCTGTCACGTGCTGAATAACAATTGAATCCGAAATCTTAATTTTTTTTAGGGGGTTATGACATGGAAGAGAAAGCTGCAAGAGCTTATGATCTAGCTGCACTCAAGTATTGGGGACCCTCCACTCACATCAATTTCCCAGTAATTATCTGATTCTACATTTTCAAATCTAATGGTTCCTTTTCTGGGCAACTTTTTCACTTTTCTTTTTATGTTACTGAAATGGCAATTATGGGGTGTTTTTTTTTGTGTGTGTGTTCGGGCAGTTGGAGAATTACCAAAAGGAACTTGAAGAAATGAAGAACATGACAAGACAGGAGTATGTTGCTCACTTGAGAAGGTACAATCTTTGCCCGTGTAGTGCATGGATCAACAGTGCGTGTTTTCATGATGATTTTTTTAACAATGTTCATAATTAAACTATGCAGGAAAAGCAGTGGATTCTCAAGGGGTGCTTCAATGTACAGAGGAGTCACAAGGTCTTGTAATCAAATTTCAACTATATATGACAGTTGAACTGTAAAAATCCAATCATTTCAGCTCATTTTTCTGTATATATAAATTTTAAGCAGGCATCATCAACATGGAAGATGGCAAGCTCGTATAGGAAGAGTTGCAGGGAACAAAGATCTTTATCTTGGAACATTTAGTGAGTTTTCTTTGCCTGTTTTATTCAATCATTCTTGTATGTTCATTGACTTATGAAAAAGGCTAATCTTTAGCTCTTTCGGCTCTTTTTAAGCCACTAGTCATGCTTGATGTGAGCTTTCTCTCCCCAAAAGAAAAAATGGCCACAGAAAAGAAAAGTGAAAAAGAAAAAACAGCTGTTTCTGTTTGTCCACAAACATGCTCAAAAAGGAATGTTGAAGGTAATTCAAGAGTGGTGATTGTTTACGGTGTTTAATTTCAGGCACTGAAGAGGAAGCAGCCGAGGCTTATGACATAGCTGCCATCAAGTTCCGTGGGGTGAATGCAGTGACCAACTTCGACATCACAAGGTACGATGTCGAAAGAATCATAGCTAGCAATACCCTTCTCGCAGGAGAACTCGCAAGGCGAAACAAAGATATCGGACCTGGTAATGAGGCTGTAAATCATAACCTTTTAACTGATAACATCAATGCCAATGGTGAAACCAATAACTTATCACCAAAGAACAATGGGGGTCAACCCGACTGGAAAATGGCCCTTTATCAGTCATCCCATCAGCAACTCGAGATGAAACAGCCGAATGTGATCGAGAACTACAAGGCTCAGGCTTTCTCATTGGCACAAGAAACCATGATCGGGGTTGACACGATCAGTTCAAGCCACAGAGAGGTGGATGACTCGAGCAAGATGGGGACTCACTTGTCCAATGCTTCTTCATTGGTGACTAGTTTGAGCAGCTCAAGAGAAGGTAGCCCGGATAGATGCAGTTTACCAATGGCGTTCCCAATGCCTCCTCCAGCATCCAAGTTGTTTAACAGTTCAGCAAACGCTGTGAATTCTTGGAATCCTTCAGCTCAGCTGAGGCCTGCAATTTCCATGCCACAGATGCCAGTTTTTGCTGCCTGGACAGATGCATAGATTAAAAAATGTTCCTTTTTCTGTTTCTCGCACGGAATTAAAAAAAAAAAAAAAAGGAAAAAAAGTTTGGGTTTTTTTTCTTTTATTTTTAGAATTTCGTTGGTGAAGAAAATTTGAGCCTTGAGGTGTTAATGGAGGGGTCTATTGGGACCTGTAATGAAGAACAGAACTCATATCCTTTTGAACATCTAATCTGAAGACCTTGGAGAATAAAATTCGGTATATGAAAGCTTTAAAAGACAATATGATTGAAATATTGGCAATATTCATAATTGGATTCACCTTTTGATTAGTCCTCTTAAGTACAGAAACAGCTCAGTCTGTGTCCCAATACTGCAGAAGCTGGTCTTCCAACTTTGGGGTCTTTTGTTTGACCACAAAATCTCTGATCTGAAACACCCTTTATTGTTCTCTCTATCCATAGCAGAATCATTACCGTTTCAGCTTTCTCCAAAGGAAAAGAGACATTCCTTCACATGATTCAAAGAAATGAAAGAAAAAGCCAAGGGCAATGGATGGATTCCAGGGGATGAATGATGAGTTTTCCCACTTACCATGTCCCATTGTGGTTGGGATTCTTGACTGACTGGTCAATTGGGTTTGATTGATTGATCATCATTTGTTTGGGTTCATCATTGTTTCTTCCCTTTCATGGCTTCATGCACATGTGCGGACTTGCTGTTGTAATTCCAAGATTGCAACATGATGACCAAGTTGGACGGATTGTAAGAACATAGAAACAAGACGATTTTTTTACTATTAAGGCTTCATCCGATAAAACTGTCGGAAAGTAAGGTTGGATGAAAAAAATCACATTATGAAAAAAACAGTAAATTTTAGCTTCTCCAACGGTTGCTTTTAAAATTAAATGTAGTAAAAAAAACAAAGCGAAACAGTGCAAAAATTAAGACGTTTAATAGTTTTTTCTTGTTTGACGGTCAAAAATAGTCCCAAAATATTAAGAAGTTTAATAGTTTTTTTTTGTTCAACGGTCAAAAATAGTCCTAAAAGATTAAGACGTTTAATAGTTTTTTTTGTTGGACGGTCAAAAATAATCCCAAAAAATTACGAACTTAAAATGTTCTCTTATCCTTATTGAATTAGGGTGAGTCTAATGTAGGCTTGAAAAATACCAACTTAAAATGTTATAAAATATATAATATTTTTGAGTTATTAAAAATATACAGTTTAAAATATACGATTGATAATATTAAAATGTCATATTTGAGATTTAAAATATTATTCTTATTAAAATATTAAAAATATTTTTGACATAACTTCTGCTATATGTTTGTAGGTTGACAAGTTATTTTATATGTTATTAAAATTAGGGGTGTTCATATTCGGAATTTTCGGATACCAAAATGTCGGCTCATAACTCGGTCATAAGAATCGGGTACCCGTAAATCGGGTACTTGGTACCATGTTTAATTTTTATATATATTTTTAAATTTATTTTAAATAAAAATATATAAAAAACACATAAAATTTTATGATATATATTTCAAATATAAAAATATTGATTTAAAGTTGGTTTTAAAGATAAATGTTTGGATATATATATATATATATATATTAAAGTTTATCGATAAAAGAATGTATTATTTTCGAGTCTTGATCATGATTTTTTTTTTAAATCTCATATTATTGACAAATTAACATAAATATTCATGAAAAATTCAAAACTAAAAATTATATAAGACAAATATAAAAAGAAGTTAAGGATTTAAAATTAATTTTAGGGGAAAATACTAAAAAATATAAAATAAAAATATAATTTAAAATTTAAAATATATAATTATTAAAATTACCGGGTCGGGTTGGATACCATGTTCTTAAAAAAATTTGGCCCTGACCCGGCTCGAAAAAATTGAATATTTCGTTATAATTACCCGATAATTTTTAATGAGGTAAATGAATCAACGTGTCAGATATTTTTAAACACCTCTAAATAAAACATATTATTAAACCGTTATTTTTTAGACTCTATGCTTGAACAATGATTTCTTTTTATATTTAAAAATAAATTTGTTTTATTGATCCATTTAATTTTATTTTTAAATTCAAATTTACAACAACTAATTCATACAATAATTGAATAGGATGGGTTGCAATGGAAAAGGATAATATACATCCTAAGATATTCAAGTTTTAAATTTTATCAGTTAAATACGTATTTTGTCAAAAGTTAAAAATATAAACATTTACTATGTTATAATCTTTTAAGATTAATAAAAAAAATCATATAACTATTTGGGGTGAGTTTAAGGTGCAATTAAAATTCGAAAAATTTTAAAATATATCTAAAAATTTAAAATGTTAAACATTTATGACAACATTTAAAATTATTTTTTTCGTAATTTCTGACAGTTTTTAATTTTTTTTAATCATTGACATAAAATATTATTTAAAAAATTTTAAAGTTTATCAAAGATAAAAAAAAAACTAAAATATTATTAAAATTTTTAATATTTTAATTTTTTTTATAGCAGATCATCAAAGCTTTAGATGCTAAGTTCTCCTTGAAGAACCTAGGTAAGGTTCATTATTTTTTTGGCATAGAAGCTATTTACATTAATGTTGGTATACTCCTTAACCAGAAGAAGTTTATTAAAGAATTGCGAGTGATATGCTCTTGTAATTATTAATTTTATTCGGGGTCTAAACCCGATTTAATTTTCGTTCCTAAATTTGAATATTGGGCTTGCAATTATTAATAAAAAACAAAAAATAAAGAAAAATAATACTCGTTTTCTTTTTTAATTTTGGTTTCATTTCAATTTTATTTTTGTTATTTAAAACTGAATCAAAAAATTATATTAGATGTATTATTTGTATATAAAATATATATTATCTTTTACTTTCAAAAATTCAAAAATGTTAATATAATATCTTTATCATTTTGCTTTCAATTCGGGTTTTGTTACTATTCATTATACATTGTACGTTTTATTATTATTATTATTATTATTTGTTAATATTAAATATTATTATATTATCATTTTCTTTTTATTATTATTATTATTATTATTAAAGAGATTTATATAAATAAATCCAAAAACAGATAATAATTAAATTGAGGTCCAAATCTTTATTTTCAGTCCATTATACAAATATCAATCCAAATTAAATAATTACATTAGACTCAAAGCCCGGAATAATTTAAAATTACAAGAGCCCAATCTTAAAGCCCAGAACCGGATAATAGGAACCCTAATCCTATCTTATTCCCTATGCGCAGCTCATTCAGGACCGTTAGATCTGATATCAGATCTAACGGCCACGGTTATAAGGAGGAAGGTTCCAGACTCCCCACGCGCTCCACGCGCTGAAGGATCCACTTCCCACGCGCGCGTGCGAGCCTCGCGCAGGCTGTTCGAATACCCAAGGGACGATTCGTCTTCCGATGGCCGACAATGACCGCTCCGATTTCTCCTCCGACCGGTAGCCACGTACGATCACAAACAAACAAAAAAGAGGACTGTCAGAATTCGTACAAAGCATTACAACCACTACAACATTTTTCAGGCCAAATTCGTACAAATTTCAGAAGCATACAACCGATTCCAGAGGCAACAAATACACAAATATCAGCCAATGTTCAGACGAAATCAAACAAAAAAGAGAAGCAACCAATAGAAGATTTTAAGCTTTTTTTTATATTTTCATGTAATCGATCGGTTATAAAAACCGAATCAAGAACTATGTAAAGGAGGTTCCTCCCCCACCACAAAATCAATAGAAAAAACAGAGCTTTTTGAGGTACACCCTCATTTTTTTCGCATATAAGAAAAGAAATAGAAGTTAGGGAAATCGGTTTTACCTTTGAGTTTTGGTCATCTCCTTCGACCTCCTTTGTGTCTGTTGTTGGCTACTTGGCCTCCTAAACCGGTGATAAGCCTTTCGCCTTCGGATTGATTTGGTGAACCAATCAAAAGGAGAGCCTTTGCCATCGTTTTTTTCGTTCGAACCCTACGGATTTTTGCTTTGCTTTCGCGGAAAAGAAACGCTTTCGGGGTTCTTGTTTTGTTGAAATCGAAAGGAGAAACTTGTATATTTGTTTTGGTTTTCAAAATAAAGAAAAAGGAAGGGTTTTTTAAACTCGCCGGCCATCGCTCGGTTTCTGGAATTTGTGGTGTCCGTTTTCTGGGTTTGAATAAGAACACCCTTATGTTCTTGAGTTTTCTGGAAACGGGATGAAGAAGACAGAGGATTTAGGGGTGTTTTCATTTTTTTATCGGTTTAAAAATGAGTAAAGGGGGTAAGGAGTTATTTTGGTTGTCTTTTATACTCTTGGTCAATTTTAAAAATGGGCTAATCCTTCATTAAACCCCTCCGTCCCACTTTATTTCGCTCCGGGGTCCCCACATGTTTTCAGATTTCTTCATTTTGTTCCCATTTTGGCCATAACCGCTTTTTAATAATGGTTTTATTATCAAAAGGTCCCTCCGTGTTGTTTGATAAGCTTTTTGGCCATTCCGCTTTGTTAAATCCTCTCTGAGGTCCCTGTGTCTTTATTTCGAAATCACAAATCAGTCACTGGTTTTAAATAATTTCGTTTTCCTTCTGTTTTGAACCACTAAATTTTGTTTTGTTTTATTTTGGTCATTTCCAGCGGCTTTCTTTTCTTTTTTTATATATATTTATTTAATTTGATTATCATTTTATTTTATTCATTTATTTTTCATGTCATTTACATTTATATTTGTTATTTATGTTGCATCATGTATTTGTTTATATTTATTTTGTATGCTTTATTTTGATATGCATGTTTATGTATATTTGTAGTATTCGTGTTATGTTTGTTTGTTCATGTTCATATATTTATTTACATCATGCATTTTTTTTTATTTTGTTTATATGTGCATTTTATTTACTTTTCACATAGTTGTTTTATTATGTCATGCATGTTATTTATGTTTTTACTTTATTGTATTTATTTTTGTATATATTGTTTACTTATTTATTTCGTCACACATTTGTACATATGTCATGCATACTATATTTGTTTATTGTTTTTATTTTATAATATGTTTTTACATTTATGCATTTTATTATCATTCATGTATTTATCGTGATATAATTTATTTTTTCTTAAGTGACATCCAACATTAATCAATCAACCTAATTAATTATGTCTTTATTCGATCGTAACGGGCCCGACACCAAACGTAGTGGTGGCGGTGTATGCGTATGCCTTCGGATCAAGACATGGTAAAAATAAAATTGAATCGAATCTTTAAACAAATAATTAATTTAATGCCACTTTAAACCGAAAAATCCAAAATTAATTAAGCAGTGTTTTGATAAAAGTGCCAATTTTGGGTGCTTTTTAACGATGATATCGTTTTAAATCGTAATCGACTCTCGAACCCAATTTTAACGAATCTCTGGTTTCCCAGTGTCCGGTCTACCAAAGTGACCGGTGGCGACTCCAACCTTTTTTTAAAAAAAAACTATGATTTAAAATTTCTTTTTAATTTCAAATCCTTAACCCTAATTTCCAAAATTTCATCTTTCGGGATTAAAATTCCCAATTTTCAAATTGAAACCCTAATTTTCTAATTTTTCATTCCTAATTCCCAATTTTCAAAAATCCCAATTTTTAATTAAACCCTAGATTTCAAAATCCTTAAATTTTAGGTCTAAATTCTCAATTCCAATTTTTAAGACCTAATTTTTTTTAATTCCGATGTTTCCACTAATGATATTTTTTTCATTTCAACTTTTTTACCCTACACTTATTTTTATTAATACAATTATTATTACTTATTAAAATTAATTTTTAATTTTTTAAAAGGTCCCTACAGTTCTCCTCGAAATTAGTTGATACACTTATTGTCATTGCCCTAAAGCTTAACAAGCATGATGGTCAATACTTTGCTCAGCCTGAGTTATATCGAAGCATTATGGGGGCACTATTGTATCTGTGTCACACTCATCCAGATCTCTCTTTTATTGTCAATAAGTTATCTCAATACATGCAGCTCCCAACAGAAATATATTCGTCTGTTGTCAAGAGAATCTTGAGATATTTAAGGGGCACTACAAATCATAGACTATGGTTTGCTCCAACTAGCACCTTTCCAACCTCACTTCAAGTCTTCACAGATGTTAACTGGGATAACGATGTGGATGACCGCAGGTCTATTTTCGGTCATTGTGTTTTTCTTAGAAATCATTTGCTCTCTTGATGTTTCAAGAAGCAACGCTCGGTATCTCGACCGACTGCTGAAGCGGAGTATCGAAATTTAGTTGATACAACATGTGAGGTGGTTTAGGTAAAAGCTTTATTGAATGACATGGATGTGAAGCTACTGGAGCCACCAACAGTTTGGCGTGAAAATATAAATACTGTGACAATGACTGTCAATCCAGTTCTTCGTACCAAAATCAATAATGTCGAGTTAGATCTTCACTTTGTTCGAGAAAGAGTTACGAAGAAACAACTTCAAGTGAATTATATCCTTGGAGCAAATTAAGTGGTTGATACCTTTACAAAACCTCTTCCAAGCATAAGATTCAGTGATCTTCGACGACACCCGAGTGTTTATGACTTAAATTGTGTTCAAAATGGCTTGGATGGGAAGCTTATTTGTTGATCGTGGTGTTTAGTAGTTAGTGCTTGTCAATGTTTTTTTCTTTTTTCAGCCAAGAAGCAAGAAGATAGAGTGAATATTGGATATAATATTAGCATCTTCAGCCAACTGGATCAGGCAATTAGGGTTAGTTGCAACCGGTAACCATATTCAGGTATCAGCCCGCCAAGTTGATTTTAACCGATTTGACCCTTGGTAGCAAGTTGGTGTACCAAAACCATGGCTATATTAACTTAAGGGATTGGCCTAAGCATCTCTTTGGCCTACATTTTTTCTCATCTTCTTTTTTATTTTTTTTCTCTCTTCTTTACTGATAATATTCAATACTTTAATCATATACTGAACGTATCATTTTCTTCCGACTCCTGACTATTCGTAATAATTGTATCTCTTTCTATTTTTAACATGAAAATGTCGTGTCATCAAAGGACAGTAACAACCAATGGAGCACACCAATTTTGACACCTAAAACACCTTTTTCCCTGTCAACATTTTTTTCTTTGGATTTTAATGCTTTAATTACTATGAAGAAAGAGCAGAAATCTTGTGTGGTTTATCTCCAACCTCAGGACTTAGAAACAAAGAGACAGGCAGTAGATTTACTTGAAAATAAAGGTATACAGCCAGAAGATTTCCTTTGGTTCTGGTTCAAAACAGAACAACTTTTTTGTGTCAATATAAAAGATTGCATCTGCCGTAGGATTTCTTTTTCCCATTGTTAGACAAGCCCTGGCCCTGGGTTGGTTCAACAATAATGGGACTAATCGGACATGGCAGTATCTGCCTCAAACAATAATTTAACCTCATTCATATTTGAGTTATTAAAACAAACCCATCATACAGCTTGATTGATCAGGGAAAGGCATAACCCGACCAAAGCCCAATGAAGAAAAAAAAAAAGGCAAAGGCTGTTGATTTTGAAAGCTTGCCATCAATATGGACATAAACATGAGTTTGTCTGCTGTCCCGACAATGTGTATGTTCTTTTTATTCTGTCTTGGGTTCCCATTGGCATTGTCTCGTGGTTGGGCTTTCCCCACGGGGTGAAGTTGACACCGATGGGCCATAAAAATATTTATTGACTCACACCAAAACACACACCATGCAAGATTTTTTTTCTCTAGTGGTTAGTCTCAGTATTGGGGTTGATAGTTATTTAGGGATAAAGTTAAAATAATAATTTATATTTAAAAATAGGAAATAAATTAATAAATAAATCTATGTAGCTCTGCCCCTGTAGTTATTGATGGTTTAGTAGTATATGCTTAGTTGTTAGGTAATAGAGTTAGTTGGTAGGCCCAAATACGAAAGAATTATGATTTTCTTTTGTATCACAAAACTAAAAACTAATATAGCATGTAGGGTGGGTATTTTATTCAATCCGGTCGAGTTTCGATATGATTGAGTTGGATTTTCATAAAAAATCGGATTTAGGGTCAATTTAGAGTTTTTATTAAGGATGAAGTCAAATTGGGTCAGATTTAGATTTATAGTGAAAATATCTCATCTACCCCGAGATTAATTGTGTAATGTTCCATTAATTTTTAGGGATATTTATAATATCCCCTCTTTATTTTTTTATAATTAAATTTTTAAAATTAAGTTTTTATTTATAATTTAGTCCTTAGAATTGTTATTTTTTATGATTAAATCTTTTAAAATTATTTTTTACAATTAGATCTCTAAAATTAATTTTTTATAAGTTGTGGAGGGTCAAGGTCGAGTTTAACATATTTATTTTTGGGTCATATTAGTTTTTTTTAAAAAAAAATATTTAGATTAGATTAAATTCAAATTTACAATATTTATTTTTAAGACAAATTTAGGTGAACCAAAAATCCGAATCATACCATCTCTAATAGCTGGTGAATGAAAATGTTATGCCATATCCACCTCTTCCTCTTTATTTCTCCCAACATCTATTTGTTTTTCCTTGTAAGTCCCTACAAAATGTAAAGATTGAAGTTGAGACGAGTTTGGTTTTGCCATCAATTAGAGGAGGACAAGATATTTTATGTTGGGCTGTAGCAAGTGTTGAGGAGAGGAGAAGAACAGGCCTCAAAACTAAAGGTTTTGAAGACCCAACTTACACCACAAAAGAAAAGAAATTATGAATGGGTCCATAGGGATCTGTCACTTTCATTCGGTTAGAAGAAAAACCCTTTCTAGGAGTACGGGAAGAGAACCTTCCAACTAGGGGTGAGTATTCGATCGAGTCGAGTCGAATCGAATTAAAAAATTTTGAGTTATTCGAGTTGACGAGTCATATTTTACAATTCAAATTTTATTTGAAATTTTTTCGGTTCGAGTCGAGTTTAAGAAATTCGAATTGAGTCGAATCGAGTCGAGTTTTCGAGTTCGTATAAATATTTAATAATACTTATTTATCAAGTTATAGTATGATTTAATTTTAATTTAAACAACTTTCTCGAATTATATAAGATATGCATATATAGATTTTTTTTCATGTATAACAATATTTCTTTATATTTTTATATATCAATGTATATATATCATAAAAAATTAAGAGATTCATCTTAAACTTAAAAATTAATCCTTTAATTACTAAAAATTTTGAGTTATTCGAATTTCATTTTACAACTCGAACTTTGATAACTCCGCAAAAAGGCTATATTTTAGGCCTTTTTACTTAAGTTATTGAGTGTCCTTAGACTCATATAGGTTCATTTAGTTGCATTTAGGCTCATATCATTACATGTAGTTTTGTAGTTATGCCTTGGCATTTTTATGTGGTAATAGGTGCTATTTCATGAGAAAGGTAATTCTTTTCAGTTGTGTTGTGCAGGTAAAGCAAAAATGGAAGTTGAGGCAATTTGTCATGGCATTCGCAGAAGGATAGCGATGGGAAAATGCCATGGCAAAGCTGGAGGACTCCTGTGCTAAGCTAGACGACAAGAAGATATTTTGATAAAAGTATCAGCTAGTGCCATTATAGTCGGCCAGGACTATTATAACCTGGCCACAACCACCTCAGTAGGGGACCACAGTCAATATCGCAGGACCACGAGCCACCTCAGTAGGGAACCACTGTCATCACTGTCACCACTGTCAGCTCTGCAGAAATGCCATCACGTGAAAGGGGATAAGAATGGAATTTTCATATCTTTTAGAGTTTTCACCCCTTTTAAGGCACGGTGACCTACAAAAAAAAGGAGGCCTTTTGAGGAACAAAAACACAGAAAAAGAGGCACCTTTGGAGTGGTTTGCGACGGCGGAAAGCTTCCACCTTTCTCCTCCAAACTCCGGCCGAAGGGTCCTCCGTTGATAGAGCTCGAAGGGAATGATGTGCTAAGCACCCGAGAGGGGCTAGCACACCAAGGCGTCTCGTGGTGGTTGAAAAGCCGGCGGCCTATGCACACCGAGAGTGTTTTCTAGTCCTCCTTTTGCTTTATTTTTCATATTTTGATGAGGATGGTTGTTGAATTTTTAAGATTTATGTGGATGATATTTCTTTAACATTTCGCACCACCATGTGAGCTTTGTTTAGGTGGTTAAACTTATGGATGATTATCTTTTGCTTTTATTTAATTATTGTCTTCTAAGTGTTTGTATATTTGCTTTGTTCATTGTTGATAATCATTTAGGCATTGTAAGAGGCACAAAAGTGTCCCGTGTTTTGGTGCATGCTAGAGCACTCAAAAGAGGCATAGCTATAGATCCTTAGATCATCTGAAAGGAGCTAAAGGAGGATCTACGTGAGCAATGGGTTCTAAATTGCAAATAGAGCCTAGTTGGATCCTAGACAATATTGACTTGTCTTTATCTTTATTTTTCGTTTTAGTTAGTCACACCTTTTTGCCTTGACAATATTGGCTTACTGGTTACCTCGATCATCGTGGGAACGATACTCACTTACCCTTTATTACTTGTACGACTGTGTATATTTGTACATACGTGTTCGCATAATTTATAGCACTACACAGCCGAACACCAAACTTTATTTGAAATTTTTTGAGTCGAGTCGAGTCAAAACGAGTTGAGTATTTTCACTTTGAGTAGAGTCGAATTATTCGATTTTTTCGAATCGAATTTTGTTCATTGATTTGCAGGCACTCACTCGGGACCATCCAAGACCAATTAAATTCTAGACATTAAAATCTTTTCACACACAAAATTCATGTACTTTTAAGACAACACGTACACTAGGAGTACATTAATAACTTAACCATGCGTAAACAGAGGAAATAAATGGTGTAGCCATTGGGTGACATGAATGACACCCCAAGAGTATGCTCGTAAACTAATCCAATAAACAATTCGTTTGTTTAATTTTAATTGAATAAAAAGATGAATATGAATAATTAAACGAACATAATTTATTATTTGTGTTCGTTCAATAAAAATATGGTTTGTTATCAGGGACAGAGTTAGGATTTAATATTGAGAATGAAAAGAGTCTATTAAACCTTTAAATTTAAAAACTAGGAGGGGCAAAAACCCTATTTAATTAATATTTAAACTAAAAGGGACTAAAAATGCAATTATACCAAAAATTTTGGGAGGGGCAACAACTCCCCACTCTCTACACAGCTCCGTCCCTATTTGTTATATTTGTTTGTTGATAAACGAACGTAAAAAAACAAACGAACATTAAATATCATTCTATATTTTCTTAAAAAAAATTTAAGTCTTGTATATTAAATATTGTTTAATTTTTTCTTTCTTATTTTTAGTATATATTTTAAATTTTTAAATATAATATTTTTGTTATGAAATATATATATATATATATATATATATATATATAAAAGAACTAAACGAACGTTGACAAACAAGTTCATTGTTCGTGTTAGTTCATTTAATTAAACGAACAAAAAAAATTTATTCATGCTCATTCGCTTAATATATATAAAAAAAGTATAAAAAAACTTCTCGACGAATAATTTGTTGAACATTTGATTCATTTACATCACTAAGAAAAAGGTTTTAAAAAATCGTCTAGGGTACAATGGATCGGATTTGGATCAAACTTTGTAAGATCCAAGTTCAATCCAATTAATAATTGAACTTCCAAAAAAATTCAAGTTCAAGTTCAAATCCAAATCCGATTACATAAGTACAAGTTCAATCTAAAAGTCAAAATCCAATTATTTTTTTTCTTTTCTAAAGTAACAAATTTATATTTTAAATCTATATTAGTATATCGATTAGGATTTTATTATATATTTATATTTTAATTAGGAATCCAAGTTCGAATACATAATCATAATTCAACTTAATTAAGATTTCAATATTTCTCTATATTTTTAATTTAAGATTTAAAATATTTTTTCTTCAAATTCGTATATGGATTGAATTCGGATCGAATATAAGTTTGGATCAAATTTAAATTAGATCATGATAATATTTATATTCAGTCCACTTCCTATTAGGACTCGAACCTCTTTTCTTGAAATCTGTTTTAGACTTATTTTGATAAATTTTAAATATTTTTTTATCAAATTGAATTTAAATCGAATTTAAATTAATTATATTATCATCCCTAAAATCGCCCGTAACAGATCACTCAATTAAACTATTAGCATTATAAAATTCAATGCAAAGAAAAAGGATTATTGGTTGACAAAATCAAACCTAATCATTAAAAGAAGAATGAATTTTGTGGCTAAATGCACGGTTTAACATGAAAACGATGCCAATAAATTCCTTGCGTGATGTTTTTATATATATTTTTTAATTTTTATAATAGAACTGAAAAAATATTTTTTTATTCAGTTACAATGGTTACAACAGTATTTGTTTAAGAGTATACTCTTACTAGTATCAGAGCCGGCTCTGGGGTGGGCAATAAGGGCGATCGCCCAGGGCCCACCCCTATTTAAGGCCTTAAATTTTAATTTTTTATTAAATATATTTAATTTTAATTTTTTAATATTTATTATTATGAATTAATTATTTTTTAATACTTATTATTATACGAGTTTAATTTTAGTAATTATTATTATGGTTTTATTTTTTTCAATAGTTGTATTAGGTCTACTCTTAAAATTTATTTTTCACTATTTTTTATTATGATTCTTAAATCTCAATTTTTTGCAATGCTTGTTGTTAGGGGCCTATCTTTTACTAAACTTATTATTAGGGGTACTCTAAAAAATAGTTTTTAATATTTATTAGTATATACCATTAAAATTTATTTATTTTCTTTATTTGCTATTATAGTCGCGATTTTTCTAACACTTATTATTAAGAGTCTAATTTTAAAATTTATTTTTTGATATTTATTGTAAGAAATCTATTTTTAATATATTTGTTATTAGGGTCTAATTTTTTTAATACTTATATAAGAGGTCTATTTTTTCAATAATTATTAATAGGACCATAGATTTTTAATATTTGTTATTAGAGATTAGTTTTTTCACAATATTTGTTATTAGATGTTTATTTTTAAAATTTATTTTCCTCGTATTTATTATTAATGATTAATGTTTTTATCAATATTTATTATTAGGGTCCTAATTTTTTTCTAATATTTGTTAGTATGCATATGATTAATTTAATTTATTATAATTTTTATTAAAAAATTATTTTTTAATATTTATTATTAAAGGCCTATTTTTTTATGTTTGCCATAGGATCACTAAAATCTCAAAAACGGCTCTGACTAGCATTATTGGTGTTCAAATCCGTAACCTCCAAGAACAACAATTGTTCCTTTAATCGAAGAGACTAGATGATTCGTGCACTGAAAAAATATCTTAGTAAAAAAGTAAATATCATTTTATTTAATGAATGTGAGATTAATTCGTTTTGTTTATAAATTATATATTAATTATAAAAAATAAATATATATAAATAAATATTATCTTCTAATCATTTATAAACTATTATTTTTTTATAAAAAAAATCTACTTTAGAGTGAATTCAGCTTTGTGATAAACCAAGAGTCTCAAATCGGTCTAACAAAAAAAAAATGTTATCAAAATTACAAAGTGTATATAGTGTTTTTTATCAAAAAGTATAATTTTATTGATGAAAAAGCCATACATGAGAGTTATTTTTAAAGGTTTAATTAAAAATATTTTTTATTTTAGTTGAAAGAAAAAATATCTATGAAGATAATGTCAAGAGAGAATAATGGCAAGCAAAATGAGCCAACCTCAATCATCATTCGAAACATCCTCGCGATTAACAGACACCAAGTCTTTAGTAAACAATAGAATCTCACAAAAAATTCAGTTCTTAAGCGTATCGTTCTTCAATAATTTCGTCAAACAATCAATAATTATATTTATCTTTTAAAATACATAAACAATCATGAATGTTTAATCACGGCGAAAAATACTCTTATATATGATGAATCGAAGTTGAAGATGTCGCCCTATTCCCATTATGTAGTGTTTTAACAACAATCAAATTATCCAAACATATATAGTGTTTTTCACAAAAGAATAAACATAAAATTTTATTTTAAAAGATAAAAAAAATGAAGTGATGAAAATGGGTGTAGTTTAATTGTGATGGCAAGCAAAGGCAGAAAATTACAGTCGTGACAGCTCAACCGTATACCTTACTTTGTCCAATTGATTTGATTTCAATAATGAATCAATCATAAGCATAATTTTTTGGGGTCCTAACGTTAATGTTTTATCATAAGTTTAGTAACAAAAGAGTATGTCACATTATAAACATATTGGTAAAACTCTTTTTTCTCTGCAGCCATAGCGCCGCCCTCCTCTCTACTAATCTGTCCTTCATTCTCTTTATATACCCGCGACGAAACTGATTTTAATATTGGTCGTCGACCGTCGTATCTATTATTTCGTTTATTTTATTTTTAATTTTTAATAAATTGTTCTACTCTTGTGGCACGATTTCATTCTACTTTTGGTACTATCTATTGACACGTTTCTCTTTTTATTTAGGTTTTTATTAAGGATGGATCCGACGATACCACGACTGATCAAGATGACGCTCTTTTCTCTATATTGTTTTTTCTCCCTATTTTAGACCCTCAAACGAGATTTGGATATACGATTATATCTTTCGTTCTTTTTCGCGATTGAATAATGGTAATATCTTTGTTATCAACGCACCTTCATTGTAATATGCATTTTTATGTTGTTTGTTGATGATTTTACTTATCATCGTGAATTTTGGTGATGTTTGTATACTTCTTTTCTTTTTCGAGTCTTTGGATTAGGTTTTACCTTTTCCTTATCTGTTCTTCTTATGATCTCGTTTTACTAATTTTATTTACTAGGTATATATCTGAATTTAGGTGTTTTATTTACGATTAAATTTAAAATAAATATAATTTACATAATAAAATTAGTAGATCTATGTTAAAAAAAAAGAGTATGTCAGATTGATTAAATTTGAAGCAAATAAAATAAATATAATTTATATAATAATACAAAGGATTAGTTATTTTTTTAAGTGATAATTTTTATATAATCAATTGTCAATTTAAATCATTCATTTCAATCGTCCAACGATTCAAAAATATATGAAACTTAAAAAATTTTATACTGTATAACTTAATCTTATCTATATATAAATATTAAGGTTTTGTTATATGCAGTCTAATTGCGCATAAGAACGAATAGATCCCTATATAATTTATGTTTATTTCTCTTGTTAATAGAATATAGTAGAATATTTAATATAATAGAAAAGAAGACCGATTTCGTAATTTTTCATTTTGACATAATTAAATCATGATTGGGGATAAATTTACAAAACTATTAAAAACTCCAAGGAATCATGGCAAGATTTTAAAAATGGAATGGCCTGAGCAGTGATTATTTTAGGGCGTAAAGACCTATTAGAGTATTTGACCATTTAAAATCTAGTATATTTTAATTTAAGGATAAAATTAAAAATATGACATAAAGATAAATTTCACCCTTAACGTTTATAATTTTTGTCATTTTGGCTCCTATTCTTTTTTTCCGAGAAATTTAGCCCTTGACCTATGTCTTTTTAACAAATAACTCATTTTTTAACTACCATGATAACTGAACCGTTAAAAATTTAATAATGATAATATGTCATATATATACATGATAATATATTTTAAATGACATAAAATCTAACCTATTAAATATATGCATATATATGGAATATAATTTTATTCCAGTATAAAATATAAAACAATTAAAATTTAAATAAAATATTAAAAATTAATTAAATCCAAAACAAAAATTTACTAAATATTCTCAACTCTAACTAAGCTAAAATATCTTTATAAAACCCTAAAACTACGACTTAGATTAAAACTAAAATACCTAAATTCTAAACTAAAATAATAAAAATCTAATTAGTTATTATCAAAATCCTTTATCTTTGATTTACCGGTAACAAACTATACAAAACCCTTTCTTTTCAGATTATGTTCATACCTTTTTAGATAAAATTTTGATTTTACTATAATTAAGGTTGAGAATGTATAGTAGTCTTTTCTTTAGATTTAATTAATTTTTAATGAATAAAAAAATAATTTTTAATATTTTATTTGAATTTTAATTGTTTTATATTTTTAGATTGGAATAAAACTACATTTCGCGTGTATATATTTGATATACTAGATGTTAAGTCATTTAAAATATATTATTACATATATGACATGTCATCATTATTAAATTTTTAACGGTCCAGTTATCATGGTAGTTAAAAAATGAGTTATTTGTTAAAAAATAGGTCAAGGGTTAAATTTATCCCCCAAAAAAATAAGAACCAAAATAATAAAAATAATAAAAATTATAAACGTTAAGGGTGAAAATTGTCTTTATACCATTTAAAAATATTAAAAAACTTTTAAGGATCAGGGACCAAATTAAATAAAACAGAAAGACTTTCGGTGAAAGATTAAAAATATGGAGGGATCATGTTATATTTTTATTATTTTTAAAAACAATGAACACAGTAAAAAACTTATATGACCAAAAAATTAAATCATGAACCATTTTTACTATATTATTTTTTGTCCCAACCAATCAGATTCATTCATCTTATATTTTTTAAGGTAAATTATTACGTCTTTTCTATATGTAATTAATGAGTGAATAGTTATTAGATAATTACTTAAAATGAACGGACTTGATTGTATAGACCACAAATAACATGGTAAAAATGATTTATGATATAATCTCTCCCGAAACCTTTTGTTCATTTTTTGAAAATATTTAAGATTAAATCCCTCATTCTCTAGTGTTATTAGTTTTTTTAGCATTATTAGGTTTAGGCTGATTGAGCCATGTAATCTGATCTATTTTTAATGTTGACCCATTAATAATAATGATACAATAATATCACATACATATATATAATATACATATACATATATACTTACATGCACATATACGTGTACATAAAATAATAGTAGTAGAATACATATGTACATGCAACATACACATACATACAAACATGTGATACATAATAGTATTAACACGTAGACTCACATAATAAATATTTTAGAATTAATGTTTTGATATAATAATTAAAAAATAGTTTTGGACTAATTTGAAAAGATTTCAAAAATGGTTTTAAGTCCAAACAACTTGAAAATAAATTTGAGACATTTTCTAAGGCTTTCAAATGTGTTTTAAATTATTTAAAGAAACCAAAAAAGTGATTTTAACCTAGACGTTTAGATACACCTTTAAGGTGTTTCGATACCGCTATGCTTTTAAAAGGCAAAACTTCACAGGCATTTCGATACGTTTTTGGACTGTTCCGATACGTTTTGCCACTATGAATTTTGGTTTCGATACAATAAACACCTTTTTCGAAACACTTGTATCGAAACTTCTTTTAGGTGTTTCAATACACCTCTAACTGTCTTATGAAAATTCCCAACGACTTTATGAAAAAACCCAACGACTTTATAAAAAACCCAACGGCTAGGAGCAGTATTGAAACAGCTTGTGCTTGTTTCGATACCATGAGCTAAGGGTTTCAATACACCTTATAGGTGTTTCAATACCAATTTTTTAATGCAGGTTCAATGATTATTTCCCAAAGTAGCTGTATTAAAACGACTTTTACGCATTTCGATACCACATGCACCAGAAGCAGAAATTAGCCTTGAAACAAGCTCCAAATGGCTCTAAATCAATCCCAACGATCACCAATGACTAGAAGCTCATTTGGGATGATAAAAGGAAGACTCAAACTTCATGTAGAGACTAATGCTTACATTGTAACAACAATATGATTCAAGAATTGTCTTAGTGCATAATTCTCATCTTTTGGGTAGACAAACACTTGTGAACTTAATGTATATGTATGTTCAAGTTATTAGGACTGGGTGAGAACTTAGTTGCAAACAATTAGCTTTATTAGAAGGATTATCAAAGTTTGCTTAGTTTATCTCTTGTTAAAAGGATTCCCAAAGTTCGGTTTGTGAACTTTAGAGGCTTGATTCGGGTTTAAATCAATGTTTGTAAGGTTAGCCCTTTGTTCCTCAAAAGAAAGAGATTCTTAGTGGGAAGCTAAGGTAGTGGATGTAGGACTTGGGTTAAAAGTCCGAATCACTCTAAATCTTGTGTCTTTATTGTCTAATTTTTTACTTCCACCACAAACACCCGAATTACCAATTTTTTATCACTTGGCAAGGTTAAATCGGTTGTCCATCGAACACCTTCAAGTCTAACAAATATTAATAGCATACACATACATTTATACATATATAATATTAAACGTACATACTTAATAGTATTGATCATATAAACAAACATATAATAAAAATTAATTACATATATACTAATACATATATAAACATTAATATATAGTTACATTAAAATATTGACACACATATGTAGTTCATGGCATATTAATATAATAATTTAATAATATTAATAAATAGTTAAATACTACTAATATTATATAATCTCAACAAATTAATAATTATGTATTTTTAATGGAGCAAAAACTTGCTCTCAAATTATATAATTAAAATCATGAATAGAAATTCCGATAGCTTTTCCTTCTAAATCACAATCATCCAAAGTATCGAAAAGATATAATTAAAAAAAAACTTTAAACATCTAAAAAGTATATTATAAACATTTATTTTTCAAATAAACTGTTATAATTAATGGTTTGGAATTAAACAAACCAAATTAATGAAAAGATAGATATCAATTAGTAACTCTTTGAGGCTAATGTTTAGTATTTCCTCTAAGAAGTTTATAGTATTGTTTAGTAAACAATGATTTGAGTTCAAATTAAAAATTTAATCGTTTCTATTCGTTAATTTGAATATTTAATAAAATAATAAATTAATATAAAATCTCTAATTTTAAAAAATTGACTAATATATACTTTTAAAATTAGAGATTTTAATGGGTATTAAACCTTAATACTAAAACCCATTAAAGTTTAACTTAATATATGGATATCCACCATAAATAAATATATTTATAACACTCCCCCTTGGATATCCATGAAGATAATATGCCTCGTTAAAACCTTACTAAGATAAAAACCCTGTGGGAAAAAAAATTCTTAGTGAAGGAAAAAGAGTACACACATCTTTGATACGCATAACATGTTGTCTCATTAAAAACCTTACCAGGAAAACCCATTGGGACAAAACCTCGGTTAAGGAAAAAAGAGTGCAACGCGTATTTACTCCCCCTCATGAAAATATCACATAAGATCTTTGAATCTTCATAATTCAATATTGAATACAATCTTCAAATGTTGAAGTAGATCATGCACTAGTAGATAAATCTTTCAAATCATTGCTTGAAATGATTCATTGAATATTATTATTCATCTGAAAATCATGAGGGACGAAACTCGAAGAAATATGTTTCATTTTATCATATTTGATATATCCACCTTGAGATATAAATTTTGTATTATCTTTGTACAAGATAACTTTCATCTTATCTTGTAAAAAACATTCACATATCTTCAAGATATGTTTAGCCAAACACATATTTCGGCTTTGCCTCTTGCATAACAATTATTTAACGGTAATGATCTCGTAGCACTTAAATAATATTTCTGGACCAGTTAAGATACGATGCTTCCACCACCGAGGAATATATTTTCCTCATAATCAATTTCATGTCTTTGTGAGAATCCTTGTGCAACCAAATGAGCTTATATCTCATGATTTCCCCTTTTGATTTCTCTTTCTCACAAAGGCTCGTTTATATCCACGAGCTTTACGCATTTTAATGTATGGGCTATAGGCCCAAATACTTCTCTTTTCAAAAGAGATTTTAGTTTCGCCTCAATTGCCTCTTTCATGTTGGCCAATCATTTCTTTATTTATATTGCCTAATTGACAATGATTCATGATCCACATCATCAAATAAAATCTCTAGTGATATATTACATGCAAATATATTAACGACGTCGATTTAATTTCAGTTCCACTTATTACCAGACATGACATAATCTATTGAGATCTCTTTATGATCAGGTACCTGAGTCATGTCAATGTCTCTGTTGGAGACCATTTAATCTTTTCTAGAGATTTTCATAATCATTGATTCCTCGATCAGACCATCATAAAATATAGCTCCTTTTCTTTTTCAAGGATCTCTTATCTTTGGAAATTACTTGTCTACTACGCTTTAAGCGTAAGTTAGACTCATTAGCAACTAGAGTTTGTCTTTCCATGAAATCAAATTTAATCGGAGCATTTATAGCTGGTATACGTGACTTAGTCACTTTTTTTATGGTCAGCAAAATATTTGGCAATTGATTTGCTAAATGAATTATCCTTTGAACTTATAGTTCACATTGTGTAGTACGTGGATCAAAATGAGAAAAATGATAATTCATTCTAACTTATTTCTTTCCCCAGCTATTTATTTTCTCCCCCTAATGTTGGGTAAACTGACTCATTAAAATGATAGTCAGTAAATCGGGTTGTAAATAAATCCCCTATCAGAAGCTCTTATATATATTCCCAACAAAACTCATCTTTGTGCGTTATGGTGGAGCAATTAGAACATATATCGCACACAAAAAAAATCTATGATGAGAAATATTTGGTTCCTAACCAAAAACCATTTGTAATGGGGAGAACTTATGATCATTTGTTGGCTTGATGCGAATTTGTGATACTACATGTAAAATTACATGTCATCAACATTATCAAGACTGATTGTCTTTAGAAAATAATCTGGAAAATGTGCTCGTAATTTTATCAACTGAGCAAGTAGCCTCGCAAACACCAAGTTGCGGGTTAATAACAAGGATACACATAACCATCTAGTCGATGCATCGAAAAAAAAATCGTAAAATATCTAGATGGTTTTTAAGAAATGTGTATGAGCCCATATATATCACCTTGTATCCGTTCCAGAAAATTAATAACACTCTATCTTAGATGTTGATGATTGAATAATCAAATTGCTTTCATAGCAAGTATCACGTGAAATATTACCATGAAGAAAATCTTAATTCTTCAATAAATGACCACATGAATGTGTCAGCAAATTTTCGCATCATAATTGAACCGGGATGGTCTAACCGGTCATGCCAAATAAAATTATCAATAAACATCTAGTTTACAATAGCATGAGCTTCAATTTGTACTAATTCTTATGTAGTACAATATGAATGACAGTGCATATAATTTTGCCAAGATTTCATTATTGCCTTGAGTTATACTCGTAATATTGAGATAGTCAGCACCCTCTTGACTAATATTCTCAATATATTTCTGGAAATATCTTTAAAATTCAATAAGTCTCTTTTGCGACTTTGACGAGCATAATGCACTGTAAATATGAGATAAAGTCTCATTTGGCAATAACATATTTGCTCAACGAGCATAATTCACTGTAAATATGAGATAAAGTCTCATTTGGCAATAACATATTTGCTCAGTCGGAGCTTTCTGTGATAATAGTACTTCTGGATATAGTACTCACATTATTCCCTTGCATTTAAAATGGGAAAATATGCATAATTATGCACATTTTAATATGTGCTTTATTTCATTCACTTCGGGGAATGAAAAATACGTGCTCTGTGCCATTCACTTCGGGGAATGGAAAATATTAAATATATCACATTATATCAAATCGATTATCTATCAAAGATAAACTCTCAAAATCTCTTCCTAAACATTGATATTTCAGTACTTTGAGATATAGTACTCACATTTTCCATTGTATTTAAATGAGAAAATATTTCTTATGCTTAAGTATAGTATGAGTACTTGCACTGTCTGCTTGGCATAAATAGCCACAATTCATTGTAGATTTCATTCCGGAAGTGATAATATTCTTCAAAGGATAAATTAACATAGAATGTAAATAAATAATATATAAAATAAATTAACGATATATTAACATAGAGCGTAAATAAATAATATGTAAAATAAATTAACATAAATATATAATAAATAAAAATAAATTAACATAAACAAAATAAATAAAAGATCAATTATTCCTTTAGATGTTATAAGGAAAATAAAATAAATGGCGAATTATTCTCTTGAAGGACTATGAGAAAAATTATCAATATCCAATTGAGTTGGATCAATAACGCCATTATTTTCGCCACAAAGAAAATCTGATTATATTTTCTTCAATTTATCATTCATGATTATGAATAAAGTTCGTAATACTTCGGCGTTTGACAAGTACGAAATCAATGGTTTATACCATCACATTGATAACATAAAGATTTTTAATCTGATCTCTATCATTCTTGTCATCTTTATAATTCCACTTCTTGTGGATATAAGTATTCTCAAAATAATCATCTTATCCATGTCTATTTTATGACTTCAATCGCAATCACAATTACTAATGTAGCTTTTATTCATTCCGCTATATAATGTCACATTCGCTTCAGGGAATGGAGCGGAGCCTGTTGGGCGATATTCATGATTTTTCATGAGCAACTTATTATTTTGCTCAGCCACAAGAAGGCAAGAAATTAACTCAGAATATTTCTTAAAGCCTTTTTCACGATATTGTGTCTAAAGGACAACATTGTTGGCATGAAAAGTGGAGTATGTTTTTTTTTCTAACATATCCTCATCAATGATACTCTGGCACATAATTGAGTTTTATTCACTAACCATATAGTGAATTATCACGTTTGCATTCACTTCAAGGAATGAAACAAATTCAATAATCGCATGGAATAAACATCATGCTTGCATTCACTTCAGGGAATGACATAAATCAAATAATCGCATGGAATAATCATCATGCTTGCATTCACTTCATGGAATGTCATAAATCCAATAATCGCATGGAATAGTCATCATGCATGCATTCACTTCAGGGAATGCCTCCCATCAAAATTCTTTGATCAAGATAATTTTCGTAACTTGAACTTGGGAGAAGTCTATAGTCGAGTTTTTCGACACACAAAAAAAATATTGCTTCCAAGCAAATATAGACTTTATAATATTCATACTATTAAATAGTAATTGATCAGCCAGTATATATACAATATATACAAAGAACAAAAAATTTAATACTCATACGCGGCGTTGTTAAACCAATCCACAAGGTCCTTTAAAAAAAGAACCTCCTTTGAGACCAGTAGCCTCGCAGAACGGGATATCCAACCAATATACTCGGATTAAACCAACATAACAAAGAACATATTAATTGATTAAAGGTTTAATATTTGTTCTAATATCATGTAATACTTAAAACATGATTAAAACATAAACTTTCGTCATAATAATAAAATAAACAAATATTGGTTATAAATAAAGATAAAAAAATCTCAAATTAAATAAATAAAACATACCGAACTTTCCACTAATTTGAATATATGGAAAGTTTAATCACCAATATTTTGTTAAAATCCTTTTTAGAAATTGTCGACAAACACCACAGGAATTGAGTCGCTTTATCGCTAAACAAACACCAAACAACCAAAGATTTTTAATAAATTAAAAATCAAATCAAAGATCAAGAGAGAAAAATAATCGGTAATTAAAATATAATTGAGGGAGAAAAACTTATCTTTGATTTATTCCATGAACAAATTCTTTTCAATAACTCCTTCAAGATTTGAACGACAAACACATCCGTTGATTAGAGTCTCGTGCTGATAACGTGTTGTGAATAAAAATAAGAACAAGAAGAAAAGACAGAATAAAGATGAGAGACAAAAGGGAGAGAGATTTTATTATATTCTCAAAGTAGGGTTGTATACAATGCTATGCCAAAAGTCTATATTTATAGGCATAAGATGAAAACCCTAATTTCAATGGGTATTAAACCCTATACTAAAGCCCATTAAAGTTTAACTTAATATATGGATATCCACCATAAATAAATATATTTATAACATGAATATAATTGTGTCCTTATATGTTATTTTATTTATTTAAATAATCAAGTAATTATCGACTATCAATTAATTTTATTAAATACTTTTATACAATCAATTTATATAATCCGCTAATCAAATTAATTAATACAAGCACTTATTTACTATCAACTAATATAATTCGCTGTCTACTGTCAACTAATTGTCAAACAAGATTTATATGAAAGTATACGAATTTTTATAAAGTTATATTAAAAGTTACGAAGAAAAAAATACAAAATTTTAAAAATATAATTTTAAATTATTAATAAAAATAAAAAATATGATACTTTAAAAAATTTAATAGATATGCACAAGCCTTCTAACCCAAGTGATTAAAGGAATCGTTGTTGTTCTTAGAGGTCACATGGTTCGAGTACCAGTAATGTCAAAAGATTGATTAAGCGGTCAATGTCAAAATGGTTGAAATTATATTATAAAACAGATACTACTGTGATCATTATTAGTTAATTTAAAAAAAATTAATAGATATAAATACATCCCAACAATCCTCGTCCATATCTAACTACTTGTCTACAACTCAAAGTCACCCCTCTCATTAAATAACTAAGTCAACCTTTCTCCCTTGCTCGTACATTCATGGACATTATTTTTTTTATAAGATTTATGGACATTATTATATGTACTATTTTGAATTAAATTTTATATAAACAAAATGTTGAGTGCGTGTTATAGAAGTTAAGTTTTTTCCTAGATTTTGTTAGAAAACGTGAGGAATCGATATTTTGATTTATATTTTGAAAAGGTAAAAATAGAGTTTTGAATAATAATTTTATTAGATTATATTTTATTTTATAAAATTTTTGTAGTGATATTAAAACAGTTGAATGATAAATAAAAAATTAATGCTTAAATTGGTATAGTTATAAAATTAAATAAGGAAATTGAAACTTTTATCCTGCATTAAAGGAATAAATAGCATGAAAAATGTTTATATACACTTAACCCTTAATAATTATTGAATGATTTGTATGGAAATTATGCCTTGTGTGCATAGATGTGTGAATCAATCTATTTTGGGTTGGGGTATACTGATACAGTGGGGCAACATTAATGTCTAGGTTGATTGGACCCTTTATAAATATGTATAGATATTTTATCTATTATAAATTATTTTTTATTGTGTCAGATCAGTCTAATTAACATTTAACGACAAAAAACATCATAATGATTATAAATTTATAGATAAAAATATAGAGATATGTTAAAATATTTGTTTTGATATAATAATGAAAAATAGTTTTGGACTGTTTTAAAAAGTATTAAAAAATGTTTTAAGTCCAAACAACTTAAAAATAAGTTTAAAATGTTTACAAAGAGTTTTAGAAGAGTTCAAAACGTTTTAAATTAGTCAAATTTCACATTTCTTAACAAGCATAATGATACGGTTGTACTCATATCAACACCGACAATGATTTTAGCTACAATAATTTTTTAATGATAAAACTCATACCGATATAGGTATCCACTGTATCGATATTGAGAAGTTGCGTACCGATACACCTTTGCTGAAGCGTGCATAACAACTACTTCCCAAAGTAGCAATGTACCGATACAACGGTTACAAAGTCAATTGAGACTATAAAATGAACCTTCAAGCGTCAAGAGAATTCTAATATTTTAATTATAACAACAATATGATTGTAAATTTGTCTTAGAGCCTAATTTTTCATCTTTGGGTAGATAAACACTTATTAGCCAAAATGTCAATGTATGCTCAAGTGTATTAAGAATTTTGGGTGAGTGTTTAAGTGGACAAACATCAATCTTGTGAGAGGGATTTTAGTTTGCGAAGTTTTCTTTTTGATTGAAAGTGTTCCCAAACTTCGGTTTGTGAACTTTAAATGTCAAATTCGAGTAGTAAGTCTAGGTTATAATGGTTTTCTCCTAATCCTAGAAAATGGGACGAATTCTTAGTAAATTGGTTGAAATTCTTAGTGAGGAGATAAGGTAACAAATGTAGGTGCTTATTAGAAGACAGAACCACTATAAATTCTTGTGCATATTTTTCTTGTATTTTAGCATACTCCTCAAATCACCCAATCTATTTTTTCTCCATCATTTGGCGTTAAAATCGGTTGTTCCATCGAGCCTAACATGACCATAATTAGGGGTGTTCAAAACTTTGATTAACCGAATTAACCGATCGAACTAAAGTTTTTTCAATTAATCGGTTAATTAATTTTAGGTTATATCGATTAACGATTAACGATTAATGATTTTTTAAATTTTGGTTATTGGTTAATTCAGTTCAAAATCGGTTAATTAACCAAATTAACAAAATATTATATATTTTTTATATATTTATTTTTGGTCATTAAGTTTTAAAAATTATAAAATGGTCATCAAATTTATAAAATTAGCACAAAATGATCATTAAATTTATTAAATTATAAAACTAATCATTGAAATTTTTAATATTTATCAATAATTTATATAACGTGTGATGAATTAATGTTCATTTCGTAATAATTCAATAAGTTTAATGATTTTTTTTATAATTTTTAAAAGTTGAGTGGCTAAAAAGTCATTTAAATATAATTTAGTGACCATTTGTGTAGTTTACTCAATTTTTTTAAAAAAATTTGTTAACTGAATTAATCAATTGGATTAACCAAACTTTTTTTGGTTTGGTTAATATTTTCAAAAAATTTTAGTTCGGTTAACGTTTATATGAAAAAAACCGATTAATAAAAATTTTAAAGTTTGGTTCGATCGGTTAACCGAATCAACCATTTGAACACCCCTAACTATAATGATTAAATTTAAAAATTAGTGACCAAAAATAAACAAATCTAAAATATAAATGATCATTTCAGTAATTTATCCTAATAAAAATGATCATTGCTTGGAGAGGTCTCCTCTATTACGAATACATGAACGTTATGAAAAGTTATATGAAAGGCGACTTTGTCTAATCTCGAATATTTTTTTCTTAAAAAAAAAAAGAAAGCTTAAATCTACATGATTATAAGAAATATACATACATAACTAACAATTTAACTAGTTGTTAGGATCTTAATTAGGGGTGTGCAAAAAAACCGGTAAACTAAAACCAATTCTGAAAACCGAAAAAATCGAATCGAATAAATAGTTAACCGAACCGAAAATTCGATTTAGGGTCGAGTTTTTATTCTTTTTATAAAAACCGGTTTGATTATGGTTTACGATTTTAGGAAAAATCGGTTAACCGAACCGACCGGTTATATAATATATATTATTATATTACATATTATTTTAATATTTTATATTAAAAAATTATATTTTAATTTATTTTCTAATTTTAGAAAAATAAATTTTAATTTCATTTTATAAAATTTAAGTGTTTAACTCGTTAATATTAAAAAATATATTAATATCATGTGTTATTTTTTAAAATTATTTATTTTTCTATCATGTTATTAAAATTTATATCGTTAATAAATAAAATAAAAAACCGTTACCCGAATCGTCGAACCAAAGTTTTCGGTTAACCGGATAAACGATTAATCTGTTTAATGGTTACGGTTTAGTGTCGAAAATTAGGTGACCCGAATTTACCGGTTAACCAAAATAATTTACTAATAGTTAACCGAACCCGATTTTGTACACCCCTAATCTAAATTGATCTTATTTATTTATTTATACATAATTATTGATTATAATATTATTTTTAAAAATTTTTAAATAAATAAAATATTATTTATCAAAAAAAATCTATAGTAAAAGAATTTCGATATAAATAATATTTGGGCACTTCTCCTCTCTAATCTGTGTTGTCATAATTATCATACACTCTTTCACCTTCACCAACACCCCAATTCCATCTCTCTCCTCCTGCCTTTCTAACGTGCGCCTATAAATTAAAAACAGAACAACAGGACTTTTATGCAACAACACAGCTTCTGTTTTCTCTCACCATCTGTTAATGCTGTTTTAAAAACCAAAAGATCCTGGATTTCAAAGGCGGAAGAAAAAAGCTTCAAGCTTGAGCTCAAAGACGAGTTTTTTTTTTTTTTTTTTAATTTCTTTTAATGGGTCTGCTACTTCTCTTGCTGCTAACGTTCGCGGCACTTCCATTGGCTTCATCAGATCCAAACGACGAGGCGTGTTTGACTCACCTGAGCCAAACTTTGAGAGACCCATTAAACAATCTGAGGAACTGGACCAAGTCGACCTTCGCTAACCCTTGTAGCGGTTTCACTTCTTATCTTCCCGGTGCTACTTGTAATAATGGCCGAATCTACAAGCTTTCCCTCACCAACCTCTCCCTCCAGGGCTCCATCTCGCCTTTTCTTTCCAATTGTACGAATCTCCAGTCGCTCGATCTGTCTTCAAACTCCATCTCAGGACCCATCCCGCAAGATTTACAATACCTGGTCAACCTGGCAGTGTTGAATCTCTCAGCGAATCGTCTCCAAGGAGAAATCCCACCCCAGATTACATTTTGTGCGTATTTGAATGTCATCGATCTTCATGACAATTTGCTCACCGGTCAGATTCCTCCACAATTAGGCCTTCTAGCTCGTTTGTCGTCTTTCGATGTTTCTTCCAACAGGCTGTCGGGACCAATACCGACCTCTTTAGGGAACAGAAGCGGAACTTTGCCAAAGTTCAATGCCACTTCTTTTGAAGGAAATAAGGGTCTTTATGGATACCCTTTGCCACCCATGAAAAGCAAAGGCTTGTCTGTTCTAGCCATTGTTGGAATTGGATTGGGGAGTGGACTTGCTAGTTTGGTGCTTAGTTTTACTGGAGTTTGTATTTGGTTGAAGATTACAGAGGAAAAGATGGCTGCCGAAGAAGGGAAAGTTAGTCAGCTTATGCCTGATTATTGAAACCCTTGAATCCGGTTTTAACATGTTAATTGAAGATCACTGAACTAAAAGGAAAAGCTTGAAAAAACTCTAGGTGTGTCTGATTTAGATTATTTTGTTTCCATTTTTGGAGAGGTTTTCTGAGTAGCTTTTATTTCATCTTATTTTAGGGGTTCTAATATTTATTTTCCACAATCATCATCAACAATGTATAAAGCAATTCAAACATGATCTTTCTCAGTAAAATAGTGCAGGTTCTTACTGGTATTAAACATCTTCTTTGTCCTTAGCTTTTTCAGTAGTCATTGAAATGATAAAATGAAACATTTACTTAGGGATGGCAGACGGGTACAACTTTGTGAATTTTGCACCGTATTTGCACCAATTGAAGTGGGAATGGGGATGAGTTTTGTGGGTAATGGGCAGGTGTGGATGTTAAAAGTCATACCCATCGTAGATAGTGGGTAGGTGATGAGTTTAAGACCTTACTCGTACCGTATCCACCCGTTCTGTATCCGCCCGCCATATGAATTTTGAATCATTTCTATTTATAGACTTTGATTATGCCTTTTATTATATATTTTACGTAGTAAGATATTAATTTATTTTAAAATTTATGTTAATCCTTAAATTTATAGATTTTGAACTCAATTAATTTAGTTCGAAAAACTGATGATTTATGATCGTTCTTGAATTAATCAGGTTAAAAATTTATAATATGTGGATAAGTAAAATTTATAAAAATGTAAATATATTTTAGCTAAGTTAGCTATATATATTAGTCAGTTGTAATTAAGTAGAATTTATATCAGTAAAAATATGTTTTAGTTAAATTACTTATCGTTAGTTAGTTAAATGTAGTTAAATTTATATATGTGTAAATATGTTATATATACACTTAATCAATCAATAAAGTATGCAAAATTTTATTCTTTTTTATAAAAGTCTATGATTTATTTTTACATAATTCGATATTAGTACGTAGTTGCTTGAAGACTTGTACAAGCGAATACATTTTAAGTAGTGAGTGTAGGGATGAATTTAAAAATGTACCTGCGTGAACGGGTATAGATTTTAAAATTGTACTCACCGTGAGTGATGAGTAGGTGATGGATATTAAAATTTTAGGTAAATGTGAATATGGAGAAAAGGTATCCGCACCCGCCCCACCTATTTTTCATCCCTACATTTACTGTATACACTTTTGAAACTTTTTCCCCTTTACTCTGCATAAATTGCAGAATCAGTGGGGAATGGGGATGATGAATCAAAGAATTTAATCTGGCGATGAGAATGGCTTAAACAAATTGGCGCAATTCATATGCCTCTTAATATGTTTTTACGGATAGATAATATAGAGCTCTTTGTAATAATACACTCGTTTCAAAGGTTCGTCGAATGATCAATTTAGATTGGAATGTTAGATTTTATAAAAATTAGTTATGATCAAAATAGAATTGCGGGTGTGTTGACTAGATCGTGGAAGACATGTGGGAGAAACAATTTATATCGCTGCACCACCTATTCTATATGATATAATCAAGGAGGGATTTTAATCTCTTCTCTATACTATCGAAAATAAAATAAAATTAGAGGTAGGTTATATTTGTTAAGGTATTGGGTTTAGGATTTAAAAAATTAAGATTAGGATTTAGAAATCAATTTTTAAGATTTTTTAACAAGAGATATAAAAAAATACGGTTAGAAGGCAAGAGATTTCTACCCTAACAAATAGGTAAAAATGTACTTTAATTAGAAAATGGGTGGTTCGATTAGAATTTGGTTTGAACCATTGCAAATCTAATTATATTTGGTTCATGTTTGGTTTGGTTTTAGTTCAATTTTATGATGATTCAAATTATATTGGATTGATTGATTTCGGGTTCAAGTCAATAGAACATCGACCGATTTTTATTCGAGTCAACCTTCGGATTAATAATTTCTTTTAGGTCGGGTCATTTTCTATATATGATTTTTTTTGGTAATTTGTGCTATAGTTTAGTTTACATTATATTTTCTTTATTTTTTAATATTTTTCTTTATTTTAGATTATTTTCAGTTCGAGTTTATTTAATTTAGTTAAAAATTAATTTTGATTCAGTTTAAATTTAAATTGATTTTGATTTGATTGTTTCGAATCAGATAAAATTTATGTTATTATATTTAAATTAATATTAAATTTTAACTTAAATAAATCAATTTAGGTCTCGTGTTAGGTGTCAACTAGTTGGGTTTTTTTTTGTTGTTCTTGTTAGTGTGAGACCAGCATCTTCCGATTTCATAACTCCAATACCTATGTTGTCTTCATGATTATAATTTTTTTTTTCTTTTTTACGGGAATGTGAGATTAGAATCTACTTTACCAACATAAAGCTGATTTATTTAATATTTATAATTTTATTATAAAATAATCGTCCTACTTTTAATTTCTCAAGATTGATAGTTTTAGCGAACCGCATATTAAAAAAAATTGTACCGAAATTATTATAATAATTGTAAGAAATTTAATATTATTTTTTTGGTATATATAAATTTTTAAAAAATATATATAAAAATTTTGATATATAATATATTTTTATATTAAAAATGTAAGAATTTTAATATATATAAAAATAATATCAAAATTTTTAAAATTTTACAAGAAATTCGGTAAACTTGTTTTTTTTTTTAATTTTTTTAATTGTCATTTTCAAGAAAAAAAAACATTTCAAGATAGCGGCGTGATGGTTCAAAATGTGTAATAAGATGTTATTTTTTATATTATCTATTTATTTTTAATTAAAAATAATTTGTTTTTTTTTTCATCCTCAATGTCATATGGTTCTACACCAAATAAAAACATACCATTTTAGTGTGCATGAATAGTCGCCTATAAAACAACATGAAGATAAACGATTATTGGAATTATACACCAAATAAAAACATACCATTTTGTAAAGCATTGGTCCATTATAACAGCACACGATCAATGCTTCATTTATCAAATCCACCACGGACTAATGTAAAACATACTTTTACCTTCTATCTTATTAACTGCTGCGCCTCGTAATCTACATGTATTTAAAAAGACCAAGAGCGTGACCAATTAAGATTAGCATATTAAACAACAAAGCAATTGAATATAAAAATTACAACGAAATGAAGAAAATATTTGAATCACTATAAGCATAACCAATGAAAAGGATAATTCCCTGAAAGTTATTTTAAAAAATAAAATTACCACCTCAATCAATTTCTTTTTTAAATGTAGAAAAAAAAAATATACCAAAACAACAAGAGCGATGGATAAAATAGGAGGAGATCCTTGACATGGTTGGTTGAAGAAACAACAGATTTACATAAAAAAAAATTAGCCTATAAATGGAAAGAACAGAAGACGATAAACTTCAGTAGATCCAAAGCCTAAGAAAGATTTGGATTTAAGATGAAAATGAAGATACTGAATCAAGTGTGAACGCAGCTGTAAGTTCTTGTCAATTGTTTATATTATTTGCCATTAGCACGTCGGTGACTCGTTACAACTTCGTTACTCATATACACTTTTTTTAATAGTTTTTTTAAGATGAAAATAAATACTTTTTTTAATAGTTGGCATATTTATTAATTTGATATGATAATATTAAGAGCACAATTAAAAAAAAAGGTATACCCTTTTCGTCAAAAAATTGAAAAAAACATAACTAAACTTGTAATTCTTTGAATTAATTTAAAATCTATATAATATTAATCTACAATAATGTATCTATTAGGATATATTTAATGATAAATTTTTATATAAGCCAAATAGTTAATCACTATAAATTCACTTCTCAACAGATTCAACTGTAACACTCTCGACTCGGTGTCACATTGGGCCTCCGACCCAAAACTCGTATTCCAAAATTTTTTAAATTAAAAGCCCAAAAGCAAGTTCAAATCCAAATCCGTGAATAGTCCATCATATTTCAAACCATAATAAGTTGATAAATTCAAAAGTAAGGAGCTCCAAAATAACAATATTTAAAAGCATTCGACTCAATTTAAAATAAAACAAGAGTTAAAATTACACATATAGGGTCCTACGAGTATATAGCCTACTACATCTAGTAAAAGTAATCTAACAACAACAATTTCGATGTTGAAACCAACCATGATGGTGCTCCTCCGATCCAAGCTCATCCTAACCTACGCACGAAAACACATTTTGAAACGTTGAACTACATAAGCTTAATAGGTAATCTACTAACCGGTTCACATCGCACATAACATAAATAAGCATAATAACATGGATGATGACATGACATGAGTATAATGGCGCTACAATATCTGCCTAAACACAGGAGATCATACTATATATATATATATATATATATATATATAAAGGGTGTCTGATATCACCTCGTAGTAGTATAATAGTAAGGGACCCAACAACACTAAGCAAGGTCTGTGGCATGCCACTCCACATAATATACGTTAAGGAACCCATCAACACTAAGCAAGGTCCTAGCTTGTCTTTCGCATAATATAACACCGGTAACCCATCAACACTAATCAAGGTTACTAGTTTATCTTTCATATAGTATTTAACTCTAGTAACCAATTAGTACTAAGCTAGGTTACTAGTTTATCATATCTCATAATAGTATAACTCTAGGATACCCATCAACACTAAGCAAGGATCCTAGTAAACCACATAAATCATGTGTATCACATCAATCCCTTAATAGTTCCTAAATATCAATTCATTATTCGACTAACTCATAAACAAGATTAAAAGCCAATTTCTCGGTTTTAATATTCATTTTAAGCTTAATTAACCCATAGGAACCCATAACATAAATTATGGAACTCCCAAACTCAACTCTTAAAAACTTGGTATATTACCCAAGGGTATTGATATGCCTGTATAGGGGGTATCGAAACTCCCCACTATCGATACAGTTTCATTACGTATCGATATGCTAAGACGATGGCTTAAGACTAAGGGAAACCTACCCGTATCGATACACCTATGTGGCGTATCGATGCACCCCTATGTTTCGATACGCCATTAAGGATGTATTGAAACGATTTGCCATTGGAATTTTTGGTTTCGAAACACGGGTAGGGCATTCCGAAACGCCTGCTATACTTGCCCTTATTTTCCTCTCTAGGGTTTCGATACGCCTAGACGAAAATGTAGGTCTGGACCCTTAAATCGCCTAGAACTCTACCCAAACCAATGCCATTGATTCTCAAATCATTCCTAAACTCTAGGGGGATGACTCTAAGCATGTTTACACTTTAAATATGAAGGTTCATCAACAATATTTCAAATCACCATTAAAGGAAAATTTAAGCTACTAAACATATCAAGCAAGCATCAACCATGCAACCATGCCTAAAACTATGAAATGTATGATGTTTAAGAGTTGGAGGAATACCAACCTTAAGCAAAAACCAAAACAACCACGTTCTTCCTCCTTTTTAAGCTTGTTCTCTAACTTGTTTCTCTTGTTTTGTAGATCACAAGCAACCCTACAACTTCTCCTTCAGCTCCAAAACTAAATTCTAAAGCAAACCAGCAAAGATCAAACCTTTGATCAACCTTTCACTTGAGGTGTGTAAGGAAGAAGATGGGAGAAAAGTTTTAAAACAATGACCTCACCCTCATACAACCATATTAAACCCCCAAACCCCTTCCTTCTCATCTTATTTAGGTATTTACCAAAATGCCCCAATCCACAAACTATTAAACCCAATAAAAACTCAAGCCCCAAAGCCTGAGGCCCTAAGCCGACCCAAAACTAAAACCTGGGGCCCAAACATCGAAACCAAACTTTTCGGATTAACCTGACACTCGGGTCCGAATCCGGATCGTGACATCAACTCTTAAAACCTATCTTAAAAACAATTGTCATTGTAAAAAAATGCCTTCAAAAGAACAAAAAAAATATATTTATTAAAATAAAAAATATAATGACTAAATTTATATCAACTCTATAATTAAATAATTATTTATATATATTACTCTTTATTTAATTATTTATTTCACACTGTCAACAACTATATTCTATTTGTATTATAAAAAGCCTATATTGCGAAAGTATGAGAATTTGAGTAAATGAAACGTTTTTGTGGCTAATTCATGAAGGGGTGAACTACCATAACTCAATCTTGTCATAACCAACTACAACTAAAGCTGATCAAACTCAACTCTCGCATAGCAAAAATCTATCTCGCTCAACTCACTACCGAGATGCCCTCCATCTATTCGATGAAATTCATTGTCTGCACCAAAATGTTAGACTCGACCATTACGCTCTCTCCATCACCCTAAAAGCCTGTTCCCATCTCGCCAACCTCAAATTCGGAACGAAACTACATGCCTACGCCATCAAATCTGCCTTCAAAGCTTACTCTCATGTCTCTAACAATCTCATTTTTCCTATATTCCCACACCCATCATTTAGCTTCTGTTTAAAGGATTTTTAATGAAATTAAAGACCCGGATGTTTATTCTTGGACTACCATGTTGTCTTCGTGTACCAAATTAGGGAGAATTTATTATGATTTCCAGGTGTTTGATAAGAGACCTAAGAAAGAAGTGGCGGTATTGAATGTGATGGTTACTGGAAGTATGGAAAATGGGTATGAAGACCTTAGGTTTGATTAATAAACTTAATTAGTTTTTAAGGTTGTTTTAAGTGTGAAGTTGAAGGGGCATATGTTACCCATTTATGGTATGTAACCCATGCATTTAGGGTATTTTAACTCTAATTTATAGTGGTATAAGTCTCTTAATATTAGAGTTACCTAAGAAGGAGTTATGATAATGTAATATTGAAGGGTCACAATTTATTTTTTCTTTAGTATTGCTTTTAAGTTGTTTGTCATTATAAATAGCTATATGCTATTGAAAGAATATAAGAGAGTAGAAATATTGTAACCCCAACATTTTATCCCATTGTTTCCCTTTTGAGTTGTTTCACCATTCTTTATTTCTAACAAATTGGTGTTAGAGCCATGTCGACAATGGGTATAGTGAGTGGCCTAATGTCGGTTCCAAGTCTTACAAAAACTAACTATGAGAATTGGAGTATCCAAATAAAGGCTTTGATCGGTTTGCAAGAAGCATGGAAAGTTGTTGTGAACGGATACACCGAGTCGGAGAATACGACCGGATACATAGGAGCCCAAATTAAGGAAATAAAGTTAATCGAAGTTTCGATAAAATTGCACTTCACATAATTTATCAATCCGTTGATGAAACCAGTTTTGAGAAGATAGTCGATGCCTCTACATTAAAAGATTCATGAGAAACTTTGGAGAAAACATACAAAGGTGTCGACCGTGTGAAGCAAGTACGGTTAAAAACTCTTCGTGGTGAGCTCGAGATGATGAAAATGAAAGAGACTGAAGGTGTATCTGATTACATTACAAGGGTGCATACCATTGTCAACCAACTAAAATGAAATGGCGAAATTCAAATCGTTGGGAGAATGGTGGAGAAAATATTACGATCTTTGACAATTGACTTTGATAATGTCGTTTATGCAATTGAAGAATCCAAGAATTTAGAACAAATTACTATTGACGACCTCTCAAGTTCTCTTGAGGCTCATGAGCAAATAAATAAGAAGAAGAAGCAAGAGTTTATAGAAGAGTCGTTGCAATCAAAGGTTACACTTAAGGAAGAAAAAAGTCTCATTATGATTGAGGTAGAGGACGTAACCAAGGTTGAAGGAGTTATTGTAACCCCAATTTCGACCTAATCTCTTAGATCGAAACTTAGGAATCAAGTTACGAAAACTTTTCCCTCAAGTAAGTAATTTAAGTTAAATAATTTCAAAATTAGGGTTACTTTGACAAATTGGGAAAATGAATTGTGGATTTCAATTATACAAATTCAATTGCTTAAAATAAAGTATGAATATCTTATAAAACATCTGAAATAATTTCATAAAAACATGCATCCAATAAATCCAAGTCAAAAAATCTTATAGTCCGAAAATATAACATATTTTATAACAGATTAAAACATTAAACTGAAATAATTAAAGGATCATACTGAATAATAATTATCTGAATATTGTGCGAGATGCTCCAAGTACCAGTTCGCCTATACAGGTTTGAGAATCTGAAAAGCATACTAAAGGGCTGTAAGCTAAAGAGCTTAGTGTGTTTCTAGAGTGCAAACAGTCACAAACAAAACATGTTTTTACATTTCTGAAAAATTTCTGAATTCAAATAAAACCAGAAGATTAGAACAGAAAATTAGAGGGCCCGATATCGGAAATCATACTGAGTGGAGGACTATCCTCGCTAGATTGGAGGTTTCCTTCACATTACTGATTTTAAATCCAGAAAATATTTTCGATGACAGAACATGATATGATTCGTAAAATCTAAAATCAGAACTCTTATGAGTAGCATTTTTTCCAAAAATCAGATGCTTGATTTGAAAACAGAATACACATGCCATGCATGATGATACTATGTATGAACAGATAACAGTCTCACATATCCAACCAAACAGTATATAGATAACATTTCACAGATTCAAACTAATGTAGCATAAGCGCAGAAATATATAGCATAGAAAGAGACACACCTTAAGCAACTGAAACACTAACTTAGAGGTGGATGCGTCTCACGTTCCGGTCTAGCTGAAACAGGACCTACGATATAACATAATTGTATTATTATTCAATACTAATACTAAGCCACCAACTAAAACGAACTTTGATCCGAAAGCTTACTCACGAGAAGGTCTCGAAGAACGTGCCCAATTTATTCGAATAACTAGAGGTAACTCAAAAACCTCAGGGACGTTGACACCTAAACGAGAGAAATATTCTGAATTAAATTCCCCATAAATAACTTTTTAGACTTTAAGAACAATTGAAATGAAAAACACTAAAACGGAGCTTTCGGGTTCGAATTTGAAAAAACAGATAGCGGATTCGGACTCAGAACGTCGAAAAAGGTCAAGGAGAAGGTTTTTTTGAAAAAGTCAACTTTTGGTCAAAGTCAAAGTAAATTATCAAAGTCAACTTTGACTTGTCTGGTCAAAGGTCCGGTCAAAGTCAAGCTCGGTCAAGTCAAACTCATATATAGTCAAACGGTCAAAACTAGTTCGCTAAAACATGGATCGAGTCAACTTGGTCAAAGCAGATCGGTCAATGGGTCAAACTCGGTCAAACGGGTCGGTCAATTTGGTCAAATAGTCAAAACGAGTTAAAACCGATTTGGTCTTCATATTAAGTCACACCAACAAATTTAAACCAAAAGAATAATCTGGGCTCACCCAAATAATTCCCACAACTTAACTCAACTACTAGCCCACTTTACAAGACTATCTACACACACCACCAAGCCCATTATCAAAACCTAAACTACACATCAGCCCACTCACAAAAGAGCAAAAAAGGAAACTAGGGTTTCCACAACCTTTAACGGCGGCAACAAGAAAACCGACGGCGACAGATCTCACTGGCGACCACACAGAACAACGCTTTCTCTTCACACACCCTACATATTCCGATTTCAAAACCAACAATCCATTAACACCACAACAAAGAGCAACCAAGATTTCAACATAAACCTAAAACCAAAAACAAAACATGATTTACTCACCCGAAGACTTACCAACGGAGAACAGATTATGGAAGAAGTTGTCAGCGATCGATCGGTGGCCTCAACAGAAAAACACACACACACACGATAGAACCAAAAGGTTCTTACTCAGATTCACCAAGACAGAGAAAGGAAAGGTGAGGAATGGTTCTACAAAGGTTGTTGTCGACTCTGGTGACGATCGATCAAGCCTTGCAAGAGGGAGGCCGATGAACAAAAGGGAGGGGGTGAAGAGCTTGAGATCGAGATAGAGGGACAGAGGCAGAGGAGAACTTGCGGCTGCAGAGGGTTTTCAAAACCTATTCTTCCAGAAAAACATTATTAACTTAAGGGGGAAATGGCAAAAGTACAAGATTGGTCCCTATACTTAATAGGGTTTTCAAAACAGACATAAAACTTTTAGATTAAAACAATTTAATCCATAATTATAAATTTAATATTTAAAACAAAAATTCCCCAAAAAGTAGGGTTTTAGAAATTAAGGATTTTAATATTTAAATTCTAAATTGGGGTACAATTTGGGGTGTTACAATTATAGAGGTTGTGGTCGTGGAAGAAGCCGCGATCAAGGACAAGAAGAAAATGAACATAGAGGCAACAATAATGCACTCGGAATATGACGTGGTCGAGGTAGAAATGGTCTATCAAATAGGTACAATGTTGATTGTTACAACTGTGAAAAATACGATCACTATGCAAAGTAGTGCTATGCCAAAAAGGTGGACAAAAATATGGATTTTGTAGAAAATGAGATCGAAAATAATGATGTGGTGTTTTTGGCGAACAAGGAGAATGGTCCCGAAAATGAGAATATATGGTATCTCGGTACATGTGCAAGAAATCACATGTGCGGGCATAAGCATTTGTTTATCGATTTGGAGGATATAGAAAATGGTCTTGTATCCTTTGGTGATGCCCCTAAGGTGCAAGTAAAAGGTCAAGGTAATATTTTGATTCAATTGAGAGATGATTCACAAAAACTCATTTCAAGTGTTTATTATGTGCCAGATATAAAAACTAATATTTTGAAATGATGAAAAACAAAATGTTTAATTTGAAATTGGTTAACATTGAATCAAAGTGTTTGTAGACTTGTGTAGGAGAAAAATTGGTTGTGGCATTTAAGATTCGGGCTCATGAATCTTGGAGGATTAAAAGAAATAACAAGGAAGGAGATGGTGCATGGTTTGCAATCAATTGATTCTCTCGACAAGTTATGTGAAGGGTGTGTGATTGGAAAACATCTGAGGAGTAGTTTTTTGAAAGTTGTAGAATATCGAGCAAAGAAACCTCTCGAATTAGTGCATACTGATATTTTCGAACTTAGCAACCCGATCTCAATTGGTGAAAAATGGTATTTCATACCTTTATCGATGATTTTTCTAGAAAAAAATGGATTTACTTCTTGAAAAAAAATCAGAAGCTTTTGGTGTTTTTAAGAAGTTCAAAGCTTTTATCAAGAAACAAATGGTTTTTTATATTAAGGTTTTGAGATCAGATCGAGGTGGTGAATTCACTTTGACCGCATTCAACTCCTTTTTTGAATAACATGGTATTCGACGTCATCTGATAACGTCATACTCATCTAAACAAAATGGTATTGTAGAACAAAAAAATTGGACAATTCTCAACATGGTTCGGAGTATGCTTATGAGTAAGAATGTGTCGAAAGAATTTTAGGCGGAAGAAGTGGATTGTGACGTTTATTTACAAAATTGGTGCAAGACATCAAGCTTGGAGAACATAACACCTCAAAAAGCTTGGAGAGGTCTAAAACCAACGGTGTCACATTTGAAAGTGTTCGATATACCTAATCAAAGGCTTGAGAAATTGGATGATAAAAGCTTGAAATTGATCTTTTTTGGATATGATCAAAAGGTCTAAAGCATATAAGCTTTATGATCCTATTAAGAAAAAGATGCATGTTAATCGTGATGAACAAATAAACGAAAAAGCTATATGAGATTGAAATGCAATGTTGGAAACAATTCATGAGAGGGCAAATGATGCAATGCACATACCAGTGTACATGCCATAACCAACATTCAATAACAATGAAGAGGAACCAACAATTACAACAAATGAAGCAACTTCATTCGATGATGAACAAAGAACATTAAAAATAGTGGGTCTACGTGACTTGTACGAGGAGACAAACAAGTTGTACTTGGTGTGTCTTTTGGCACAAGGCGAAAACATCTCTTTTGAAAAGGTGATGAGAGATGAAAATTGACAAGATATGATGAATGATGAAATGCGAGCAATTGAAAGAAATAAGACATGAGAGCTAACATCTCTTCCAAAAAATCACATGGCGATAAGTGTCAAATGGGTTTATAAGAAGAAAGTGAATCCTCAAGGTGAAATCGAGAAATTAAAAGCAAGATTGGTGGCAAAAGGCTACAAACAACAAGCCAGCATCGATTATGAGGAGGTGTTTACACCGGTGTCTCAAATTGAGACAATTCGACTTTTGATTTCTCTTGCAGCTTAATCAAAATGGAGAATTTACTAAATGGATGCGAAGTCGACATTTCTCAATGGTGTGTTCGAAGAAGAAGTTTATGTTGAGAAACCACCCAAGTATGTTAAAAAAAGCAGATGAAAGTAAAGTTTTAAAATTGAAGAAGGCGTTATATGGGTTGAAGTAAGCTCCTAGAGCATGGAACACCCGAATTGACTAATACTTCAAGTCACACGGTTTTTTACAATGCTCGTATGAACACACATTATATGTAAAGGTAAAAAATGGTGAAGTGTTGGTGGTAGCATTGTATGTTGATGATTTAATTTTTATGGGTAGTAATTATAAAATGATTGATGAGTTTAAAAAGGCCATGATGGGTGACTTTGAGATGATAAATTTAGGGTTGATGTCTTATCTTCTTGGTCTTGAGATCAAACAAGGAGATGAAGGTATTTTTGTTTCACAAGAGGCATATGTTAAGGAAATTTTGAGAAGATTTAAGATGGAGGATTGTAAGTCGGTTAGTACACCGGTTGATTATGGTGTTAATCTATCTTGTCATGATATCAGAAAGTTGATTGATGCGATATTATACAAGATTCTAGTTGGTTGTTTGAGGTACTTGACGTGTATTAGACCATATATTTTGTATGCAGTCAGTTTGGTAAGTCGGTTCATGGAGGAGCCGAGAGTAACACATTGGAAGACAATCAAACGAATTCTTTATTATGTTCGAGGTACTCTATCCCTTGGTTTATTCTATAGTTCGACCACTAACAAGTTTGCAATCTTTGGTTGTTCCGATGGTGATTGGGGTGGAGATATCAATGATAGAAAGAACACATCGAGATTTGTATTTTACATGGGAGATGTAGTTTTACGTGGGTTTCAAAGAAGCAATCAATTTTCACACTTTCAACGTGTGAGGCAGAATATGTCTCGGCAGTGACATGACTGTGCCATGCGATTTGGCTATGAAGTTTACTCAAGGAGATTAACTTCATTCAAGATGAGGTGACACAAATTTATCTGGATAACAAGTTCCCAATCGAGTTAGTAAAAAATCCAGTACATCATGAAAGGAGCAAACATATTGATGTTCGATTTCATTTTATTCAGGACCAAGTGAAGGAGAAAAATATTGAGTTAATTCATGTTAAGAGTGAAGATCAAGTTGACGACATTTTTACCAAACTATTTTCGATCAAGTTGTTTGAAAAGTTTAAGAAGCTTGTTGTGTTTCAAAAGTGCGCAATTGGTGCAAGTGGACACATCGCAAGTAATAAAGTGATCAGTATAATCGTGTATCATCTCTACAGGAATTGGTCTACTTAATATGCCTCCTTTGTCTTCTTGCTCTGTAAGAAGAAATAAAATAAAGACACAAGTAATTTGGGTTTTGATGAAACTAAATAATTTGAAATAAAGAAAACTGAGTAAAAGGATGAGATCTGATTAAGAGAGAGGGCAGGATCCAGTTATGTTGTATTGTGGATTTGATTTACTTGTCTCTGCCCAATGCAATTGTACATCACTGACTCGGCAATACTGCAAATTACTGTCTTGGCAGCAACGATACTTGTCCGTCGCGGCAATCCCTTGCTCTTGGGTGGACTTATCAAAGTTCAGCAAAGTTTCCTTGGATGACTCCGCTTATCCCTAAGTCGAATTACTGTTGGTGATCAATCCTTGATGATACCTCCCGGCGTGAATCAATTATAATCATCAACCAATCTCACACTTATTTTAGCCGTTGAAACTCTTAACCTATCCCTAGGCCGAGTTAGTATTTCGTGATTGAAATACCGTACTTATCCCTTTCGTGAATCTAACTCTCCTGAGTCTAGATAAATAGATTACTCACAAACTTCTCTCCCGAGCTTGAATGCAAGAACAAAGAATGGCAAAGGATAAGCAAACCTTGATATTTTATTGCATTGAAACAAAGAACAAAGTACAATCTCCTCTCACAAGTACTCGACAACCTTCACCTAAACCCTAAGAAAACTTAGAACATAATTTGAGAGAAAGAAAACAATGAGTCTTAGGGTGAACTCTCTAAAAATCGCCTCCCCTTATTCCCTTGGACGGCTAGGTCTTATATAGGCTTGGCCTAGGGCAAACCTTTCCTAAGTAGAATACAACTTGGAGTAGGGGACAAGTCATGTACATAAATAAAACATTTCCAAGTTTATTCCAAATAAGAAGCTTTCCGCGTGGCCTTGTCTTGAGCTTTTGCTTGTGCTAACCGACTCCGATCCATGTGCTGCATGTCCAAAAATATCCATTGTATTTTTCTCTTCCAATCGCCTACAGTATCGCTACTTGTGTTTCAGCTGCTGCCTCGGCATCAGGTCCTGCCTCGGCCACGTTGCTGCCGCGGCAATAGTATTTCCTGCACAGATGTAAAAAATGTAGTAAAACTTGCCTTTTCTGTAAATATCATCTTTGTAAGCATAACTTCTAAATATATCACATTAATTATATGCATTGGTCCAAGTGGGTGTAGATTTAATGATTAATGCCCATAAAAGGTGTAAAAAGTGATAGTGAGTTGAGCACTTATCAAAGCTCTTTAGCATGAAAGATGGAAGAAAGAATTAAGTTTAAGGAGGGGTATTGATGAATAAACTTAATTAGTTTTTAATGGATAATTTTTAAGATTGTTTTAATTGTGAAGTTGAAAGGGCATATATTACCCATTTATGGTGTGTAACCCATACATTTAGGGTGTTTTAAGTTTAATTTACAGTGGTGTAACTCTCTTAGTATTAGATTTACCTAAGGAGTTATGATAATGTAATAGTGAAGGGTCACAATTTATTTTTTCTTTATTACTACTTTTAAGTTGTTTGTCATTATAAATAGCTTTATACTATTGAAAGAATATAAGATAGTAAAAACATTGTAACCTCAAAAGTTTTATCCCATTATCTCTTTTGAATTGTTCATCATTCTTTATTTCTAACAAAGGCTTTTTTAAGCAAATGAATTTTTTAGGTTTTAAGCATGATAATTATAGCTTTGCTACTGTGTTAAGCGAGTGTTATAGTGAAAATTTTGGGTTTTGGGAGGCAAGTTCAAGCTTTGGTGGTTAAAAACTGGGTTTTTGTTCCGAGCTTCTGTGGTTAATGTTGTAATTACTATGTATTTTAATTGTGAAGATGCTGTAAATGCGTGTCGGGTTTTTGAAGTAGAGAGTTTTGTGTGTGCTTGTATTACTTTTAATGTAATGATAAATGGTTTGAGAATGTAGGAAGAGTCAAACAAGCGTTGTTAATGTTTAGGGAGATGTTACATGTAACCCCCTTAATTTTAACTTAAGAAGTATAGTAGGTTAAAACTATTACTTTTAAAACTTTCATGTCAAGTAACTACAAAAAGTAATTTAAAAACTAAATATGTAAATTAGAAGATAAAAACACGGTTAAAAAAAAGTACATATTCTTATTTAAAATTAACAAATTTGAATAATTGGTTTTATGCATGAGGTTTAAATACATATCAATCTCTGATAATCCCAAAATAAAGATGTATGTAAATAATTGTAATAAACCGTATCCGAGAGAGATTTCCGAGTACCAACTCCTAGGGTCAGATATCTGAAAGAAAGAAAGAAAGAAAAAACTAAAAGAATGAGCTATAAAGCCCAATGTGTCTCTAAAGTGCAGTCAAACATCACAATATCACTCAGTTCACAATCACAGATAAAAAATATCTTTCCGCTGTAAATAAACACAAAGAATGATGTATGCAATGTCACATAAAATGCAATCTCATACTCTGAACGCCAAATATAGTGGTGGTTAAACCAACCGATCGCTGTGGAGGTAGTTCCCCAAAATCCCTCACCCCTTATTTCTCCAAAACGCTGTGTGGTAAAACCACCTTCCTCCGTACAATCCCCCATGCACATGCTATGCAATCAATATAAGAATTCTCAAAAAGTCTTATCTCAGATATTCGTATAGTATACGAATCACACAGTTCAGATAATCTAATCACAGTCTCATAAGGTAACTCAAGATCACAGTATCACACAGTATGTTCAATATCACGGTATCACTATAAATAGATAATCACAAAACACAAAAAACACAGGAAGAGAACACATATTTAAACTCATTTACCAATAGCATAAGAAGATACATACATTTAGCACAAGAAAAGAAACAACATTTAAATTCATTTAACAATAGCACAGGAAGAAACACACATTTAACACAATAAGAAATATGTCAAATCTAGGAAGTTAACGTTAAAAACTTTAACCTCAAACCAATTTATTTTATATTATTTCATAATAATTGTAAAATGTTTAAATACTTAATAATTCGTCAAAACCAAAAGTTAAAATTATAATTAAAAATTGGTAACTTAAAAAGAGTTAAAATTCCTAAAATATATTATCTCATAAACTTATTAAAATTAACATTATAGTCTGATGATTCAAATAAAATATCTATGTATACTGAAAATAACCTTAATTCCCAAATGTATCAAACTTTCCAAAATAATAATAATAATAATATTTTGAATAACTAAAAGTTAGTTTTATATTTAATAATAAAATAACCAAATAAAATATGAGATCTCAAAATCCGAAAAGTTTTATATATTTTTCAAATCACAATGATATATAAGCACAGAAACACAAATATGCAATCAAAGACATAATACAAAAATTAAACATGCCGATAAAACACAATTATTTTTCAAAACATAAAATATTAAACTTATCACAAAAAATACATTTTTTTTGAAAAACAAAACAAATGTAGCACAGTCGCGTGTCAAAAGTGCGCGTTTAGTGCAAGTGGACACATCGAAAGTAATAAGTGATAAGTATTTATCGGATTATCGTCTCCACAGGGATTGGTAGACTTAATATGTCTTCTTGTTCTGTAGAAAGAAATAAAGTAAACACAAGTGATTGAGTTTGTATTAACTAAACTAAAATAACTAAGTAAAAGTAAAGAGATTTGAATATTAGAGAGAGAGAGGTCAGGATCCAGTTGCGTTGTATTGTGGATTTGATTGACTTGTCTCTGCCCAATGCAATTGTATATCTCTGCCTCGGCAGCACTGCAGATTACTGCCTTGGTAGCGATAATATTGTCCGTCGCGGCAATCCCTTGCTCGTGGGTGGACTTTACCAAAGTTCGGCAAAGTGTCCTTGGATGACTCCGCTTATCCCTAAGTCGAAGTACTGTTGATGACTAGTCCTTGATGATACCTCCCGGCGTGAACCAATTATACTCACCAACCAATCTCACACTTCTTTTAGCCGCTGAAACTCTTAACCTATCCCTAGGCCGAGTTAGTATTTCGCGATTGAAACATCGTACTTACCCCTTTCGTGAATATAACTCTCCCGAGTCTAGATAAATGGATTACTCACAAACTTCCCTCCCGGGCTTGAATGCAAGAACAAGGAATAACAAAGGATAAGTAAACCTTGATAATTTTATTGCATTGAAACAAAGACAAAGTACAATCTCCTCTCACAAATACTAACAACCTTCACCTAAACCCTAAAGAAGCTTAGAACATAATTGAGAGAAAGAAAACAAGTTTATGAGTCGGCTCTCTCTCCCTAGGTATCCCGTCTATGTTACATTGGATGGCTAGGTATTTATATAGGCTAGACCTAGGGCAAACCTTTCCTAAGTAGAATACAACTTGGAGTAGGGAACAAGTCATGTAAATAATTAAAATATTTCCAAGTTTAATTCAGTTAAGGGGGCTTTCCCGCGTGGCCTTGTCTTGGGCTTTTCCTCATGTTAGCCAGCTTCGATCCATATGCTTCAAGTCCAGAAACGTCCCTTGGATTTTTGTCTTCTAATCGCCTACAGTCTTGCTTCCTGGCTCTCAGCTGCTGCCTCGGCATCAGGTCCTGCCTCGGCCATGTCGCTGCCGCGGCACCGGTTCTCCTGCACATATATGAAAATGCAGTAAAACGTGCCTTTTCTATAAATACTATCTCTATAAGCATAACTTCTGAATATATCACATTAAGTACATGCATTGGTCCAAGTGGGTGTAAATTCGATGATTAATGCCAACAAAAGGTGTAAAAAGTGATAGTGAGTTGAGCACTTATCAAGCACCAGTAAGAGAACACACATTAGCCAAAGCGACTCAAATTACTGAATAGCATGGTTTTGAACTCGAACAGAAATAAAGAGTGAGAACAGAGGCTTTAGAGAATCTTGATAGAAGAAAATAATGTAGAGTTTTCTCTTTGATCATAATATGTATTTATAGAGAAAAATAATTGATTCCAACTTGAATTAGAATTCTATTAAACCATAAAAAAGTTAATAAAATAATAAAAAAAAAATTATAAAATCTTAAAAGGATTTTCCTTCTTCGAAAGTAACTTCAAATAATATATATAATATTAAACAAAGAGTTTTGATAAAATAATATTTTTAATAAAAAGATTGATTGTAGATAAATTATTAATAAAAAAATAATTAATCTCAATAAAAATAAAATTTAATTTAAAAGCAAATTAATTATCCAAAAGTCATCAAATCACTTTAACTTTTAAAAAAACTCAAATAAATTAGGGTTTCAAAAATTTGGAATATAAAAATTAGGATTTTTATATAGGGATTTCAAAATTAGAAATAATTTTTGAGTATTATATTACAGGCTTGTTTGAGCCCCTCTGAACTGACCTTTGCGAGTCTAATTAGCTCGTGTTCATGTGGAAGTGTTGGGGATCAAGTATACGCACAAGCTGTAAAGTTGGGGTTTGAACAGTCTACCTCTGTGAGCAATGCAGCGATAACTATGTATTCTAGTTGTGGGGATTTAGATACTGCCCGTTTAGTTTTTCAGAGATTGGATCAGAAGGATATTGTGTCATGGAATACTCTGGTATCAATTTATGCTCAAAGAAGCTCTAGTAGCTCGGCTTTTCTTATCTACAAGGAAATGCAAAGGTTGGGGATTGAATCGGATGAGTTCACTTTTGGAAGCTTATTGTCTTGCTCAGTGTTCATAGAAATGGGTGAGATGATTCATGCCCTTGTAGTTTAAAAATGGACTTATTTCGAGAGTCCAGGTTTCCAACGCATTGATTTCTTCGTACTCTAAGCCTATCAATTATTTCAAGAGTCTACCAACAACTTGATCTCCTGAAATACTATTATAATAGGGTTCTTTGTAAATGGGTTCCCAGCTCAGGGCCTAGGGCAAATAGCCAAACTATTGATGTCAAACCTCAGGCCGAATGCATATACACTTGGCATAGCTATTAGTATTTGTGCTAGCATCTCATCCTTGAGTATTGGGAAACAATTTCATGGTTATATCCTCAGGCATGATTTTTCTTCAGAAACATCTTTAGGTAATGCTCTAATCACACTGTACGCAAAATGTGGAACTTTAAATTGGTCTTTGAGAAATTTTAAGGAGATGATTGAAAAGGACACAATCTCTTGGAATGTCCTCATTTCTGTTTTTGCCCAGCATGGAGAAGGTAAAGAAGCTGTTCATTGTTTCTAGGCAATGAAAGTTGCAGGTGCAGTTAAACCTGATCAAGCAACATTTACTGCTCTTCTTTCTGCCTGCAGCCTTCCTGGTTTAGTTGAAGATGCCACTTGTATATTAAATTTCATGGTAAATGAGTATGGCTTTGTGGCTGGAGAAGATCATCTTTCATGCATGGTTGACCTTATCTTGATGAAGCTGAAAAAGTAATAGACAGAGAGCATATTGAACCCCATTCTAATATCTGGCGGATCATGTTCAGTGCTTGTGCAGCTCATAGTAATCTAAGGCTTGCAAGAATTATTGCCAAGTTTCTCCTTGAAACAGAGGAAAATAATCCATCAGTTTATGTACTTTTATCAAATACGTATGCAGCTGCTGGGCAATGGGAAGAAGCAGCTAGAGTGAGGGAAGCCATGAAAAATGTTTGGGTAACGAAGCAACCTGACTCAAGTTGGTTCAGTGCATAGATCCCTTCTGATGCACTCTTCCCTCTTCCCGACAGGGCAAAATCACTTTCTGTTCTTGTTGTGTAAATTGCCCTTGATTATTTGTCTCCAAAATACCTGAACAAAACTCTTCCTGAGTTGGCAAGGGTGGCCTCTGAAGGTCTAATTATTTTCACAGGTTAGTCCTACTCTTTTAAGTTGCTATACAATGAGAGTTGCTCTTTTAATGAACATTCTATCGAAATTGCCACGCAGCCATTATTTTCTATGAATCTTCGTTTTCAGATATTGATTTGTCATATTCTGCTGGTTATTCAGACAGAATTTTAATCAAAGAAAAATAGTTGTTCTGACCAAAGTATTGACTTTAATGTGCGAACTTTAAGTAGTGTAAATATTCATGTAACAAAGTTGTTCAAATTTATAGGTTGGGATATTTGATTTTGAGGTCATCAACAATGAGTCTAAATGCATTCATTACCAATAATCTCCACAAGAGCACTGCCCCTCCTTGAAGCAATGGAACCTATGGGTATCCCTTATAGTGATTTCCCTCCCAGAAATAGCAGAGATAAACTTGATTGCGTTATGGCAATCTCCACATATCCTTAGGTTTTTAATCACAAGTATAGGCTCCCCATTTTTTGTTGACAGCAGCCCAAATGCAACCGCTAGCTTCTCGCTATGATGTCTTAACTTTATCTCCTTCTCTCCAGCGTCTATCTCATCGTCCTTAACTAAACTCCAGCGCAGATCCGAAACATACCCAGCTAGCTTAATCTTCCTTCCCATCTCCTCTAAATACTTGTAAATTTCTTTGATCATTGGGTGTGAAATATCTTCAGCCACAAACACATGAATCCTTTTATTAACCTCTATCCAACTACAACCCGGTTTCTTCCTTACACCTCTATCTCGCATAAGCTTTCTAACCATAGCCGCCTCTTCCCATTTGCCGCTGCTGGCGTACATGTTTGCAAGCATGACATAAGGTACAGCATTTGAAGGTTCCAGTTGAAGAAGCTTGTGTACTGCCTTTGATGCCATTTCCATGTTCCCATGCATTTTAGAAGCACCAAGCAATGCAGCCCAGCCAATTGAACCAGGGTTAACTGGCATACTCTTTATAAGCTTCTCAGCATCATGTAGCTTGCCTGCTCGACCCAATAGATCAATCATGCACGAATAGTGTTCCACTTCTGGTTCAATTCCGAACTTCTCTTTCATAATGTGGAAATACTTCTGGCCCTCCTCAACATTTCCTGTATGAGCACAAGCTGAGAGAACAGAGATGAAGGTTATACTTGTAGGGGAAATATTCTGCTCCAACATGTGCTCAAAAAGAATTAACGACTCCGTTGCAATCCCATGTTGTGCATAACCTGCAATCATTGAATTCAAAGAGACAGTATTATGTTCCGGCATCCTATCAAATAACCGTCTTCCATCCTGAAAATTTCCGCATTTCGAGTACATAGCAATCAAAGCATTATTGACTTGAATTTGATTAGGGACATCAGATTTTATTACCAGTGCATGAATTTGTCTTCCCTGAGAAGGTGATGACAAATTGTAGCATGCACTAATTACATTTACAAAGCTACAATCATCAGGGCGATAACCGAAACGTTGCATCTCCCGGAAACACTCGAGAGCCTCGTGAGAGAGTTCCTCATTCAAGGAGTACCCCGATATCATAGTGTTCCAAACAACCAAATCCAGTCTGGAAACCTCTTCAAAAACTTTCCGACAATCCAACATGCCACCTCCACATTTTGAATACAAATCAATCAAACCACTCGCAACATGAGCATTTTGATGGAAACCAATTTTGATCAACATAGCATGAAACTGAAGTCCTCCAAGCAGGTCCTTTAAGCTTGTAAAAGCTGTCAAAACACTGGCCAAAGTAAACATATCAACATCGAATCCTCTCTTAACCATTTCCTGAAACAATGCCAATGCTTTTGCACCCTCTTTATGTTGCCCATGAGCCACAATCATGGAATTCCAGGTCACTTCATCTTTACCCTCCCCCATCTCATTAAACACCCGCTTTGCTTCCTCTAAAAAACCCTCTTTGCTATAACAAGAAAGCAACGCATTGTTGACGGAAGCATATGCATCAAATCCACCAAAAACCACAAAGCAATGTATCTGTCTAATTAAAAACACATCATTTAAACAAGCCGTGATCACCCCAGACAAAGTAAAGCCATCCATTTCAAGCCACAGCTGTCTCATTCTTTTAAACAACCCCAACGCAGGTAGAGTCCGGCCACAATCCGCATAAGCGGAAATAAGAGTGTTGTAAGAGACAATGTCCGGGTTAGGAATTTGATCGAACAGGTCGTGGGCAATAGAAGGGAGGGATTCCTTCGCGTAGGCAGCAATGATGGCGTTGAAAGTGAAGGTGTTGGGGTTCTGGGTATGACAAAAGGCGTGTTGAGCGGTGGTTAAAAGGCCGCATTTGGAGTACAGAAGGATGAAGTGATTGGAAAGGTAAGTTGAAGAAGGGACGATAGATTTGATGTAAAGCGTGTGGAGGGCTTTGCCTGTTAAGAGGTTTCTGTGGGATATGCATGTTTTCAGAAGGTAGCGGAAGTTCTGGATGATCCATGAGATTTGGGTCATTTACAAATACGGATCAACAAATTTGTAAACTGCCCTCTCCCACCCACGGAGCCAATTTATAATTGCCACCCGGTTACATCACATTTAAGCAGACCGCTGTTGGACGACAAAATTAGAATTCGATGTTAGGAGGAACCGAGTTTGTTCAATTTTTAAATTTAAAAATTTGAAGGATAAAAAATTTATTTAATTAATATTTAAATTAAAAAACTAAAAATACAATTATATTAAAAAATCAGCCCCTCTTACCCTATGAACAGCTTTGCCCTGACCACTGGTTTGGGCCTCTTATCAAAATAAGTTAACCCTAATACAAATATTTATATATGATTTATATTTAATACACAGATGATAAAAGTAAAAAAAATTAACAAACTTTTAGTTTTAGGGTTTAAAGTTGAATTAATGATTTATAATTTAATGATTTTGATTAGAATATATGGTCTAAGATTAAAATTTAAGGTTTAATGTGAACACGGTTACAAACATTGCTAGATTCTCAGAAACATTTTCAAAATTATTGTTAGATGGTTGTAATCACTAATTTTATTCGAGTTTGCTCGAAATAAATCAATCCACATCCTTTTTTAATACCCAAACCCCCTTAATCTACCCTAATCTTATCATTTATTATTATTATTATTATTATTATTATTATCTCTTAATTAAAACAAAAAATCCAAAAAGCTATAATATAAATATATGATATAAATAAAAAGCCTTGTATAATCCCAAACCATAAATAAGTTTAGCCTATTATATATATAGTTTTATAATTAAAAATATATATAAAAAATATAATAAAAAAATTCTATTTGATATCTAAGGTCTTTTTTAATTGATTCTTATTTTTAAAGTGATAAACCTAAAGTACCCTTCATCCCATTATAAATACCATTATATATTAAAACTTAGATCCTATTTTATTCCCAAATAATACTCTTTACCCTAACTATATATATATATACAATAAAACTTTTATAAATTAATACCTTTGGGACCATAGAATTTTATTAATTTAGAGATATATTAATATATCGATAAATTAATAATTTATTAATTAAAAGAAAAGTTCTCAATTCAACAAATATAACTTTGATTGCTACTATCGTGTCAACAAAAGGGCATGGATGGCTAGTGTTTTTTTTTTTTGATGAATATGTTCGTTGGCTTGCTCGTAAAATGAATGGCAGACGAATTTTATTGATGGTAGACAATTGTTCAACCCATCCAAAAAATATTGACGGGCTACAAAATATTGAGTTTTTTTTTTGCCACCTAACATGACATCAAAAATCCAACCAAATAATGTTGGAATAATTAGAGCTTTTAAGATGCACTATCGAAGGAGGTTCTATAGGAAGATATTGGAAGGTCATGAGTTAGGGTAATCTAATTCAGAAAAGACTAATGTTTTAGATGCCATCAATTTTGCCGTCTCTGCTTGGACAACCAATGTTTCTCAATTGACAACAACAAATTATTTTCAACAATGCAAAATTCACTCAAATGATGAAGCAACCTCAAGGGATTTAAATGAGACAACTTTTGAATAAGGCTTACATGAACTTGAGAATATGATCAACAATATTGGCTATCACAATAAAATAAACATCGATAGCTTGTTGGATTATCTAGACGAAAATGACGAATGTTTACAAGTTTAAAGTTTAGAAAAAATTGTGACTAATATTGTTGAAAGTTCTACTAGTAATGAAGTTAAAGATGATTCAACGCCACTTGAACTAGTCACGCGAAGGAAAACATTGAATGCGGCAACAACTCTTTACAACTTTTTATTGCAGTTGGAGACCTCAACGTCAAAACTTGTAGGTGCAATTAGAAAAGTTAGAGATGAATTTTAAAAAGAAATAGATTACGATAAATTCATATTTTAACAAGTTACCAAAGTAGTAATTGTAATATTTATGAATTATTAATTTATAGTTTTCATAGAACCTTTATATTTATAAAGTGAATTTCCAAAAAAATATTATATAACTATCTTATCGAATTTGATAATTATTTATATTAATTCAAATCATGACTGAAAAAATTTATTATTTAATAGAGTTTATTAATCTAAAAAATATTAATTCATAAAAGTTTTATTGTATATAACGTTTACATTAAAAATAAAAAAGACATCAACCGTTTTTTTTCATACACACTGCCGCAATACCCCAACCAATGCACTATACAGCCGCATGCCTCTTTTCTCAAATTTCCAATCATATTTTTCTTACTGTGGGAGGATTAGAATTCTAAGGAAATCCTCACCACTCATATTCTCTTGGCAAGTTTTCACCACACAGATTCCTTTAGAAATTTTGACAACTTAAATTCCATTTGATCAATCACACCGTATCGCCTTAGCCTCCCAAATTCTCACATACAATCGAGCCTCACCAAATTTCCCTCATTTCATTCGGTTATTGATCCTTCGAATCATAAGCTTTATCAATTAACTCATGGATTAATTTTAATCGAACATATTTAGATATATTTTTCTTTTATATATATTGTGTAATCCATTCTTATGGTCTAATAAAATTTGAATGATTTTATTAGTATCTTTTATTGTTTATTATATGTTTTTTTTTTGTCTTATTTACTTATAAATGTTATTTGCTTGCTTTGTTAGTTATATTTATTTTGATTTATGTTATCATGTGTTATGTAATTTTCTTAGGTGTTCATGTATGGTTTTGCTCATGACATTTATTTATTTATTTGTTAATATTGTTATATGCCTTATATATGTATGCCATGTTATTGGTTTAGTTTACATGCTTTATTAGGCTGTGTAAGTAATAATGCTTATGTATGTTTTGTATTATTTTATTATGATGGCATGTTTCACATCTTATTAGTATCTCTTTATTCGTGTAATTATATTGTTTGGTTTCTATTATGCCTCTTTAATTGTTATCATGTGTCATATGCTATGTCGGTTTTATATTTGTTGTCTTTATAATTATGTCTCTTTGTTATATCATGTATGCCTTATTCAACTTTGTCTCTCATTTAACTTGCAATTCAAGAATGTTAAATCACTAATTAAGGCGGTATCTCAATATTCGGTCGTAAGCGGGGCCGGTACCAAGCGTAATGGTGGTGGTTTGGACGTTTATATTCGAATATTGAGATCTTTAAAATTTATTTGAACTCTTAATTAAATATCAATTTAATTGACACCTTAATTTAGAAAATTTAATATTAAATAAGCGATAAATATTTTTAAGGTACTAATTTTGGCGATTTAAAAATGCTAACACTGTTTTTAATCGTAACCGACTTCCGAGCTCTTTTAATTTTGAATCTCTGATTTTAAAGTGTTTGGCCTACCTAGGTGACCGGTGGCGACTGTCACGACCATTTTAAAAGCGAGTGTGTGAAAAATAGCCTGGCGAGTGAATTTTGGAAAATCGAATTTAATTGCTTTTAATTATTAATTTTGAAAATCGAGGTCGTGTTGAAAACGTGTATTATTTGAATTTTAAAATGATTTGGAGTCACCACCGGCCACTTTGGTAGGTCGGATACCATAAAACAAACTAGAGATTCTTTTTAAAACATTTGAGTTCGTGAGTCGGTTACGTGTAAGGACGACCCTTACAAACGCCCAAGATTGGTACCTTGTTAATTACACGTGACATTTTGGTATTTCGAATAATAATATAAATTTAATTTGTCATTGTCAAATGAATATCGTTCGAATGAGAATATCATTTTGGATAAGAAAGTACATTTCTTTTAAATACGAGCTTGAATAAAAAACGTCCTATAATAAGAAATCTTAACTCGTATTTAAAGAAATATAAATTCTACTCCGGAAGGTTTAAATGCATGACCGGTTATTATCTTGTCAATTTTAAGTTCTAACCTATAAGGCTTCATTCATTAAATATTTAAAACCCTATTAAATTATTAATTTACCAAGTGTATTATGATAACATCCAAACGATTGGACAATATCATCTTGACACCGAATAAATTAATAATTACAATTGGTGTTTCTAGTTATTTACCTAATTTATTTTATTTAACTCTAACACTGAGTTATTTGTCATTTTCTATGTTTCGAAGGCACATCAAATGCGATACCAAAGTACACTCTTGGCCAACATAATGTTATGTTAAAACATTGACCACTTAGTGTATCTGAGGTATATGATTAAAATGTCATCGTTACTATAATTATCTCTCTATTTTATATTAATTATTTAATTAAAGTGACTAACCCTAAAAAAGCTCTAATTTAATTAACTATGTATAAATTAGGTGTTGTCATAAACATATATACTATATCGATTTAAATCATGTATAAAAATAATTTAAATAAATACTTAAATAAAACAATTAATTAGAAAAAAAACAAAGGCCAAACATATTTCAGATCAAACAACATGAATTTTCAATGTAGAATCTTCAATCTTAAAGTTCACTTACACCTACAGCAATAATAAATTTGATACTATTGTGGATAAATATAAACACAAAAAAATGGATAAACGAAGTTCCATTCAACTTTTTAAGTACACTGATTATGCCTTTGATCTAATAGCATTCAACTATTTAAAATAAATAAACATTACCTTAAACAAGACTTACAAGTTTTCCATTGAAACCCGTCGAATAAGTATGAATGTCTGTTGCTTTCACACGTCTTTGCTTTATGGTAAAGTCGAGAACAAAAGTTTTGCTTTTTGGAGTGATCAAATGCACAAAGTCGCCTACAACAAAATGGTGAAATCCGGGACCAAGAACCTCCGGGGGCATGAGAAAAAAATGTCGAACTCCCAAACTGAAGACCCCCCCTAAACCGAGAAATGAAACTGATTTTCCATCCCAGAAAAAAAAAGAAGATGAAATTGGTTATCCTCCCCAGTGAATCACCGAACCCTTGGTTTTTGCCTTCCCCTTTTGCTTCTTTCCTCCTTGTTGTCAAGAGTAGCAAAGAAAAAAGAGTTGCTGCCGAATGACCCCCCCCACTGTGTCAACATCTTTTTTTTTTTTATGAAAACCACTTCCCCCTACTGAAACCAAGACGCCATGATTAGTAACCGTCCATTATGGTAACCAACTTCTCCTGTCCGCTTCTTTTTCAAATTTTATTTATTTTATATATAATATTATTTATTATATTTATATTTAATATTTACTTCTGGTCTTATTTTACATTTGAACCCGGATAAAATTCGGATATTACAACAACTTTAATTGTTTTTTTCTAAATTGTTTTCTTAATAGTTTTCTCTCGTTTTAATTTGTTTTTCAATAGTTTTCTAATTTTTTTTAACTAATCCTTTTAAATCGTTTTTAAAATCTTTATTTACCCATTCTCCATTTTTAATTATTTCTCGTTTTCAAATTTTATTTTACTCTAAAATATTTTCAACCTTTTAAATTAAATTTTCATCCTTTTATTTTTAATTTATTTTTGATTTTTTAAGATTTTCAAAATAACGACTTTTCTGTACACCTAAGGTCTATTTTTTAGAAGATTCATCCCGAAGTCGCGTTTCATACAAATTTCATTGTTTTTCTTCCTTCTAAATTGTTTGTTTAGTTATTTGTCTCAAAATTCTTCGAGAATATGTCGGGTTTATGTAGATTAGACGGGAATCACTGTTTCGATTTCTGACGTTATAATGAGGTAATATTTTAGATTTTTTGTATTATTATTTTTAATTTTTTTATTTTATTATTTTTAAAATTTTTTTATTTAGTAATTTATTTATATTTTTTTGAAGGGCTATGACAGGGTTTTAACCTGTTACCATCATCGTATTATGGAAGCGCCGCATCCGGCTATAATGTCTTATTTGATCGAGGCCGGGTTCGGATATGTGAGTCTTATTATCGCTAGGACTAAAGTAGATCCGTACTTGATTAATGCTCTGCTCGAAAGGTGGAGGCCGGAGACCCATACATTTCATCTTCCGTCTGGTGAGGCAACTATTACCTTACAAGACGTCTCTTTTCAACTTGGGTTACGTATTGATGGCCTCGTTATAACGGGTATTGCAGAAGACGATTGGGAAAATCTTTGTCAGCAATATCTTGGACGTATTCCCGATAAGTTGTCCGGCGGGAAAATATTGTTGAAATGGTTGGTCGAAGAGTTTTCTAATTTACCCGATGATGCTTCGGAAGAAACAAAGCAGGTAACTAATATTTTTATTATTATTTTAATTAATTTAATTTTTTATATTAATTTTATCAATTTATAGTTTTATGCTCGCGCACATATTTTGCGCATAATTGACGGGATTTTGATGCCGGACAAAACCCGCAATAAAGTGCATTTGGTGTGGTTACACCATCTACGTAACTTTTCAGGTTTCGGCGCTCTTAGTTGGGGATCGGCTGTTCTTGCTTTTTTATATCGAGAGCTGTGTACGAATGTTGATCCCCGGAAACAAGTCATAGTAGGCTGCTTAATATTATTTCAGTCTTGGGCATGGTATCGTATGCCTTTTCTACAGCCTTCTTTGGTTACGCGACGTGCATATGAGTTTCCACTAGCTCGGAGGTAATATTTTATTATGTTTAATATTTTTAATTTTTTTAAAATTATTGTTTATAATTTTTTAATTATAATTTTATTTTATTAATTGTAGGTGGTGTTATCCATTGTCGCATTCTGGATTGCCGGAAACCTAGCGAGATTTCCGATTACTGATAGATAGGGAGGAGGAGGTAATACTGTTGTTATTTTTTATATTTTAATTCAATTATTAAATTTAAAAATGTTTTAATTTATTTTAATATAAATATTATTTTTTTCAGTTTATCTGGCAACCATACCGCGAGTCAGCTATTATGTCTTGTATCCCAGTTGACATATTGGCTCGCTCAAACTTATGGTTTGCGATGGTGTCACTTATTAATTACTCAACTGTCGAGTGGCATCCTGATAATAGAGTTCTACGACAGTTTGGGTTTAAGCAAGGCATTCCAGAACCACCTCCTATTTTGGATGAATTGCATGCTCTGACAAGACAAGGGAAGATCGACGTTAACTGGGCTGTTAGACATCGCGATTACATCGAGATGTGGGCCGAAAGGTATCAGCGGATCCCGATGTGTGAAGAAATTGTTACCGATAGTCTGGGATTCGGGTATTTCAGTTGGTACATTGAAAACTGTAAGCCCCACATCTTGACAGAAGAGGAGCGAGCACGCAAATTATTCGTGGGTACGCGGAGACGTCCACTGGCCCAACGACCAAGCCGTGGAAGAGGACGAAATGTTCAAGAAGAGCCACCTGCTACCCCAATGCCTCAACCGTCTTGGTCTCCTCATTTTGCACCAACCTCGGAGGGTTTTTTTACTGACGTCTTGCAGCCGTTTATGTTTGCTACGGGTGTTACCACCGTTCCGATGCCATTGACTTCTTACTATCCACCGCCGCCAGCATATGTGCCTGAGTTTGCTCCTATGCCTCAATTTCCATATTTTGGATCTAGCTCAGGTATAGTAGACCAAACTACTCCTCAAAGCCTCTTTTATATCGGTCCAAGTGGTAGTGCTGTTACCTCCGGTAATGTGGAAGGAGAGGAGGATGAGGAAGAAGACCCTGAAAGATTGCAGCGAAGAAATCCACGTCGGAATCGTCGTCCACCACGTTGCGGCACGGGCGGGCATAGACGTCATTAGTTTTTTTAATGTAATCTTTTGTTAATTTCATATGTTTAGGGTTTTATTGTAGACGCTTTCTTTTTATATATTTACGTTTTCTTGTTATATATTTACGCTGTGTTGTTAATTTTCTCAATTTAACATTCTAAATGTTTTATATATTTAATAATCAAATCTTAAGTCTTAATAAATGTACACATTAAATAATAATCAAATATTACAAAATAATCAAATATTAAAGAATAATCAAATATTAAAGAATCACTCTATAGAAGGACCAGCTCGATGAGGACATGTTCTTCTTGTGTGTCCTGGATTTTTACAAATGGTGCATACTTGGGTTGCCTAGTACTTTCTCTATGACCGACCAAATCTTCATCGCAGAATATTCTGGTGGATATTGGACGGCATTTTCTCTCTCGTCTTAATGCAAAATTCGGTCGTATTTTCGGTTCATCGTTCGTCGCATCTTCATCCCATTCATTTCCAATAGGAGGAAACTCGCGTTCGTAAACCTTAAATACGGTTTGCAGCAAGTAAACTGGGTCAACAACCGTCATGTAATCTAACCGGACAGAAGAGCAAGCAGCAATGGCGTGCGGGCAGGGATATTTAAATGTTTGGAAGAACCCACAATCGCATGTTCTTTTCCTTAGATCAACGACATAAGCATTATGTTGTATACCTTCTAACGGTCTGGAGTATTCTGAGACACGGAATAAATGCCCTTCCCGTGAGAAACATGTCACATTCATAGAATTCGAGTGTTGTACAAATGCTTGTAATTTATTTCGAAGATCTGGTGAACTGTATGACCACCTTGCATATAATCCTGAGCTTGTTTACCCAATGTGGCAAAGAGGGTTCCCAACCGATAATATGTCGCTTTGACAACAAAAGTGATCGGTAAGTGTCTCACTCCTTTCAACGATGAGTTGATTGCCTCGGCTAAGTTGGTGGTCATATGACCATATCTTTTGCCTCCATCAAATGAACGAAGTCACTTCTCTCGGGGTATATTAAGAAGGTAGTTATATCCATCTTCATTGCGATGTTGTAAGTCCTCCAAAAGTTGTTCGACTTCATGGGCCAAGTATGTGTTTCCTGTGCAATAAAAAACGCTTGGTTAAGAATTATGAAAACAAATTTGAAGAAGAAGAAGAAGCAAATATTAACCCATTCGAAGCACCATTATACATTCATCGGGGCTTTTGAACCTCGCCAAGTAATTAGCTGCAATGTGTCGTAGACAATACCGATGGTAAATATGTGACGGTTGCCAAGATCGACCCATCTTCTACATTGCGTATTTGATCACTTTGCCTCAGTCAGAAATGAAACATATTCCATCATCTCTATCCCGCAAGACAGGTGATAGAACATACCTTCGCAAGTTCTTCAAGAAGAACTCCCAAGAAGGGAGATCCTCTTTTTCAACAATTGCGAAGGCAACTGGAACAATCTTTCGGTTACCATCTTGCGCAACTGCCAATAATAAGATTTGGGTGTACCTGTCGTACAACCAAGTACCGTCGATCTGAACCATCGGTTTGCAATGTCAGAATGCATTGACACATTGTGGAAAAGTCCAAAATAACCATTCAAATTGGAAAACACCGGGTATGATACTGTCATTTTTATACGCCGGTACTGTTTCTAGCTTCACCATCGTCCCCGGAATATGCTTCTGCATCAACGAAAGCCACGGTCGCAATTTATTGTAAGATTCCTCCCACTGACCGTACAACTTCTGAACGGCACGTTGTTTTGCATACCATGCTCGTTTATACAGAACATGATAACCGTATTGAGACGTGACTGAAGCCATACAAGTATCAACGGTTACCCGCGAATTCGCTTTCACCAGAGGCATAATGGCATCACACAACACGTGCACATCCAAGTTTCGATGATCCTGATTAAGGCGACCCACGGTGCATGTGTGAGGGTTATCAAGCTTGGTAATCTGCCAAAGGTTGTTTAGTTTCTTCAGACAAGAAACACGAACCCTCCATTTACATCCCTGCTTCTTGTGTACACATTCAACAATGTACTTGTCAGATGCGTTCTTGTAAACACCGGATGTAACGGAGTTGCGGATATTATAATGCTTGATTGCTGCAATCGCTAGATCCTTGGTCTCGAAAACTTTTCCTTTATATATTTCAAGAGAACCACCTTGGTTGTATTGGTCGATCTGAGGGAATTGCAGAAATTTTGGAGCATTGAAGGCTTCCATATCAATTGATGCAAAGTGGGTCGGTGGCTCGTAAAACGACATTGCCATTGAACTGTTAGGGACATCCACTTCCTCTGGCTCTTCTGGCTCATCCACATCTGCGGGAGGGCCATAAAAAGGGCCTAACTCATCACCATCAGGGTCGGGCTCCTGAATTGGTTCTTCGTCAGAACGGTCACCCTCAAATTCGAATAACTGTAAGTCCACCGTATCACCAACAGCTGCAGATGAATGTTGGGTTGGTAGGAAGTTCAAATCAATTTCATACCGAGCGAACGAAGACGGTTGGGTGGGTGGTAGATTAAGGTCGAAATCAAAAGAAGCTACACAAGAATGTCTTGCCGCCGAAGACAATGGAACATCAACATTGTTCTGTGAACAATTTGTCGACAACAAGTTGAAGTCGTCTCTAATATTGGCCGTAGGGCTATAAACATTAGGGTCGAAATCAAAATTTGCATGACGCCAATCTAGGACGGCAGGAACAACATCATCATTATCAGAAAAAATCGTAAACAACTCTAACGGACCTCCTGAGGAATATTGCATGTGCGACTAGAGCATCATCTCAACGTCGCCATTTTCAGCCACATGAAAAATTGTATAATACAATGGCTCTAATGATGTCGGTAATCTAAATTTTAATGGCTCTAATTTTTGACCTCGGGCATGCAGAACATGATCCGATACTCTCTTCATCAATGACCTATAGCTTAATCTCCGCGGGAGCTCAAGTGTAACTGTATTCGAAGACTGAAACACCACACCAAGAGATGCATCACTAACCATTTGGCCATCGTAATAAACCAAAGCAGTGATTCTTCTTGACATTTTTGCTTTTAAATTCAAATGAAAATGGATTCTTAAAAATATGAAATTCGAACCATGATGCAGAGAACTTTTGGGGATTGAGAATTGTGGTTTGAAATTCTTGGGGTTGAAATTCGAAATATTTAAGCACCAACGAAGTCGCTTCCTGCAGAAAATGACTTCTCTTTTCAAACAGGAAGTTGCTTCCTACAGAAAGCGACTTGTTTTGTCAGAGGGAAATCGCTACCTACAGGAAGCGATTTCAATAATTTTCAACTTTATAAAAGACTCGTTTCCCTGCTTTCAGACTGTAAACCCTCCGTCAATAATTCATCAAGTTTTCAGACTTGTTTCCCTTCTTTTGTCAGATGGCTATGTTTTCTTGCGTTTTGTTCTTCTCTGGTACATATGGTTACACTTCGTTTAGCAGCAAGATAAAATAAGATGAGTTCTATGATTTAATATCGACGGAGGTTGCGAAGGCGACAACAAGAACAAGAGAAATCTTATACATACAAGCAAAAATACCAGTTGATGAACCAGGTCCTGAAGCGCATTACCTGTTGAAATTGTCAAGTTCAAAAGAACTTCGTAAGATGTTTCGAGCTTACACAAATATTCCATGTCTATATATCGAGATTTACGTAAAGTTTAAGGATGAAGTTAGTTCATCAAGCAACGTCGATGAAGAAGCAATTTTACAACGTATCAACAACAGACGACATCAAAAGGAACAAATAATTGAAGAACTGAACTTAACATCTGACGTGTCTACAAATTACGAAGACAAGGAAACAGACGATTCTTCAACCACTTAGATATTTCTTATGTAAAGTTTAATATTTTCGAGCAATATTAATAAAATATATCTTTTATTACATTTTTTTTACATAACTATACCTTTTATTATATTTTATAAAATATACCTTCTATTAACCTTACTTATTATGAAGATAATTTTTATTAATAAAATATACCTTTTACCTTATTAAGATAAGAATATTAAAAATATATTACAAAAATATTTACAAAAATAAATATAAGAAGTCGCTTTCAGTGCATAGCGACTTCTTAGATCTATAATTGAAATCGCTCTGTGCACAGAACGATTTCCTGAACCCTAGGCTTTTACGCTTCCGAAGCACAGGGAAATCGCTTTGTGCACAGAGCGATTTCTTATCCCCATTATAATTAATGACTTATGTGGCAAGGAATGCCAAATCAGCTGGAATCGCTCTATGCAGGAAGTGACTTTTTCATACATGTCCTGACAGGGGTATAGATTTGTCATTGAAGTTGGGAGGGGTATATTTTTGTATTTAAATAATAAAAAAGGATTTTTTTTTAATAATTTTGCCTTTGTATTGAATTAGGTATCCCCTTTTTATTAAAGTTCAATAAAATAGTTTTTACATGAAGTATTACATTTACCAAAACATAAACCGTCACTATCTCTTTTACACTTAACGTCAACCTCTGTCTAAGACCACCATAAGTCCATTCTCATAATCAATGAAGGTCTATTTTGATTGGAAGAAAGAAGCTTCACCGTTATACATATTGTGATCATATGTTTGGAGAGCTGATTAGTTATCCACGTTGCTACCATGAAAACTTTGACGTGTTGAATTGACATGATAGCTTGAGGTGATTGCTTGGATAGGATAATATGAATTGGGATGTTTGTTTCACATGTTTAATTATATTCACACGAGCAAATCAATTTGGGAGCTTGACGTACGTGTTGAATTGTTCACATATTTGTTTAACATGTTTATTTGTGTTTACACTCATCAGTTATATAAAGGGATTATGATCGGATTAAAATAAAAAGTCAAAGTTTTCGGTCAATCAGTTAATTTAAATACGCTTTCGTAAATTTAATTTTATGATCTAAATGGTTTGATATGTATATATCTTAAATTTATATTCGTAATAAATATTTTGCGTCCCTCGACTATGCTTTAATTATCTTTTGTGTCCTTCGATTATCAAAAGTTATAAACTAGTCTTATGTCTTAAAAATTATAACAAGTTGGTTTAATACCAGTAAAAAATAACCGTCGATAACATGAAAGTTAATATAATTTGATATAATTATATATTAACCCTCAAATTTTATACTTATTTCCATTTCACCCTAATTTTTACTAGACGCGCGACCATCCCTCAATGATTTCTTCTGACTTTCAATGGCACCAAACAGCTCCTCTTTCCTTCCTTATTCCATCTCAGGTGTTAAATTCATCTGAAACAAAATGGAAAACTCGATATATCACATCTTTTCATCATATTTTTCCACTGTCATTCAGTGGCTTCTTCGGTTGCTCTCCCTACCAAACGACCCCTCTTCATCTTCATTTGATCTTGTTTCAATTCAAAACAGGAGTTACCCAAGTTACAAATCACGTTCGAAAACCGCACATACATTGAAACAGAAACCTTAGGTGTAAATGTAATGCGTGATCCATTATTATTAAACATTTTATAGATTTCCTACCAAATCTTAGTTAGCACATTCTCTTTTCATGTTCATCCTCCTGCACATTCTCATTATTTTTTAAATCGTTTCTTTCTCTCTCTCTCTCTTAAAACAAAAAGAAAATAGATAGAAAGATACAAAAAGAAATATTTCACTCTGCATGATTTTGGGTTTGGTTGGTTGGTTCATAATCAGTGTTTTCGATGATGACTCACCGTTAGGGAAGCTTTCTTCCGCTACTTATCACAACCAAATGCATCAATTGCAAGCGTTCAAGGCATCTCTTGTTTTCGATTATGTTCATATTCTTTCTTGAAATTATTTAGTACAATAAAAATATGAAAACTTAGAATGAATGAATAAATGAATGAATGTATAGGTAATCCCTGGTTCATGTGTGTATCACTTAACGTTCTCAGTAAACCACTCCGGTTATCAACGTCTAGTGCAGGAAACCTTAAGGTATGCCATCAATTTAATTTCTTTTCTTCGCTACTAGATAATTACACACTGTCTGGGAAAACAAAATAATTGGGTGAAATGAGACTAAATTGATAAATTATTAAAATTATATAGGTTAATTTTTTAGAATTAAGATCAAATTATAATAATTGTAGAACTTAAGGATTAATTATATAATTATATCAATTTATATTAACTCTCATGTCAATTTTTTAATAGAATTAGATCAATTTGTTATAATTTTTAAATTATAGGACCAATTTATAATTTATGATAATCGAAGAACATAAAAGATAATTAAAATATAGTCAAAAGATCATTTATGTAGTTTATCTTTTTTTTTTTTTTTTCATTTCCTCTCATTTATATTATCTCATATCTTTTAAAATAAAAAAACTCTTTTAAAAGTAAGTGCTTTTATTTTCCTTTTTTTCGTCTTTGTCATCATTTCCCTACCATTATTGGAAATTCATTTCATGGCAGAAAAGAAAATCCCATTATTATTTTCCTTTTGTCTGGGTGAGTGAAACCCTGATGCATGGCTATTAAAAATATTGAAGAAAGTGCATGCACGCTTAAAGCTTTAATTAGCTCATGATTAATTCTAATATCCATTTAATATATATAATAAAAACATTGATTATTGTACGAAAATGATATTAGGGGTAGTTCCAGCAAACCGCGGTTAAAAGTGCTAAAAAAATCGATCCGTTTACCCGATCATTTATATACATAATTGATTACGAAATGTGTATACAATTTCTTATAAAAGCTATAAGCAAAAAGGTATATACATAAATTGTTACAAACGTAAGGATTTGTGTATGTACACAAATCCTTACAAATATTGTAAGAAAAACGGTATGTACTGAAATCCTTACGTTGTAAGGATTTTTGTACATATACAATTGGCTACGCGTATATATAATATGACACAAAAATGATAAGGATTTGTGTATGTACACAATTTCTTACAAAGTATACACAATGGCTTACGAAAACCGTAAGAAAAAAGGTATGTAAACAAATCCTTACGACTTGAAACCATGAGCTAAAGGAGGTCATCCAAGAGTAAGGATTTGTGTACATACACAATTGGCTACGCGTATACATAATATGACACAAAAATAGTAAGGATTTGTGTATGTACACAATTTCTTACAAAGTATACACAATGGCTCACGAAAAACGTAAGAAAAAAAGTATGTACACAAATCCTTACGACTTGAAACCATGAGTTAAAGAAGACTATCCAAGGGTAAGGATTTGTGTACATACACAATTAGCTATGAGTATACATAATATGATACAAAAATGGTAAGGATTTGTGTATGTACACAATTTCTTACAAAGTATACACAATGACTTACGAAAACCGTAAGGAAAAAGGTATGTACACAAATCCTTACGACTTGAAACCATGAGTTAAAGGAGGTTATCCAAGGGTAAGGATTTATGTACATACATAATTGCCTACGCGTATACATAATATGACATAAAAATGGTAAGGATTTGTGTATGTACACAATTCCTTACAAAGTATACACAATGACTTACGAAAACCGTAAGGAAAAAGGTATGTACACAAATCCTTACGACTTCAAAACCATGAACTAAAGGAGGCATCCAAGGGTAAGGATTTGTGTACGTACACAATTGGCTACGAGTATACATAATATGACACAAAAATGGTAAGGATTTGTGCATGTATACAATTTCTTACAAAGTATACACAATGGCTTACGAAAACCGTAAGGAAAAAAGTATGTACACAAATTCTTACCACTTCTCACCATGAGCTAAAGGAAGCCATCCAAGAGTAAGGATTTGTGTACATACACAATTGGCTACGAGTATACATAAATTGGTACAAGAAATGTAAAGATTTATGTATGTACACAAATCCCTACAAAGTATACACAAATGCTTATGAAAACTGTAAGGAAAAAGGTATGTACACAACTCCTTACAATTTCTCACCATGAGCTAAAGGAGGTCATCCAAGGATAAGGATTTGTGTACATACAGAATTGATTACGAGTATACATAAATTGGTACAAGAAATATAAGGATTTATGTATGTACACAAATCCCTACAAAGTATACACAAATGCTTATGAAAACTGTAAGAAAAAAGGTATGTACACAAATCCTTACCCTTGGATGGCCTCCTTTAGCTCATTGTGAGAAGTTGTAAGGATTTGTGTACATACCTTTTTCCTTACAGTTTTCATAAGCATTTGTGTACACACATAAATCCTTACATTTCTTGTACCAATTTATATATACTCGTAGTCAATTGTGTATGTACACAAATCCTTACCCTTGGATGGTCTCTTTTAGCTCATGGTGAGAAGTGGTAAGGATTTGTGTACATACCTTTCTCCTTACGGTTTTCGTAACGATTTGTGTATACGTTGTAGGGATTTGTGTAAAATATTTTTATTCTTATATTTTTTATTCGAATACTTTTATTCTTATATTTTTTTATTCTAATATTTTTATTCGGATCTTTATTATACGAATATTTTTATTCGTATATTTTTATTCGATTATTTATTATATGAATATTTTTATTTCTATATTTATTGATCGAATATTTATTAAATGAATATTTTTATTTGAATATTTATTATATGAATATTTTTATTCGAATATTTATTTTATAGATATTTTTTTGGTATATATTTTATTCTAATATTTTTATTCTATTATTTATTATAAGAATATTTTTATTCGAATATTTATTATACGAATATTTTTATTCGTATATTTATTATACGAATATTTTTATTTGAATATTTATTATTTGAATATTTTTATTCCTATATTTATTTTTCGAATATTTATTAAACGAATATTTTTAATTGTATATTTTTTATTCGAATATTTTTATTCGAATATTTATTATACGGATATTTTTATTCGAATATTTATTATACGGATATTTTTATTCGTATATATTTTATTCGAATATTTTTATTTGAATATTTTTATTCGAATGTTTATTATATAAATATTTTTATTCGTATATTTATTATACGAATATTTTAATTCCTATACTTATTATTCGAATATTTATTAAACGAATATTTTTATTCGGATATTTTTTATTCAGATATTTTTATTCTAATATTTATTATATGAATATTTTTATTCAAATATTTATTATAAAAATATTTTTATTCATATATATTTTATTCTAATATTTTTATTGTAATATTTGTATTCAAATATTTATTATATGAATATTTTTATTCAAATATTTATTATACGAATATTTTTATTCGTATATTTTTATTCAAATATTTTTATACGAATATTTATTATATGAATATTTTTATTCGAATTTTTATTATACAAATATTTTTATTCATATATTTCTTATTCAAATATTTATATTCGAATATTTATGATTTTTATTCGAATATTTTTATTCATTTATTTAATATCAAGTATTATTACGAATTTAAAATATATTAATTTAAAAATTGGTGACCTAATTGACGAATTTTTTAGTTGGGTGACCAAAATAGGTATTGTCGATTAGTTGGGTGGTCACTAGTGTAATTTACCCATTTTTTAATAAGGTAACCAGTTAACCTGTTTCTAATAACTTTTTTTTATTTTAATCTAATGGTCAGAAATAATTTTCTACCATCCAACGGCCATTCTTCATTTGCCGCTTTTTAGCCAGACCCCGATATTAGCTTTAGATTTTGTTCCTAACAAATCAAAGTAATAGAATTTTGAATCATTTGTATTTTTAGACTTTGATTATGCTTTTTATTGCGGCATTTTATGAAGATATTTATTTATTTTAAAATTTATGCTAATTTTTAAGATTAGACTTTAAACTCAATTAATTTAGTTTAAAAATAATAATTTATAATCGAATTTAAATTAATCAAGTTGTAAATTTATAATATATGTGGATAAGTAAAATTTATAAAAGTATAAATATATTTTAGCTAAGTTAGCTATATATAATTAGTTAGTTATAGTTGATTATAATTTATATCGATAAAAATGTGTTTTAGTTAAGTTGGCTATCATTAGTTAGTTAAATGTAATTAAATTTATATTAGTGTAAATATGTTATATATACATTTGATCAGTCAATAAAGTATGAAAGTTTTTCTCTTCTTTAAAAAAGTCTATAATTTAGTTTTACGTAATTTGATATTAGTGATTGTTTGTAGGTATCTGCAAGCGAATATAGCTTGAGTGGTGGGTATGAGGATGAATTTGAAAATGTACCCCGTAAGCATGTGTGAATTTGAAAATTGTACCCACTATAGATGATGGGTTGGTAGTGGATATAAAAATATTATATAGGTATGGAAAGGGAAGTGGTATCCACACTTACCTCGTACGTTTGTCATCCCTTATCTAGTAGTGAATTTTTCTTTTCAAAACTCAATCCATTAATATATATATATATATATATATATATATATATATATATATATATATATCACTGAGAATGTTTTATAGAAGAAATGTAACAGTGCGAGAGGAAACCTGGTATAATTGAGACATAGGACAATATATAGATTCCCCAGTTTTGAATTGCAAACATGAAAGATGTCCCGATAAATATAGTGTGTAGAAAGTAAGGGTAATTAAAACAAGGATAAATTATATAAATGGGTTTTTGACTATATTTTAGTTATCTTTTATATCTTTTGACTATCAAATATTATAAATTAGTCCATTGACTAACTTTTTTGATATAAAGTGGTCTTGTGTCGTTAAAAGTTTGACGAAAAACTGATGTGGACGTTAACATGCTGACTAGGATAACCATGTGGCATCCTCAATCTCTATAATCCAAGTCAATATGTTAACTTCCACGTCAGTTTCTCGTCAAATTTTTAACGGTATATGACCACTTTATATAAAAAAAAAGTTAATCAATAGACTAATTTGTAACATCTGATAGTCAAGAGATATAAAAGATAATTAAGGTATAGTAAAAGGACTATTTATGTAGTTTACCCTTAAAATAATTATTCAATAAAACCTTAATTTTTTTCATTACACCGAAAATTACTAAAAGGTAAGCCACTTAAATTGAATTGATTACGTGACATAAATCACCTCATAATGAGGACCTAACGATGCCATTTTGCTTTCTATTTAACTAAGGTTTGTTATTAGTTTAATTCGTTAGGTGGTCTAAGTAAAAAGATAAGTATCGTTTTTTCTATGCTTAACTCAGAAATATATATTTAAATTATATACTTTTCCTTAAAATATGTGATTAATAATTTTTTTCGACTAAAATAGATTTCTAAAATTTTATTCTATTAGGATTTTAAAATAACACCGTTAAAAATTTTATTTAACTTATAAATAGATGTTCAAATTATACATTTTTTTTGAGATAGTGCCTAATATTTTTTTGGTTGAATAAGTATCTAATATTTTATTCCGTTAACGTTTTAAAATGACACTATTAAAAACATATTTTATTTAATACACCTAACTTTTATATGTTATTAATTTATTTTAAAACACGAGTTATATACTACCTCTGTCCCACTTAAGATGTCCATTATTGACTTTTTAAAAATCAAAATGTTTAAGTTTGGCTATATTTATATTAAATATTTTAAATAATTAATTTTTATAAGATATATATTTAAAAACTTCTTGATAAAAGGTTTTTAAAAAATATATTTTTTATATTTTTATCAATAATAAATTTTAAATAATTGTAAGTCACAATTGAAAAAAATTGATCAAAAACAAGTCAATAATGAACATTTTTCATGGGAAAGAAGGAAATTTTATTTAATGATACGAGGTAGCATGTCGAAACGGACTTTCTTCGTATGTTACGGATCTAGAAATATTGTAAGCATGTTCCTACAACAAGAATAACATAAAAAAAAGGAAACAAAGTTATATTCACGATGGAATTAGAGAATAAAGGGGAAAATGAAAATTAATAAAAAAAATAAAGATGGTATTTGAAGAAAATTCAAAATAAGGAAGATGAATGCTTCAAGAAACATCCATGGCAGTGATTCGAGCGTTCAACAATGGTGAATTATGATGCTAGAATCGATTAAAAACGCTAAACTCGAAAGAACTTGTACAATATACTGAGCAAACCCGAATCAAATCTGTTTAACGTCAAAGGACTTGGACCCTCTAGATAGCAATCTAGGAACCTGAAGTATCAAGAGTTTGACAATCAAAAACAAGTTTGAATGTCAGAAAAGTTCTATAAAGAACCAAATAAGAGAAAAACTCTCAAATATAATTTTATTTCAAAATGTGTAACCTTGTGTTTACAAAATTAAGGAAATATATAGTCATGAGAGAGGAGTTGGGCGTTTTGAATACATGGCTATAATTAAAAGTACATTTTGAATTTAAAAAGTGGATAATAACCTCCCTTCTAGGAACCATGCATCTCAGCCACATGTTTTGGCACTTAAAACACATTAAACATGTGTTTAATGTTTGAATTTAAATAAGAAACCACTCATTCTTATCCCTTGGACGTTTTAGCCTTCAAAAGCAAGGGACTTGTTTGGCTTTCATGCATTTACATGCCCACACATGTGCACAAGGCTGTCATGAGTGTCCCACATGCATGGCACATGCTTAGGACACCTTTCCTTCGTGTAGGATAGGTTTCAGCTGTAATAGGTCACTTCAGCTTGAGTTGAGCTAGCTGGAAATTGAGTTGAGATGAAACGAGCTAGCTGAGAGTGTTAGGAGTTGAGTTGAGCTTATAATTAAGCCTCTGGGCTACCTCGAGCTAAAGTGAGATGCATACACGTCGTGGAGCTTCTTTTGAGCTGAATAGAACTCACTTGAGCTAGTGTTCAGCTGCATACACCCGCTTGAGCTAGAGTTTAGCTGCATCCCCTCTCTTGAGCTAGAGTTGAGCTACATACACTCTCTTGAGCTGGTGTTATCCTATGTTCCTACATGTAAACATCATAAGAATCCATCAAAGTATTATAAACTCAATGGAAACATAAATATAATGTGTAAACACTAACAAACTTATTCAATAACATACATGAACTTATAAATAAGTTAGAAACATAATAAACACTATCAAACCAATCCTTAAAACATACTTAATAACATATATGCATACTTAAACATATATATAAATAATATAGTATAATATGTCACATAGCAACATGCAACACATTATAAAGCATATGTTCTAAGGCATAAACATTATGAAATGAATCTGGAATTGAAGCACAAGTAAGGAAAAGAACTTCCCTGGATTTCTTTGCTTTAGAACGAGTAATAGGTCATAATGGTAAGACCTCCGTATCAACTTTCTTGTCGTGACTCCAAAGTGACCCATTAATCCACCTTCAAATGCTTCATGCATCAGAATATCACGCATTGAACCCTGTGGAATGCATATCCTGCTTTATTTGAAAAGATAATCATCATGCCTATAAAATTTGCCATCTGCACCTTTCTCACAAGCATTATACTTATCTCTAAAATCAGAATCATCAACATACAAGTCACGAATATAAGCAAATCTAATCAAATGTGAATCAAGATAATTCAAAAGCACATATCCACATGATAAAGCATCAACAACGATATTATCTTTACCCTTTTTGTAACGAATGCCATAAGGAAAAGATTCTAAAAATTCAACCCATTTAGCATGCCGTTTTCAATTTATGCTGACCTGTGATATATCGTAAAGCCTCATGATCAGTGTGAATCACAAACTCCTTAGGCAACAAGTAATGCTTCCAAGTCTCCAATGCCCGAATCAGTGCATACATCTTCTTGTCGTAGACTGGATAATTTAATGTCGCTCCACTAAGTTTCTCACTAAAGTATACAATGGGCCTCTTTTCCTGCATTAACACAGCGTCTATACCAACTCTAGAAGCATCACATTCAATTTCAAAAGTTTTATCAAAGTGAGGTAAGGCTAGCACATGTGACTTTGTCAAACAATCCTTAATTTTCAAAAAGGCATCTTAATGTTCTTTACCCCATAAGAAGCTAGAATTATTCTTACTAATCCCGGTTAAGGGTGCGATAATAGAACTGAAGTTAGGAACAAATCGATGGTAGAAACTAGCTAAACCATGAAAAGATCTAACCTGAGTAATCGATGTCGGTCGTGGCCATTCTTGAATTGCCTTTATCTTCTCAAGATTGACTTCAACACCATGTGCACTAACAATGTAACCAAAAAATGTAAGTTTGTCAGTACAAAACACACATTTCTCTATATTACAAAACAATCTTTCTTCTCGCAAAGTCTGTAAAACAGCTCTCACATGTTCTTCATGATCCTGCAAAGTCTTGCTATAAATCAAAATATCGTCAAAATATACAACACAAAACTTTTCAATAAAAGATCGTAGAACATGATTCATCAATCGCATAAAAGTATTAGGTGCATTAGTTAAACCAAAAGGCATTACTAACCATTCATACAAACCTAGTTTTGTTTTGAAGGTTGTCTTCCATTCATTGCCTTCTCACATGCGAATATGATGATATCCACTCTTCAAGTCAGATTTAAAGAAGATTACGGCTCCACAAAGCTCGTCCAACATATCATCAAGTCTGGGACTAAGATGATGATACTTAATTGTAATCTGATTCACAGCTCTACAATCTACGCACATCCTCCAAGACCCATCTTTCTTCGGCACTAACAGCACCGGAACAGCACACGGACTCAGACTCTCTCGAATATAACCCTCGTCCATCAATTCTATCACTTGTCTTTGAAGCTCTTTCGTCTCTTCAAGGTTAGTTCGATAAGCTGGTCGATTAGGAATAGTAGCACCTGGAATAAAGTCAATTTGATGCTCAATGCCACGAAGAGGTGGCAATCCATTCGGTGTTTCTTGCAGAAACACATCCTCAAATTCCTACAAAAGAAATAAAATAGGTGTAGGTAAATCAGTAGAAATCTCAATCAATAAACAATGATCTTTAAACATTAAAATAAGCAAAAATTGTTGAAAGGAAAGACATTTCCTGATTTCTCTATTGCTCGCATAAATATTTATCTTCTTCTTCCCTTTTGCAGCTTCGATACTCTTTTTCAAGCTTGCTTGATCATCATTCACTTGGCTCGATGTTAATGGTGCCAAAGTGATCTTCTTTCATTCATGCACAAAAGAGTACCTATTCGTATAACAATCATGAATTTTTCGTTTATCGAACTGCCACGGACGTCCCAGTAGGAGATGACTAGCATCCATAGAAACAACGTCACAAAGAACCTCGTCCTTGTATTTTCCAAGGAGAATGACACTACAACCTGCTTAGTGACTTTTAGCTTCCCATCATCATTCAACCACTGTAACTTGTACAGGTTGGGATGCTTTGTCGTATTTAATCCTAATTTATCAATCATAACTAAACTAGCAACATTAGTGTAACTACCACTATCAATAATCACAACACATACCTTATCGTTCACGTGGCATCGTGTATGAAAAATGTTTTCTCGTTGTTGTGCATCTTGAGATTGTTTTACATTAAAACTTCGTTTAACAACCAGAATTTCACCGGTTGTTGGTAATTCCATATCCTCTTCAATGTCTTCAATAGGGGGCTCTTATTCATCTTCTTCAGAGTCAGAATCTATTTCTCCGTTCTCACGAATCAACATGGTTCTTCTATTAGGACATTGACTCGTAACATGTCCTCTACCAAGACACTTGAAACACTGGATGTCCCTCGACCTTTCTTGTGATACCACTTGCTTGCCACACCCATTATCAGTAACAAGAGGCTTTGGTTTACTCGATTATGCCTTTTCCTTAATATGAAGCGGTACTTACTTCCTGGAATTATTAAAAGTGTATAATGGATTAGAATAAGACTTAAATGGAGTATTACCTCGTCTAACTCCACATAATGCTATAATTCAACAACATCGGTTATTTCCTTATTCATCCCTGCAAGAAAACGTGCCATGGTTGCTTTTCGATCTTCCTCAATGTTAGCACGCATCATGGATATTTCCATCTCCTTGAAATAATCTTTGATGCTACGATTAACCTGTTTCAAGTTTTGTAATTTTTGAAATAAATCACGATGGTAATGAGATGGAACAAACCGTTTTCGCATAACTCGCTTCATTTCTTCCCACGTTCTCACGGGACCTTCACTTGTACGTCTCCGGCTAAGCAATAAATAATCCCACCATATCAAAGCATATTCTACAAACTCCATTGCTGCTAAACGAACCTTTTTTTGTTCCGAGTAATTGTAACACTAAAAAACCTGTTCAACTTTGTTTTCCCATGCCAAATAGACATTCGGATCTGTTTGTCCCTGAAAAGAAGGAATTGCAACCTTAATGTTAGATAAGTTATTGTCAACCATACGTCCTTGTCTCGGATTCAATCTAGGAGATTGATCCACATCGTTTTCAACATGAATCTCATCATGAACATGTTGAGAACCACCCCCATCAATTCTATCCATTCGAGACTGTAAAGGCTCCAATTTAGCCTTTAACAACCTTTGAATCTCACGAGTAATGGCTTGCATTTGTAAATTCGGTTGTTGTTGGCCTTCTTGATTACTTCCACTAGAACCTGTCATAATTAAACAAAGAAAAAACACAAAAAGCACAAATACGGGTTAAGTAAAACGAAAGTAAAAAGTCCTCACTGCACACAACAACCTCTCGATTTTCACTCCAAATAAAAATGTGCACTAAAAATGTAACACTCAACGCTCGTGTTTCACTCGGGAGAATGCTTGAATGACTCTTTTTGTCTCCCCTTCTGTTCTCACAACACTCAGTGCCTTTTTCCCTCACAATTTCTCTATTTTCAGTTCTTTAAAGGACTAATCCAACGTTTTCAAACCTGTTACAAATGTGTTACTAACAAGAAACACAATTAAGGAAAAATAAAGATTTGAACGAAGAAAATGAAAACAAAAGAAGAAAAGGCTGGAAATTGAAGAATGTGACAATGAAACGACGAAAATGTAATTCTTACTGCAAAGAAGTGCTTTACAACGCTCCTATTACCGAACAAACAAGAATAATTCGTTTCGGTTGATTTCCAAGCACTTAAAATCATATAGTACAAGAACTTGTACATTCATCATGATTTCAACAATAGAATACATTTTTTTTAATTTCTTTGCAAAAATTCGAATCTGATTTTTTTAATTTCTAATTTCTCTTTTTTGACTTTGAATTTTGGTCAAACTTTGACTTGTTTTTTTATTTTTATTTTATTTTTTGTTTACTATATTGCAGAAAAATTACAACAAATCCGAACCAAAGCTCTAATTACCATATGATACGAGGTAGCCTATTGAAATGGACTTTCTTCGTATGTTATGGATCTATGAATTTTGTAAGCATGTTCATGCAACAAGAATAACATAAAAAACAAGGAAACAAAGTTATACTCATGATTGAATTAAGGAATAAAGGGAAAAACGAAAATTAATAAAAAAAAAGGTATTTGAAGAAAACTTAAAATAAGGAAGATGAATGCTTCAAGAAACATCCATGGCAGTGACTTGAGCGTTCAACAATGGTGAATTATGATGCTAGAATCGATTGAAAACGCTAAACTCGAAAGAACCTGCACAATATACTGAGCAAACCCGAATCAAATCTGTTTAACGTCAAAGGACTTGTACCCTCTAGATAGCAATCTAGGAACCCGAAGTATCAAGAGTTTGATAATCAAAAACAAGTTTGAATGTCAGAAAAGTTCTAAAAAGAACCAAATAAGAGAAAAACTCTCAAATATAATTTTATTAAATTAAGGAAATATATAGTCATGAGAGAGGAGTTGGGCACTTTTGAATACGTGGCTATAATTAAAAATACATTTTGAATTTAAAAAGTGGATAATAACCTCCCTTCTAAGAACCATGCATCTCAACCACATGTTTTGGCACTTAAAACACATTAAACATGTGTTTAATGTTTGAATTTGAATAAGAAACCACTCATTCTTATCCTTTGGACGTTTTGGCCTTCAAAAGCAAGGCACTTGTTTGGCTTTCACGCATTTACACGCCCACACATGTGCACAAGGCTGCCATGAGTGTCCCACATGCATGGCACATGCTTAGGACACCTTTCCTTCGTGTAGGATAGGTTTCAGCTGTAATAGGTCACTTCAGCTTGAGTTGAGCTAGCTGGAAATTGAGTTGAGCTAAAACGAGCTAGTTGAGAGTGTTAGGAGTTGACTTGAGCTTAAAATTAAGCCTCTGGGCTACCTCGAGCTAAAGTGAGTTGCATGCATGTCGTGGAGCTTCTTCTGAGCTCTTGAGCTAGTGTTCAGCTGCATACACCCGCTTGAGCTGGAGTTTAGCTGCATTCACTCTCTTGAGCTGGAGTTAAGCTACATACATTCTCTTGTGCTGGTGTTATCCTATGTTCCTACATGTAAACATCACAAGAATCCATCAAAGTTTTGTAAACTCAATGAAAACATAAATATAAGGTGTAAACACTAACAAACTTATTCAATAACATACATGAACTTATAAATAAGTTAGAAACATAATAAAAACTATCAAACCAATCCTTAAAATATACTTAATAACATATATACATACTTAAACATATATATAAATAGTATAGTATAATATGTCACATAGCAACATGCAACACATTATAAAGCCTATGTTCTAAGGCATAAACATTATGAAATGAATCTGGAATTGAAGCACAAGTAAGGAAAAGGACTTCCCTGAAATGCTTTGTCTTAGAACGAGTAATAGGTTCTAATGGTAAGACCTCCGTATCAGCTTTCTTGTCGTGACATGATGTGCTCACATCATTTAATTTAAGTCTCGCAAAATTTAAAAGAATTTAAATTAAATAAATTTGTATATCAAAATATTTTTTAATATTGTATTTTATATTTGTATAAAATTTTGAATTCACGTTATATTTTAAATCTTTCTTCCGTATTATTTTGTTCAATGGCTAAAATGGTTCGATGTGAACTTTATTTTATCTTATAAGATTTTATTTTTCATATTAACCTTAAAAAAATTAAAAATGTGACTTCGCATTAATATTAAAAGTAATAAAATTTTCAATAATTTAATATAACTTGTACATGAAAAAGTTATATAGTTTGAGCACTTATTTCAAAAAAATATATTAGACACTTATCTTAGTAAAATGTATAGTTTTAGCACCTATTTATAAGTTACACAATTTTTTTAACAATTTTACCTTAAAACACTAACGGAACAAAATTTTAGGTACATATTTTAGAAAAAAAAATATATGGTTTAGACACTTATTTGAGTTGAAAAAAACTTTAAGCACTTATTTCAAAAAAATATATAGTTTAAGCATCTATCGCTAAATTAAACATTTTTTTTCTAAAAATTTGAACTTAAGTATCTTTTATATATATATATATATATATATGGCGTCCTTGTATTTTTAAAGACCAAGAGAAAAAAACAAGGTTTCAAGGTATAAAAACACTTAAAGGTTTTTATCCAATTAAGTATTTGAATAAAAATCTAATTAATTAAATTATTTGATCATTTTTTATAATTAAATCTTGATGTTTTTATAGATTTATTAGTATAATGTATCGTTTTACAATGGTTTCACTTAACATTTTCATGATTTTATATTTTATTTAAAAATTATTAAATTTTTAAAAATTTTAAAATATTTATAAATTTTATAAAATAATTTTAAAAAATCTGTATATATAACATGATAAATTATATTAAATCATATATCAATAATAATTAAAAAAAACTATAAGATTTAATAGTCAAAATTGATCAAATAACAATTTTTTAAAAGCAGTAGGATTTTTTTGCCTTTTGAAATGCTTTGGGACCATGTTGGCCCTATGCTCCTTAGGTACCTGATTACTCTTTTCTTTGGGGTCTCTGGTTCCCATTATCTTGTTCTTTTGGTTTTATATGATGAAAATTCTAGCTTTTTGGGTAAAGAAAGTAACTGCAACGAAAAATTGTTTCCAAACCATTCCAATTATTCCATCAAATTTTATTGCATTCCCTGGTTTAAGGTAAGTAAAGACATCACCATCTATAAAAACAAGGTTTAAGGTAAATAAAATGTTTCCCCCCTCCTGTTGCAATATTTTCAGTTTCCTGCTTCCAAACTAAGAGGTTCGAAATGTTCCAGTAACATGAAGTTTTCAATGTCCTTGTCTAAAATAGTACAACATTCAGTACAAAACAGAAAACATTCTGACCAACATTGCACAAAGGAACAAAAACTATGTCTGCATGCAACAGGAGGGGGGAATCATTTTATTTACCTTAGACGGTGGTGATGTCTTTATAGATGGCAAACCAGATGTTTATACTTTCTACAGTATGCTCAACTCAATTCGACAGTCCAGTTCATCTTGTCATCTATAAGACCCATCTGGAGTCGGGTAAGCACCGAGTAAAGTTGTTGTGAAACAGCTCCAAAACCATCTAATCCGTATGACACCCTGCACATTTTTGTAAAATTAAGAAGTTAAAGCTCAACTCTGGCCACTCCCTACATTACTTGGATTCGAGTTCGTCGGACACGTGGTTGTATCCAACAATGGCATGTTCAACAACTCAATTTTTTCTATGTATTTGAAGGAATTTTGGAGGATCATATTCCCATACAATTGTGTTAGAGGACGTGTTCGAAACAAATACTTCAAAAATAAAGTGAAGGGACTAATTTTCACGCAAGTGTTAATTTTATTAAGCACTGCCTGCCTATCATTTCCATTTGCCACAAAATATTATATAAACGTAAAAGAAAAATGGAAGATGTAAACTGAAAATGAAGCAGATGCAAAATTATTAATTTATGGTAAAAGAATTTACTCAAATTGCAAAAGTAATTACCTTTTACCCTTATAAGTAATGCTGCCAACAGGTGACACTACCACTGCTGTTCCAGTGCAAAATACTTCGTCCGCATCAAGCAACTCCTCCACTTCCACAAGACGTTCCTCAACCTGCGTCATCAGCAGATAAGCAACAAGATGTAACCCAAGGAGCAACAAGGAAAAATAGCTAGCACAACTTTCCAGTTTTCTCCAAGGTCAAAGATCTGGAAGCCTCAATCACTAAAATGCAACTCAAGGTGACAAGTGACCACTCAGAGACAGTCTTTCTATCTCTAAAATGTATTCTTAAGTGACAATTAACCACTATGAGACATTATTTTTATCACTAAATCGTAATCTGAAATGACATGTGACCATTCTTTAAGAAGCAAATATTAATCGAGAAACACCATAGAACCACCACAGCATCCACAAGCTGAAGATACCAAATACTAAACTGTAACATAACCAGATTGGCCAGGTCCAGTTACATACATTCTCAGATAACTTTATTTTGACAGAATGGATTCATCAAGAATATTCAAAACTGCACATGTACCTGGAACCCTTGATTTCGAGCAACATCAATTATACTCGTTCTTGTGATGCCAGGTAAGATGGTACCCTTTACTGCAGGAGTGGAGATGATATTACCCTAAAAATACAAAAAAAAAAACTATGTTAATAAGGGGATATATTAGTGTCAATTGCACTATTTCAACATGTATTACCCTAAAACAAGCCTTGTTTAACTCAAAAATCTAAAATCTGAAATAGTATTTTATTTTTTGGAACACAATAGCTTCTATATGTTCACTGAAATCAATGAACCGCAATTTTTTAGCATATAGAATAAACAAAATATCCTTGCAGATTGATTGAACGAAGCATTTAGTGATATAGATGGTTTCTTAGCGGCTACATCATAGTAAAGTAGAAGTTCTAACAAGCAGCTATAGTGCCACAGCTATATGTAGGAGTCATTCAGTCAAAGTCAGTATAGTAATGATGGTAGCCACAGTTCATTGTTGGGTGTCACTGAAAGGCTGCAATTGTGAGATGTTTTTTTTAATTCTAGTGCATCACATAAAGATTCAGGATGAAGATAAAGCAAGGAAATCATGATAACAGAGCTTCGTCCAATGACAAAGCATGGTTACGAATTCTGATAATAAGATGACAATATCCATTAAGCACAATGAACAAGACTGATTTTAACACTTTATGATAATATGAGTAACGCAACAAAGCTTGGGGGGAAAACAACGTTAACCACCAACAGATAAGCTGATCATAATACCTTCACAATGAATATGTTGCAAGAGGAAACTTCCTCCAGATACTTTTTGTGAACACAATCAAGATAAAGTACATCAGAATATCCTTTGGCTTTTGCAGCAGATTGCGCCTTCAGAACCTACATATGACATAAAGAGATAGCATTAGCTTGTGAAACTTTAATGAGTCACTTTTCCAGTATCAAATCAATTCAACTGTCGCAGACAGAAAAATCAGTAGATGGATTTGCCAATAAGTAAGCTAGCTTACCGCAGCATAATTCCCAATAGTTTTAACACCCCCGGTGCCACCAGGAGTGGCACGATGCAGTTCATGTTCAACAATCAAATTTATTGGAGCAACACCTTCCTGGAATCAAATAAAAAACTTGGTGAATGAGTGATCATCATATGACAGTTGGCTAAAATTCTCAAATAAAGGGGATTGAATGAATACCAAAGAGTAAACCTAACGCAAATGTTTGACCAGAAAAAATAATGTAAATGGCTATACCTCCAAACAGAAAGTTAATCGCTTGAAATTAGGAACCTTCAGTTAAGCAAGGACATGAGAGAAGGAAGAAGGGTTTTAGACTAAACAAAGCACAATCCAGTTGGTTGCTAATCTCATATGGAAGAAAACAACAGACCAACTTTATTGACTACTAATCTATGGCATCTTGAGCTTAAACATTAAGCCAACAGAAATTTCTATAATAATGGTGTGAAAATTTATGAAACTTTATGGTGAGACCATTCTCTTGCATAAGAATATCTACAGGTAGGACAATATTCCAGATAAAGTAGCACCTCATTTTTCTATTCAAATGTGTTATACTACTTTCAGGATATAATTACTTCGCTTACAAAGTCGTGCTAATATCTTTCCTCTGATGTTACATATGGAGATCAAACTTTAAACCTTCCAAGTTACAGTATATATGTGTAGATGAGCATGTAAGAAGAACCTTAAAGCAAATTATACATCTTAAGAATGAGTAAAAATCAAGAAGGTAATAAACCTTAAAATAGTTTCCCACAGGTGAGACATAAATAAGGAAGGTGTATTCGGGAGCAGGAGCAAGGCCGAGGACAGCTCCACTCCCCATGAGCAATGGCCTGATGTACAAGGAACCTTTACCTGGTGGGGGAACCTGAAAGGATAAATTAAAACTTTACTTATAAAACAGGTAAAGCCAAATGCAAATCACACTCAAGATTCAAATCAAAAGTATTAGTTACCCAACGTTTGTTTGCTAAGACAGTTTCCTTTACAGCTTCCACAAACTGCTCAACAGTGGGCGATGGCATGCACATCCTCTCCGCTCCCTGCCTCATTCGGAGAGCATTCTCCTCAGGACGAAAAAGAAGAACAGTGTCATCTTTCCTGTAGGCTTTCAGACCTTCAAATAACCCCTAGAGGAACAAACCAGAAAATGATGATGGGAGAGACAGAAAAGGGGACTTATATATCACGGTGCTTAAAGATAATTTTATATATATATAAAAAAATTGTGTTAAAATTTCAATGCACCCCAACAGAAAATAATCTTAGAGCAGATATCATGCATGATGGGCTCTCTTTTTTTCTTTTTTAGTGGAAAGGTGGTGAAAGAAGCCACATCACATACAAAGGCATATAACTAGCTTAACTTGTAAGCATTGGCAGAAAACAACAGATGCATGGCAACTGAACAGAAACCATCAAGTATGAGCAAAACATGAAGATGAACTGAGGCATAAAGTTAAGAAATGTGACCTGTCCATAATTTAAGACTCCAGCTGAGGGGCTTAATTCAATATTCCCAAACCTCTGTAATTCACCTTTAGAGAAGCTTCCACCTTCAGTACATTTCATTACATACATGTAATCAGTAGGAATAAACCCAAATCCAAGATTGTCCCGCTCTATATCAGCTAATTCAGATGCTTCACTGCTGCATTTAAAATAGTTGAGCCACATGCACAGAAGAACAAAGAAAAACACCATTTAGGATCAAAAGAAGGAAAGTAACAGATAAAATTTAACAATATCATAATATGATACCTATAAGCAGAGAACTCTTTAAGAAAATAAGTATATAAAACATTCCTTGTTGAACTATATACCAATTACCAAATACTCCTATAAGCATGCAATTGCTCATATGTGCCTCATAAGGCGTTCTTTTGTATCCAATGCAATTTGTAAGTTGTAACACTCTTTTTTTCATAAGAATAAAATGTTGAAAACAGAAACAAATACCAACCAAAGGAATCACAGTTGCTAATACTAAACTTTCTTTCACTTTTTCAGCAAAATTAGAACTTCGAAAAAAGAAAGAAAGAAAGAAAAAGTAATTTGATAAATAAATGCACAAAATAGAAAAAAATAATAGAACAAATCTACCGCAGTTTAATCATGTAATTCCAGACTTACAATCTCGAAAGAGAAAGAAAAAGTACTCACCTATAAGAATCGGATAACACAACAGCACTCCTAAAACGAGAGTTAGCTTCACTAACGATACGACACGAAGCAGGCGCAGAAGCTAAAAGTTGCCTCTGTGAAAGAAAAGTAAACGCACATAATTACTATAAGCAAACTCAGATACGCTGATAAGTAGAAGAAAAACGAAGGGAAAAACGATTTTACCGTGTGCAATAGCGGCGGAGATAGACGAGTTTGCTGAGAGGAGGAAAGATGTAGAGATGCGCGGGTGGAGATGGCGGTGGAGGCAACGGATGAGCGAGAAGAAGGGCGGAGGATGTAAATAGTCTGGAGATTAGAGAGGACAGCGTTGATCTCCATTTTTCTTACACTCTGATTCTCTTTGTTCCTCTTTTGTTTTTGGTCTGCAAAATGGGAAGGTTTTAACCTGTTGTCTGAGGCTTCAGAGGGTTGACTAGGTACTGACGTGTATACTATTCTTATCTAGAAGTTTTAATATCATATTTATTTTTAACCTAAACCTTTCCATTTTTGTATAAATAAAAATTTTATTTATGTTAATGAATATTTTTATTTATAGTGAATATTTATATATAAAGTTTAAAGTTAAATTTTAATGGCCTTTATTATTAGGTTTTAATATTATTGAAATTAAATTAGGGTTTTCATCTTATGCCTATGAATATAGACTTTTAGGTAAACCATTATACACAACTCTACTTTAAGAATATAATACAAATCTTTCTCTTTTGTCTCTCATCTTTGTTCTCCTATTTTATTTTTATTCTTTATTTTATTCACAACACGTTATCAGTATGAGACTCTAACCAACGGAAGTATTTGTCGTTCAAATCTTAAAGGAGTTATTGAAAAGAATTTATTACTAGCATGAATCAAAGATAAGTTTTTCCCCCTTTATTGTATTTTAATTATTGATTATTTTTCTTTCTTAATTTTTAACTTGATTTTTAATTTTTAAAAATCAATATTTATTTATTTATTAGTAGAAAGTTCGGTATGTTTTACTTATTTAATTTGAGATTTTTTAGTCTTTATTTATAACCAATATTTATTTATTTTATTATTATTATTATGAAAGTTTATGTTTTAATCATGTTCTAAGTATTACATGTATTAAAACAAATATTAAACCTTTAATTAATTAATTAATATGTTTTTTGTTATGTTGGTTTAATCCGAGTATATTGATTGGACATCTCGTTCTGCGAGGCTACTGGTCTCAAAGGAGGTTCTTTTTAAAGACCTTGTGGATTGATTTAACAACACCGCGTATGCGGATTAAATTTTTGTTCCTTGTATGTATTGTAAATATATTGGTTGATAAATTACTATTTAATAGTATGAATATTATAAAATTTATATTTGCTTGAAAGCAATATTTTTGTTGAAAAACTCGACTATAAACTTCTCCCAAGTTCAAGTTACGAAAATCGTCTTGATCCAAGAATTTTTATGGGAGACATTCCCTGAAGTGAATACATGCATGATGCTTATTCCATGCAATTATTGGATTTATGACATTCCTTAAAGTGAATGAAAGCATGATGATTATTCCATGCGATTATTTGATTTATGTCATTCCCTGAAGTAAATGCAAGCATGATGTTTATTCCATGCGATTATTGAATTTGTTTCATTCCTTGAAGTGAATGCAAACATGACAATTCAATATATAGTTAGTGAATAAAACTCAGTTATATGCCAGAGTATCATTGATGAGGATATGTTACAAAAACATATTCCACTTTTCACACATTAAAGTTGTCTTGTAGACACAATATCGTGAAAAGGTTTTAAAGACCTATTGGCTCCGCTTCATTCCCCGAAGTAAATGTGATATTTTATAGCGGAAAGAATAAATGTCACATTAGTAAGTGTGGTCATGATTGAGGTCATAAAATAACCATGAATAAGATGATTATTTTCGGAATACTTATATCCACAAGAAGTAGAATTATAAAGATAACAAGAATTATAGAGATCAGATCAAAATCTTTATGTTATCAACGCGATGGTACAAACTATTGATCTCGTACTTGTCAAATGCCGAAGTATTATGGACTTTATCCATAATCATGAATGATAAATTAAAGAAAATATAAACAGACTTTCTTTGTGGCAAAAATAATTATGGTATTATTAATCCAACTCAATTAGATATTGATAATTTTCTCATATCCCTTGAAGGGAATAATTCGCCATTTATTTTATTTCATTTATAACTTCTAAAATGAATAATTGATCTTTTATTTATTTTGTTTTATGTTAATTTATTTTTATTTATTTATGTTAATTTACTTTTATTTATTATTTATTTATGTTAACTTACTTTACATATTATTTATTTATATTTTATGTTAATTTTTCCTTTAAAAGAATATGATTACTTCCGAAATAAAATATGCAATAAATTATGGCGATTTAGCTTAACAGACAGTGCAAGTACTCATACAATACTTAAACATAAGAAATATTTTCCCATTTAAATACAAGGGAAAATATGAGTACTATATCTCAAAGTAACGAAATATCAATGCTTCGGAAGAGCTATTGAGAGTTTATCTTTGATAGATAACCGATTTGATATGATGTGCTATATTTAATATTTTTTCATTTCCCGAAGTGAATGGTATAAAGCACATATTGTTCATTCCCCGAAGTAAATGAAATAAAGCACATGTTAAAAGGTGCACAATTATGCATATTTTCCCATTTTAAATGCAAGGGAATAATGTGAGTACTATATCCGGAAGTACTAATATCACAGAAAGCTCTGACTGAGCAAATATGTTATTGCCAAATGGAACTTTATTCCATATTTACAGTGCATTATACTCGTCAAAGTCACAAAAATACTTATTGAGTTTTAAAGATATTTGCAAAAAAATATATTAAGAATATTAGTCAATGAATATGTAAACTATCTCAAAAAGACCTTAATTGTGTTGCAATCTCACTAGGGATGCAAAAAGTTGACCCGACTTGAAAACCTGACTGAAACTTGTTCGAGACAAAACGTGGTTTGCCTCGAGGATATAATGACCCGAACCCAATCTGTATCCGATTGTTGTTGACCCAAACCCGAGTTGGACCTGTTACTGTAGTAACCGAACCCGAACTATATCCGACCAAGAATGATGTAACCCCCTTGACATGGTCTAGACACCACACGACTCGAACGAGTTACACGGGGAATACCGAGGCTAATCCGGAGACTCGCCACGATAAACAACCCTAATTTTTTTTATTTTTATCTTATCTATATGCTTTAATTAAACCTAAATGTTCATGCAAGGACTGAGTTCAATTGCAACGAAAATCGATAAGAAACGAGTCCTAATTTAACCCAACAAGTTATAAGGATCTAATTGTAATTTTGTAGAAATTTATGGACCAATTATGAAATTAAAGTTACCAATATTTAATTAAGTTCATACATGCTTGTATCTCAAATTTCAACTTAAAATAATATTTACAAGTCATTTAATTGCATGCTCAAAGTTTATGGACTATTTACAGCCTCCAAAGGTTTCATGACATTCTCTATATGCAAATTCACCTAAAAACGCTTTAAGCACAAATCAAGGCATATTAAATAGATGCAATTCAACCTAGTTAGGAATAATATATTCAAATCCTAAGAGTATGCTTCAACATAAACAATCTTATAAACACACGGAAGAACCACCTCAATATACTCAATATGATTTCTAGATGCATTCCAACCTAAATAACAACATCATAGATTCGAATCATAAATATTCATGCTTCATTATCAACAACACTCAAATTTACACAAAGGGGTATCAAGAATCAAACTTCAATATAACTTTTATTATAACTTATGGAATATAAATCGACAATTCAAGTCAAAGTCGTAAAGCTAATATCAATATTGATAAACATCAAACATGTATAAGCATACGACTAATACAAGTCTCATCAATATAATAATATTATTAACATGGTAACACATCCCCATTGCTCTCTCACTACTACTAATGTTATAAAGACATACTTGAGCTTTCACTTGGCGGTTACCTGGATCCTTGCTTCCATTTGCTGCCTCAACATTATTTACTTTGCATTGCAAGGTAAATGAGAGGGTAAACATAAGCTTAGTGAGTGAATAAAAACAAGTATAAAAACACCTTGCAATGCAGCCCATATTAAACCAATTTCATCAATTTAAAAACATGTCATGCTCTTTATAAAACAAAACAAACATGGCTAACAACGCCACTTTTAAAACTCAGTGTCATCAAACCATGACTAACAATGTCATCATTAAAATTTAGTAAAAACTACTTTGAAATCACATGCTTTAAAAGCTAAAACACAAGTCTTACATGCTACTCACATAGCAATGCTTACACATGTATATCAATGCACAAAGCTCAAGTCTTACATGCTAACAACATATCAATGCTCAAATCACATGGATATCAATGCATAAAACCTCGCATGCATAATAACATATGCAATCAAGTAAAAATCATGACACTTACCTTTGACAAGTAAAAACATATATTGGTGCTAGTGATCCAATTTATACCACACCAAATCGTTAGGATAAACGGGCAACCGCATGTTAGTACCACTCCCAGAGCATGCACATGTTGATACCACTCTCAACATGAATTATCTCACCTTGGTGTCCGGTGACAGTACCACTCCCATCACATAGCATTAGACTAAAAGCCTAAATGCAACACACAAGGAATTTACACATGTACGACTTTTGAATATTTATAGTGCACTCTAGACCTTATTGATCGATCAACTTATCCCAATAGATACATCACTTAACTAGCCAATATATTATCAAAAACCAATACTTAAGTTTCAAGTTAAAAACAATGAAATAAACTCATGCATCCCACCAATACATGCATCAAATGCATAAACCGGGAAAAATTACTTTTCTCATGTTTTTAAAACAAAATCGTGAGAGAATCATATACATATAAAAAAATTTTAAAAATAGTCTCATGAGCATTAAAACACATGCATAATCACATATGCACAACGCGATAAGAGCATGACAAATAACGTTGTAAAAACACGGCATAATATGGGAACCTTTAAGAAAGCAAAACTTTAAACTTACTTCCGAGTATAGGGAGGTTTTTCACACCTTCCCTACACCCCCAAACCTTTGAAAACACATTTAAAAACATGCCAAATCGGCAACCCTCATAATCCACTCACCAATTTACTAAAATTTGCTCGACAAGTCACCTAAAAACGCGATTCGGCTTTCCGATCTCCTTCAAACTTGTTCCTCTACCTCTTGACCTAATTCAAGCATCAAAACCAGAGGTTTTAGTGCATTATAACACAAAAAAACATCCCTCAAGTCGGACCAATACATGGCAGCTCCTAAAAACACCATAAAACCTAATCGAAACTCACCGAAAACTTCTCCAAACACCCCTAAACCTTATGTCCGGGATTAGATACTTAAAACCCATCTTAATTACATCTAAACACTTCAAGATTCATGTATTTAGGCATCAAAAACAGCCATAGAAAACACTTGAACAAAAATCAAGAAAACAATGGAATTTTTATCAAGAAAACCGATTTTATTGGTTCAAGACTTAAAAGATTGTTTCAATCAGCCAAGAACTTAGGAATTTCATTAAAAAACTTTAGGTTTCAGAGGTTTGAATGATTCTCACCTCCAAATTGATCTAACCTCCTTTCAAGGTTTAAAAACAAGTAAAACCGAAGAAAAACGAAGAGATTTTGAAGAAGAAAAATATAGGAAAATAAAACAACGAAATTTTATTAAAAAGAATGGATATTTTTCCATAATTTATTTTGATTAAAAATCAAATTTTAAGTATTTAATCCCGAACTAGGCTACACCGACGAAACTGGTTCACTAAACTTCATGGCCCAATTTTGGAGTGTTACAACTCTCCCCCACTTAAGAAATTTCGTCCTCAAAATTTTCACTGTGGAAGGAGTTAAGGAAACTTCTCCTTTACTACTTCCTTTCACTCTCACGTGACTTCTCAAACACCATTACGCCACTAAAGCACTTTGATCAACACAAGGATCTTACCACAAAGGACCTTTTCTACCAAAACCAAGATTCCAACATACATATCACACAGATGATATTTTATTGAATTTATAATGTATTAAATTACATTAAAATTAAATTTTTTATTGAATTTAACTATTATTAATTTATAATTTTTGTAATTTAGTCTTTACAACTTTATTTTTATTTTAAATTGACTACTATTTATTTTTATAATTTAGTTTAGTGTTTTTAATAAGATGGTATTTTATTTTATTAATTTTTACCTTTTTAATTTAAAACTTTATTCTTTGTAGTTTAATGTTTATTTCTTATTAATTTTTAATTTTTGTAATTTAGTCCAATTTTTAAGATATGAATCATTTTATGATATTTTTGTTTAGTCTAGTGCGTAATATTTATTTTTAATGAGATTCATGTTAGTTAAAGACGTTAGATATTAAATAATTAATTCAAAATGAATGATCAACCTTTCAACTCAAAGTCTATCAATTATTTACTTAATTATTTATTTGTACCAAACTCAAACTTAATAAATTTAATTAATATGAATTCAAAACCCGAATTAATTCGACCTGAAATAAAACCGTCTTGAAATGAACCCGACCTAAATGTAATCGAACTAAAATGAACCTACCTGAAATCTACCCGACCTGAAATGAACCTGTCAATTATCTGATTTGGATCCGAACCGTTTGAACCCGACCTAAAATGAACTTGACTTGAAATAAACTCGACCTGAAATAGACCCGACCTGAAATGGACCTGCACCTGACCCGGATCGATTTAAAACATCAAATCAACCTGAAATGACATGTATCCGATTTTATCCGACCTGATAATACCCGACCTAAAACCCAACCGAGTAACTATATTTTACATCCCTAATACTCACTCACTGGATATTAGATCCCATCATACGAAGACTCAAAAAAAAATAATGATCCATCAAAGATCCCTAAATCACGTTCTTACCAATAACCAACATTTTAATCGTTCATTTAAAGTTTTAATATTTATTTTATAACCCAAAAAACTCATAATTTAATGAATTCCAAACTCAAAACATAAAAATTTGGACAAATTTTTTTGCCCGTACTAGGGTTGTAAATGAGACGAGACAGATCGTGAGCTACTCGCGCTCGAATCGGTCAAAGTTCGGTCAAAAATCAACTCGATTGGACTCGACTCGAACTTGAATTCGAATCAAATTCTTAACGAGCCGAACAGAGTTACTTGATACTTGACTTGAAAAGCTTGCGAGCTAATCGAAATCAATAATAATAATACTAATAATATAATTATTAGTATTAAATAATAGTTTTATACTTCAAATTCTACATAGTGATCAAGTTCAGCAAGAGGAGAAGTTTGGAGGACTCTTGATACAATTCTTTCTTTTCGCATGATACAAAGGCAAACATAGTTGATCTAGAGATAGTAATCCCACATTGCACAAATATGAAAGGAGGAGAGATAGACTATAAATAGAATAAGGCTTTACATTACAAAATATTTTTTTTCTTTTGGTTGAAAATAAGTTTAAATATATTTTTATATTTGCTTTTATTGATATTGGAGTTTGAGCTCCAATTATGTTTGAGCTCTAGTTGAGTTTAATAATTTAAAGCTCAAATCAATTTTAATTATATTTAAGTTTAACTTGGTATATTTGAGCCTTTTGAGTTTGAGCTTTAAGAGTTCGAACTTTTCGAGTTCGAGTTTTGAATTTTATTTCGAGTTCGATCTTGAGCTCAATAATTTTAGGCTCGCGAGTTTTTGAGTCGAGCTTAGCTTTGAGTATTTCGAGTCGAGTCAGATTCAACACTACTCGACCTCGTCTCGTTTACACCACTAGCCCGTACCAATGTGCATCCCATGCGTATTTGTAACAAGGGTTTTTCCCCTTATTTAAAACCTATTTATGGTAGTAAAAATTGGGGGAATATTTGAAGAATAGGGATTTTGAGTTTAAAATTGGAGAATTAATAATTTAAAAATTAGGTTTTAATTTAGGCAAAAGTTGGGGTTTGAAAATGAAAAATTGAGAATTATTTTAAATTTATTTTGAAAAATTTTAAAGATGAATATAAAAAGATTATGGTTATTTTAGAAATTAAAATTGGAGTTATTTTTGGAAAAAAATTAGAGTTGTCATCGGTTACTTTGGTAGGTCAGCCATCGTTAAATCAGAGATTTTAAAAACAAGTTCGGGAGTCAGTTACGAATGTGATATATTTAATATCCCAGACCGTCCAAAATTGATACCTAATTGAATAAAATTTGCCCCAAAATTAGAAATTTGCGGGTTGAAATTTTTATTAATTTATCACCTGTTTAAGAATGCAAACTAATTTTAAAAGTCTTATTCTTCGATATTAAATAGTCGAACCACCACCAATTTAATTAGTACTGACCTTATTTAACATCAAACAAAAGGACACACATTTTTTATTAATTAGTTCGTGTCAAATGTGAATAAATAAACATATATACAAAATAAATAAAGTAAATAAAAAAATTAAAATAAAAGATATTAAATGACAAAAACTAAATATTAAAAATTTAAATTGCAGAAAATTAAATACGGAAAATTAAATTTTTATATTAAACAGGCCATAAATAATACAGATCATTCCCTATTATAGATCACCGTAATGTAACACCCACAAATTCTAAAGTAGGTAAAAGCCCTAATTTAGTTTTAAATCCCTAATTATAAACCCTAAAAATTTTGGAATTTCTATTTTTTTAAAACCCTATTTGAGTTGAAAGATAAATTGAGTCTATTAAAAATTATATGGTTTGATTACTGAATTCATGGGTTAATTTATAAATAACAAAAAGTGTTTGCGTTTCTTTAAAAACCCTAATTAAATTTGGTGGATCCCTTGTAATTTATCCATTAGTTTGGGTATATATTCAAATTGTGGCCAATGTTAAGCCATTATTTTCAGCAGTAGTCGTCCCCCTCTTTTTGCTAGGCAGATCACGCATCCCTTTCTAGATATATATATATATTCTTTTACCTTCGTTTTTAATGGTTATTGCCTCCTTCATGAGCCACCTTCGATTCGTGTGATCGGAACGTCCTGCTACTGATGGTATTGTCTCTGCTCAATATGCCATTCACGCCGTGGAGAAACGAGCTCCACGGATCGCTGTTGCGAAGCGGAGTCCGCTCAGTTTCATGGAGTCGAAGGTTGTTCTGCTGGTGTCGCACGAGTTCCCGCGTTTTGGTGGACCATTGCTGCTGATAGGGTTGTTGGCTTCCTGCATTTTGTCTTCTGATCATGTGTGTTAATATTGATGAACAAATGATTGCCACGTTACAACAAATGATTGCCACGTTTTGGTGGACCACGTTTTAATATTGATGAAGAAACGAACTGATGGTTAGAATTTTTTAAGAGAAAAGCAATCCCATAAAAACATGGCGTTGAGAGGGGTTGCCATTGTTGGTGCGTGCATCCCAACAAAATTGGAGATTATGGAATCAGTAAAGTGGAAGAAACAATTGTGAAGGAACTCCAACAACAAAGTCGATGTAATGGAATTGGTTCTCAGTTCAATGGCATCTTTGAGGAAATTGTGGCCTTTTGTTTATGGATTACCCACGTGAGGAAATCATTGTGATGGGGCTGTGTGGTTGGTTCCAAACCAACCATGAGAAGAAATAACTTGAAATCTGAACAGTGGCGTTTTGGTGACGAAGGTAATACTGAGTACCATATCTTATCACCGCTTCTACCAAATGTTCAGAACGATTTAGAAAATTTTCGCAAGATACTCGTGAGTTTGTTGATATTTATATTCGTTATAGTAAAGAATTTTAAGATTTCATTATTAATTTAAGAAATATTTGTAAGATCCAACACAGATAGAACTGTGGATAAATCGGATTGAGGAAAGCGTCATTGTCGATGTTGAATTACGATTTTTAGAGGTATGTTTTCTTTCTGGGCTAGATTTTTGTGTTTTATGATTAATTGTTCATTGTGATACTGTGATCTTGAGATACCCTATGATACTCATATTATTTAAACTGTTTGTTTCGTATTTTATATGATTGACAGTGACGAGACAATTGAGATCAGTGACATGTGCATGGGGTGGATTGTACGGAGGAAGGTGGTTTTACCACAATTGTGTTTGGCGAAATACTCCGATAACTGGTTGACTTTACCACCACCACTGTGATTGACGTTCGGAGTATGGTACTATATTCTCTGTGACATTGCATTCTTCACTCATTGTGTTTATTTACTGCGAATATATATTTATATTATGCTTGTGATTGTGAACTGAGTGGTATTGTGATCTATGACTGCACTTTAGAGACACACTGAGCTTTATAACTCATTCTTTTAGTTTAACTTTTTAAATACCCGACCCTAGGAGTAGTACTCGGAGCTCTCAACCAAACAACGATTTTCTTATTATTTTCAGTATGTTTAGTTATCAATATTTTTACTTCAATTATTTTTGGGATTATTAGGGATTGAGAGGTTTTTAAATTTCATGCATGAATCAAATGACACTATTTTTAATTAGAGTATTTATCTTTTATATTATAATCTTATCCTTTGAGTTAAAAGTTATATTTTAAATTACTTTTTTTTTGTTTTCTTGATTTGAAAGTTTTAAGAATTATAATTTTAACCTATCGTACACTTCAAACCAAAATTAAGGTGTTACACGTAAAACCAAACTTGAACAAGAGATAAAATAATGCATTAAGGAACAAACAAATGAGGCAAGGAAAAAGCTACATGCAAAAGTAATATATAATACATATCATATGTTTTAACATAATATAAAATATGACATAAACTTTATTACATATATTAAATATCATATAATATACATGGCATAATATAATAATAACTTAAGATATAATAATATACAAAAAAATTGTGTATAAAACACATTTCCTAAGTAAGAAAGTATATATATATATAATATGGTATAATACAAATAAATAAAAGGAATATATATTATATAGATTAAATAATATACAAATAATGCATAATGTATGGAAAATAATGTACAACATACGAAAAAAATAGTATATACAATACAACACAATACAATACAATATACAAGGGCCGAAATGAAAACGAAGTAAAGTAAAAGGTCAAAATTAAAATAAAAATAAATAAGAAAAGGATTGAAATTAAAATGGGGAACAAAATTGAGGGATTGGAAAGCGAATTAAACCACGATCCAAAAACCAAACAATAAGAGATTCGAGGGACTATATTAGTGATTAGCCCATTGATTCTTGTGTGTGGATCCTTCCCTTGGATGCATGTCAACGCGCAAGTCTATATAGCAAAACACTATCGTTTTGCGAGGCGTATATAAATGAAAGGCTAAGGCAACAACTACCTGAAGCCTTCATTCCCTCTCATTTTCATTCCAAAGAAATAAAGTCAGAGAGGAAATTCTTTGAAAAAATGTAAAATTATAACGACTCGATTTTTTTCAAGTCGACGTCGGGCGTTAACCCGAGCCATGGATCGTCAAGTCGGTTCAAGTATTCGGGCTTGTTGGATCATTTTGAGCCTAGATTTTGTCTCTTTGGGCTTTTCAATTTGTTGTTGCACTTGAGTTTAGGCTTGAGCTTGTGTTTGATGGAGGTCGTGAAGGGCAATTGGGTAAATTTCACCCTTAAGGAGACAAAGACTGAGAGAATTTTATTTCTCTATATTTTTTGGTAGAGGGTGAATTCACCCTTGTCATATTTACCCGTCCCATCTTCTTCATCAAGCTTTCACCCCAAACCCAAAAGAGAAAAATGAAAACTTGTTGTTGTTGAGGAAGAATCTCGTTTCGGCCATTAAGGAAGAATTGTTCAACACAAAGGGATCTATCAACCAAGATTCATATCTAAATGTTTGATGGGGAGTATTTTTTTTGAAGCTTGAAGCAATGGGAAAGAGTGGAAGAAGCTTGGTTTCAGCCATAAATTTGAGTTTGTTAGCTTAAGGTCAATACATTTCTAACTCCTACATTTCTTGAGCCTCATAGGATGATTGCTTTGCTTGGTTTATGGTTGAATTGCATAGTTACCATGTTTGAATGCTTGAAACCCTCTTTAATGTCTAATCAAGGTTAAAACTTTCTAAGAGTGTAAAATCGGTAGTAACTCATCCTTTGTACTCAACATAACTTGTAGGAACAATTATGGACTTAACTACATTGGTTAAAGGGGATTTCTAGGTGAAATCTGAAACCAGACCTTCATTTTTGGGCAGGCGTACTGATACAGTTAGGGGGCATATCAGTACATTAGGGTATATTTGGGAGGTTGTTTGTGAGAGGAGTATTGGTACACGGGGGAGCATACCGATACACATAGCAAGTTTTGAATTTCAGAACCATCTTCGTGTACCAATACATGAGAGTGTATCAGTACCACTGTTCCATTGGTTGAAGATGACTTTGAGTATCGGTACGCAACTCGGGGCGTATCGGTATGGGTAATGTATCGGTACGGGACTTTTGCATATCGGAATCGGGTATCGATATGTGGGTTTGGTGTATTAGTACAAGCTTAGAGGGAAAATAACCAAATTGTTCAAAGGTTTTTTGGGTATCGGTAATCGATGGAGGAGTACAGGTATGAGTGAGTAGAGTTCTGATACTCCCTATAGGCGTATCGGTACGCGCAGTCTAATTTGTCCAAGATTTTGCATTTGAGTTAGGAGGGTGAATAAATTGTGTTAATAGCCTTGGTGGGTCTCTTTAGGCTTAAAATGAATAGTAAAACTAAGAAATGAGATTTCTTATTATGGATATGACTTAGGAAGAGATATGTGAATATAATGCTTTGATATGACTTGACTTGGATATGTAAACTTGTAATGAATCCTTGTGTAATTGGTTGATAATCATGAGAATGTTGGAACGAGATCCGAATACCCAAGAGTGGCTTTCGATGCTTAGTGACTCCGGATCACTTGTATATGGGAGTGTGAGGTCCGATGCTCGGTGACTCCAAACAAACTCAAGGTATGTGGGAGTGTGAGATCCGATGCTTAATAACTCTGAACACACTCAATGTATGTGAGGGTGTGTGGTCCGATGCTCAATGACTCCGAGCACACCCAAGGTATGAGAGTGTGTGAGGTTTGAGGTTTAGTGACTCCGGACACACTTATCTATGGTACATATGTGATTTGATTATTGAGAGTGTTAAAAATTGCTATGAAAGTTTTTTTATGTTATTAAGCGTCAATCTTTCTTCCACCATGTCTTGTTGCATATATATAATTATGAAGTTCTGTTATATGCTGATGAGACTCTAACGTATTTATGAGACTTTGGTTAATAAATAAATCTAATGAGGATTCCATAAGTGAGCTAATAGTTAGAAATGTTAAACCTTTATTATTGAAAACTTGTCTTGGTCATTTAATCAAGGGAAGGGGTACTTGGGTTGTGTGAGCTAGTAACCCGACAGCTAGGTGAAGACGAGTAAAGTAGGGATATGTTGGCCAATAGGTATGGATTTCGTGTGTAAGTATGTACGTTTTATAGATTGATGGATTATAGCTTTTATACCTGAGGGCTATGTGTTAGGATATGTCACTTATATCTCGGTGGGCTATGTGAACTAAAGTAGCTCGATAAACTGTATTAAATTAAATAGGTAAGCCTGTTACGACATTCATTCTTCCTATATAACGTTGCCTTGAGATAAGTATTTGAGAACTCTAGATAAGGTAGGGTAGAAGATGAACCTTAGTTTAGAAGCCTTTCTATGCACTCTTGACTATCTTATCATGCATGCTTGATTTATGATATTCATGAATTGCGGTAGAGTAGAAATGTATCACTGAGCTTTGTTAGCTCAACATGGTGTTTTTCGTGTGTAGGGGACAAATAGCTTTGGAGGATAATATCATGGAAAACTTCCCAGCATCAGAGCTTTGAAAGAGTCAATACTTGACATTTTAGTTTGGACTTATTGTATTCATAGGACCTTACCACAAATTGAGTATGTATCTTTATTTTGGATTTTATTTGAGTCGGTGGATCTATTTTGAAAATGGAGTCCCTATTTTGTAATCACTTTTATTTTATTTTGATTTATGTGGATTTATGAAATGTCATTTTTGACATTTCAGAACATGTCTTTTAAAGGAAAATTTTGATGGATCGGGTTTTGGATGACCCGAATATGATACTTCGAATCTGGATTGGGATCGAGTTGTTAGAAAAACCCAAGCCCCTCTTTTGATTTCCAGAAAACGGTCGACCAACCAAAATGATAATCTATCAACCTCTCTTTTTGCAGATAAACAACTCCCCAACCCCGATTTAGAAAAACTAAACCCCTTTTTTCTTTGAATCTAAAAAAAGCGAAACAAAACCCTTGTTTTATAAATAAAATCGAAATGAGAAATCTCCTTTTTGAATCTTTTCTTGAAACTCGAAGTAAAAACCATTTACACCAACACTGGGTTTTAAAATCCTTTTTAAAAATATAGAATATGGTAATGCCAACAAAGAAGACTAATGAAGAGTCATCGGCGACGAGTAAACTATGACACCCTCGCCCCGGGTTAGGAGACGGGAGTGTCGACCGAACTTGTAAACTTGTAAATTAGACTAATCTTGTAGTTAATTCTAGAACATTTCGACTGTTTGTAAGTTAATTCAAGACAATTATATGTAGTACTTACCAATTTTGAGGCCAATTTTAAACTTTTTTCTAATCATATACATATCGCGATTTCCAAATTTGAATTCAGTTTATTTATCAATTCTAGTCACCATCAATTTAACTCTCTTGCTATTACAATTTGATCTTATTATTCAAGCTTAACTTAATAAAAATTTGGAGCCAAAATAGACTTTAACCTAACCTTTGGAATCCCTAAAGTACCATGTAAAACTTTCACGTTTAATTTCAAAGCTTGAGCCAAAATGTGGCTAGGGGGTATCGAAACAGGGGTATCAAAACAAGGGTATCGAACCCCAATTCGATACCTGGTCAATAGTATTGACCGTTTACTTGTTGACTTGAGGCTAGAGCATCCTGGTTCGATACTGGTATCGAACCAGGGGGCTTACAAGAAGGCTTGGTATCGTACCAAGCATCGATGCAATTTCGTTATTGGAGGTTCTAGTATCGAATCAGGTATCGATACTGGTCTACCTCGATGACTCAAGGACCTAAGATTATGGTAGCCTGATTCGATACTGGTATCGAACTAGGGAGTCCATTTGGAGGCTTGGCATCGAACCAAGCATCGATGCCATTTCGCTACTGTCAAGGGTGGTATCGATACCCCTAATCCAATTGGCAGGTTTCTAGTTTCTAGAACACTTAGACATTATCCAAAAGACTCCAATTTTAATATCATTTTATCCCTAAACCTTATAGGACCATACTAACATGTCTAGACATATAATAACCACAAACCAATTCTATTGTCCTTATTCTTTGACCATTCATGACCTCACATGCATATCACCAAGGCCTAATCCTACGAACCATAGACCAAATTCACAAGATATAAGGCTAGCCTAAGGAGATCATTATGCCTTATGGCTTACATACCGAATACTAGTGTAACCATATATATATACAAACCATGAACCAATTATCAAGATGCATAAGCTAGACTAGCATGACCACTAAGCCACCAAAATCCAAGAGTTAACAAAACATTACAAGATACCATACTTTGCTTGCTTGGTGTCCTTGCTCCCGATCAATCTCAATCTAGCTCCCTAGCTTGATAACCTGTTGTTTGGGAAGAAGCAAACAAACGAGTGGTAAGTACTTGCTAGGTACTTAGTGAGGCAGCCCTAGTCTAACCATAATATACTTAACACAATAACAAATACAACATGCTTCAGGTAAGCAAACAAATCTAATTCATGGCAATAGTTTAATATGGCAATAGCTCAATCAATATTCAAATTTATCAATAGCTAAATGTCATGGTTAATAAGCTTCTCATGTTTATCATTTCTATCATACAACTCAATGTCATGATCTATATGCTCAAGCTAGCATAAAATCAATGCATATAACTTATTATACGTTTTTCGTTTCTCAAGTTTCATAGAGCATTCATAACAAGGGCTACTTATAGCTATATAGTCATTTTCAGCATTCAATAGCCATTTCACAATTCAAGTGCTACACATAGCAACAATTCCATTTCGGTGATCAATAGAAAATCATAATCAATTTTTCAATGCTTCATTAGCTAATATATGCACATATAAATTCACATTTAACTTCATTCTTTCAATTTTTATTCATGTGATGCCTTGGTATAGTTAGACAAGGTAAGCGAGTCAACAAGAGTGTCGCGAAGACACTAACAAGAGTGCCACAAAGGCACTAACAAGAGTACCACAAAGGTACTAACAAGAGATACCCATGGTATCTAACAATTGGTGACTAACCACCAAATCACGGTACCCACAGTACCAAACAAGAGTACCGAAGTACTAAACAAGAGTACCGTAGCACTAAACAATGAGCTCAGACTCTAGGCATGCCGTACTACCTATGACCAACTATCGACCAAGGCTCAATAATATTTTCATTATTCGGTTGATCATTCAATTCATAATAAACAAGTTCATATCATCAAGAGTAAGTATTCCAAGGTATGTTATCAATCAAGACATTTATAACATATCAACAAGGGTACATGCATATCATGTTACCGAACAATTAATCATATCACCATAAACATGCTCCATGAATGATTCACGTACCTGGCATCCATAGTCGCGTGCCATACTTACCTCGGCATTTCCGAGCTATGCATATGTACTAATCTAGTACTAACAATCTAACAAGCAATTCATATCGTTAAACAAATCATTTAACATTAAGCCTCCTTCCCTTATTTACCGAATATAGATTAGTCCATTTACATGACAAATCAAATCAAATAAACAAAAAGGTGGTTAGGACCTAGGTCCTAACCCTAAGGTTTGCCACACTCACAATTGATTCCAAGCTCTCAAGGGTTGAAGATGGTGATCCCCTTGCCCCTCTTCTTTGCTAGTTCGATCCTTTCTTGTTCTTCAATATCCTCTTACCTTGTATTCTCTAGTAACCCATACACATATAACATTCATTAGGACATATTCAATCATCTAATTCAAACGATTTTAGACTTAACAAATGTAAACATTCTTTTTTATTCACTAGGAACAACTTTGTTACCCTATAAAGAGTCGGTCATATCTCCTAGCTCCCATACCCTAATCGAGCTTATTTTATATCGTTAGAAAGCTAGGAAGACCCTCTACAAGAAAAAAATTAACCTCACATTTTAATTCTTTTCGGATCAGTACCAGTTTTCGTTCGAACCAGACCTATCCGGATTTGGGACTGCTCAAACAGCCCTTACGGAAACGCTTATATCTTTCTCTACAAAATTCCGATTGAGGTTACGTAAATTTTACCTTAAACTAGATATACAAGATTATTCTAATGCAAAATTTCAGCTCCTAACTCCTTCAAATCCAACCTATGGAATTTTTCAAAGAGGGCTACCCGAGATGGCATTTTCTAGGCCATTTGACTAGTTTTCATTTCATGGCTTTAATCCATAACCCATCTTAATCTCATGATTTTTCCAGCATACCAAGCATGAAATTAACATCAACAATTTCCCAATTTCATCATCTTATCAAACCAAATATCACAATTAACACATTTACAAAAACCCAATTTCCAAGCTTCCTAATCTATTATTCATGCTTCAAAAGCTAAACCCAAACAATTATAATCCTTAAATTGAGTTTCTATCCACCCAATTAACTTGAGGGCATCTTAGAATAATCAAAACCCAAAGTTAAAAACCCTAAAATTTTTGGTTTAAGGAAAGATGAACTTACCAAGCCAATCGAATATGATTTCTTAATCAAATCTCCCTTCCATGCAAAGCTTTTAAGCTAACCTCCATAAACTCCCATGGAAATCTTTCTCTCTTCTATTTTTATGTTTCTATCGTGAAAATGAGGGAGGGGGAGAAAGAAAATTGGCTGATTTTATTTACTCAATTAATGGGTGCAAAATGACCATTTTGCCCCTCACTTAAACTTTTAAGCAATTACATGTCCAAGGGCAATTAGGGAAAGTTGGGAATTTAGCATGCAATCCACTAATTTTCCATTTAATTCAATTTGATCCCTTTTCTTCTAATTCAATTAACATGTGATTCGATTTTAATTTACTAATTACTCAAATAATTGTACTAACCCGGTTTTAGGGTGTTACATAAACAGACTCCAATCTAACGGTACAACCTTTTTTTCCTTTTTTTCTAGTATTCGAAATAAAAATAGATTGCTTTGGAAGTTTTTGCGTTTTTATTGATTTTGGAATTAACCCCGTCTGCTTACATTTTGTCTTTGATTCAACTCTTATAGTCGATTTACATTGAAAATAAAAAACAAAATAAAATGTATGGATTGGCTCTAATTTTTGCCTTTGATTTTATTTTTTTTCTTGCATGCATTGTTGGGTATTGTACAATCGAGGGAGAACTATTGGCGTCCTTGATTTTGGATGATTACAGAGAAGGGGATGGTCGATTCTATCATGGTTGTCGACGTGTGATAAGTGTTCAAAATAGTTAATAATTTATGCTTAATTACCCTTTGGTTTGGTGAATATGTTACTTATCTTTTTGTTTTTCGTATGTTTTTGTGCAGGACTCTGAATCTGGAAAATGCACTTAAATGACTGATTTCTGAAGTTTTTTTTTTATTTTCTTGATCGAGTCTGGATTGGTGGGCACAACTTTGGGCATGAAATCTGACGTAAGCATTCAGTCAGCAGCTTCTAGAAGATGACGTCAGCAAGCGCGTGATAGCTTATCCGCGTTCTAGATGGCTTATCATCCGTATTTCGAATTTCAAATTAGGATTTATCTTTTGTAATTTGAATTTAAATATTTTTAGAACTATCTAGGATTTATCTCTTTATTTTAGGGTTTGTAAAAGGCTATAAATACTCACCTTGGGTAAGCCTAAAACATGGGGAATTTTCATCTTTTAATCCTAGAGTTTTCTTTCATCTTTTATTTTCCTTTCTTTATTTATATTTTGTTCTTTTATTTTTTTTATTTATTATATCGAGCATAATTCTTCTAATAATTATGCTCGGCTAATTTCTTTTTAGCCAAAGGCTTAAGCAATGACTCGATCCAAATGTGAGGATTGAAAAAGTATGTCAATAACTTCATCTTTTTATTTCTTAGTTTTCTTTGAACTTATTTTTTTAAATTAAATTGATTTCAAAACTAAAGATTGACTTTAGTCAAGACTTTGATTTAATTACTTGTGTGGGAGGAAAGATTGACTATTGAAGCAATCCGACTTCCTGGGAACACACTTAGCAAATTGATTACTAAGAAGAAAACTAAGATTGGATCAGTTATTATTGAAATAACATAATGCAAGTCGATTTAAATGATTTAAATGATTTTTCTACAAACATTGAGTTGGTGGATTAATCCATGAAACCAATATCAAAGATAGACTGGGTATTCGGTTTAAAAGTTTTGCTTCAAGGATAGAACCTTGAAAGCTAATTACCGATGTAAAATCCCGAAGTAAAAATCTTTTTCCAATGATCTATTTAAATCGAGTCAAAGCGAAAGCCTAAGGCTAGTTTTTATTATAATTAAATCACTTTATTTATTTTATTCTCTTCAATTATTTAGTTTCATTATATTCAACGACACCCCTTTTACTTAAAACATCATTCAATATTCTTGGATCACCAATCAAACAAGTGTAATCAGGAAGTTTCTAGTCCCTGTGGGATCGACCCTTACTTCTCATTTACTACATTTCCTATTATTTATTTGAGAATAAAGAATTTATTTTTGACACTAAATGACGCGTGTCAAATTGGTGTCGTTGCCGGGGACTACGAAAAAGTTACTAATTTAGTTTTGTTTGATTTTTGACCAGGAAAATCCAGAGAATAAGTTACGATGGGAGACGAAAATCGAACATCCAAAGACTCAATGCGGCACCTAATGATTACCATCCGATATGCATAACATTCCCAAATGGTGATACGCCATTTGCCCTTAAGACATGATTAATACATCTCCTACCAACCTATCACGGTTTGCTTAGCGAAAGTCCATGTAAACATATTAAGAAATTTCATATGGTTTGTTTGAGTACAAAACCTCAAGGAGTTTCTGAAGACCAAATTAAACTTCGTGCATTTCCTTTTTCTTTAGCTGATATAGCAAAAGATTGGTTGCTTGATTTACCTTCTAATTCTGTTACAACTTGGACTGATACGGCTCGTCTTTTTCTTGACAGGTTCTTTCCAGTAGCTAAGGCGAGCGAATTAAGGCGAAGTATCCTAAGTATCTAACAAAAGGATACCGAAACCTTGTATGATTACTGGGAGCGATTTAAAAAGCTATGTGCTAATTGTCCACAGCACGACTTAAGCGAACAAACATTGCTCCAATATTTTTATGAAGGTTTAACGCTTATGGATATGAAGGTAATTGATGTGGCAAGTGGAGGAGCACTTGTGAATATGACTCCTACCGCGGCGAGAATGCTAATATCTACCATGGCCGCTAACTCGCAAAGGTTTCATTCTGCAAGTGAACCATCTCGATGGGTTCATGAGGTAAGTAAAGTTTCATTAGAAAATAAAATTGATAAATTAGCTGACATTGTTCAATCTCTTATTGCAGATAAAAAGGGCGCAATTGGACTTTACGAGATATGTACAAGCCCAAAGTCCTCGTTAGAGTCCATTGTTGAGCAACTAAGAACTTTTCAAGAGAAGTTTCAAAATCGTACTGATACCCACCTACAGGAATTAGATAAACAAATCTCATAGTTAGCTCAAACTGTAGGAAAACTAGAATCGCAAGGAAAACTTCTCTCTCAATCTGAGCTAAACCCAAGAGAAAATATTAGTGCCATCACCCTTAGAAGTGGGACAGTTATTAATCCTAAAGTTCCAAAAGAAACCACTAAACAACCAGAAAAAGAGAAGGAAACACCAACTTTAGAATTTCAAGGTATACCTCCTTCACTCCCACCACCTTTTCCTACCATTCCTCAAGAGATCACACCACCATTTCTATCAACATTGACGAAACGTAACAAAAGAGTTGAGGAAAAGGAAATTATAGAGGTGTTCCAAAAAGTGCAAGTTAATATACCTCTTTTGGAAGTGATCCGACAAGTACCAAGATATGCTAGATTTTTAAAGGGATTGTGCACTACAAAGAGGAAATTAACTGGCAACGAGAAGGTGAATTTGGGAGAAAATATATCTGTAGTATTTCAGTGAAAACTTCCGCCAAAGATGAAAGATCAAGGTATGTTTGCTATACCCTGTAAAATTGGGAATGTTTTAATAAATCGTGCAATGTGCGATTTAGGAGCTTCAATTAATTTTATGCCTCTTTCTGTTTATAAATCGATTACTAACGAGCCCGTGAAGGAAACGAGAGTCTCCATTCAGTTGGTGGATCGATTTATTATTTATCCGGAGGGAGTGCTCGAAAATGTTCTAGTAAAAGTCGATGTTCTCATTTTTCCTGCTGATTTTTATGTCATCGACATGGAAAGCGATATAACGAATACATGTTCTGATATTCTTTTTGGACGACCATTCCTGAGCACCGCACATACAAAGATTGATGTAAGAAGCGGTATTTTAACAATGGAATTTGATGGTGAGGTTGTAGAATTTGATGTTTACAAAGCAATGAAATATCTTGATCAAGTTGAAAGAGTAAATTCAATTGATGTTGTTGATCTACTTATTGATTCATTTATAGAAACTAATTTTTTCAATTTTTACAAGGATCAAGAAATTCGCTACGAAGAGGATAAAATGGAATTGGAAAACATTTTCTTTGTCAATTCTAATTTATCTCTAGCTCCTTCTAAATCTAAACTTTTAACTTCGATTTTGCAGGCACCTGAAGTTGAACTTAATGAATTACCGGATCACCTAAAATATGTATTTTTAGGAAAAGATAATTCTTTACCGGTGATTATCTCAAGTTAGCTTTCAAAGGAGGAGGAAAATAGTTTGGTAAGTATATTATGCGAACACAAGCAAGCAATTGGATGGACCATCGCAGACATCAAAGGACTTAGTCCTTCGACTTGTATGCATAAGATAAAAATCGAGGAAGGAGCGAAACCATCTTGGGAATGACAACGTCGTTTGAACCCACCAATGATGGAAGTTGTGAAAAAGGAGATACAAAAGCTTCTTGATGACGACATCATCTATCCTATACATTATTGTAATTGGATAAGTTTGGTCCATGTGGTTCCAAAGAAAACTAGAATAATGGTAATAAAGAATTCGAAAGGTGAGTTAGTTCCAACACGAGTTCAAAATGGATGACGCGTGTGCATCGATTACAAGAAATTGAACTCGTTAACTAGAAAAGACCATTTTCCACTTCCATTTATAGATAAAATGATAGAACGTTTAGATGGAAAAATCTCACTATTGTTGTCTTGACGGTTTTTCAGGTTTCTTTCAAATACCCGTGGCACTTGAAGATCAGGAGAAGACTACTTTTACTTTCCCATTTGGCACCTTCGCCTATCGACGAATGTCATTTGGATTATGTAACGCCCCAACTACATTTCAAAGATGTATGGTAAGCATATTTTTCGATTACGTCGAGAAAGGAATCGAGGTATTTATGGACGACTTCACGATATATGGTAATTCTTTTGATGAATGTTTATCGAATTTAAAAAAAAGTTTTAAAACGATGTCTTGATTTTAATCTTGTGCTAAATTATGAAAAATGCCATTTATGGTTGATAAAGGTTTAATATTATGACATTGTTTCATCTTATGGGATTGCTGTAGATAAAGATAAAATCGATATTATTCGCTCACCTACTTATCCCAAAACTGTGAAAGATGTTCGTTCTTTTTTAGGCCATGCAAGATTCTATCGCCGGTTCATCAAAACTTTCTCAAAAGTGACGCAACTGATAACTCCGCAAAAAGGCTATGTTTCATGCCTTTTTACTTAAGTTATTGAGTGTTCTTAAGCTCATATAGGCTCATTTAGATGCATTCAGGTTCATATCATTGCAAATAGTTTCTTAGTTATGCCTTGGCATTTTTATGTGGCAATGGGTGCTATTTCACAAGAAAGGTAGTTCTTTTGAGTTGTGTTGTGCAGGTAAAGCAAAAATGGGAAGTTGAGGATATTTGCCGTGGCATTCGTAGAAGGATAGCGATGGGAAAATGTTGTGGCAAATCTGGAGGACTCATGTGCTGAGCTAAACGACAAAGAAGATATTTTGATAAGAGTGCCAGCTGGTGCCATTACAGCCAGCCAGGGCCATTATAGCCTGGCCACATCCACCTCAGTAGGGGACCACAACTAATATCATAGGACCACGAGCCACCTCAGTAGTAAGGGACCACTATTACCACTTCCATATCTGTAGAAATGTCATCACATTAAAGGGGGTAGGAATGAAATTTTCACTATCTTTTAGTTTTTTTCACCCCTTTTAAGGCACGGTGACCTACAAGAAAAAAAGGAGAGAGACCTTTTGAGGAGTAAGAACACAGAAAAAGAGGTACCTTTGGAGAGGTTTACGGCGGTGGAAAGCTCCCAACTTTCTCCTCCAAAATCTGGCCTAAGTGTCCTCCACTGATAGAGCTCGAAGGGAGTGGTGTGCTAGGCAACCGAGAGGGGCTAGCACGCCAAGACGTCTCATGGTGGTTGAAGAGCCGGCAGCCTGCGCAACCGAGGGTGTCTTCTGGTCCTCTTTCCTTTGCTTTATTTTTCATATTTTTATGAGGATGATTGTTGAATGTTTTAAGATGTATGTGGATGATATTTCTTTAACATTTCGCACCACCATATGTTGCTTTGTTTAGGTGGTTGCACTTATGGATGATTACATTTTTCTTTTATTAATATATTATTTTCTACGTGTTTGTATATTTGCTTTGCTCATTGTTGTTAGTCATATAGGCATTGTAAGAGGCACAAGAGTGTCCCGTGTTTAGGTGCATGCTAGAGCACTCGAGAGAGGCGTAGCTATAGATCCTTAGATCATTCGAGAGGAGCTAAGGGAGGATCTACGTGAGCAATTGGTTCTAGACTGCAAATAGAGCCTAATCTTATCCTAGAGCACTCGAAAGAGGAGTAGGTGAGGGTTTCAACGACTAAAAGAAGTGTGCTTTGTCGGTAGAGTAGTGCCATTCGCGTGACAGGCGAGATGCCATGGCATTTTAATTTGTCAGGTTCATATGACTCGAGAGAGCGGGAACACTTTAGAAACCTCTGTCGATTAGATATACACCTTAGTGGCTAAATGTTAGTAGGAGTAAGGGTTAATAAGTCCATAGGATCTTCCACCAATCATTCTCGAGAGAGCTCATCAATAGAGGGTTAGTACAACATAATGTTTAAACGTGTTCTTGTATCCTGCTTTTGTCTCCGCATTTACAAAATGCTTTCTTTGTTTACTTGTTCTCCTGTAATCACACTTTTCCACACACCATTTCCATACATCTATCTTGTCATCTCTATCCATTCCATTTTGCCTTGGCATATTTTAGTTACTTGCATTCTGAAATTGTCATAGCATTTCACCATTACACCTGCACCGTACATATCCATTTCCACCTGTCTTTATCTTTATTTTCCTTTTTAGTTAGTGACACCTTTTTGCCTTGACAATATTGGCTTACTGGTTACCTCGATCCTCGTGGGAACGATACTCACTCACCCTTTTATTACTTGTACGACTGTATATACTTACACATACGTGTTCGCATAATTATAGCACTACACAATCGACACCAAGTTTTTGGCGTCGTTGTCGGGGATCGGCAAGAGAACAGTTTTTCATTTTTATCTTGGCATTTTTATTTTGCTTTGTTTATTTTTCTTAGTTCGTTTTACTTGTTTTTCTTGTTTTTCAGGGTTATTCTCAGTGTATTTCCAGAAGGTTTACTGACAGACCTCTCTATCCTATAGTGCCTGAAATTGAGCGTTTGTCTCGAGAAAGAAGGCATAATCAACGTAGATCTATGGACCCATCAACAATGCAAGACCCAATAGTTCCAAATGTCGGGGCAAATCTAAATGGTGCTGCACCTCGACCAAGGGCTATTAGGGATCATTTAAATCCTGTCTTGGATGATCTTAATCTTGGCATCGTGGCACCATAAATTCAAGCTACACATTTCGAATTAAAGCTTGTCATGTTCAATATGCTGAATTCTATTGGGCAATTTGGAGGTATAGCGCACGAAGATGCAAGGCAACATATTAGAGCTTTCTTAGAAGTTTGTGATTATTTTCGTCAACAAGGAGTTCATGAGGACGTGTTGAAGCTCAAGTTATTCCCTTATTCCCTATGTGGCCGAGCAAGGGCGTGGTTGAGTGGAGTACCATCCGGATCGATGGAGTCATGGGCTGATCTGTGCAAGAGCTTTTTGCTGCGGTATAATCCTCCGAATCTCAACACTTAACTTAGAAATGACATAGCTTCTTTTCGAAAAGGTGATGATGAGTCAATGTGTGAATGTTGGGATCGATACAAGGGATTGCTTCGCAAGTGTACTAATCATGGATTTCAAGATTGGACTCAAGTTGTGATGTTCTACAATGGAGTCAATGCACCGACGAGGATGATGCTATATGCCTCGTCAAATGGAACTTTACTAGACAAATCACCCGATGAGGCATTTGACATACTTGATAGAATTGCCAACAATGACTATCAATTTCCTTCTATAAGACTTGGAACCGTGAGGAAAACACAAGGGACATTCGATCTTAATGCTAAAGATTCACTATTCGCCCAACTCTCAGCTATCACCAACATGTTGAAGAGCATTCAACGTTCAATGAGGTGAAGGAAGTGAAGATGGCCAGTTCAGCATGTCTGTTATGCCATGGCAATCATCATGAGAGCGAGTGCCCAGGAAACCATGAGTCAGACAATTATGTGAGTAACTTCATCAGAGGCAAAAACAATCCCTACTCTAACACTTACAATCCAGGATGGCGACAACATCCGAACTTTTCATGGGGAAACCAAGGATCCAGTAATCCTAATCCCCCAGCGAAAAACCAGAATGCTAATGAGCCCAACAGTTTTAAGCGAATATGCCTTGGCATAATCAGAACAAGGGGGTTGCATCATCATCAAATACCAGTTCTTTGGAGGCTACTATGCAAGAATTTATTCTAAGTAACAAGACTATGCTTCAAGAGCATACTACATGATAAGTGCTCAACACAGTATCACTTTTTACTCCTTTTATCGGCATTTATCACCAAATATTCATCCACTTGAACCAATGCATGTGCTTAATGTGATATATTTAGAAGTTATACTTAAATAGATAGTATTTATAGAAAAAGGCACGTTTTACTGCGTTTTCATATCTGTGCAGGAAAACCATTGCCGCGACAGCGACAAGGCCGAGGCAGGACCTGATGCCGAGGCAGTAGCAGGAAGACAGGAAGCAAAGTGATAGGCGATGGAAAGACAAAAATCTAAGGAACGTGTTTGGACTTGAAGCCCAAGAATCGGAGCTGGCTAGCACAAGGAAAAGCCCAAAGGAAGACCACGCGAGAAAGCCCCCTTAGCCGAATTCAAACTTGGAAATATAATATTATTATGTACTTGACTTGTTCCCTACTCCAAGTTGTATTCTACTTAGGAAAGGTTTGCCCTAGGTCTAGCCTATATAAAGACCTAGCCACCCAATGTATGATATATCGAAATACCTAGGGAGAGCCGACTTCTACTCTTGTTTCCTTCCTCTCCATCATGTTCTAAAACCTTCATAGGGTTTAGGTGAAGGTTGTGGAGTATTTGTGAGAGGAGATTGTAATTTGTCTTTTATTCAATGCAATAAAGATTATCAAGGTTTGCTTATCCTTTGTTATTCCTTGTTCTCGCATTCAAGCCCGGGAGGGAAGTTTGTGAGTAATCCATTCATCTAAGCTCGGGAGAGTTAGATTCACGAAAGGGGTAAGTACGGTGTTTCAATCGCGAAATACTAACTCGGCCTAGGGATAGGTTAAGAGTTTCAGCGGCTAAAAGATTCACTATTCGCCCAACTCTCAGCTATCACCAACATGTTGAAGAGCATTCAACGTTCAATGAGGTGAAGGAAGTGAAGATGGCCAGTTCAGCATGTCTGTTATGCCATGGCAATCATCATGAGAGTGAGTGCCCAGGAAACCATGAGTCAGACAATTATGTGAGTAACTTCATCAGAGGCAAAAATAATCCCTACTCTAACACTTACAATCCAGGATGGCGACAACATCCGAACTTTTCATGGGGAAACCAAGGATCCAGTAATCCTAATCCCCCAGCGAAAAACCAGAATGTTAATGAGCCCAACAGTTTTAAACGAATATGCCTTGGCATAATCAGAACAAAGGGGTTGCATCATCATCAAATACCAGTTCTTTGGAGGCTACTATGCAAGAATTTATTCTAAGTAACAAGACTACGCTTCAAGAGCATACTACATGATAAGTCCTCAACACACTATCACTTTTTACTCCTTTTATCGGCATTTATCACCAAATATTCATCCACTTGAACCAATGCATGTGCTTAATGTGATATATTTAGAAGTTATACTTAAATAGATAATATTTATAGAAAAAGGCACGTTTTACTGCGTTTTTATATCTGTGCAGGAAAACCATTGTCGCGGCAGCGACAAGGCCGAGGCAGCAGCAGGAAGACAGGAAGCAAAGTGATAGGCGATGGAAAGACAAAAATCTAAGGAACTTGTTTGGACTTGAAGCCCAAGAATCGGAGCTGGCTAGCACAAGGAAAAGCCCAAAGGAAGACCACGCGGGAAAGCCCTCTTAGCCGAATTCAAACTTGGAAATATAATATTATTATGTACTTGACTTGTTCTCTACTCCAAGTTGTATTCTACTTAGGAAAGGTTTGTCCTAGGTCTAGCCTATATAAAGACCTAGCCACCCAATGTATGATATATCGAAATACCTAGGGAGAGCCGACTTCTACTCTTGTTTCCTTCCTCTGCATCATGTTCTAAAACCTTCATAGGGTTTAGGTGAAGGTTGTGGAGTATTTGTGAGAGGAGATTGTAATTTGTCTTTTATTCAATGCAATAAAGATTGTCAAGGTTTGCTTATCCTTTGTTATTCCTTGTTCTCGCATTCAAGCCCGGGAGGAAAGTTTGTGAGTAATCCATTTATCTAAGCTCGGGAGAGTTAGATTCACGAAAGGGGTAAGTACGGTGTTTCAATCGCGAAATACTAACTCGGCCTAGGGATAGGTTAAGAGTTTCAGCGGCTAAAAGAAGTGTGAGATTGGTTGGTGAGTATAATTGGTTCACGCCGGGAGGTATCATCAAGGACTAGTCATCAACAACACTCTGACTTAGGGATAAGTGGAGTCATTCAAGGACACTTTGTCGAACTTTGGTAAAGTCTGCCCACGAGCAAGGGATTGCCGCGGTAGACAGCGTTATCGCTGCCCAGGCAGTAAACTGTAGTGCTGCCGAGGCAGAGATATACGATTGCATTGGATAAAGACAAGTCAATCAAGTCCACAATACAATACAACTGGATCCTGGCCCATCTCTCTCTCTAATATTTCGACTCTTTATTTTTATTCAATTATTTTAGTTTAAATAAATCACATCAACTCACTTGTGTTTTTATCTTTCTACAGAGCAAGAAGATGAAGGAAGCATATTAAGTATATCAGTCCCTAAGGAGACGATAACTCGATAACATACTTATCACTTATTACTTGCGATGTGTCCGCTTGCACTAAACGCGCACTTTTGACACGCGACAAGTTTTTGGCGCCGTTGCCGGGGACTGGCAACTAAATTTTGTTTTCCTTGTTTCTTTTTCTTTTTCTTTTACTTTTGTTTTTCTTGGTGTATGACCAGGGCCAATCCAACCAACCCCTTATACGAGTTAGATCTTGAGATTGAAAGAACAGGGTTAAGGTTGAGGAGACAAATCCGAGGAGTCATGGCAGAGGTTCAGGAAGGACAAAACATACCTGCCGGCAATGAAGGACTTCCGCCGCCACTTGGGCCGCGGCAGCTGACTGTCAGAGATTTCTTGGAAGAGGACTTAAATGGACTAAACCCAGGAGTCGTTACACCCGAGATTGAAGCAGGCCATTTTGAACTTAAACCTGTTATGTTCAACATGTTAAATATAATTGGACAATTTGGTGGGTCTGCAACTGAAGACGCAAGGTAGCATCTCAAATCTTTCATGGAAATCTGCAACTCTTTCAAAATCCAAGGAGTCCATGAAGATGTCTTGCGGTTAAAGCTATTCCCCTATTCACTGAGGGATAGGGCGAAAGCTTGGTTGAATAGCATTCCAGCGGGATCTATTGGATCCTGGAGTGAACTTTGTCGTGATTTCATTACTCGATTTAATCCTACTAATCTATATGATAGAATTCGTAATGAAATTACTTCTTTCCGACAGGCTGAAGACGAACCAATGTACGAGGCATGGGAACGCTACAGAGAGCTATTGCACAAGTGTCCGCTGCATGGATTTCCCTTATGGACACAAGTGACAATGTTTTACAACGCCACGAATGCCCCGACAAGGATGATGTTAGATGCCTCGGCAAACGACACACTCCTAGACAAGGCACCCGAGGAAGCTATTGAAATTTTGAATAAACTCACAAGGAATGACTTCCATTTTCCCACATCTAGGCGAGGAGGAGTAAGACGCCAAGCCACGGTAAACGAATTAGATTCATCAAGTTCAGTGGCAGCACAATTGGCCTCTCTTACCAAGATGGTGCAAAACCTACAATTACAAAACAATACCCGTGAGGTCAAGGTAATTGATTCATGTTGTGATTTATGTGGAGGTAACCACAATTCTGTTGATTGCATGAATCAAGAAACCGGTATGTATGTTGGGAACTACAACCGTAACAATGTGATGTCCAACACGTACAACCCCTCATGGAAGAGGCATCCAAACTTATCATAGAGCAACCCAAATAATGCCTTAAACCCAATCACCCAATCACCCAACCACCGGGATTTCAGTAGCCAATGCCGCAACAACAAGTCCAACAACCGATGCTGTAGCAGCAGATGCAGCAACAACCGATCAATTCATTGGAAAACACGCTAAAGGCCTTCATGATGAAAACCGAGTCATACATGGCGGAAAATAGTAATTTCATCAAGAGGACCGACGCCTTCATGAATAGGACTGAGATGAGGCTACAAAATCAAGAAGCAGCCATAAAAACTCTGGAAACTCAGGTTGGGCAGTTTGCTCAATGTATAAACACTAGACCACAAGGAGGCCTACCTAGCAATACTGAGGTTGCTAAGGTACTAAGCCATGAACAATGTAAGGCAATCACTACCAGGAGTGGTCTACAGTTGAAAGAAAAGATCCTAGAGAACCGAACCCAACCGGCGGATCAACCAAGAGAAGAGGCTGAGCAAACCGAGACTGACAACACTGCCCCGGCAGCAAGCACTGCAGCGCCTGAGCAGTCTGCCGAGGCAGCAAAAATTCCAGTGGTGCCAGGTATACGATTCCAAACTAAAGAAACTCTGGAAGAGATGAGACCACCACCACCTTTCCCGTAAAGGTTGAAAAAACAAAAACAGGATCAACAATTCAAGAAGTTCCTCGATATCTTGAAGCAAGTCCACATCAACATACCATTCGTTGAGGCCATTAAACAAATGCCCAACTATGCCAAGTTCTTAAAAGATATGGTATCAAAGAGAAAACGAATAGGTGAGTTTGAGACAGTGGCTGCCACCGAGGGATGCATGGCAATGCTGCATAACCGCATGCCACCAAAGTTAAAAGATCATGGTTGCTTCACTATACATTGTGCGATAGGAAAGAGTTATGAAGGAAAGGCCCTATGCGACCTTGGAGCAAGTATAAACCTCATGCCTAAATCAGTCTTCCAAAAGCTTGGAATTGGAAGGCCAAAACCTACAACAGTAATGCTCCAACTCGCGGATAGATCCTATGTGCAACCTGAAGGCAAAATCGAGGACATACTGGTAAGAGTTGACAAGTTTATTTTTCCTGCCGACTTCCTTGTCCTTGATTGTGAAGCAGATGACAACGCACCGATTATCCTTGGGAGACCCTTTCTAGCAACTGGACGTACATTGATTGACGTGGAAAAAGGAGAGTTGACTATGCGAGTCAATGACCAACAAGTCAAACTCAATGCATTCCACAACTTAAAAAGGTATAACGATCCAGAGGAATGTAAGGCCATCCACATACTAGACAATAAGATATCCTGCCTGGGTAGTCTGCTCGGCAGGACATTCGGCAAGAAAATCAAGCCCAAGATGGATGGACTGACAGCACTAAGGAGCGGCCCACAACCGATACATAATTTGGGCCTAAGGGAGAAAATAATTTTGGGAGATGCATTCGCATGCTCTCCACCAGTAACCTAACCTCTCCCTTTTCCTTTTCTTTATTATATTAGGGTTAGTAGTTTATTTTTATTTTCGTTTTTAGTATTTTTCTTTTGTGTGTTTAAATTTTTATTCAGGAATAAAAAGTAAAGATAAGGGAAAAATAGTTCACAGCAGGAACTCTGCCGAGGCAATACAACAGTGTCAGAGCCGCAGCAGTCCCAACGGGCAGAAAAGTGTAACGGCTAGTCTGCCGAGATTCCTGACGCGGCAGAAAAGGAAACGGCAGAAGAAGGAAACGGTTACAACGGCTAGTGATCTCAACGGTCACAAGGCCGAGGCCTATATAAGAAACTCCTTCCTCTTGAACTATTCACTCTTATTTCTTGCTTTCTTTAGTATTCTTAACAATCACTCTCTCAATTACTCTCTGCCTACTAATCCCTTTTAAATCTCCAGATTCTCTTCAAGAAAACCTCCAAGAACTCAATTTTCTCTTTCTTGATGGCAACTTACAAAAGATTCGCCCCAGCCAACGTTGAAGATCGATTCAATCGATCTTTCATCGCAAGGCAACTTTGGAAAGAACAAGGTTTCCAGCACACGGATGAAGAGAATTACGGCATTGAACACTACTTGTTTGACAGAATAAAGTACCAGAATTGGGAAATATTCTGTTTGCAACCTGCCCAGGCAAACGCCACAATCGTGCGGGAGTTCTACGCTCATGGGCCTAGCAAAGACTCCCTCTTTGTTCACTGCCGCGGCAGGCCTGTGCAGCTTGATGCCGATACGATCAACAACTTCTACGGCCTCACCCCGGACAGTGATCTCCATGCTGACTTCTTGGAAGATATCACTGCCGAGGACTATGAACTTATCAAAGACGATCTTTGTTACGCGAACACTCCATGGGAAACCCATCGAGGATCCGTGACAAGACAAAGCTTGAAGTCGGAAGCCAAGATGTGGAACACCTTCGTCAAACGATGCCTCATCCCAACATCACACAATAGCACGGTGGATCGCAAGAGATTGGTGCTTATCCAATCCATCATCAACAAAAGGACCATCAACATTGGAGAAATTATCTTATGGGAAATTCACGAGTGCGGTAAGAAAGATCGAGGACCATTGTATTTCCCTTGCTTGATTACGGGTTTATGTGTTTCTGCAGGTATACCCATTGAAGAAACGGATGAATACACACCCCCAAGAAGAGGATGGACCAGGGAATTCTGCCACAAAGCCATGCAGATCACACAAGCAGAACCTGTCCAGGCAACACCGCAGCAGTTCACTGCCGATACTGCTGCTGGGGCCCAGTACACGGCAGATATGCCTGGTACTGCCCACACCTCTACTGCAGTAGACCCGTATCAAGAACTCTTGCAGCGAATGGCCGCGATGGATCTTCGACAACAACGGTACATGGAGTACCAGCGGGACTTCAATGGCACTCTCGCACAGATGATGTTGCACGCCTTCCCGGACCAAGGCGTACAATTCCCGGAGTTCCCAAGCAATATGTTCGTTACTGCCGCACCCTACACCGAGACTACACCAGCCCTAGGAGGACCGCAACCGTTCTTCCATCCGGACCCTTAGCCCCAATACCAGGCTGCTGGACCATCTAGGGGGCAGACTCTGCCGTGGCCTCGTCTGTCAGCCGAAGGCCATCCAAACGGAGAGCCATTTTCAGTACTCCACCAAGATCGCCAATTATCATGGGCAGTCTATCCACCGAGATAGATGCTTATGTACACCAAGGCTCTACTGCCGCCGGCCCAAGCACACACCACACCGGAGGAGCAACTGCGATGGGAGGAGGAACGGACGTGATGATAACCGAAGAGATGGCGGATGTTGAAGAAGGAGAAGAAGTAGAAGCCCCAATGCATAGAACCCCACCCACTCGAGTCCAGCCGCCGAGGCAAGCAAAGGCGCAACCATCACCCTCCCCAAGGACAAAACACTTAGCATCAAGGCCACGGAGGAAAATTGTTACGAGCAGCTCTTCGGAGTCGCTCTAAAATTCTTTGTCCTTTATTCAATATTCATTGCTTTTACTATTTTTCCTTGCTGCATATAATTCATATTCTGTTTTGCCGTTTATTCCTTCCAAATATAAAGCATTGAGGACAATGCTTGGTTTGAGTTTGGGGGTGAAGATTTACTGCCAAGGCAGCAATCTACTGTCGCGGCCTTGCCAAAAAGGGAGTATTCCAGTGATTTCTTTAATTTTTATGCTCCCCGCCTTACTTGAATTAACTGCCTACACTCTTGCACTGCTCATCATCAGTATTGCCTTAGTTTATTCTTTAAGGCTATATAAATCTTTCTCCTTACCATGTTTAGGTTCTGTTAAGAGGGCTTAACCTTAGGATGCTTAAGGATGAAAACTTAGAAGCTTACTATAGGAAAAACTTTAAACACTTTTGGGACTAGTTGGATTATAGGAATTCTTTTAATGATCTTAGGTGATAAAGACTTAGATTTTTGGAAAAGTAACTAGAGGTGCCTATCACCGGCTCTAGAAAATCTCTTCTTCATGCTAGAGGTGCCCGAAATTGGCTCTAGTATGTATTAAGGAATATTAAAAAGAAAAGACAAAAAGGTTTTTAGTGAAAAGAAAAACACAAGTCTTTGAGGTGCCCGAAACCGGCTCAAGATTTGGGGTTTGAGAAAGAAGAGAACACTTAAACCAATGTCTATTTGTCTTGAACTTAGAGTTTATCTAAGAAAGCCTTTAATCAACTTGTCCACAAAAACGAACACACTCACAAATCCTATAGTTTGTTTCTAGGTAAATTCTTAGGTAGCCGAATGGTTAAGGCTTAAAGATAGGCCTAGCTATGGTGGGGAGAATAGATGGACATGTAAGACCAAGAGAGAGTAGAGTTCGGCAAATTGATGGTTTGCATTGCTTGAGGAAAAGCAATAGTTCGAGTTTGGGGGTGTGATAAGTGCTCAACACACTATCACTTTTTACTCCTTTTATCGGCATTTATCACCAAATATTCACCCACTTGAACCAATGCATGTGCTTAATGTGATATATTTAGAAGTTTTACTTAAATAGATAATATTTATAGAAAAAGACACGTTTTACTGCGTTTTCATATCTGTGCAGGAAAACCATTGCTGCGGCAGCGACAAGGCCGAGGCAGGACCTGATGCCGAGGCAGCAGCAGGAAGACAGGAAGCAAAGTGATAGGCGATGGAAAGACAAAAATCTAAGGAACATGTTTGGACTTGAAGCCCAAGAATCGGAGCTGGCTAGCACAAGGAAAAGCCCAAAGGAAGACCACGCGGGAAAGCCCCCTTAGCCGAATTCAAACTTGGAAATATAATATTATTATGTACTTGACTTGTTCCCTACTCCAAGTTGTATTCTACTTAGGAAAGGTTTGCCCTAGGTCTAGCCTATATAAAGACCTAGCCACCCAATGTATGATATATCGAAATACCTAGGGAGAGCCGACTTCTACTCTTGTTTCCTTCCTCTCCATCATGTTCTAAAACCTTCATAGGGTTTAGGTGAAGGTTGTGGAGTATTTGTGAGAGGAGATTGTAATTTGTCTTTTATTCAATGCAATAAAGATTATCAAGGTTTGCTTATCCTTTGTTATTCCTTATTCTCGCATTCAAGCTCGGGAGGGAAGTTTGTGAGTAATCCATTTATCTAAGCTAGGGAGAGTTAGATTCACGAAAGGGGTAAGTACGGTATTTCAATCGCGAAATACTAACTCGGCCTAGGGATAGGTTAAGAGTTTCAGCGGCTAAAAGAAGTGTGAGATTGGTTGGTGAGTATAATTGGTTCACGCCGGGAGGTATCATCAAGGACTAGTCATCAACAACACTCTGACTTAGGGATAAGCGGAGTCATTCAAGGACACTTTGCCGAACTTTGGTAAAGTCTGCCCACGTGCAAGGGATTGCCGCGGTAGACAACGTTATCGCTGCCCAGGCAGTAAACTGCAGTGCTGCTGAGGCAGAGATATACGATTGCATTGGATAAAGACAAGTCAATCAAGTCCACAATACAATACAACTGGATCCTGGCCCATCTTTCTCTCTCTAATATTTCGACTCTTTATTTTTATTCAATTATTTTAGTTTAAATAAATCACATCAACTCACTTGTGTTTTTATCTTTCTACAGAGCAAGAAGATGAAGGAAGCATATTAAGTATATCAGTCCCTGAGGAGACGATAACTCGATAACATACTTATCACTTATTACTTGCGATGTGTCCGCTTGCACTAAACGCGCACTTTTGACACGCGACACTACAGCTATCAAGAACCAAGGAACCCTACTACAAAGCCATAGTGCTTCATTGCGAAATCTGGAGAGTCAGGTTGCCCAAATTGCCACGGCATTACAAGAGCGTCAGCTAGGACGTCTGCCAAGTGACACTGAAGTCACTAAGCCACATGATAAAGAGCAATGTAGCGTGATCAAACTAAGGAGTGGCAAGCAGATTAATCAAGAAGATAAGTTTAGGGGAAGAAGTCTGATGAATCCCTAACCAAACCTGTGCAAGAAGAAATGCCTGAGCAAATTCTCGAGGAAAAGGAGAAGGAGGAAGGTTTGACAAAGGAACCAGCTGATGGAGCGAGCATAAAAGCCATGGCAAAATCAATTCTTACCCCAGCAGTGGAAGAAGTTAGACCCCCACCACCCTTTCCCCAGAGGCTGAAGAAGAACAATGATGAGATTCAGTTCAAAAAGTTTGTTGATAAACTAGATCAGTTGTACATAAATGTCCCACTATTCGAGGCAATTGATCAGATGCCCACCTATGCTAAATTTCTCATAGAGATAGTTACGAAGAAGCGGAAACTGGTGAATTTTGAGAAAATTGTCACGGCAAAAGAGTATTTCTCTTCTTTAAGTAACCTACTTATGAAGAACAAGGATCCAGATAGCTTCAATATCCCGTGTGCTATTGGAGATAAGTTCATTGGGAAAGCACTCTACGATCTTGGATCGAGTGAAAATCTGATGCCCAAGTCAATTTTTGTGAAGCTTGGCATGGGAGATTGTCGCGTGTCAAAAGTGCGCAATTAGTGCAAGTGAACACATCGCAAGTAATAAAGTGATAAGTATTATCGTGTATTGTCTCCACAGGGATTGGTATACTTAATATGCCTTCTTCGTCTTCTTGTTCTGTAAAAAGGAATAAAATAAAAACACAGGTAATTGTGGTTTTGATGAAACTAAATAAATTGAAATAAAGAAACTAAGTAAAAGAGTGAGGTCTGATTAATAGAGAGAGAGGTCAGGATCCAGTTGCGTTATATTGTGGATTTGATTGACTTGTCTCTGTCCAATGCAATTGTATATCACTGCCTCGGCAGTACTGCAGATTATTGCCTTGGCAGCGACGATACTTGTCTGCCGCGGCAATCCCTTGCTCGTGGTTGGACTTTACCAAATTTTGGCAAAGTGTCCTTGGGTGACTCCGCTTATCCCTAAGTCAAAGTACTATTGATGACTAGTCCTTGATGATACCTCCCGGCGTGAATCAATTATACTCACCAACCGATCTCACACTTCTCTTAGCTGCTGAAACTCTTAACCTATCCCTAGGCCGAGTTAGTATTTCGCGATTGAAACACCGTACTTACCCCTTTCGTGAATCTAACTCTCCCGAGTCTAGATAAATGGATTACTTACAAACTTCTCTCCCGAGCTTGAATGAAAGAACAAAGAATGGCAAAGGATAAGCAAACCTTGATAGTTTTATTGCATTGAAACAGAGAAAAAGTACAATCTCCTCTCACAAATACTTAACAACCTTCACCTAAACCCTAAGAAAGCTTAGAACATAATTTGAGAGAAAGAAAACATTGAGTCTTAGGGTAAACATTGATAGTCTTAGTGCAAGTGGACACATCGCAAGTAATAAGTGATAAGTATTTTTATCGAGTTATCGTCTCCTCAGGGACCAATATAATTAATATGCTTTCTTCACCTTCTTGTTCTGTAGAAAAAGTAAAGAACACAAGTGAGTTGATTTGATTTATCGAAACTAAAATAACTAAATAAAAATAAATAGTTGAAATAGTAGAGAGAGATGGGCTAGGATCCAGTTGTGTCGTATTGTGGATTTGATTGACTTGTCTCTGTCCAATGCAATCCTATATCACTGCCTCGGCAGCACTGTAGTTTACTGCCTTGGCAGCGACAATACTGTCTACCGCGACAATCCCTTGCTCGTGGGCAGACTCTACCAAAGTTCGGCAAAGTGTCCTTGGGTGACTCCGCTTATCTCTAAGTCAGAGTGCTGTTGATAACTAGTCCTTGATGATACCTCCCGGCGTGAACCAATTATACTCACTAACCAATCTCACACTTCTTTTAGCCGCTGAAACTCTTAACCTATCCCTAGGCCGAGTTAGTATTTCGCGATTGAAACACCGTACTTACCCCTTTCGTGAATCTAACTCTCCCGAGCTTAGATAAATGGATGATTCACAATATCCTCTCCCGAGCTCAATTGTGAAAACAAAGAATAACAAAGGATAAGCAAACCTTGATAACTTTATTGCATTGAATCAAGGACAAGGTACAATCTCCTCTCACAAATACTCGACAACCTTCACCTAATCCCTAAGAAGGTTTAGAACATAATGGAGAGGAAAGAAACAAGAATAGAAATAGGCTCTCTCCCTAGGTATTATGTATGTTGTACATTGGGTGTCTAGGTCTTTATATAGGCTAGACCTAGGGCAAACCTTTCCTAAGTAGAATACAACTTGGAGTAGGGAACAAGTGAAGTACATAATTAAATATATTTCCAAGTTTATACTCGGCTAAGGGGCTTTCCCGCATGGTCTTCCTTTGGGCTTTTCCTTGTGCTAGCCAACTCCGATTCATGGGCTTCAAGTCCAGACACGTTCCTTGGATTTTTATCTTTTCATCGCCTATAGTCTTGCTTTCTGTCTTTCTGCTTCTGCCTCGACATCAGGTCCTACCTCGGCCTTGTCCCTTCCGCGACACTGGTTCTCCTGCACAGATATGAAAACGTAGTAAAACGTGCCTTTTTCTGTAAATATTATCTATATAAGTATAACTTCTAAATATATCACATTAAGCACATGCATTGGTCCGAGTGGGTGTGTATTTGATGATTAATGCCCATAGTGTGTTGAGCACTTATCACTACCCAAGGGTTTACCTAGAAACAAACTATAAGATTTGGTGAGTGTGTGCGTTTTTGTGGACAAGTTTGATTAAAGGCTTTCTTAGATAAACTCTAAGTTCAAGACAAGTAGAATTGGGTTAACTGTTCTCTTCTTTTCTAAACAACCAATTCTTGAGCCAATTTCGGGCACCTCAAGGATTGTGTTTTTCTCATCACTAATTCCTTCTTTCTTTTTGATATTCCTTATAGCATACTAGAGCCAATTTCAGGCACCTCTAGCATGAAGAAGAGTAATTCATAGAGCCGGTGATAGGCACCTCTAGTCACTTGCCCAAAAATCTAAGTATTTATCACCTAAGTTCATTAAAAGAATTCCTATAATCCAACAAGTCCCAAAAGTGTTTTTTAAAATTTATCTTATAGTAAGCTTCTATGTTTTCATCCTTAAGTATCCTAAGGTTAAACCTTCTTAACAGGACCTAACCATGGTAAGGAGAAAGATTTCTATAGCCTTAAAGAATAAACTAAGGCAATACTGATGATACGCAGTGCAAAAGTATAGGCAATTTATTCAAGTAAGGCGGGGAGCATGAAAAATTTTAAAAAAAATTTCACTTGAATACTCCCTTTTCTTGGCAAGGCCTCGACAGTAGATTGCTGCCTCGGCAGTGGCTCTACACCCCCAAACTCGAACCAAGCATTGTCCTCAATGCTTTATATTAGAAGAGAAAAGTGGGCAACAAAAATAAGCAGCATATCAAGAAACAAACAACAAATAATATTGAATATAAAAATTAAAGGGACTCCGAAGAGCTGCTTGTAACAATTTTTCTTCGGGGTCGTGCTGATGATTGTTTCGTTCTTGGTGAGGGCGATGGCTGAGTTTTTGCTTTCTGGGGCATTGGACTCTTGTGGGTGGTGTCCTTTGTATTGGAGCATCCACTTCTTCACCTTCTTCCACGTCGGCAATCTCTTCGGTGATCATGATATCTGTTCCACCTTCATTTTCTGCGGCTGCCCCAATATGGTCTGTACTCGGTCTGGCAGTGGTTGAGCTTTGGTGTACATAGGCATCTATCTCTGCTGATAGACTGCCCATGATGATTGGGGATCGTGGTGGAGTGCTGAATACTACCCTCCTCTTTGATGGTCGTCTACTAGCAGATGTTGCTGCGGCAGAGTCTGCTACCCTAGATGGGCCGGTAGCATGAAACTATGGTTGAGGGCCCGCGTGGAAGAACGGTCTCGGTCCTCCTAGAGCTGGTGTAGTCTCTGTATAGGGTGCAACTGTGGAAAACATGTTGCTTGGAAATTTTGGAAACTGCGCCCCTTGGTCTAGAAAGGCATGGAGCATCATTTGGGCAAGCGTGCTGTTGAAGTCTCTCTGATACTCCATATATCTTTGCTGCCTAAGATCCCTCGTTGCCATCCTTTGAAGTATCTCCTGGTACGGGTCTGCTGCAGCAGTGGTGTGGGCAGTATTTGGCATGTCTGCCGTGTATTGGGCCCGACAGCAGTATCAGCAGTGAACTGCTGGGGCGTTGCCTGGACTGGTTCCGCTTGCGTGATCTGCATAATTTTGTGGCAAAAGTCTCTTGTCCATTCACGCCTTTCGGGAGTGTATTCGTCCGTGTCTTCTACTAGTACACCTGCAGCAACACACAAACCAATGATCAAACAAGGGAAATATAATGGTCCTCTATCCTTCTTACCGCATTCGTAAATTTCGCATAAGATGATCTCTCCAACGTTGATGCTCCTTTTGTTGATGATTGATTGGATGAGCACCAATCTCCTTTGGTCCACCGTGCTGCTGTGGGAGATGGGGATGAGGCGTCTCTTGACAAAGGTGTTCTAAAGTTTGGCATCGGGTTGCAGACTTTGCCGTGCTACCGATCCTCTATGGGCACCGGTTTCCCATGGAGTATTCGTGTAGCAAAGGTCGTCTTTAATCAACTCGTAATCCTCGGCAGTGATATCCTCCATGAATTCAGCATGTACATCATGGTCAGGTGTGAGTCCGTAGAATTGGTTGATGGTATCGGCATCAAGCTGGACAGGCCTGCCTCGGCAGTGGACAAAGAGGGAGTCTTTTTTTTTTGTCCCGTGCGCATAGAATTCCCGCACGATGGTGGCATTGGCTTAGGCAGGTTGTAGGCAGAAGATTTCTCAATCTTGGTACTTTATTCTATCAAAAAAATAGTGCTCGATGCCGTAATTTTCTTCATCCGAGTGTTGGAACCCTTGTTCCTCCCACAACTGCCGGGCAATGAAAGACCTGTTGAAGCAGTCTTCGACAGCGGCAGGGGCAAAGGATTTGTAGGTAGCCATAAGGATTGTGAGAGATTAGGTTCTTGGAGATTATCTTGGAAGAATTTTGAAAATTTCAAGAAGGGTGGGCAGAGAGTATTGTGAGAGCAAGATTGTTGAGTATTCTAAAGAAAACAAGAATGTAAGAGTGAATAGTTCAAGAGGGAGGAGATTCTTATATAGGCCTTGGCTTTGTGACCGTTTGAACCACTATCCGTTTTGTAGCAGTTAGTTTTTACTGTCGTTTCCTTTTCTGCCGCGGCAGGAATCTCGGCAGACTAGCCGTTACACTGTTCTGCCCGTTGAAACTACTGCGACTCTGAAACTGTTTTATGCCTCAGCAGAATTCCTGCTATGAACTATTTCTCCTTTATTCTTGCTTATTATCCTAAATAAAAATTAAACACAAACAAGAAAAAATAATGAAAGCATAAAATAAATATGGAAAGTAAATATAAACTAAACTGATCCTAATATAATAATATAAAAAGAAAAGGGAAGAGATCAAGTCACTAGAGGAGTGCATGCAAATGCATCTCCTGAGGTGTTTATCTCTTGTTGGCCATAATTATATTTCAGATGTTGTCCACTCCCTTTTGCTTTATGTCCATCCTGATGTGCTGCTTCCACTTTAAACTTGATCGTTTTGCCAAATAGCTTGCCGAGCATGCTTCCAAGGCAAGATATTTTGGTATCTGTTGTGTGGATGGCTTTGCACTCTTCTGGATCATCATATTTTTTTTAAATTGTGGAATACATTGAGTTTGACTTGTTGGTCATTAACCCTCATTATCAACTCTCCATTTTCCACATCAATTAAGGTGCGTCCAGTTGCTAAGAAATGCCTCCCCAATATGATTGGCGCATTATCATCTGCTTCAAAATCAAGGATAAGGAAGTCAACGGGAAAAATAAATTTGTCTATCTTTACCAATATGTCATCAATTTTTCCTTCAGGGTGCACAAATGATCTATCCGCTAGTTGAAGTACCACAGTTGTGGGTTTTGCTCTTCCTATTCCAAGCTTTTGGAAGACTGATTTCGGCATTAAGTCGATGCTTGCTCCCAAGTCACATAGGGCCTTTCCTTCATAATGATTACCTATTGCACAAGGTATGGTAAAGCATCCAGGATCCTTTAATTTTGGAGGCATGCGATTGTGCAGCATTGCCATGCATCCTTCAGTTGTTGCCACTGTTTCAAACTCACCAAGCCTTTTTCTTTTAGATATCATGTATTTCAAAAACTTAGCGTAATTAGGCATCTGTTCAATTGCCTTAACGAATGGCAAGTTGATGTGGACTTGTTTTAGGATGTTTAAAAATTTTTTAAACTGGAGATCCTATTTTTGCTTTTTCAACCTTTTTGGGAAAGGTGGTGGTGGTCTCATCTCCTCCAGGGTTTCATGAGTTTTGAATTTAATACCTGGAACCACTAGGTCTTTTACTGTCTCAGCAGCTGGTTGAGGTGCTGTCGGTTTGTCTGCCTCGACAAAACTTTCTGCTGGGATTTATAAGGCCTGAATTTCTGGTTCAGCATCATGGTCCTCCCTATCTGAGTCCTCTTGTATTGCCTGTGGGACTTTGTTTGCTGAACTACTTAGTTTTTCTTTTAAATGTAGGCCACTTCTGGTTGTGATCACTTTACATTGCTGATGGCCCATTTCCTTAGAAACTTCAGTATTGCTAGGTAATCCTCCTTGTGGTCTAGTGTTTTGTCTTTGAGCGAACTGACCAACTTGAGTTTCTAGAGTTTTAATAGCCGTTTCTTGATTTTGCAGCCTCATTTCAGTCCTGTTCATGAAAGCATCCGTCCTTTTGATGAAATTACTGTTCTCTGCCATGTAAGATTCTGTTTTCATCATAAAGGCTTTGAGAGTGTTCTCCAACGAACTTTCGGACTTCTGCTGCGGCATCTGCTGTATATTCTGCTACGGCATAGGCTGCTGATAACTTGAGGTCTGATTAGTGGGATTCAAGGCATTATTAGGATTGCTCCATGAAAAATTTGGGTGCCTTTTCCATGCCGGATTATATGTGTTAGACATCATATTATTATTCCGTTTGTAGTTTCCCACATAAAAACCGGTTTCCTTATCTTGCACATACTTAGAAGAATTGATCGTTTTAACCTCATGAGTATTTTGTTGTAATTGCATGTTCTGAACCATCTTGGTTAGAGATGCCAATTGTGTTGCCACTGAATTGGATATTTCGAGTTCATTCACTGTGGCTTGGCGTCTCATTCCTCCTCGCCTAGATGTAGGGAACTGAAAATCATTCTTTGCGAGCTTGTTCAGAATCTCTATAGCTTCCTCAGGAGCTTTGTCAAGGAGTGTCCCATTGGCTGAGGCATCTAGCATCATCCTTGTAGGGGCATTAGTGACATTGTAGAACATTGTCACTTGTGTCCATAAGGGAAATCCATGTAATGGGCATCTGTGCAATAACTCTCTATAGCGCTCCCATGCCTCGTACATTGGTTCATCATCTACTTGTCAAAAAGAAGTAATTTCATTACGGATACGATCATATAAGTTAGTAGGGTTAAAGCGCGTAATGAAATCTCGGCAGAGTTCACTCCAAGATCCTATTGATCCTGCTGGAATGCTATTTAACCAGGTTTTGGCCCTATCCCTCAGTGAATAGGGAAACAATTTTAATATCAAAACATTTTCATGGACTCCTTGAATTTTAAATGAGTTACAAACTTCCATGAAAGATTTGAGATGCTGCCTGGCATCTTCAGTTGCAGACCCACTAAATTGTCCAATAGTATTCAGCATATTGAACATGACAGGTTTGAGTTCAAAATAGGTTGCTTCTATTTCTGGTGCAACGACTCCACGGTTTAATCCATTCAGATCTTCCACCAGGAAATCTCTAACAGTGAGATGCCGTGGCAGTATGGGCTGCGGCAGTGGTTGCTGCGGCATGGGTGGCTGCTGAAGTCCTCCATGGCCAACAGGTATGTTTTGATCTACTTGATTCCTGCCATTGCTTGTTGGATTTGTCTCCTCAACCGATTCCGTGTACGTTCAATTTCAGGGTCAATCTCGTAAAACGGATTGGATGGGTTGGCCCTGGTCATACACCAAAAAGAAACCAAAGTAAAATAAAAAATAAAAATAAAATAACTAAAGCAAGAAAATAAAGAAAACAAAATTTAGTAGCCAATCCCCGGCAACGGCGCCAAAAACTTGTCGCGTGTCAAAAGTGCGCAATTAGTGCAAGTGAACACATCGCAAGTAATAAAGTGATAAGTATTATCGTGTATCATCTCCACAGGGATTGATATACTTAATATGCCTTCTTCGTCTTCTTGTTCTGTAAAAAGGAATAAAATAAAAACACAGGTAATTTTGTTTTTGATGAAACTAAATAAATTGAAATAAAGAAACTAAGTAAAAGAGTGAGGTCTGATTAATAGAGAGAGAAAGGTCAGGATCCAGTTGCGTTGTATTGTGGATTTGATTGACTTGTCTCTGTCCAATGCAATTGTATATCACTGCCTCGGCAGTACTGCAGATTACTGCCTTGGCAGCGACGATACTTGTCCACCGCGGCAATCCCTTGCTCATGGTTGGACTTTACCAAAGTTCGACAAAGTGTCCTTGGGTGACTCCGCTTATCCCTAAGTCGAAGTAATGTTGATAACTAGTCCTTAATGATACCTCCCGGCATAAATCAATTATACTCACCAACCAATCTCACACTTGTCTTAGCCGCTGAAACTCTTAACCTATCCCTAGGCCGAGTTAGTATTTTGCGATTGAAACACCGTACTTACCCCTTTCGTGAATCTAACTCTCCCGAGTCTAGATAAATGGATTACTTACAAACTAATCTCCCGAGCTTGAATGCGGTGGTCCGGGCCATTTTTCATACATCGTGTGTATCCCCATGGAGCTGTAGACATCAAGAACAGTGATAACGGGACAATTTTCAAAGTTAATGGTCAGAGCCTGAAGATCTACACCGGAGCCCATGTGATGCGAGATAAACCTACCGCATATCTTATAGATGCCTAACATGCAAAAATATCACGGCATTTTCAGTTTACTCATGTTCATAAATAAATTGTTTTAAGTTTTTTTATGCTACGTCATTTTCTTAATTAATATACGTTTTTTATTGTTTTTAGGAAATACACACCCTTGGAGGCTGGCGGCTGAAGGAGAAAGAAGGAGAAAAGTAAGAAACCCTACCTGAATTCATTGGGCGGCAAAAGACAAAAGGGGGGAAGTTTTTATTATTTTTATTATTTCTTTTTGAATTTCAAACCACCCTCTCTCTCCTCTTTAAAATTCTGACAACACCACCCAATCAATCTCCTCCATACGTTTTATTCCCATCTCCCCACTAAAATAATAAAGGTGTTGCGTGTCAAAAGTGTGCAAATTGTGCAAGTGAACATGTCGCATGTAATAAAGTGATAAGTATATCAGATATCGTCTCCACAGGGATTGGTCTACTTAATATGTCTTTTTTTGTCTTCTTGCTCTAAAAAAGGAATAAAATAAAGACACAAGTAAAATTGGGGTTGATGAATACTAAATAAAGAAAACTAAATAAAGAGAGAATAAACAGATTAAAGAAGTGGCCAAGATACAGTTATGTTGTATAGTGGATTCAATTGACTTGCTTCTGTCCAACGCAATCGCATAACACTGCCTCGGCTGTACTACAAATTACTGCCTCGATAGCGATGATGCTTGTCCGCCGCGACAATCTCTTACTCTTGGGTAGACTTTATCAAAGTTCGGCAAAGTGTCCTTTGATGACTCCGCTTATCTTTAAGTCGAAGTACTGTTGATGACCAGTCCTTGATGATACCTCTCGGCGTGAATCAATTATAATAACCAACCAATCCCACACTTCTTTTAGCCGCTAAAACTCTTAACCTATCTCTAGGCCGAGTTAGTGTTTCCCGATTGAAACACCGTACTTATTCCTTTCGTGAATCTCTCTCTCTCAATATTAGATAAATAGATTACTCACAAACTTCTCTCTCGAGCTTGGATATAAGAACAAAGAATGAAAAAGAATAAGCAAACCTTGATATTTTATTGCATTAAAACAAGGAAAAAAAGTCAATCTCTTCTCACTAATACTCTACAACCTTCACCTAAGCCTAAAGAAACTTAGAACATAATAAAAAGTAAAAGAGAAATCTAAAATCTAAGATGAAGTCGGCTCTCTATGATGCTAAGTGCTTTGTGCCGAAAACTCTCTTCTTCTTCTCTTCTTGGATGGCTAGGGATTATATAGGCTTGGTCTAGGGAAAACCTTTCCGAAGTAGGAGTATAACTTGGATTTGGACACAAGTCAAGTCCCTAAATAAAATATTTCCAAGTTTATTCCAACTAGGATTCTTTTCCGCATGGCCTTTGACTTGGGCTTTCCATGTGCTACCCAGCTCCGATTCATGCGCTGCTTGTCCAATAACGTCCAGCTTATTTTTCTCTTCAAGTTGCCTACAATATCGTTACTTTTACTTCAGCTGCTGCCTCAGCATTAGGTCCTACCTCGGCCTCAGTTGCTGTCGCGGCATTAGTTTTTCCTGCACAGACACAAAAGTACAGTAAAACTTGCCTTTTCTATAAGTATCATCTTTATATGTTACAAAAGCAGAATCTCTAATTATCTCGCATTAAGCACGTGCATTGGTCCAAGTAAGTGTAGATTTGGTGATTATGGTCCATGAAAGGTATAAAAAGTGATAGTGATTTGAGCACTTATCAAAAGGCCTCACCTTTATTTCTTTCTCTTTCATCCCCCCATCAACTTCTTCATCTTTTCCAACCTCTATAGCCGAAAAAGCTTTCCCTTACATTAGAGACAAGATCAAAACTTTCTTACTTTTTCTCACTTCTTCCAACCTAAAAATGGTACGAACCAGACCCCCAAGATCTGCACCACCACCTCCTGCCATTTTTGTGGACGATGCGGCGGAAGAGAGATTTAAATCTCTCAAAAACAGAAAACTTTTCTTTGAGCTTGGCTTCAATTTCTCTGACGAGTTTGGATCCGAGGTGAAGGATGTGGTTCAACACCACCATTGAGAGCAGTTTGCTGCCTATCCTGGCTCCGTTAACGCCACTTTGGTGCACGAGTTTTATGCCAATATTCACAGCCCTGACAAGAAATCTATATATGTCTGGGGCAAGAATATCCACTACACTAACACAACCATCAACTGATTCTTCAAAATCGCTCAAAGAGTGGATAGGTACGCAAAGAAGGAAGAAGAGGATGACTATGAAATATATCAAGGCGTGAAGGAAGATCTCTCTCAACCCGAGACAGAATGGAACGACCAACAAGCGTCGAGAAGGACGGTGAACCGAGAGCGTTTGCTTCCACATGCCCAGTTATGGAACCTGATAAGTGCTCAACTCACTATCACTTTCTACAACTTTTATGGGCATTAATCACTAAATTTACACCCACTCGGACCAAAGCATGTACTTAATGTGATATATTTAGAAGTTATGCTTATAAAGATAATATTTACAGAAAAGGCAAGTTTCACTGCATTTTTATATCTGTGCAGGAGAAACAAATGCCGCGGCAGCAACATGGCCGAGGCAGGACCTGATGCCGAGGCTGCAGCTGAGAGCCAGAGAGCAATACTGTAGGTGATCAGAAGAGAAAAATCTAAGGGACGTTTCTGGACATAAAGCACATGGATCGAAGCTGGTTAGCATGAGGAAAAGCCCAAGACAAGGCCACGCGGGAAAACCTCTTAGTTGAATTAAACTTGGAAATATTTTATTTATGTACATGACTTGTTCCCTACTCCAAGTTATATTCTACTTAGGAAAGGTTTGCCCTAGGCCAAGCCTATATAAGACCTAGTCGTCCAATGTATAGGGAAATACCTAGAGAGCCGATTCATAGAGAGTTTACCCTAAGATTCAATGTTTTCTTTCTCTCAAATCATGTTCTAAGCTTTCTTAGGGTTTAGGTGAAGGTTGTTTAGTATTTGTGAGAGGAGATTGTACTTTGTTCTTTGTTTCAATGCAATAAAACTATCAAGGTTTGCTTATCCTTTGCCATTCTTTGTTCTTGCATTCAAGCTCGGGAGAGAAGTTTGTAAGTAATCCATTTATCTAGACTCGGGAGAGTTAGATTCACGAAAGGGGTAAGTACGGTGTTTCAATTGCAAAATACTAACTCGGCCTAGGGATAGGTTAAGAGTTTCAGCGGCTAAAAGAAGTGTGAGATTGGTTGGTGAGTATAATTGATTCACGCCGGGAGGTATCATCAAGGACTAGTCATCAACAGTACTTCGACTTAGGGATAAGCGGAGTCATCCAAGGAAACTTTGCCTAACTTTGGTAAAGTCCAACCACGAGCAAGGGATTGCCGCGGCGGACAGTATCGTCGCTGCCAAGGCAGTAATCTGCACTACTGCCGAGGCAGTGATATACAATTGCATTGGACAGAGACAAGTCAATCAAATCCACAATACAACGCAACTAGATCCTGACCTCTCTCTCTATTAATCAAATCTCATTTTTTTACTTAGTTGTTTTATTTCAGTTTATTTAGTTCCATCAAAACCCAAATTACTTGTGTTTTTATTTTATTTCTTCTTACAGAACAAGAAGACGAAGAAGACATATTAAGTATACCAATCCTTATGGAGACGATACATGATAATACTTATCACTTTATTACTTGCGATGTGTCCACTTGCACTAATTGCGCTATTTTGACACGCGACAAGTTTTTGGCGTCGTTGCCAGGTATTGGTAACTAAATTTTGTTTTCTTTATTTTCTTTTTTCTTTTCTTTTTCTTTTTATTTTACCTTTATTTTTCTTGGTCTATGACCAGGGCCAACCCAACCAACCCTTTGTACGAGTTAGACCTAGAGATCGAACTTACAAGGCAAAGGTTGAGGAGACAAATCCAAGAAGTTATGGCAGATCACCCGGCAGGACAAAACTTACCTGCCGATAATAGAGGTCTACCGCCGCCACCAGGGCCGCGGCAGCTTACTATCAAAGACTTCCTGGAAGAGGATTTAAATGGGTTAAACCCAGGAGTCGTTACACCAAAGATAGAAGCAGCCCACTTTGAACTGAACCCTGTCATGTTCAATATGCTTAACACTATTGGATAGTTTGGTGGGTCTATAACTGAAGATGCAAGGCAACACCTCAAGTCCTTCATGGAGATATGCAATTCCTTTAAAATCCAAGGAGTCCATGAAGATGTCTTGAGATTGAAGCTATTCCCCTATTCACTGAGGGATAGGGCGAAAGCCTGGTTAAATAGCATTCCAGCAGGATCTATTGGATCTTGGAGTGAACTCTGTCGTGATTTTATTACACGCTTTAATCCTACAAATTTATATGATAGAATTCGTAATGAAATCACTTCTTTTCGACAAGCAGATGACGAACCGATGTACGAGGCATGGGAGCGATACAGGGAGTTACTGCACAAGTGTCCGTTGCATGGATTTCCCCTATGGACACAAGGGACCATGTTCTATAATGCCACGAATGTCCCGACAAGGATGATGTTAGATGCCTCGGCAAACGGAACACTCCTTGGTAAAGCACCTGAGGAAGCTATTGAGATACTGAACAAACTCGTAAAGAACGATTTTCAATTCCCTAAATCTAGGCGAGGAGGAATAAGACGCCAAGCCACGGTGAATGAGTTAGACACATCAAATTCAGTGGCAGCACAATTGGCCTCTCTTACTAAGATGGTGCAAAATTTGCAACTACAACAAAATACCCGTGAAGTTAAGGTGATTGATTCTTTTTGTGATTTATGTAGCGGTAACCACAATTCCTCTGACTGTATGAATCAAGAAACCGGTATGTATGTTGGAAATTACAACTGAACCAATATGATGTCCAACACATACAATCCCTCATGGAAGAGGCATCCGAACCTATCATGGAGTAATCCTAACAATGCCCTAAACCCAACTACCCAACCCTCAGGATTCCAACAACCAATGCAACATTTGTCGTCGCCGCAGGTCCAGCAACCAATGCCGCAGCAGCAGATGCAGCAGCAATATGTAAGTTCCTTGGAAAATTCTCTAAAAGCATTCATGATGAAAACTGAGTCATACATGGCACAGAATAGCAACTTCATCAAAAGAACAGATGCATTCATAAATAGGACTAAGATGAGGTTGCAAAACCAAGAGGCAGCAATTAAGGCATTGGAAACTCAGGTTGGGCAGTTTGCTCAAAATATAAACACTAGACCACAAGGAGGACTACCTAGCAATACTGAAGTTGCTAAGGTAATGGGCCATGAAAAGTGTAAAGCAATCACTACCAGGAGTGGTCTACAGCTGAAGGAAAAGATTCCAGCAAGCCAAATTTCATCATCTGACCCAGCAAAAGAGGAGGCTGAACAAACTGATCCTGATCACACTACCCCAGCAGAAGGCGCTGCAGCTCCTGAACAATCTGCCGAGACAGCAACAACCCCAGTGGTGCCAGGTATTAAATTCCAAACTAAAGAAACTCTGGACGAGATGAGACCACCACCACCCTTCCCACAAAGGTTGAAAAAGCAAAAACAGGACCATCAATTCAAGAAATTTCTTAATATTTTAAGGCAAGTCCACATCAACTTACCATTTGTAGAGGCAATTGAACAAATGCCTAACTATGTCAAGTTCTTAAAATACATTGTGTCTAAGATAAAAATACTAGGTGAGTTCGAAAAAGTGCCTGCTACCGAGGGATGCATGGCAATGCTACACAATCGCATGCCACCAAAATTGAAGGATCCTGGATGCTTTATCATACCTTGTGCAATAGGTAATAATTATGAAGGTAAGGCCCTATGCGACCTTGGAGCTAGCATCAATCTAATGCCCAAATCTGTCTTCTAAAAGCTTGGAATAGGAAGGGCAAAACCTACTGTCGCGTGTCAAAAGTGCGCCTTTAGTGCAAGTGGACACATCGCAAGTAATAAGTGATAAGTATTTATCGGATTATCATCTCCACAGGGATTGATATACTTAATATGTCTTCTTCGTCTTCTTGTTCTGTAGAAAGAAATAAAATAAAACACAAGTAATTTTGGGTTGGATAAACTGAAAAAAAAAGCTGAATAAAATAAAGAGATTTGATAAATAGAGAGAGAGGTCAGGATCCAGTTGAGTTGTATTGTGGATTTGATTGACTTGTCTCTGCCCAATTCAATTGTATATCACTGTCTCGGCAGCACTGCAGTTTATTACCTTGGCAACGACGATACTGTCCGCCGCGGCAATCTCTTGCTCATGGGTGGACTCTACCAAAGTTTGGCAAAGTGTCCTTGAATGACTCCGCTTATCCCTAATTCGAAGTACTGTTGATGACTAGTCCTTGATGATACCTCCCGGCGTGAATCAATTATACTCACCAACCAATCTCACACTTCTTTTAGCCACTGAAACTCTTAACCTATCCCTAGGCCGAGTTAGTATTTCGCGATTGAAACACCGTACTTACCCCTTTCGTGAATCTAACTCTCCCGAGTCTAGATAAATGGATTACTCACAAACTTCTCTCCCGAGTTTGAATGCAAGAACAAAGAATAACAAAGGATAAGCAAACCTTGATAGTTTTATTGCATTGAAACAAAGACAAAGTACAATCTCTTCTCACAAATACTAAACAACCTTCACCTAAACCCTAAGAAAGCTTAGAACATAGTTTGAGAGAAAGAAAACAAAGAATCTATGAATTGGCTCTCTCTAGGTATATCTCTAATACATTGGACGGCTAGGTCTTATATAGGCTTGGCCTAGGGCAAACCTTTCCTAAGTAGAATACAACTTGGAGTAGGGAACAAGTCATGTACATAATTAAAATATTTCCAAGTTTAATTCAACTAAGAGGCTTTCCCGCGTGGCAGTGTCTTGGGCTTTTCCTCACGCTAACCAGCTCTGATCCATGTGCTTTATGTCCAGACACGTCCCTTGGATTTTTCTCTTCCAATCGCCTATAGTCTTGCTTCCTAGCTCTCAGCTGCTGCCTCGGCATCAGGTCCTGCCTTGGCCATGTTGTTGCCGCGGCACTGGTTCTTCTGCACAGATATAAAAATGCAGTAAAACTTGCCTTTTCTATAAATATTATCTCTATGAGCATAACTTCTAAATATATCACATTAATTACATACATTGGTCCGAGTGGGTGTAAATTCGGTGATTATTGCCCATAAAAGGTGTAAAAAGTGATAGTGAGTTGAGCACTTATCACACCCCCAAACTTGAACTATTGCTTGTCCTCAAGCAATGCAAACCATCAATTTGCCGAACTCTACTCTCTCTTGGTCTTATGTTTCCATCTATTCTCCCCACCATAACTATGTCTATTCTTTAGACTTAACCTTTCGGCTACCCAAGGCTTTACCTAGAAACAAACTATAAGAATTGGTGAGTCTGTGCGTTTTTGTGGACAAGTTTGATTAAAGGCTTTCTTAGATAAACTCTAAGTTCAAGACAAGTAGAATTGGGTTAAGTGTTCTCTTCTTTTCTAAACAACCAATTCTTGAGCCAATTTCGGGCACCTCAAGGATTGTGTTTTTCTCTTTACTAATTCCTCCTTTCTTTTTGATATTCCTTATAACACACTAGAGCCAATTTCGGGCACCTCTAGCATGAAGAAGAGTACTTCCTAGAGCCGGTGATAGGCACCTCTAGTTACTTTCCCAAGAATCTAAGTCTTTATCACTTAAGTTCATTAAAAGAATTCCTATAATCCAATAAGTCCAAAAAGTGTTTAAAAAAATTCATCTTATAGTAAGCTTCTAAGTTTTCATCCTTAAGTATCCTAAGGTTAAACCTTCTTAACAGGACCTGATCATGGTAAGGAGAAAGATTTCTATATCCTTAAATAATAAACTAAGGCAATACTGATGATAAGCAGTGCAAAAGTATAGGCATTTAATTCAAGTAAGGCGGGGAGCATAAATTTTTTTTTAAAAATTTCACTTAAGTACTCCCTTTTCTTGGCATGGCCTCGGCAGTAGATTGCTGCCTCAGCAGTGTATCTGCACCCCCAAACTCAAACCAAGCATTGTCCTCAATGCTTTATATTAGAAGAGAATAGCAGACAACAAAAATTATGATAGAGATAAGTAGTATATAAAGAAACCAGGAGCAAATAATATTGAATTATAAAAAAAAAATTAAAGAGACTCCGAAGAGCTGCTTGTAACAATTTTTCTCCTTGGTCTTGTTGCCGATTGCTTTGTTCTTGGTGAGGGCGATGGTTGAGCTTTTGCTTGCCGGGGAAGTTGGACTCTTGTGGGTGGTGTCCGTTGCATCGGAGCCTCCACTTCTTCTCCTTATTCCACGTCGGCCATCTCCTCGGTGATCATGATGTCCGTTCCACCTTCCATTGTTGTGGCTGCCCCGGTATGGTGTGTACTCGGTCCGGCGACGGTTGAGCTTTAGTGCACATAGGCATCTATCTCAACTGATAGACTGCCCATGATGATTGGGGATCGTGGTGGAGTGCTGAAGACTGCCCTCCGCTTTGAGGGTCTTCTGCTGGCAGATGATGCCGCGACAGAGTCTGCTGTCCTAGATGGGCCGGCAGCATGGTACTGTGGTTGAGGGTCCGCGTGGAAGAACGGTCTTGGTCCTCCCGGAGCTGGTGTAGTCTCGGTATAAGGGGCGGTTGTGACAAACATATTGCTAAGGAATTCTGGAAACTGCGCCCCTTGGTCTGGAAAAGCATGGAGCATCATTTGGGCTAATGTGCTATTAAAGTCTCTTTGATACTCCATGTATCTCTGTTGCCTGAGGTCCATCGCTGCCATCCTTTGTAGTATCTCCTCGTACGGGTCTGCTGCAGCAGAGGTGTGGGCAGTGTTTGGCATGTCTGCCGTGTACTGGGCCCCGACAGCAGTATCAGTAGTGAACTGCTGGGGCGTTGCTTGAATTGGTTCCGCCTGCGTGATTTGCATAACTTTGTGGAAAAAATCTTTGGTCCATCCACGCCTTTGGGGAGTGTATTCGTCCGTGTGTTCTATTGGTACACCTGCCGCAACACACAAACCAGTGATCAAACATGGGAAATATAATGGTCCTCTATCCTTCTTACCGCATTCGTGAATTTCTCGTAAGATGATGTCTCCAACGTTGATGCTCCTCTTGTTGATGATTGATTGGATGAGCACCAATCTCTTTCGGTCCACCGTGCTATTGTAGGATGTGGGAATGAGGCGTCTCTTGACGAAGGTGTTCCAAAGTTTGGCCTCGGGATTTAGGCTTTGCCTTGCTACCGATCCTCTATGGGCACCGGTTTCCCATGGAGTATTCGTGTAGCAAAGGTCGTCTTTGATCAACTCGTAATCCTCGGCAGTGACATCCTCCATGAATTCAACGTGAACATCATGGTTCGGAGTGAGGCCGTAGAAATCGTTGATGGTCTCGGCATCCAACTAGACAGGCCTGGCTCGGTAGTGGACAAAGAGGGAATCCTTGCTGGGCCCATGCTCATAGAATTCCCGCACGATGGTAGCGTTCGCCTGGGCAGGTTGAAGACAAAAGATTTCCCAATCTTGTTACTTGATTCTGTCGAAGAGATAATGCTCGATCCCGTAGCTTTCATCATCCGAGTGTTGGAAACCTTGTTCTTCCCACAATTGCCATGCAATGAAAGACCTGTTAAAGCGGTCTTCAACATTGGCTGGGGCAAATCGCTTGTAAGTGGCCATAAAGATTGTGAGAGATTGATTTCTTTGAGATTTTCTTGGAAGGAATGTGGGAGTTTCACGAAGAGTTGTGAGTAGGCAGAGAGTATTGTGAGAGAAAGATTGTTAAGAATTCTAAAGAAAACAAGAAAGCAAGAGTGAATAGTTCAAGGGGAGAGGGTTGCTTATATAGGCCTCGGCCGTGTGACCATTTGAATCCACTAGCCATTTTGTAGCCATAACTCTTTACTGTCGTTTCCTTTTCTGCCGCGGCAGGAATCTCGGCAGACTAGTTGTTACATTGTTCTGCCCGTTAAAATTGTTGTGGCTCTGACACTGTTTTCTGCCTCGGCAGAGTTTCTGCTGTGAACTATTTCTCCTGTATTCTTGCTTATTATCCTAAATAAAAATTAAACACAAAAAAAAAGTACTTAAACCAAAAATGAATTAAAAAAAATAAATGTAAACTAAAACTAATCCTAATATAATAATAATATAAAAAAAGGAAAAGGGAAAAGATCATGTTACTGATGGAGTGCATGCAAATGCATCTCCCAAGATGATTCTCTCTTGTTGGCCAGAATTATAAATCAGTTGTGGGATTTTGTTGTAATTGCAAATTTTGTACCATCTTTGTAAGAGAGGCCATTTGTGCTGCCACTGAATTTGATGTGTCTAACTCATTCACCTTGGCTTGCATCTTACTCCTCCTTGCCTAGATGTAGGGAATTGAAAATCGTTCTTTGCGAGTTTGTTCAGTATCTCAATAGCTTCCTCAGGTGCTTTATCAAGGAGTGTTCCGTTAGTCGAGGCATCTAACATCATCCTTGTCGGGGCATTCGTGGCATTATAGAACATGGTCACTTGTGTCCATAGGGGAAATCCATGCAAAGAACACTTGTGCAGTAACTCCCTGTAGCGCTCCCATGCCTCGTAAATAGGTTCGTCATCTACCTGTCAAAAAGAAGTGATTTCATTACGAATTTCATCATATAAATTAGTAGGATTAAAACGGGTAATAAAATCACGACAGAGTTCACTCCAAGATCCAATAGATCCTGCTGGAATGCTATTTAACCAAGCTTTCGCCCTATCCCTCAGTGAATAGGGGAATAGCTTTAATCTCAAGACATATTCATGGACTCCTTGAATCTTAAAGGAATTGCATATCTCCATGAAGGACTTGAGATGCTGCCTTGCATCTTCAGTTACAGACCCACCAAACTGTCCAATAGTGTTAAGCATATTGAACATGACAGGTTTCAGTTCAAAGTGGTCTGCTTCTATCTCTGGTGTAACGACTCCTGGGTTTAATCCATTTAGATCCTCTTCCAGGAAGTCTCTGACAGTGAGCTGCCGCGGCCCTGGTGGCGGCGGAAGACCTCCATTACCGGCAGGTAAGTTTTGTCCTGCCGGGTGATCTGCCATAGCTTCTTGGATTTGTCTCCTCAACCTTTGCCTTGTTCGTTCGATCTCTGGATCTAACTCGTACAAAGGGTTGGTTGGGTTTGCCCTGTTCATACACCAAGAAAAACAAAGGTAAAAATAAAAAGAAAAAGAAAAGAAACAAGAAAATAAAGAAAACAAAATTTAGTTGTCAATCCCCGGCAACGGCGCCAAAAACTTGTCGCGTGTCAAAAGTGCGCGTTTAGTGCAAGTGGACACATCGCAAGTAATAAGTGATAAGTATTTATCGGATTATCGTCTCCACAGGGATTGGTATACTTAATATGTCTTCTTCGTCTTCTTGTTCTGTAAGAAGAAATAAAATAAAAACACAAGTAATTTGGGTTTTGATGGAACTAAATAAACTGAAATAAAACAACTAAGTAAAAAAATGAGATTTGATTAATAGAGAGAGAGGTCAGGATCTAGTTGCGTTGTATTGTGGATTTGATTGACTTGTCTCTGTCCAATGCAATTGTATATCACTGCCTCGGCAGCACTGCAGTTTATTACCTTGGCAACGACGATACTGTCCGCCGCGGCAATCCCTTGCTTATGGGTGGACTCTACCAAAGTTCGGCAAAGTGTCCTTGAATGACTCCGCTTATCCCTAATTCGAAGTACTGTTGATGACTAGTCCTTGATGATACCTCCCGGCGTGAATCAATTATACTCACCAACCAATCTCACACTTCTTTTAGCCGCTGAAACTCTTAACCTATCCCTAGGCCGAGTTAGTATTTCACGATTGAAACACCGTACTTACCCCTTTCGTGAATCTAGCTCTCCCGAGTCTAGATAAATGGATTACTCGCAAACTTTTTTCCCGAGTTTGAATGCAAGAACAAAGAATAACAAAGGATAAACAAACCTTGATAGTTTTATTGCATTGAAACAAAGACAAAGTACAATCTCCTCTCACAAATACTAAACAACCTTCACCTAAACCCTAAGAAAGCTTAGAACATAGTTTGAGAGAAAGAAAATAAAGAATCTATGAATTGGATCTCTCTCTAGGTATATCTCTAATACATTGGACGGCTAGGTCTTATATAGGCTTGACCTAGGGCAAACCTTTCCTAAGTAGAATACAACTTGGAGTAGGGAACAAGTCATGTACATAATTAAAATATTTCCAAGTTTAATTCAACTAAGAGGCTTTTCCGCGTGGCCTTGTCTTGGGCTTTTCCTGATGCTAACCAGCTCTGATCCATGTGTTTTATGTCCAGACACGTCCCTTGGATTTTTCTCCTCCAATCACCTACATTCTTGCTTCCTAGCTCTCAGCTGCTGCCTCGGCATCAGGTCCTGCCTCGGCCATGTTGCTGCCGCAGCATTGGTTCTTCTGCACAGATATAAAAATGCAGTAAAACTTGCTTTTTCTGTAAATAGTATCTCTATTAGCATAACTTCTAAATATATCACATTAAATACATACTTTGGTCCAGTGGATGTAAATTCGGTGATTAATGCCCATAAAAGGTGTAAAAAGTGATAGTGAGTTGAGCACTTATCACCTACAACAGTTATGCTCCAACTTGCGGATCGATCATATGTGCAACCCGAAGGCAAAATCGAGGACATACTGATAAGAGTTGATAAATTTATTTTTCCCGCTGACTTTCTTGTCCTTGATTGTGAAGCAGATGATAATGCATCGATCATCTTGGGGAGACTTTTCCTTGCAACTGGACGCACCTTAATTGATGTGGAAAAAGGAGAGTTGACAATGAGGGTTAACGACCAACAAGTCAAACTCAATGCATTCCACAATTTTAAAAAATATGATGATCCAGAAGAGTGCAAGGCCATCCACACAACAGACACCAAAACATCCTGCCGTGGCAGCATGCTCGGCAGGCTATTTGGCAAAAAGATCAAGCTCAAAGTGGAAGTAGCACATAATTATGGACATAAAACAAAAGGGAGTGGCCAACATCTGAATTCTAATTCTGGCCAGCAAGAAATAAACACCTTAGGAGATGCATTTGCATGCACTCCTCCAGTGACTTAATCTCTTCCCTTCTTTTTTTATATTATTATATTACGTTTAGTTTATATTTATTTTCCATATCAAATTTTATGCTTTAAGTATTTTTCTTGTTTGTGTTTAATTTTTATTTAGGATAATAAAGAAGGAATAACAGAGAAGTAGTTCACAGTAGGAAGTCTGCTGCCGTGGCAGCGCACAGTGTTAGAGCCGCAGCAATTTCAACGAGCAGAACGGTGTAACAGCTAGTCTGCCGAGATTTTTGTCGCGGCAGAAAAGGAAACGGCAGTAAAGACTAACGACTACAAAATGGCTAGTGGTTCAAACAGTCATAAGGCCGAAGCCTATATAAGCAACCCCATCCTCTTGAACTATTCACTCTTGCTTTCTTGTTTTCTTTAGAATACTCAACAATCTTGCTCTCACAATACTCTCTGCCTAACCTTGTTACAATTCTCAGAATCTCTCAAAATCTCTCAAAATCTTTATGGCCACCTACAAGCGCTTTTCCCTAGACAATGTTGAAGACCGCTTCAACAGGTCTTTCATTCCCCAGCAAAGACTCCCTCATTGTCCACTGCCGAGGCAGGCCTGTCCAGCTTGATGCCGAGACCATCAACCAATTCTACGGCCTCACACCTGACCATGATGTACATGCTGAATTCATGGAGGATATCACTGCCGAGGATTACGAGTTGATCAAAGACGACCTTTGCTACACGAATACTCCATGGGAAACCGGTGCCCATAGAGGATCTGTAGCAAGGCAGAGCCCAAAGCCCGAGGCCAAGCTTTGGAACAACTTTATCAAGAGACGCCTCATCCCCACATCCCACAACAGCACGGTGGACCGAAAGCGATTGGTGCTCATCCAATCAATCATCAACAAAAGGAACATCAACGTTGGAGAGATCATCCTACGCGAAATTTACGAATGCGGTAAGAAGGATAGAGGACCATTATATTTCCCTTGTTTGATCACTGGTTTGAGTGTTGCTGCAGGTGTACCAATAGAAGACACGGACGAATACACTTCCCAAAGGCGTGGATACACCAGAGACTTTTGCCACAAAGTTATGCAGATCACGCAGGCGGAACCAATCCAAGCAACGCCCCAGCAGTTCACTGCTGATACTGCTGTCGGGGTCCAATACATGGCAGACATGCCAAACACTGCCCACACCTCTGCCGCAGCAGACCCGTACCAGGAGATACTGCAAAGGATGGCAGCAATGGATCTTAGGCAACAGAGATACATGGAGTATCAAAGAGACATTAACGGCACACTAGCCCAAATGATGCTTCATGCCTTTCCAGACCAAGGGGGGCAGTTTCCAGAATTTCCAAGCAACATGTTTGTCACAGCCGCCCCCTACACCAGCTCTAGGAGGATCGAGACCGTTCTTCCACGCGGGCCCTCAACCACAGTTTCATGTTGCCGGCCCATCTAGGGCAGCAGACTCTGCCGCGGCATCATCTGTCAGCAGAAGACCATCAAAAAGGAGGGCAGTCTTCAACACTCCACCACGATCCCCCATCATCATGGGAAGTCTATCAGCAGAAATAGATGCCTATGTACATCAGAGCTCAACCGCTGCTGGACCGAGTACACACCATACCAGGGCAGCAACAGCAAATGAAGGTGGAACGGACATCATGATCAGCGAGGAGATTGCCGACGTGGAAGAAGGAGAAGAAGTGGATGCTCCAATGCAACGGATACCACCAACAAGAGTCCAACCGCCCCGGCAAGCAAAAGCTCAGCCATCGTCCTCACCAAGAACGAAGCAATCAGCAGCACGACCCCGTAGAAAAATTGTTACAAGCAGCTCTTAGGAGTCTCTTTAAATTTTTCATATATTCAATCTTATTTGCTGTTTGTTTCTTGATATGCTGCTTATTTCTTTCATATTCTTGTTGCCCACTATTCTATTATAATATAAAGCATTGAGGGCAATGCTTGGTTCGAGTTTGGGGGTGTAAAGCCACTACCGAGGCAGCAATTTACTTCCGAGGCCATGCCAAGAAAAGGGAGTATTTAAGTGAATTTTTTTTTAATTTTTATGCTCCCCGCCTTACTTGAATCAATTGCATATACTTTTGCACTGCTTATCATCAGTATTGCCTTAGTTTATTCTTTAAGGCTATAGAAATCTTTCTCCTTACCATGATTAGGTCCTGTTAAGAAGGTTTAACCTTAGGATACTTAAGGATGAAAACTTAGAAGCTTACTATAAGATGAATTTTTAAACACTTTTGGGACTTGTTGGATTATAGGAATTCTTTTAATGAACTTAGGTGATAAAGACTTGGATGTTTGGGAAAGTAACTAGAGGTGCCTATCACCGGCTCTAGGAAGTACTCTTCTTCATGCTAGAGGTGCCCGAAATTGGCTCTAGTATGCTATGAGTAATATCAAAAAGAAAGAAGGAATTAGTGATGAGAAAAACATAATCCTTGAGGTGCCCGAAATTGGCTCAAGAATTGGTTGTTTAGAAAAGAAGAGAACACTTAACCCAATTCTACTTGTCTTGAACTTAGAGTTTATCTAACAAAACCTTAAATCAAACTTGTCCACAAAAACGCACACACTCACCAATTCTTATAGTTTGTTTCTAGGTAAATCCTTGGGTAGCCGAAAGGTTAAGTCTAAAGAATAGACATAGTTATGGTGGGGAGAATAGATGGAAACATAAGACAAAGAGAGAGTAGAGTTTGGCAAATTGATGGTTTGCATTGCTTGAGGACAAGCAATAGTTCGAGTTTGGGGGTTTGATAAATGCTCAACTCACTATCACTTTTTACAACTTTTATGGGCATTAATCACCGAATTTACATCCACTGGGACCAAAGTATGTACTTAATGTGATATATTTAGAATTTATGCTAATAGAGATAATATTTACAGAAAAGGCAAGTTTTGCTGCATTTTTATATCTGTGCAGAAGAACCAATGCTGCAGTAGCAACATGGCCGAGGCAGGACCTGATGCCGAGGCAGCAGCTGAGAGCTAGGAAGCAAGATTGTAGGCGATTGGAAGAGAAAAATCCAAGGGACGTGTCTGAACATAAAGCACATGGATCAGAGCTGGTTAGCATAAGGAAAAGCCCAAGACAAGGCCACGCGGGAAAGCCTCTTAGTTGAATTAAACTTGGAAATATTTGAATTATGTACATGACTTGTTCCCTAGTCCAAGTTGAATTCTACTTAGGAAAGATTTGCCCAGGTCAAGCCTATATAAGACCTAGCCGTCCAATGTATTAGAGATATACCTAGACAGAGCCGATTCATAGAGAGTTTACCCTAAGATTCAATGTTTTCTTTCTCTCAAATCATGTTCTAAGCTTTCTTAGGGTTTATGTGAAGGTTGTTTAGTATTTGTGAGAGGAGATTGTACTTTGTTCTTTGTTTCAATGCAATAAAACTATCAAGATTTGCTTATCCTTTGTCATTCTTTGTTCTTGGATTCAAGCTCGGGAGAGAAGTTTGTAAGTAATCCATTTATCTAGACTCGGGAGAGTTAGATTCACGAAAGGGGTAAGTACGGTGTTTCAATCGCGAAATACTAACTTGGCCTAAGGATAGGTTAAGAGTTTCAGCGGCTAAAAGAAGTGTGAGATTGGTTGGTGAGTATAATTGATTCACGCCGAGAGGTATCATCAAGGACTAGTCATCAACAGTACTTCGACTTAGTGATAAGCGGAGTCATCCAAGGACACTTTGCCGAACTTTGGTAAAGTCCAACCACGAGCAAGGGATTGCCGCAGCGGATAGTATCATCGCTGCCAAGGCAGTAATCTGCAGTATTGCCGAGGCAGTGATATAGAATTGCATTGGACAAAGACAAGTCAATCAAATCCACAGTACAACGCAACTGGATCCTGACCTCTCTCTCTATTAATCAAATCTCATTCTTTTACTTAGTTGTTTTATTTCAGTTTATTTAGTTCCATCCAAATCCAAATTACTTGTGTTTTTATTTTATTTCTTTTTACAGAACAAGAAGACGAAGAAGACATATTAAGTATGCCAATCCCTGTGGAGACGATACACGATAATACTTATCACTTTATTACTTGTGATGTGTCCACTTGCACTAATTGCACTATTTTGACACGCGACAGAACCACTTCATGAGATACAAGCTGATGCCCACCTCGCATCACACTACTATGAGTCTATCTCGACTAATGTTTTACATTCCATTCTCTTCGATAGTCCCATAGATATAGGCAGAATTATTGTGCATGATACTCATGCTTGTTTAAAGCGCCCCAAGAGCCCCCTCATATTTCCAAACTTGATCATTGCATTTTTTCGGAAGAAGGATGTTCCGGAAGATGATGTTGATGGAATATTGGAAAGAATAAAAGGTTTATCAGCTGAAAAAGTGATTGCATTAATGGGCAACATCGAAGAGCAGCCGGAAGCATCACATGCTGCCTTGGCTAGAGGAAAAGGCCCATTTCGAACAGATAATGTGCTGGAGTTTTCTAAAAATGCCATGAAAAAAGTTGATGACTTGTCAAGAGATCTAAAGAAAATTTTCAACTATACCAAGAAAAGAGACAAGGTCATCCAAGCCTATTTGGTAGAGCTGCTTCCTCCCCTAAACCAGGAGTTCCCCACGTTCCTGGCATCTATCCTGCCTACTGCACCAGAAAATACATCGGCATTTCCAGTAGACCTACCTCCAACTAGGCAGGCACCACTTGATCTGAATGAAGCACCGTCCCCAACTGATCCAGCTGAGGACGTAAGGCCAAAGGAACTGAAACAAGAGGAGCACGCTCCAGAGACCCAGCCACCAGCGCAAGATCAAGATCCTGAAAATTTCACGACTTTTTCAGAGGATGAGGCCAAGTCACCAGCTCAACCAAACCCTTCTGCTGCAAAAGAACATGAAGCCAGATTTATCTCTTCACTATTTGAAGACCCACCCAGCCAACACAACCAGAAGAACCACAACCAGCAGCCCCACCCGAGGAATCACCTTTGCCCTCTCACTAGAGGAAGAAATCTAAATGCCGTCTTAAGATGTCGGCTGAGAGACAATCAACCCCACCACCAGCCGCTGAAAAATCAAGATCACGGGGAGCAGATGATGAGTCTGATCCTGAAGTCAGTCCACCCCCGATGAAGCGAAGAGCCTCACGCCGAATTGTAACCGCAACACCACCAGCATAGCCAAGGTACATTGCATGTCATTTCATTGCATAACATTTAGTTTTTTTAGTTGCATTGAGGACAATGTCTAACTCAAGTTTGGGGGAGGTGTTGTTCTCTACTTCATTTTCATTTGCATGATAGCAGTAGTTGTAGAAAAATGCCATGACAATTGTGTAAGTTTTAGGACAAGTTTTTAGGATAATAGTGATGCCCGATGATGATATTCTTTATATGGCTAATGCTTTAATTGAATATGCATGACTTTAGATTTTGATAGAGCCTGTTTTAGGACTTGGTGGTTTGTGTTTATTTTTCTATTACACGAGTGTATGTTCTCCATGCTTAGGGAAGTTAGGAAATTTTTATAGAATGAAACTTGAACAACCCTACATGTTTTAATGAATTCACTTGTTAATAGAGAACCCCTATTAGTTAGTATAGAAGTTGTGAATAAATTCTTGGACATATCTATAGAGGGATAATTTGTTATGCCATGACATATACATGTGCATATGAGTTACTGAAAGAGGCACAGGGTGACGCTACACTCTTAACTTGCCATGGCATTACCTGGATACTGCGTTTCAATAAATGGTAACTATGACATGAGTAGAAGGTAGTGTGACAGGCTGGCTCCTCTCGTAGCAGTATGTCGAGCATATGATTAAAAAAATGAAAAAATGAAAGAAAAATATATATAGGGAGTAGTAAATTATGCTTTAATGAAAGAACATGCTTTGCTAGGATAGTGAACATTCCTTAGAATTTTTATAACTTAACTAAGCATAGATTAGACACTCACTCATGCACACACACACTCGCATTCGATCTTGTCCTAGGGTAGCGTTCTTGAAATTTCCTCGAGTCTTATATGTTTACACCATGACATTTTCTTAGGGCTGAAACTCTGACCATTTGCATGCCTAGTTCTTGAACATTGTCATGACATTTCTTCTCTGTTAGCTATTATCCATTGCTTGAGGACAACCAATAGCTTAAGTTTGAGGGGTGATAACTCCGCAAAAAGGCAATATTTCATGCCTTTTTACTTAAGTTATTGAGCGTTCTTAAGCTCATGTAGGCTCATTTAGATGCATTTAGGTTCATATCATTGCATATAGTTTCTTCGTTATGCCTTGGCATTTTTATGTGGCAATGGGTGCTATTTCATGAGAAAGGTAGTTCTTTTGAGTTGTGTTGTGTAGGTAAAGCAAAAATGAGAAGTTGAGGATATTTTTCGTGGTATTCGCAGAAGGATAGCGATGGGAAAATGTCGTGGCAAATCTGGAGGACTCCTGTGCTGAGCTAAACGACAAAGAATATATTTTGATAAGAGTGTCAACTGGTGCCATTACAGCCCGCCAGGGCTATTACAGCCTGGCCACAGCCACCTCAGTAGGGGACCATAGCCAATATCACAAGACCATGAGCCACCTCAGTAGGGGACCATTGTCACCACTTCCATCTCTGTAGAAATGTCATCACGTGATAGGGGGCAAGAATGAAATTTTCACTATCTTTTAGGGTTTTTCACCCCTTTTAAGGCACGGTGACCTACAAGAAAAAAAGGAGATAGACCTTTTGAGGAGTAAGAACACAAAAAAAAGAGGTGCCTTTCGAGAGGTTTGCGGCGGTGGAAAGCTCCCACCTTTCTCCTCCAAACTCTGGCCGAAGTGTCCTTCATTGATAGAGCTCGAAGGGAGTGGCGTGCTAGGAACCCGAGAGGGGCTACCACGCCAAGGCGTCTCATGGTGGTTGAAGAGCCGGCGGCCTACGCAACCGAGGGTGACTTCTAATCCTCTTTCCTTTGCTTTATTTTTCATATTTTTATGAGGATGATTGTTGAAAGTTTTAAGATGTATGTGGATGATATTTCTTTAACATTTCGCACCACCATGTGTTGCTTTGGTTAGGTGGTTGCACTTATGGATGATTACCTTTTTCTTTTATTAATATATTATCTTGTACGTGTTTGTATATTTGCTTTGCTCATTGTTGTTAATCATCTAGGCATTGTAAGAGGCACAAGAGTATCCCGTGTTTAGGTGCATGCTAGAGCACTCGAGAGAGGCGTAGCTATAGATCCTTAGATCATCCGAGAGGAGCTAAGAGAGGATCTACGTGAGCAATTGGTTCTAGACTGCAAATAGAGCCTAATCTAATCCTAGAGCACTCGAAAGATCAGTAGGTGAGGGTTTCAATGACTAAAAGGAGTATGCTTTATCGATAGACTAGTGTCATTCGTGTGACAAGCGAGATGTCATGGCATTTTAGTTTGTCAGGTTCCTATGACTCGAGAGAGCAGGAACACTTTAGAAACCTCTATCGAGTAGATATACACCTTAGTGGCTAGATGTTAGTAGGAGTAAGGGTTAAGAAGTCCATAGGATCTTCCACCAATCATTCCCGAGAGAGCTCATCAATAGAGGGTTAGTACAACATATTGTTTAAACATGTTCTTGTATCCTGCTTTTGTCTCCGCATTTACAAACTGCTTTCTTTGTTTACTTGTTCTCCTGTAATCACATTACCACACTTTTCCACACACCATTTCCACATCTATCCTGTCATCTCTATCTATTCCATTTTGCCTTGGTATATTTTAGTTACTTGCATTCTGAAATTGCCATAGCATTTCACCATTCCCACCTATCTTTATCTTTATTTTCCTTTTTAGTTAGTGACACCTTTTTGCCTTTACAATATTGACTTACTGGTTACCTCGATCCTCGTGGGAACGATACTCACTCACCCTTTCATTACTTGTATGACTGTGTATACTTGCACATACGTGTTCGCATAATTTATAGCACTACACAGGCGACACCAGCAACCATTGTGCAATTTATTGCAAAAAGATCAAATGTTTAATTTTGATCAAAAATGAATGGATGCTTTGGATGAACTAAAAGAGAAACTTGTATCGGCACCAATCGTTCAACCTCCGAATTGGAAGTACCCATTTGAACTTATGTGTGATGCATCGGACACGAGCGTAGGGGCCGTACTTGGACAAAAGTTCGAAAAGGAACCTCATGTGATAGCCTATGCGTCCAAAACACTAGATGTTGCTCAACGAAATTATTCGACTATTGAAAAGGAGCTTTTTGCTATTATTTTCGCTTTAGAAAAAATTCGTTCATATCTTTTAGGCACTAAAATTATTCTTTATTCTGATCATGCAGCGTTAAAGTACTTGCTAAATAAGAAAGAGTCGAAACCTCGTTTGATCCGGTGGATTCTACTATTATAAGAGTTTAACTTGAAATCAAAGATAAAAATGGGTGTAAAAACTTAGTTGCGGATCATTTGAGTCGACTTCCAAATCCTCAATATGAAGAAACCAATCGAAGAAAAATTTCTCGAGGAACATTTACTCTTGGTGCAAACGATGGTGCCATGGTATGTGGACATGGTTAACTATTTAGCCGCAGGAGTGTTGCCGCCTAATCTACCACATTCTGAGGTAAGCCGAATAAAGCGGGAATCTCGATTTTACATTTGGGATGATCCATACCTTTGGAATCATTGCTCAGATCAGGTAATTCGACGTTGTGTTGCCAAAAGCGAGGTAAATTCGATCCATCAATTTTGTCATTCTTATTCTTGTGGAGGTCACTTTGGAACCAAACGAACTACGCACAAAATACTTGAATGCGGATTTTATTGGCCTAACATTTTTCGTGATGCGTATATATTTTGTAAATCTTGTGATAAATGCCAACGTGCTAGTAATTTAAGTTGTAGAAATGAGATGCCTCTTACTCCTATTCATGTTTGCGAAATATTTGACGTAGAGGGTATCGATTACATGGGTCCTTTCGTTTTGTCTTTTGGTAACTCTTATATAATTCTAATTGTGATTATGTTTCAAAATGGGTAGAAGCTAAAGCTACTCGTAATAATGATGCTAGAACTATTGCCGAATTTCTAAAGTCTTGTATTTTTTCCAAGTTTGGCACTCCAAAGGCGATAATTAGTGACCAAGGTACTCATTTTGTCAATCGTATCATTGAGGCGTTAATGAAGAAATATGGTGTCACTCAAAGAACCGCCACAGCTTACCATCCACAAACGAATGGACAAGCCGAAGTTTCGAATCGAGAGATTAAATCTATCTTGGATAAAATTGTGAAACCAAACAGGAAAGATTGGAGCTTGAAGTTGAACGATGCCTTATGGGCATATCGAACTGCTTACAAAGGACCTATTGGCATGTCCCCATATCGCCTAGTTTTTGGTAAACCTTGTCACTTACCGTTCGAATTGGAACATAAAGCCTATTGGGCGGTAAAAGAGTGTAATATGAAAATGGATGTCGTTGGCGAAACCAGGAAACTTGACATTCAAGAGCTTGAAGAAATTATGCGCAACGCTTATGACAGTGCTCAGATATATAAGGATAAAACTAAAGAATTTCATGATCGCCATATTTCCTTCAAATCTTTTAGTATTGGTCAAAAAGTTTTACTTTTTAATTCTAAACTGAAAGTTTTTGCAGGCAGATTGCGATCAAAGTGGTTAGGGCCATTCATTGTGACTGAAGTATTTCCTCATAGTGCAATCGAAATTCAAGACGATTCAGGAGTTCATTTCAAAGTGAATGGATAACGGTTGAAGCCGTATTATGAAAATGCCTTTGTTGGTCTAATGGAGGAACTCATCTTGAACACGCCTAAAGTCTGAATCAGTTCATCGAGCTAACGACGTTAAATAAAAACGCTGAATGGGAGGCAAACCATTTTTAGTTTATTTATTTATTTTCAATAAATTTCATTTTATTTTATTTGTTTACTTAGGTTGAGAATAATTAAATAAATTTACATAATAATAATTTATTTAGATTAAGTTTTATTTTATCCTTTTGTATTTTAAAGTTATATTTTATTTTAATATTTATCTTTATTTTATATTTTAATTTTTTTCTTATCTTGATTCTAATAATTTTATTTATCTATTTTACAGGATATGGTTTGAAATAAATTTAAATTCAAGAGATAAGCCTAAATAATTTCAAAGAAACTGTGGACCCCACCTTAACCATTATTCTCGGTAAGAGACCTAAAACCTCCCCTCACCTATTCTTTTCCCTTAGCAGCCACCACCACCATTCTTCTTCTTCTCATATAACCGAACCCCCACCCACCCATATTTTCATCACTTTCTTCCATATACTTGCCGATTTGAACTATGGTAAGGACCCGAAACCAAGCAGCCCGTCTTCTTCAAATCCCGGTGGTGAATGTCGACCAACGCCGGTTCGCTCCACCTCAGTTTGATGAGGTTCCGAGTGGCTCCACCAGCAGCCCTCATCATGAACGACAACAACCGGAGTACCACCCACCCGAACCTGCGCAGCCAACAACCGATCAGATCTCATCGAGAAAGAGACTCGCGACAACCCCTGGTTCCACCGCACCAATCCACGTCAGTCGTTACCTATTGTCGATTCAACCCAGTCAATGCTGAAGTTGAGGTAATTCTGAACCCATTTCCGTTACACACTTATTAGTATTCCATCTTTTTTTTGGTTTTGCAGAAGCCTCGGGAAATTTTCGTGGGGCCGATCCATTTATGCAACACCCAAGTTTTGATCAGGATCAAGAAAAATTTGCATCACGACATGGACGTGGACGTGGACGTGGACGCGTCCGCGGTCTTCATTAGATTGGGGAGTATTCCTTTTCCCTATCTTTAATTTTTATTTTACGTTTTGGGACAAAATAGTTTAAGTGAGGGGGAGGGAAAATTGCATGCAAAAAAATTTAAATTTAACCTTGCTTATTTTATGCTTGGAATTGAGTTATTTTGAAACTAATAGACTTGAAATTATTGGTTGTCATTTATTTAATTTCTTTACATCTCTTGAATTTTCTTGATGAATTTTAATCTTGCTTTGATTGGAAACTAGGATGCATGATAGTGTGTTGGCATGGTTAGTTACTTTTGATTAAGATACATTGATGTTACATTATTAGTTAATTAAAATGTTTCTACTTGATACATTTACTCTTTATTTTGTGAGATCTTGATCTTAATGATCATATATTTGCATTCTTGCTCTTTTCTTCATTGTGTGTACCGAATTGATTTTTAGCATTCTAGAACCTGTGATGCAATACTTTTTGAGACTACATACATGAATATGATGCTTTGGTATGATAGAGGCATTTAGGTTTAACCATTTCTCTTCCTAAATAGCTTATCCTTTAATTTTATCCCTTAGTGAACCACTTTGAGCCTACACCTATTTTCTTATTTTACACCTTGTTAATGTAGCCCAAACCTTTCTTTTTCTATTTTCCATCTTTTTGCACCTTTTTCAAGACGTGAGATTGTATTTATTCCACAAAGAAATAAAGGAAAGAAAAAAGTGGATTCGAAGTGATGAAAAAGTGCGTTTGAATACAAAAAAAAAAGAAAATCGGAAAAAAAAATGAAAAAAATGCCAACGTGTACTTTTCGAAAAGAAAAAAAATCAAAAAAATGAAGAAGGTTTCGAAACTTTTGAAAAAAAATTGGTTGATTTACTCTTTCCATCTTTTTGTGCTTCATTATTATCGTGGATTAATTCTTATGATTTATATCTTTTGTCTTGACACTTAACCCCTCTTTTCGGCCTTTTTCTCTTCCTTCACCCTACCCCCGTTACAACCTTGTTTAAAGATCTCTTGACTTTTGCATCATGTTCAATTTTTAGTAGTGCAGATTAGATTTATTTGTAGGCTTATGGTAATGCTTTAATTAGTTTCGGCTTGAGCGATTCTCTTGAACCTAAACACTTTGAGAGAAATGAGTGAATCCTTGTGAGGGTATCAAGTTTTGCATCATTAAATTATCTAAGAATTGGAATGTCTTGTTTCGTTTAAAATTGTTTCTAGTTTGTCACATGCTTGATTGTTTCTTAGTTACGATAATTGCATGATTTTCTTTCATTGAGGAGATTGAGAAATGTAGTGAATTAAAGATTGGCAACTTGTGATTTTGGTATGTTAGTTGAGGAATGCTTGAGGACAAGCACTGAATAAGTGATGGAGAATTTGATAAGTGTACAAAATAGTTAATATTTTGTGCTTAATTACCCTTTGGTTTGGTGAATATGTTACAGATCTTGTTGTTTTTCGTATGTTTTTGTGTAGGACTCTGAATCTGGAAAATGCACTTAAATGGCTTATTTTTGAAGTTCTTTTTATTTTCTGGATCGAGTCTAGATTGGTGGGCACGACTTTGGGCATGAAATTTAACGTAAGCATTCGGTCAGCAGCTTCTAGAAGATGATGTCAGCAAGCACGTGATAGCTTATCCGCGTTCCAAATAACTTATCAGCCATATTTTGAATTTTAAATTAGGATTTTTCTTTTGTAATTTGAATTTAAATATTTTTAGAATTATCTAGGATTTATCTCTTTATTTTAGGGTTTGTAAAAGGCTATAAATACCCACTTTGGGTAAGCCTAAAACATGGAGAATTTTCATCTTTTAATCCTAGAGTTTTCTTTCATCTTTTATTTTTCTTTATTTATTTATTTTTCTTTCTTTTATTTTTTTTATTTATCATGTCGAGCATAATTCTTCCCATAATTATGCACGGCTATTTTTTTTTTAGCCAAAGGCTTAAACAATGACTCGATCCAAATGTGAGGATTGAAAAATTATGTCAATAACTTCGTCTTTTTATTTCTTAGTTTTCTTTGAATTTATTTTTTTTAAAATTAAATTGATTTCAAAACTAAGGTTGACTTTAGTCAAGACTTTAATTTAATTACTTGTGTGGGAGGAAAGATCGGCTATTGAAGCAATCTAACTTCCCGAGAACACACTTGGCAAATTGATTGCTAAGAAGAAAACTAAGATTGGATCAGTTATTATTGAAATAAATCCAAGTCGGTTTAAATGATTTAAATGATTTTTTTACAAACATTGAGTTGGTGGATTAATCCATGAAACCAATATCAAAGATAAACTTGGGTATCCGGTTTAGAAGTTTTGCTTCAAGGATAGAACCTTGAAAGCTAATTACCGACGTAAAATCCCGAAGTGAAAATCTTTTTCCAATGATCTATTTAAATGGAGTCAAAGCGAAAGCCTAAGGCAAGTTTTTATTATAATTAAATCACTTTATTTATTTTATTCTCTTCAATTATTTAGTTTCATTATATTCAACAACACCCCTTTTTACTTAAAACATCATTCAATATTCTTGGATTACCAATCAAACAAGTGTAATCAGGAAGTTTCTAGTCCCTGTGGGATCGACCCTTACTTCTCATTTACTACATTTAATTTTCTATTATTTATTTGAGAAAAAAGAAATTTTTTTGACACTACACGACGTGTTTCAACGTGAAAGGAGCTACTGTGATGCCGTCTAGTGTGGCTTCAATGCAGCTTACGTGTGCTGGCGTGACGGGTAGCTTGAGAGCCTGGGGAAGCTAAACAATTATTCTAAAAAGGGTTCTTGAATTTTTTAGGGAGATGAGGGGTCTGGATTGAATATTCGAGTCAACCGGATGGATTGCCAGGTGATGTAACATCTCAATTTTGGGTCTAGGAGTTTAGACCGGATATAATTTCAAATTGGTTTTTCAAAATTTATATTTTAAAACCTTTTAAAGTAAAAATGGTTTAAAAAGGAATTTTGAAAGAAAAGAGGGGTAATGGGGGGACTACTTATGTGATTTCCCCCAAAACACCCATGGAAGACATAAAATTTAATAAAAAAGGGGTTTTTATTCAAAAAGCAGACATCTTTTTACTCTTCATCTTTTCCAAAAGGTTTTCCCCATTACAAGAACAAGATTTCTTCTTCATGGGAGTGATTTTGAAAAGGTAAATCATTTTTTAACTTAGTTTTCTTGTTCTTCACATTATTATAGCATGGATTTTGTTTTTATCCCTTGAGATTTTAGTTACATGTTGGAAATAGGTTTTGAAAAGGAATTTTCGGATGGGTTTTAAATGGGTATTAAAAAGGGTGTTTTTAAACTTCTTTTCGTGCCAAAATATGTTTAAAAGTTGGGTTTTTAATGGTATTCCCTAAATGGTTTGTTATGGGTATTTTTAGAGGTTGAAAACTTGAGTTTTTGAGGTGTTTTAGGGTGGAAATGATGGGATGATGTTATAATTATGTTTGAGGGATAATTTGAGCAAGTTTTGATGTTGTTTGGGTGATAGAATCAATGGGTTTTGTTGTGTTTTTGTTGAAGTCCGAAAATTTAGGGTTATGGGCATTTTGGCTTGAGTTTGATGAGGAAATGTTGGGGTTTTGTAAGTTGCTGTTTGATGATGTTATTGTGGCTGGTTTTGAGGTTAAAAATCTGTTTTTGGTTTCTTAGAAACAAGGGAAGACATTGTGGAAGTTTCGGACGCAATTTCGGGTAGAGTGGAGGCTTGAATCGACTTTCCGGGTTGCTTGTGTGAGCTTGGTGAGCGGAAAAATGTTTTGAACTTGGTTTTGGTTCAAGGAAGATTTTGGGAGTTTGGATTAAGCTTGATAAGCTAATCCAAACTCAAGAGTAAGATCTACCCATTTTACTTACCTTGTATGCTTGTTAGATGGTAAAGATTAGAAAGCTTGTTGTGTTTAATTGTTGTCGATGACATGTTAATTGTTATGTTGAGTTGTGTTAATTATCTATTGATTAATGACATGTTAATATGCCATGTGAGATATTTGTAAGGTAACTGTAAGATGTTGCAGGTTATGCTTGTAAGTGATAAGTAAGACCACTCAAGTATGGTAAGAAATATAGCCAGGTGGCTATGTAAGATCGATAAGAGGTGTAAGATGTAAGATTTGTAAGATAATATTATGGTAATAATGTTGGCATTCGTTGAGTCATACCGAGTATAATTGGTCGACCAATAGGATGTAAGAATAATGCAATATAAGATAAAATTCGCATACGTGTCAGAAAAAACTCGTATACGTGTAAGATAAATTCGGCCGTGTCAGATAAATTCGTATGCGTGTAAGACATTTCCGCATATCCATGTATAATAACCGAGTTTGCCAACATAATTATCTTAATTGTTATGAATATGTGTTTTTATGTTATGTTGTGGACTTTGATTGCTCTCGTAAGTTGTAAGATGCTATGATGTAAGATGTACGAAACGATATTATTCTTTATTTTCAAATAAAGCTTGAACCCTGCATTGTCGTAGTTACGTTTTTGAGTTCTTCTCATTAAGAATTTATGCTTACACTCTCGTTTTCCGATAATGCAGATCGTTAGCTTGGGAGTTAGCACGGTGCGAGGAAGGGCGTCTAAGTGTGTTGCTCATTAGCTCAAGTATGATTTAGTTGCAGTAATGTATTATCTAGCAATGGGATATGCTATGTTGTTTAGGAGAGTTGTTTGACTCCTATGTTGACTTATGTTTTGGATGATTTCATGCATAATTTATATTCACCATGGTTGCCTTGAGTTGGCATGTTGATTTATTTTTTAAAGTTATGTTTATATGGATGTTATCTTTGATGTTGTTTGAACTCTTTTATGTATGAATTCTATGTTTTGTTGCATGAGCATGATTCGAATGGATCTGTATGATTTTCAAGCATTTGTAACCTGATCCTAGAGTTCTATAATGTCTTATGCATGTTAAGTATGCTTGAATGTGGTTGTTGGGTTAGTCCTTAGCTGTTTGTGCTTTAAAATTTCGTCTAGATGCAAAAGCTTTCGGTTTCATCTTGTACCGATACGTCAATGTCGTTTTGAGCCTTCGGGCTTTCAGTAATCCCAATAAGGTTGGCTTAGAGCCCTTGTGCAGATACGTTAATCGTTTGGGCTCATAAAGGCTTTACAGGGTTTGTTATTGGAGTCGGGTTTTCGAACTTGGCTTCGGTAATCCCCGTGTAGCCACCTCGGATCGGCCTTGCAACTAGGCCGGGTCGAGGGGGTTACAGGTGATGAGTGTTGGATATGGGTCATTGGTCTGTGATAAGGGTTTATTGATGTTGGATTGGATTAATGTATATGGCTTTAATTATTTGGGTTTAATATAAATGGACTTTGTATAATGGATTATTTCTATTGGTTTAATTGAAAGTTTGATTTTAATTTTTTTTGGATTTTTGGATTATTATTATTTTTGGGGTTTTTGAATATTCGGTTTAGGATTTATTTAAATTTCAGAAAAAAGAGTTATTAAAATATCGATACCCTTCTTTTTGTACCGATCCGCTCATTCGTGTACTAATATTGAGATTGCATTCGATGTGATTGACCCATTAAGGGGTACTGATACACCTACTTAGCGTTCTAATATACTACATCGTTACTAATATATTGAGTATTGGTATCAAGCCTATACCGATTCAACCTTTAGTGTACTGATACACAAAGTGACCCTTAAAATTTGAATTAGCGCACTCATACTAATACTCTCATTGTACGTACCAATACCCCTTTGAGGATTCGCCCATCTTGAAAAAGGGGAGTACCAATACTCAATCTTGGGTATTTGTACTCAAATCTAGAAAATATAATCTAGAGCTTAGAAATTCCCTATTTTGCTCCCCAAATGCAAGTTTATCAATCCTAAAATATTCCTACATATTATAAGGAGTTTTTAGGTGAGTTTTTATCCAATTCCAAAGCAACGTCCATATAACAAGTTACCATTAAAGTTCATAAGCTATAATCTTCAACCATAATTCATCATAAATCAATCAAACATGCATAAAAAGATGATGCAAATTAATTTATAGGATTGGAGAGTGTAATAACTTTAAAAATAAGTTGTTATAACATCTTTCTCAACCTCTTAAGCTTTCTCCTTTCCCAAGTTTGAGGATAGCTCATCAAGCCCAACCTGGATGCTACATTTAGCCCACATGTCCAACCCATTCCCATAATTTTTTTCCTATTTCAAGTCCAAATAAATCTTTTTCATAAACCATTTCATAATATTAAACGTATTACCAAAGTAAGAAAATTGTTAAAATATTCCAAAAATGGTTGAGTGTTGTATGATTTGAGTGCAACATAAATAGTGTAAGTGGACACTTTGCAAGTAATAGTATAGTAAAGATATCATCTCCACATGAATTGGTTTGGATCACTTTACTTAAGTTATTAAATTGTAAAAAGAATAATATTGAAGGTGGTAGATGTCAAGTAAAATAAATTAAACAAAATAAAGTAAATAGAAAGAAAGGATAAGGTAATCGAATAAGATAGTAGATCAGGTTATCGTGAGTCATGGAGTGATAATTGAATAGATTGCCTTAGCAATTGATTGCTTTTGTACCTCAATCGTTCCTTCAATTGGCTTCAGTTGATATTACCTAGTCAATTTGACGAGTGATTGGGTAATTGAGAATAGATGTATTTTTGGGGTAATTGATTGATAACCTTCAAAGTTTGGCGAAGCGTTCTTCAATAGTTTACATTACCCCTAATCTGAAACATAATTAATTATGCATGCCTGAACAATACATCCCTGCATGAATCAAGGGTGAACAATAATCAATCTTACACTTATTTTAGCTGTTGAAATTTGTAACATATCCCTAAGCCGAATTAGTTTTCACCGTCAATGAAAACCATGTTCATTCTTTTTTTGAATCTAACTCTCTCGATATTAGATAAATGGATGAATTCACGAGATTTTCTCCTACTTCACTCGTAATCAAAATTAAGAGCCAAGAATGAATAAACTTTGAAATTAAAATTGCAATAAAAAAATAAACAAATTCAATCGTTCTCATAACCATAAAAAATACAATAACCCGAACAAAATAAATTTTATTCATGGCTAGGAACAAACTAATAACAAAAATAAAATCTATAAACATGAATCTAATTAAAATAAAGAGTAAAAAGGATTAATAAATTTGAACAACCTCTTGTCTCTCTTGAATTCAAATGATGCTTTGATATTGATGGCTTGGCCTATTTATATAGGAGATGGCTAGGTTTAAATCCTTATTGAAGTTAAATATGGAATAAAAAAATTAAATAATTATTTTATTGTTATTATATTTTTATTTCTAAAAAAATTCCTTATAAAATTCTTGGAATTTAATCTCTTTTTTGAAACTCTAACTCTACTAGGATTTATCTTTAGTTTTTTATCTTGCATATAAAACACACATCTTTAGTATCTTTTTTCACAACTAACCAAATTATAAAATCAAGCATGATGTCGAAACAAATAATAAAAGTATGCATGAATGCCTACTATACAACTAATATGATCTTAAGTTTAACAATAATTAAGAGAAAACTGGTATAAAATATAATATTTTTATATACTTAACAAGGAGCTCCAAATACATCAATTAAACTATTAGATCAAATAGAGTTAAATAAATAGAGTTACAAATACAAAGGTTCTACGAATATATTACCCACTACATCTAAGTATTTAAACTCTACCAATGGTTAATATTGAAGATCCTCGACGATGGTGCTCTAAAACGCTCGATCCACCTATTTACCTGCGAATAAAAACATATTTCGAACGCTGAACTACAAAAGCTCAGTGAATACACAACCTATTGATTGTGCCAAAAGTGGATCACATGCACATGGTAGATGATATATGTAATATGGTATGAAGCATTGGAGCTATCATGACCTCCTAAACACACATGTTATGAGCAAACAACAACCGAAGCATAAATGTAAACAAACTAGGAGTGAGGCCCAAAGTCACCCGAAATTAGGAGGCCCTCTCATGCTCGAAATCTTACATCGAGCTAGTATACTCAGAATCTCGCATTGAATCTTCACTTAGGATCTTTCATCGAGTGAGGCATGAGATATTGTATTGAGCAAAGTCATAACCCGGAATCTCACATCGAATGACCTTCAATATATTTCCTGGAATCGCACATAAGATAACCTTCATTATGTTACAACACTAACTCATTGGGTATCCGAATCCTACCATATAAAGACTCAAAAACCATACAATGATCCATCAAATACCCCTAGACCATGTTATTACCAATAATCATCATAAACCAACCAATATAAGTCATAAGCATCATACCAACATTTCAATCACTTATTTAAAGTTTTAATATTCATTTTATAACCCAAAAGACCCTTTGAAACCAATACCATAATTTATTGAATCCCGAACTCAAAACATAAAAATTTAGACAGATTACTCTACATGTACCAATACGCATCTCATTAGTATCAATACTCCTCTCAATGTAACGGTTCACCTATCCACGTACCGATACCGAGATTGCATTCGATTTGGTTGACCCATCAAGACGTACCAATACGCCTACTTAGCGTTCTGGTATGCTCCATCGATACTCATATGTTGAAAAATGGTCTCAAGCCTATACCGATACACCCTTTAGTGTACTAATACACAAAACAATCACTGAAATTTGAATTAGCGCACCCATATCGATAGACCCCTTGGTGTAATAATACTCAATCCCGAGTATCGGTATCTAAACCTAGAAAATACAATATAAAGCTCGGAAATCTCATATTTTTCTCCCAAATACAAGTTTATCAATCACAAAATGTTCCTTCATATTATGAGGATTATTTAGGTGAGTTTCTTGCCAATTTTACCCTAAAGAAACATTCAAATGACAAGTTACCATTGATGCACATAAACACTAATCTTCATCCATAATTAATCATAAATCAATCAAACATGCACATAAAGATGATACAAATGAATTTATAGGATTGAGAAGTTTACTAACCTCAAAAGTAGTTACGTACTTACTATTAACCTCTTAAGTTTTTTCCTTGTCCAAACTCGAAGATGGCTTATCAAGGTCTCTCACTATAAAAAGATTATCAATAGATTACTACTCAATTAGAATGATTTAAAGAAGTTAAATGTGAAATTCTAAGCACACTAGAGCTCTTTAAAACTCGTTCTCTTTCATCTTTAAAACCTTATAACAACTCAACTTTTATCATATTTAACTAAACTTACCTTATTGGATAGATCTCAAGAAGTTGAATAAATCTTCCTCCACTCTTAGAACGTGATTCATAAGAAAAGATTCTAAAATTAACTTTTTAGGGATGGTGTTTTTAGGGAGAAACAAATGAGAAAAAGGTTTGAGACAATAATGATGTGTAATATTATCTCCCTTGCATTTTATAATAAAATAATGCTTTCGCCCATTTTTCTCACATTTAGGTAATTACTAAAATATCCTTTAATCATCTTCCTGCACCCAAACCCAAACTAACCCCAACCTCAATAAGACTTTTGAGGCCCAGTCATGAGACCTATACTTCGGGTTAACTTGACATCCGAATTTCGAAATTCAGGTCGTGACACATATGTTCGGTTGTTAGAATTTACAAAGGAATTATATATAATTAATATAAATTTAAATAATTATATATTTTTTATTATTTTTAATTTTTTATTAATTTAATCATGAATTTAATTTAATTTAATAAATTTATCCCCAATCAAATTGTGATATATGTTACCACTTGATTAAAAGAATATTTTATCTAATTTTTTATTATTTAATTAATATTTTTCTCATCCCATCGGAACTCGTCGCTCATCACTCATCGAAACCCACATGTAAAGCTGTCGAGATCGAAGGTCGGTCCAAAAAGAGGAGTGATTAGTTTTGGGGAAGAATGGTATGACCATGTCAGTTTACTTATACATGTAGATGTCCTATGATTAGTTTAAACAATCTCAAATTATATTCATCACCTACTAATCAGTTTAAACGTCTATGTTAGGAACTAAAAGGATCCTTGCATCATATAATTAGTTTCGTCTGCTATATGTAATATTATATTCTTGAAAAACCCATAAATAAGATGAGGCATAAAATGGATTAACCAAATAAATATGGGATAATTAAATGATACAGACCAGAACGAGGGATAACAATTTAATCATATTAGACCAACCCATCAAATATGCTATCCTTGTTTGTGTTATTATTTTAAAGAATTTAGATACGAGTAGATATAAATATAATGCATATCGGTAACAGTATAAATCATTTGTCTCTAATAGTATGTTATTAGTATTTTAATTTTAAATTACTGTATTTAAAGTTTAGAGTTTAAAGTTAGTGATTGTGATTAGGATTTAGAGAATTAAGGGTAGAGTGTATTTTTTTAGTATATAAGGTTTAGGATGTAGAAAATTAAAGTTAGGGTTTAAAATTCAACTTTTAAAATCTTTTAATAGGAACACGGAAGAATGACATAATAAGGGACAAATAATTTTTATTCTATTGGTGAGCCAAACTGCTTATAAAATAATAATAATAATAATAATAATAATAATAATAATAATAATTAGGCGTTTTTCATCATTTATATTTTTTAATTTAATTTAAGCATTAATATGCATTTCTGTTTTGAAATTTTTAAACATTGTTTTGGTGCAAAATTGAGATCCAAAATAGGACTCTCATCATGAATATTGCTTATGATTTTTTATTATATTATTTATTTTTATCTTTAAAATTTTATAATGATATGTTTAGTTTTAGATGTTTTAATATTTATTTTTTGAATATTTTAATAATTTTTATATTTTAAATTTTATATAGTTTTTAAATTTTTGGTTAAAAATTAAAAAAGCTCTTTATTATTTTAAAAAATATAAATAAAAATTGAATAAACTACAATGGAGGTCACTTAATTATGAGTAGAGTTACATTTGGGTCACCTAATTATTAAAAGTTACATTTGGGTCACTCATTTATGGATAAAGTTACATTTGGATCACTCATTTATGGATAAGGTTACATTTGGGTCACTCATTTATAGATAAGGTTACATTTGGGACACCTAATTATTAAAAGTTACATTTGGGTCACTCATTTATGGATAAGGCTATACTTGGGTCACCCAATTATTAAAGATTACATTTAGATCACTTAATTATAGGTAAGGTTATATTTGGGTCACTCTTTATATTTGAAAGAAAAAGTTTATCAATTCGTGTATTAGATTAATTAATGATTTTAAATGAAGTAATCTAATATTAACAAGGATATACAAGTGATTTAGAAGGAAAAAAAACGAGCAAATTGATGTACTTTTTCAAATATAAAGGATGACCCAAATATAACCTTTAATATTTGGGTGATCCAAATGTAACCTTACCCATATATAAATGACTCAAATATAACTTTTAATAATTAGGTGACCTAAATATAATTATACTCATTATTAAGTAATCTTTGTTGTAATTTACCTATAAAAATTCTCAAACCTTTTAAAAAATTAATTAATTTTTTTATCACGTTATTATTCACAATAAATCATCACGTTATGACATTGACCATCACATTAACATTGTAATGATCAAGGCTGATTTCCATCTGTGAAAGAGCCACATTAATTTTTTTACTAATACCTGAATAATTTTAAATTTTAATTATATTATTTTCATTATATAAATATTATTTTTTTATATAATAGTATGATTTCATTGAAGAAAAATCATACAAACCTCGTTAAAAATCTTCCTAAACCTATTTGAGAGAAAAAGTACCTATAAAGATACCTTAGCTAACAATACATGCATCATATGAGTCTAAATTGCCTCTTAAAGCTCTCTCACGATCCGCAACAACCAAAACTCTAATAACCAAAGGAATCTCATAAAATATACGAGTCTCAAGCGTAGCATTCCTCAACAATTTGGTTAAACTATATGTTGCTTTATTCGCCTCTCGAAACATATGCACAATTTGAAAATTTCAATCACGTTGAACTAATTCCTGTATAGAGTGGTTCAAATGTGAAAATGACACACCATTCTTATTAAACAACGTATTTACTACAATCAAATTATTCAGCTCGATCCTCAACTGTCAGATACCAAATCGCCACGCGTGGCGAAGACCCTTATATATACCCATAAATCTGCATCCAAAATCGTACATGACCCTACAGGTTTTGTATACCCCATAATCCATTCCCCTCCATCGTACCTAATCACCTCCACAAGCTGCGATATTGGGAGAAAAAGTACCTATAAAGATACCTTAACTAACAATACATGCATCATATGAGTCTAAATCGCCTCTTAAAGCTCCCTTACGATCCGCAACAACCAAAGGAATCTCATAAAAGATACGAGTCTCAAGAGTAGCATTCCTCAACAATTTGGCCAAACTATTTGCTACTTTATTCGCCTCTCGGAACATATGTACAATTTGAACATTCCAATCACGTTGAAGTAATTCCTGTATATATTGGTTCAAATGTGAAAATGACGCACCATTCTTATTAAGCAATGTATTGACTGCAATCAAATTATTCAGCTCGATCCTCAATTGTCAGATACCAAATCGTCAGACATGATGAAAACTCTCATATACATCCCATAAATCTGCATCCAAAATCGTGCAAGACCCTACAGGTTTTGAATACCCGATAATCCATTCCCTTCCATCATACCTAATCACCCCTAATCACCACACACACTGTCCATATTCAAAACATATCAACTTACCATTGATAAATTCCACCAAATTTTTCAAAATTCACAATTTAAACTATTATATTTCACTAAATATTGTAAATATTTTACGTCTTATTTTATTATTTATACAAATCATTCGTTTCATTGTAGAAATATTTCATAATCATATGTTATAACAATATTAAAATATAGTTTAACATAAATAATAATATTAATTAAAATATATTAATGCTATTATTACAATCATTTGTAACATTTATTTTTACTAATTAAATGACGACACGTATACTTATTTTTATTAAATGAAATTATTTATTAAAAATAATATTAATCTGTTGAATAAATATCTTTAGGAATTTAATAAAAATAGATAAAAACATGTCATAAAAATATATAAAACAGAATAAAAATATACCACAAAGACAACAAAAAATATCTAGTCAGATGTGTGATGTCCTTTGGTTTGGTGTTAATCAATTCACACATCTAATGAATAAAGGTAGGGGTAATTTTAGCGCACGAAAACCTTAAAAAAGTTAAAAAATTGTATTATTTTTTTTATAAAAGTTATAAGTATTTAGATACACATTATGGTATATAAAAAATTCCTTACAAAAATTAAAGGATTTTGGTATTTACCGAATTTCTTATAAAAAGTGTAAAAAAATTCAATATAAACTGAAAAAAATGTGTACTGAAATTCTTACAACTTTTATAAGAAAAATGGTACAATAGTTTTTTAACCTGTTGTGTTTTAAAATTTCTCAAGGATAAGACTAGTCCCATAAGTCTATAATATCAACAAAGATCATGCGATGGCCCCTAGCCAAGTTGCAAGTCTATGTCCATGTGGGTAAGACATTGGCTTGGCAATAGGGATGGCAACAAACCGTATCTGGACTAGATTCAGATCTATTTTTATATCATGCCTCCAGAACTGTCCTAGATCTATGGGTCTAGAAAATTGAGACCCAAATCTAGATCCAATGAATCTTACGAATTTATTAAAAAACGATCATTCGACCTATTTTTTTAACGAAATAAAATTATCATTAATTAATTTCACATAAAAAATTCGATGGAGGAAAGATTAATTTTAATTAATGCATTAATCATTAAATCTACACCCACTTGGACCAATGCATATACTTAATGTGATATATTTAGAGGTTATGCTTATAAAGATAATATTTACAGAAAAGACAAGTTTTACTGCATTTTTACATCTGTGCAGGAAATACTATTGTCGCGGCAGCAACGATGCCGAGGCAGCAGCTGAAAGACAAGTAGCGATATTGTAGGCGATTGGAAGAGAAAAATACAATGGACGTTTTCTGGACATGCAGCACATGGATCGGAGCTGGTTAGCACGAGGAAAAGGTTTGCCCTAGGCCAAGCCTATATAAGACCTAGCCGTCCAAGGGAATGGAGGGAGGCGATTTTTAAAGAGTTCACCCTAAGACTCATTGTTTTCTTTCTCTCAAATTATGTTCTAAGTTTTCTTAAGGTTTAGGTGAAGGTTGTCGAGTACTTATGAGAGGAGATTGTACTTTGTTCTTTGTTTCAATGCAATAAAATATCAAGGTTTGTTTATCCTTTGTCATTCTTTATTCTTGCATTCAAGCTCAGGAGAGAAGTTTGTGAGTAATCTATTTATCTAAACTCGAGAGAGTTAGATTCACGAAAGGGATAAGTACGGTATTTCAATCGCGAAATACTAACTCGGCCTAGGGATAGGTTAAGAGTTTCAGCGGCTAAAAGAAGTGTGAGATTGGTTGATGATTATAATTGATCCAAGCCGGGAGGTATCATCAAGGATTGATCATCAACAGTACTTCGACTTAGGGATAAGCGGAGTCATCCAAGGACACTTTGCCGAACTTTGATAAAGTCCACCCACAAGCAAGGGATTGCCGCAGCGGACAAGTATCGTTGCTGCCAAGGCAGTAATCTGCAGTACTGCTGAGGCAGTGATGTACAATTGCATTGGACAAAGACAATTCAATCAAATCCACAATACAACATAACTGGATCCTGCCCTCTCTCTTAATCAGATCTCATCCTTTTACTTAGTTTTCTTTATTTCAAATTATTTAGTTTCATCAAAACCCAAATTACCTGTGTCTTTATTTTATTTCTTTTTACAGATGAAGAAGACAAAGGAGGCATATTAAGTAGATCAATCCCTATGGAGACGATACATGATTATACTGATCACTTTATTATTTGCGATGTGTCCACTTGCACTAATTGCGCACTTTTGACACGCAACAAGTTTTTGGCGTCATTATCGGGGATTGGCAACTAAATTTTATTTTTTTTATTTTCTTTCTTTTTAAATTTTTAATTTTTATTTTACTTTGTTGTTTTTCTTGGTGTGTGACCAGGGCCAACCCAACCAACCCTTTGTACGAGTTAGACCCAGAGATCGAATGTACACGACAAAGGTTAAGGAGACAAAATCCAAGGAGCTATGGCAGATCATCCGATAGGACAAAACTTACCTTCCGGAAATGGAGGTCTTCCGTCGCCACCAGGGCCGCGGCAGCTTACTGTCAGAGATTTCCTAGAAGAGGATTTAAATGGGTTAAATCCAGGAGTCGTTACACCGAAAATAGAAGCAGCCCACTTTGAGCTAAAACCGGTCATGTTCAATATGTTCAACACTATTGGACAGTTTGGTGGGTCGATGACTGAAGATGCCAGGCAACACCTCAAGTCATTCATGGAGATATGCAATTCCTTCAAAATCCAAGGGGTCCATGAAGATGTCTTGAGATTGAAATTATTCCCCTATTCACTGAGGGATAGAGCAAAAACCTGGTTAAATAGCATTCCAGCAGGATCTATTAGATCTTGGGTGAACTCTGTCGTGATTTTATTACACGTTTTAATCCTATAAATTTATATGATCGAATACGTAATAAAATCACTTCTTTTCGACAGGCAGATGATGAACCTATGTACGAGGCATGGGAGCGCTACAGAGAGTTACTGCACAAGTGTCCGTTGCATGGATTTCCCCTATGGACACAAGTGACTATGTTCTATAATGCCACGAATGCCCCGACAAGGATGATTTTAGATGCCTTAGCAAATGGAACACTCATTGACAAAGCACCTGAGGAAGTTATTGAGATTCTAAACAAACTCGTAAAGAATGATTTTCAATTCCCTACATCTAGGCGAGGAGGAGTAAGACGCCAAGCCACAGTGAATGAGTTAGACACATCAAATTCAGTGGCAGCACAATTGGCCTCTCTTACCAAGATGGTGCAAAATTTGCAACTACAACAAAATACCCGTGAGGTTAAGGCCATTGATTCTTTTTGCGATTTATGTGGAGGTAATCACAATTCTTCTGACTGTATGAATCAAGAATCCAGCCTGTATGTTGGAAACTATAACCGAAACAACATGATGTCCAACACATACAACCCCTCATGGAAGAGGCATCCAAACTTGTCATGGAGTAATCCTAACAATACCTTAAATCCAACCACCCAACCCTCAGGATTCCAGCAACCAATACAACATCTGCCGCAGCAGCAAGTCCAGTAGTAGATGCAACAACAGTCTGTAAGTTCCTTGGAAAATTCTCTGAAAACATTCATGATGAAAACTGAGTCATACATGGCAGAGAACAGTAACTTCATCAAAAGAACAGATGTGTTTATAAATAGAACTGAGATGAGGTTGCAGAACCAAGATGCAGCAATAAAGGCATTGGAAACTCGGGTTGGGCAGTTTGCTCAAAACATAAACACTAGACCACAAGGAGGACTACCCAGCAATACTGAAGTTGCTAAGGTAATAAACCATGAACAGTGTAAGGCAATCACTACTAGAAGTGGTCTACAGCTGAAGGAAAAGATAGGAATTCCAACAGGCCAAGTTCCATCAACGGAAGCAGAAAAAAAGGATTTGGATGCTGAACAAACTGATCATGATAACACTGCCCCAGCAGAGAACGCAGCAGTTCCTGAACAATCTGTCGAGACAACAACAACCCTAGTGGTGCTAGGTATTAAGTTCCAAACTAAAGAAACCTTAGATGAGATGAGACCACCACCACCCTTCCCACAAAGGTCGAAGAAGCAAAAATAGGACCATCAATTCAAGAAATTTCTTGATATTTTAAAGCAAGTCCACATCAACTTACCCTTCGTAGAGGCAATTGAACAAATGCCTAATTATGCTAAATTTTTGAAAGACATTGTGTCTAAGAGAAAAAGACTAGGTGAGTTCGAAACAGTGGCTGCTATTGAAGGATGCATGGCAATGCTACACAATCGCATGCCACCAAAATTGAAGGATCCTAGATGCTTTATCATACCTTGTGCGATAGGTAATAACTATGAAGGCACGGGCCTATGCGACCTTGGAGCAAGCATCAACCTAATGCCCAAATCTGTTTTTCAAAAGCTTGGAATAGGAAGGGCAAAACCTACAAGAGTGATGCTTCAACTTGCGGATCGATCATATGTGCAACCCGAAGGCAAAATTGAGGACATACTGGTAAGAGTTGATAAATTTATTTTTCCAGTCGACTTTCTTGTGCTTGATTGTGAAGCAGGTGATAATGAACCAATCATTCTTGGGAGACCTTTCCTTGCCACTGGAAGAACACTGATTGATGTGGAAAAAGGAGAGTTGACAATGAGGGTCAATGACCATCAAGTCAAACTCAATGCCTTCCATAATTTGAAAAGGCATGATGATGTAGAAGAGTGCAAAGTCCTTCACAGCACAGATGCAGGCACAAAGATATCTTGTTTTAACAACCACTGCCTTGGCAGTATGCTCGGCAAAAAAATGGAAATTTGTTATGGCAGAATATTTGGCAGGAAAAATAAGGCAGATGTGGAGGAAACCAACAGGACAACACATTGCCCAGACAAAAGGGGTGCTGTGAAGAACAGGAAAAACAAAGATGGATATAAGGCCAACAGCCAACACTTGAAGAATTACTTTGGCCAACAAGAGATAATCACCTCGGGAGATGCATTTGCATGCACTCCACCAGTGACATGACCTCTCACATTTCTTTTTATTATTAGTTTATATTTACTTTCTATAATTTTTGCTTTTGCTTTAATTATCTGTCTCGTTTGTGTTTAATTTTTATTTAGGATAACAAGCAAGAATAAAGGAGAAATAGTTCTACCGAGGTAGAAAATAGTATCAGAGCCGCAGTAGTTCCAACGGGCAGAACAGTGTAACGGCTAGTCTGCCGAGATTCTCGTCGCGGCAGTAATTGCAAACGGCAGTAAAAGTTTAAACGGCTATAAAACGGCTAGTAGCTTAAACGGCTACAAGGCCGAGGCCTATATAAGACATCTCTCCCTCTTGAACTATTCACTCTTGCATTCTTGTTTTCTTTAGAATATTTGTTAATCTTGCTCTCACAAATACTCTCTGCCTATTCACAAACCTTCTTGAAATTTTTAGACTTTCTTCAAAAAAATCTCCAAGAATCTCAACTCTCCAAATCCTTATGGACACCTACAAACATTTTGCCCCAGCCAACGTTGAAGATCGTTTCAACAGGTCTTTCATTGCTCTGCAGTTATGGGAGGAGCAAGGGTTCAAACATTCCGACGAAGAAAATTACGGCATCGAGCACTATTTGTTCGATAGAATCAAATATCAAGAATGGGAAATCTTTTGCCTACAACCTGCCCAGGATAATGCCACCATCGTGCAGGAATTCTATGCGCACGGGCCAAGCAAGGACTCTCTTTTTGTCCACTGCCAAGGCAGGCCTGTCCAGCTTGATGCCGAAACCATCAACCAATTCTACGACCTCACACCTGACCATGATGTACATGCTGAATTCATGGAGGATATCACTGCTGAAGATTATGAATTGATAAAAGACGACCTTTGCTACGAGAATACTCCTTGAGAAACCGGTGCCCATAGAGGATCGGTAGCAAGGCAAAGTCTGAAACCCGAGGCCAAGCTTTGGAATACCTTTGTCAAGAGATGCCTTATCCCAACCTCCCACAATAATACGGTGGATCGGAGAAGATTGGTGCTCAACCAATCAATCATCAATAAAAGGAGCATCAACGTTGGAGAAATTATCTTACGAGAAATTTACGAATGCGGTAAGAAGGATAGAGGACCACTATATTTCCCTTGTTTAATTACTGGTATTTGCAATGCTGCAGGTGTCCCTATGGCCGAGACAAATGAATTTACAGCCTATAGGAGAGGGTGGACAAGAGAATTCTACCACAAAATCATGCAGATCACAAAGGCAAAACCCGTCCAAGCAACGCCCCAACAGTTCACTGTTGATACTGCTGTCGGGGCCCAATACACGACAGACATGCCTGACACTGCCCACACCACTGCCGCAGTAGACCCATACCAAGAGATACTTCAAAGGATGGCAACTATGGATATTAGGCAGCAAAGATACATGGAGTATCAGAGGGACTTCAACAGCACACTTGCCCAAATGATGCTTCATGCCTTTCTAGACCAAGGGGTGCAGTTTACAGAATTCCCCACCAACATGTTTGTCACAGTTGCACCCTATACCGAAAGTACACCAGCTCCAGGAGGACCGAGGCCATTCTTCCTAATTGGCCCTCAGCAACAATTCCATGCTGCTGGCCCATCTAGGGCAGCAGACTCTGCTGTGGCATCATCTGCCAACAGAAGACCATCAAAGAGGAGGGCAGTCTTCAGCACTCCACCATGATCCCTCATCATGGGCAGTTTATTAGCAGAGATAGATGTTTATGTACACCAAAGCTCAACTGCTGTCGGACCAAGCATTCACCATGTCAGGGCAGACGCAACCAATGAAGGTGAGACAGACATCATGGTCACCAAGGAAATTGTCGACGAGGAAGAAGATGAAGAAGTGGATGCTCCAATGCAACGGACACCACCAAAAAGAGTCCAACCGCCCCGGCAAGCAAAAACTCAATCATCGCCATCACCGAAGATGACACAATCAGTAGCACGACCCCGACGAAAGATTGTTACAAGCAGCTCTTCGGAGTCCCTTTAAATTTTTTATAGTCAATACTTTTTCTCTTTATATGATGCTTGTTTCTTTATATGCTGCTTGTTTTTTTTTCATATTTTTGTTGCCCACTGTTTCCTTCTAATATAAAGTATTGAGGACAATGCTTAGTTCGAGTTTGGAGGTGTAGAGCCACTGCCGAGGCAATCTACTACCGAGGCCTTGCCAAGATAAGGGAGTATTTAAGTGAATTTTTAGTTTAAAAATTTTTTTATGCTCATCGCTTTACTTGAATCAATTGCCCATACTTTTGCACTGTCTATCATCAATATTGCCTTAGTTTATTCTTTAAGGCCATAGAAATCTTTCTCCTTACCATGGTTAGGTCCTGTTAAAAAGGTTTAACCTTAGGATACTTAAGGATGAAAACTTAGAAGCTTACTATAAGATAAATTTTAAAAAACACTTTTGGGACTTATTGGATTATAGGAATTCTTTTAATGAACTTAGGTGATAAAGACTTAGATTTTTGGGCAAGTGACTACAAGTGCCAATCACCGGCTCTAGGAATTACTCTTCTTCATACTAGAGGTGCCCGAAATTGGCTCTAGTATGCTATAAAGAATATCAAAAGAAAGAAGGAATTAGTGAAGAGAAAAACACAATCCTTGAGGTGCCCGAAATTGGCTCAAGAATTGGTTGTTTAGAAAAGAAGAGAACACTAAACCCAAATCTATTTGTCTTGAACTTGGAGTTTGTCTAAGAAAGCCTTTGATCAAATTTGTCCACAAAAACGCACACACTAACTAAATCTTATAGTTTGTTTCTAGGTAAACCCTTGGGTAGCCGAAAGATTAAATCTAAAGAATAAGCATAGTTATGGTGGGGAGAATAGATGGAAACATAAGACCAAGAGAGAATAGAGTTTGGCAAATTGATGGTTTGCATTGCTTGAGAACAAGCAATAGTTTGAGTTTGGGGGTGTGATAAGTGCTCAACTCACTATCACTTTTTACACCTTTTATGGGCATTAATCATTAAATCTACACCCACTTGGACCAATGCATATACTTAATGTGATATATTTAGAGGTTATGCTTATAAAGATAATATTTACAGAAAAGGCAAATTTTACTGCATTTTTACATCTGTGCAGGAAATACTATTGCCGCGGCAGCAACGTGGCCGAGGCAGGACCTGATGTCGAGGCAGCAGCTGAAAGATAAGTAGCGATATTGTAGGCGATTGGAAGAGAAAAATACAATGTACGTTTCTGGACATGCAACACATGCATCGGAGCTGGTTAGCACGAGGAAAAGGTTTGCCCTAGGCCAAGCCTATATAAGACCTAGCCGTCCAAGGGAATGGAGGGAGGCGATTTTTAGAGAGTTCACCCTAAGACTCATTGTTTTCTTTCTCTCAAATCATGTTCTAAGTTTTCTTAAGGTTTAGGTGAAGGTTGTCGAGTACTTGTAAGAGGAGATTGTACTTTGTTCTTTGTTTCAATGCAATAAAATATCAAGGTTTGCTTATCCTTTGCCATTCTTTTTTCTTGCATTCAAGCTCAGGAGAGAAGTTTGTGAGTAATCTATTTATCTAGACTCGGGAGAGTTAGATTCACGAAAGGGATAAGTACGGTATTTCAATCGCGAAATACTAACTCGGCCTAGGGATAGGTTAAGAGTTTCAGCGGCTAAAAGAAGTGTGAGATTAGTTGATGATTATAATTGATTCAGGCCAGAAGGTATCATCAAGGATTGATCACCAACAGTACTTCGACTTAGGGATAAGCAGAGTCATCCAAGGACACTTTGCCGAACTTTGATAAAGTCCACCCACGAGCAAGGGATTGCCGCGGCGGACAAGTATCGTTGCTGCCAAGGCAGTAATCTGCAGTACTGCCGAAGCAGTGATGTACAATTGCATTGGACAGAGACAAGTCAATCAAATCCACAATACAACATACCTGGATCTTGCCCTCTCTCTTAATCAGATCTCATCTTTTTACTTAGTTTTCTTTATTTCAAATTATTTAGTTTCATCAAAACCCAAATTACCTATGTCTTTATTTTATTTCTTTTTACAGAGCAAGAAGACAAAGGAGGCATAATAATAGACCAATCCCTGTGGAGACGATACACGGTTATACTGATCACTTTATTACTTGCTATGTGTCCACTTGCACTAATTGCGCACTTTTGACACGCAACATATTTCCCTCTAAAATTTTGTTTTTTCACTCTTTTTTATATACTAATCAAAATTTATTTATAATTCCCTCCAAAATTTTGGATAACTTATATCCCTCCAAAATTTTTACACTAAAAGTAAATTAATATCAAACTTAAAAAATGAGTAGCTTATTTCCCTCCAAAATTTGGTATTTTCACTCTTTTTTTATTAATTGTCTTTTTCTTTTTTATCAATTATTTTAGTTTAATTTAATTGATTTTAGATTAATTTAATAAAAATTTACTTTTGATTTTAGAATTCTTTTAATTATGTTTTTACTTTATGTTTTTATATTTTAATTTAGCTTAATTAATCCTAAATTCAATAAGTTAAATTAAATTAATTAAATATTAATTTAAAACTATATTTTTTAGTGAAATATTAATTTAGAATTATAATTTTTAATCAAATATTGTTTTAAAATTATAATTAAAATTAAATACATTAAAACTAAATAAAGTAGTAAATAAATTAATTTAATTAAATATGTAATACTAAATTTAAATATTAATCCTAAATTAATTCTCATGTCTAATTCTATTTTTTTAAGACTAATTTTATTTACTAATATTTTAAATTCATCAAATTATAGATATGCTTAATTATATGTCATGTAAATATTAAGTCTTGTTAATATTAGTCAGGTCAATGACAGGTCGGGTTCAAAACAAGTCGGGTCATTTATTAGGTCAGGTTCAAAACAGGTCGGGTAAAATCAGGTCTTGGTTCGATTCAGTCAGGTAATATCGGTTATCTGCTAGGTCAGACTCGGGTTTGGGTTTGTTTCAGTCGGATGCAGGTCGAGTTTCAGGTCCATAGTAACAGGTTGAAATCGGGTTCGAGTCATTCTCGGTCAGATACAGTTCGGGTTCGGTTACTATAGTAACATGTCCAACTCGGGTTTGGGTCAACAACAGTTGGATACAGATCGGGTTCGAGTCATTATATCCTCAGGTCAAACCAGATTCTGACTCGAACAGGTTTCAGTCGAGCTTTCAGGTCGGGTCAGCTTTTTACATCCCTAAGTGTAAGTTTATCGCTAGATGTATTATGACAATGTAATTGACGGCGTAAATCGTTTACCTTTCAATCAAGTCTTTATTGGTGTTACTACTTTAAATTAGTGAGTTTATGGTTTAAGGTTTAAGATATAGAAAATTAAGATTAAGGTTTACAATTTATTTTTTAAGATTTTTACTCTTTAATATAAATTTTGTTGCTCTTTTTTACCGATTATTCAAAATTTTGATATATTAGAATTTTTTATTATATTTATTATCATTTTCCGTGTGTCATTTGTATTATATTTTTCAAGTTCAAATTTTAAAATATTTAAAATTTTTAAAAAAAATTATAATACATGTCGAACATCGTTGAATATTGTTAACATTAAATATCATTAAATAGATTAATAAAGATTAAAATTTTCAATGAATCAATATATAATTATAATTTTTTAAAAATCAATTAAATTATTTTCACTATATATTATATTTTATTTTTTAAATAATTAAACCAAATATCAATCTTAATCAATTTAAAAAATAAAAAACCTTAAACCCTAAAACTCTAAATAAAAACTTTAAATCATAAAATTTAAAACCTTAAATTCAAAATACTCGAAATCTTAAATTTTTGAATCCCTCTCTCTGTAAACCTCTCCTTACGAACAGATTCCCAGAAGGTATCCAATTTGTGTTTCTCTTACGATTCTGTGTTTCTGGAAAAAGTTGCTTCTAACGTTGAATGGGTTGAATCCCTTGCGTTGGACATGATTTGATATTCAAAGAAGTCAGGAACAGCATCTGCAAAAAAGATGGGTAGTTAAGGGTTATAGAGTTTAGAGTTTTTTATTTTAAATTGATTAAAATTAGTATTTAATTTAATTATTTGGAAAAAATATAATATATAAATATTTTAATTAAAAATTTATTTTAAATAATTTATAATTTTAAATTATTTTTTATATTTTTAATATTTATTAATTAATTTAATAATATTTAAAAATATTCTATATTAATAATATTTAGTATTGTTTGACATAGATGATAAGACTCGTCTTCAAAATTATACTATAAATATAAATTAACTTTTTTCTCCCATTTTAAAACTTATTAGAACATTTTTACTAAAACAATATATTTTTAAATAATTTAATAAAATAATATTCATCTTGAATTATTTTAAAAATAACACTCATTTATATGATATAAGACATAAATCGATTATGTCAGTCGCAATTTACGAAAAGTGTGTGATATTTTTTAGGGCTGGGTAAAAAATCTAATTATCCGATTTCGGTTTCGGATAAAGATTCGATAAGATTCGATAGATTTTTATATGGTATTGCTTTCGGTAGGACGAGATTAGATCCAAAATTTAGGTCCCAGTTATAACCGAGACCAGGACTAAATCTTGATTTTTTTGACCTGGTACTCGGTGATACCCAATAGGACCGGGACAAATACTAAGTATCCGATATTGTTTATTTTTTTATCAAACTTTTTCTTTATATATGGATATTATAAGTATAACTAGTTTTAAAACTTTAATTTTCAAGCCTGTAATGTTCTAATTTTATTATTTAATATTATTATTGGTGGTTAATTTTTTTTCAATTACTCAATTTTTTTAAGCATAAACTAATTGACCGGGTACTCGGTATGAAATCGGTTTCTACCAATAACTGGACTGGTTCTTAAAATTTAGGACTCGGTGTGACCGGGACCGAAACTGATTTCGATTTTCAGGAACCAATAATTACCGAAACTGAGACTAATTCTATTCAAATTAACCGAATACTCGATATTACCCACCCCTATTGTGCCTTCTAGAAAATGAAACATATCAACCATATTTAAAAAAAAAAACATGTTCGTGACTTCTAAAAAAATATGTTATATTATTTATAAAATTAAAATTTTTAACGAGACTCGTAAATAATTTTTATATAAAATAAATAATTAATAAATTTTATTTGAATAAATCTCAAAACACGAATTTTATATTGAAGTCGACGTACAATCTACCGTCTTTCACTTTTACTTTAACAATAACAATAAATTATAAAAAATAATATAAATATTAAAAGATTTATTTTAAAAAACAAAATCTTATTATATATTTCTTGGAATCAGCAATATTATACCTTTTCGATAAACTGATTGATCTGAGAAGGTAGGCAAAATTCCCCCAATTTTTTAATGTATTAATTATTGTTTCTTTTTCTATATTTAATTTTATTTTAATTCAGTAGTAACAACTTCCCCCAGGTTTGATCTCGTGTTGGTTCGTTGTATTATTTTAATGTTATAATCATGTGTTATAGGTCACCTAACTTTGGATAAGTATAGCCCACGAAAACATTATTGGGAAGTAATTACACAAGGAATAGGATAGGGAGAGAGTAGGAAATATTTAAATATTTTATTTTTTGGTCCCTCGCATTAAAAAATTAATTTAAAGTTAAAATTTAGAATTATAATTTAAAAAATATGTAGAATATATTTTTAGAGTTTAAAATTTATAATTTATAGTTAAAGATTAAAATTTAATATTTTAGTACTGAAGAATAGAAATGAACACCGAAAAAAGATTTACTAGCTTTTCCACTTCAACTTTCTCATTATGCAAAGACTCGTTTTTCTAAAGAAATTATATTATGGGTCATTTTTATCACAATTCATGAGATTAACCAATCAAATGTATTCATTTCATTATTATTTTTATCTTATCTTTTTTATCAAGTAAATCTTTACTAATATTTATAATAAATTAAATTTAAAAATAATTTTTACTAAATAAAAATTTAGTTTGTAAAAATTATGAGATAAAAAAATTAATAAAATAAATATATTTGATTGATTAGTCACAGGAATGACGTGACAGGAATGACTCACAATATAATTTATTTCTCGATTTCCATAAATCTATGGCTTAATAAGATGAATATTCCACATTTATTTATTTATTTAAAAAATAACTCTCTTCAAACTTTATTTTGAAGAATAAACTCATTTTTGTACAGTAGACATAATTCACATTCTACACAATGCGAATTACTAATTCGCATCTTAAAGAATGTGAAGTATGGTTAATGTGGATTATAAATTATTATTTTTTAAAAAATATATTTTTAATTTTTTAAATGTTATTTGCGGCTTATAAGACGCGAATTACACCCAAGATATCGTGAGACTTTTAAAATTTAAGAGCAATTCGCATCTTGCGAGATGTAAATTACATTTAAAAATTTTGAAAGTATTAAAATAAAGGGTAACATATATTCTACATCAACCATACTTTGCGTTCTACAAAATACGAATTAATAATTCGCATTTTACACAGTACGAATTATGTCTACATATACAGAAAGGGATTATTCTTTAAAATAAAATTTTAAAAAAAATTTAATAAAAAAAATATTACTCCATTTAAGTTTACATTTATCAAATTTTATATTACAATTCAATTTGAATTTTAAATTACTTTTTATAATGTCTTCCCATATTATAATTAATTATTTCTTATCTTTTGTTCATGATTCTTTAACTCCATCCCTAAAAGTTTGTCTACCATTTTCTTGACATGAAAAATGCCAAAAAGAAATGCAAATGGATGTGTAAGGCCAGTGTGCCATGGTACCCATATCTAGAGACGGAACTAAAGAAGAGTGGAGAGGGACGATTTTCTTTTTCTCTTACTTAAATTCTTTTAAAAATTATTTCTTTTATAAATTTTTTAAATATTTATATTTTACCCTCTTAACTTTAAATCTTAACTCCGTCTCTATCCATATCTAACCAGTTAAACCAGACCTGGAGTGGGAGACAGTTCATATGGTCTGTTATAAAGTGACCTTGTTAGTATCCAATGATATCCACATTATTTACAAAGTAAATAAAGGCAGGCTGTAATAATTGGACAATTTAATACCACCACACATCCAGATGATTTATAGCATACAGAATCTTTAAAATCAAAACATAGGCCGTATAAATTTATTATAAGAAAGAGTCTAGAACGAGGGACAACACTATCATTACATATCATTATTTCTTTAATTATTTTTAAATAAATATTAAAACTTTTAAAAACTCAATTATATTTTAAAATAAAGTTAAAACTTAAATAAAATAAACTTTTTTTGCCCTTTAATCCCTGTCATTTTAGGAATATCTTTTAATTATGGAAAAATATTTTTTTACAGGCATAGAAACAATTTTTTTTATAAACGTTTTAATTTTAAGGTTTAAAGAATTAATTTAGAGTTTAGGGTTTATATAAGTTAAAGTGTATGAATTGAGAATTTAATATTTAAAATAAAATTTTAAGATCTAATGTTTAGATGTTAGAAGTTAGGGTTTAAGTTATAATAATATACTTAAAAATTTATATTTTAATCTATAAACCTTAAATTTTAATTATATCTCCTAAATTCATAATTTATATATTTAAATTCATAAACACTAAACACTAAACAAAATATTTAAACTTTAAAATTAAAACACTTATTTTTCGCGCGTACTTGTTCATAAAACAAGTACCCTTTAATTATTACATAAATCTAAATAGAACTGAATTTAACAAATACTTGTCTGTTCTTCCACTTTCTGAGATTACCTTCCGAAACTCATTTTTTTACAGTTTTATTTATGTTAAATTTTTTTATTTAAATTATATCGGAATGAAAATCTTAATGATTGTTAAAGAATTAAATATATTTAAATAAATATTATTTTATAATTATATTTAAATTATTTTAATAAAATAAGTTAAAACTGAATTAAATTATTAAATAGCCTATAAATTTTTTGTATATGAATAAAATTCATAAATAATAAAATTTAAAGATTCGTTACTTGTTATTAGACTAGAAATAAAAATCTTCAACCTTTAATTGTCTCTTTTATGTTCTATTAAAATATTTTAAAATTAAATTTAAAATTTTAACTCTAATTTTTATATATTATACTTTAAACCTTAAAAAAATACACTTTACTCTTAATTTTTTAAACATTAATCTTAACTCTTAACCGTAAATCCTAACCCTAAATCTTAAATTTATTATTTTAAAATGAAAAAATCAATAAAAGCACAATAAAAAGATAAAAAATTTATACTCGTCATAAAAAAAAAGTAAAAGTAGGAAAATAATTTGGAATAGAAAATTTTATATTTTTTGTATTTTTATTTACGTTTCAATCCTAGAATTTTAAATTTTAATTTAAAATTTTGATTCTAAGTTAAATTTTAATATTAAATATTAGTATATAATATATATTTTAAAATTAAATTTTATTTTTTTAATATTAAAAAATGAATCTTTTTCAGATAAATTAGACATCCCAAATAAGAAAAAATTATAGTAGAAAAAAGTGTGTAGGAATTATTAGTTAAATAGGGTACATTAATGAGTGGAGTGGACAACTGCTGACAAATCATTCCCTTGATATGTTCGCAGCAGCCATGGGGACCGTAGATTAGGTTTAGAACAGATTTTTTTTTCATGTTCGTTTTTATGTTTTAAAGTGATGTTAAAAATGATAAATTTTAAAAATATATTTTAGTTCTAGTTTTTTAATTTAATATTTTTAGTGTAAAAGTAAAAATAAAAGCATAAAAATAGGACAAAAGATTTATGTTCCATTTCTACAGCATTGAGGCAGGAAATTGATTGTTTTCTTAAGATAATGATTGATAAAATGTAATGGGGTTCAACTGGTCAACCTGTGTATGGAGTGCATGTTAAAAAAATAACTACATATTTAATACTACTTCATTTTTATTTATTTCATATTTTAATATTTATTGATTGATAAAATAATATTTGATATTATATTTTTATTTTGATATTAAATATTAAAAATTAATGATAAATTAATTAGAAAAAAAATATACATGATAAATTATTATATTATTTTTCGTTCATAATCGACATACTATATCGATTAAAATTATAAAAAACACGTACACATAATATCTTGATTAAGAAATATTTTTACATATGATTTTTTTCTCTCTTGATCAATAAGATATATGTATTTTTTTAATCGAGATATTATTAAAATAAATATTATTTTATCATAAATAAATTAATTAATTAAAATTAAAATGAGTAAAAATAAAATATTAAATATATAATTACCCTTAAAAAATTATTTATATTGAGCGAAAGGATGGAGGAGAGAGAAAAAAGTACCTTTTTATTATTAGTCTATAATTATAATAATAATAATAATAATAATTAATAATTATCATAGCCACCCACCCGCCCATGACCCACCCAACTTCCCTTCTTAAGACCCCTTTTGCACCCTCAGATCATTTCAAACCACCCCTTCAACTCTCTCTCTTTCAGTCATTCTTACATCTCATAACAAAGCAAAAACTTGTCCAAATTCCATCGGTAAAACAAAGATATCTTCATCTCAATGGGTGTTGATGATGATGCATGTAATACTGGTCTTGGTCTAGGGTTAGGCTTCTTCTCGACCATGGAAACTTCGACCAAGACCAACAACCAATCACCCAACAAAACATCATGTCTCAAGTTTGAACAACAACAACAGAAACCATTGAGTTCTGAACCGTCGTTGACTTTGGGTCTTGGTGATCAGTTTTACGACGTGGCCAAAAAGTTTGACGTCAAAAAAGGTAGATATCTTCATCTCCATGATCAGGAACCCACCGCCACCGCCGGTGATCTGTATCGACGTCAAGCTTCTCCCCATAGCGCTGTTTCTTCGTTTTCTAGTGGTAGAGTTAAGAGAGAAAGAGAGCTTAGCAGCGAGGAAGTAGAGGTAGAGAAGAATTCATCTAGACTTAGTGATGAAGAAGAAGACGGTGTTAGTGCAAGAAAGAAACTTAGGCTCACCAAACAACAATCGGCTCTCCTCGAGGAAAGCTTCAAACAACACACCACTCTCAATTCTGTTAGTACTTCTCTCTCTATATGTATGTATGTATGTATGTATATGTATGTATGTATCAGCTTGGTTTAATCGTTGGATAAATTTTATGCCAAAACAGAAGCAAAAGCAAGCTTTGGCCAAGCAATTGTGCCTGACGCCTAGACAAGTTGAAGTTTGGTTCCAGAACAGGAGAGCAAGGTAAACTGATTGTCTATAAAGTTTTTTCCTTTTTCATACATTAAGCAAAATCATGAAAAAGATGTTTTTTTTTTTTTTTCTGTGCAGGACAAAGCTTAAGCAAACTGAGGTAGACTGTGAATTCTTGAAGAAGTGTTGCGAGACACTTACGGATGAAAACCGGAGACTGCAAAAGGAACTACAAGAACTCAAGGCACTAAAAATTGCTGCTCAGCCTTTTTACATGCAGATGCCGGCGGCTACTCTCACCATGTGCCCGTCTTGTGAAAGAACTGGCGGCGTTGCCGATGGAAATTCCAAGAGCCAATTTTCAATGGTTAAGAAGCCTCATTTCTACAATCCCTTCTCCAATCCTTCTGCAGCATGTTGATTAAGTTCTTTAGAACTTAGTATAGGAAGAAGAAAGATAGGAAAGACTACCCCACAACCCATTTTTTGGTTGAATTGAAGGGTTTGTAGCAAATAAAAAATTAAGGTAATTTGTAGAAACATAATAGTATAAGTATAATTACTGATCAAATCTTTTCATCTTTTCTAAATATGGGTTTGTAAATGATCCTTAAAAAAATATATAAAAATATTATATAATTATTTATAATTTCATTTCGATAAAAATTAATTATCTTTTATCATATAAATAAGAATTGCTCTTGATATTTATTATTGATTTTTCCTCTTCATGTCTAATTGATATATTCCTTGGGTTTTGATCAACTTCCCCTTTAATTTGCTTTTTTTTTTATTATTATATTAATTGTGTTTTTTACTATAGAAAATCTTTCCCCGTGATATTTTGCAACAAAGATCTAACTTGAAAAATAAAAGTAAATAATGGTGTTCACATTGACTTGCTTTTTCATATGAGAAAAAGTTGGAAACGCACGTGCCTCGGACACTTCTTACACGCTTGTCAAGAAATATATTCTTTTGTTTCTCATTAATTCCTACGCATCAATGAAATTTTAATATTATTTTCTTAAAAATATGTCTAATAAAATATGTATCATCATCGTTTATTTATATTAAATTTTTTTTGACAAAGATCTTTATTTCTTTTCAAATGTGATAACATATTCATTTGATGAAGTAAATATTTGATTATCTACTCTTGTTTGGAATATAATTAATGATAATGTAATTCTTGAAAGTGTATTTGTGGGTAAGGGATATCCATCAAAGTTTGTTGGTGGGCATAGTGAATAGTGACAAGCTTTTGGGATGTCTCAAATGAAGAAGAAAATGGGATAGGATAAAATCTGATGAGGCCTATGATTAAGTGAGAGAGGAAAAGGGTTGGGGGAGAAGGAGGTTAGCTCACGTGTTTGTGCCTTTCTTACATGAGAGAAGACCAAACCAAAAGCATGACCTAGAGAGTCCACAATAAAGTAAAATAAAATAAAAAGGGGTGGTGGTGAGAACTGAGAGGAGTCCACACCAAGACAGGAATGGATGGTTCAGTTGTAAAATGGGTTTAAGGGAAAAGTGGAGGTCTCTAGCCTTAAGCCTAGTCATATTCTCGTTTGATGCTCTCTCTTTAAGGGAACCAGTGGGTCATATACCACGTGATGTCCCAATGGCTTCAACTCCTTTCTATCAAGTGCATGTAGATTCAATGATCTTTAGAATATAATATTAGTATTCTTCACACAATCTTATTATGGAGATTTGTCACATGGGGTTGACACCATCCTTCTATTATTTAGACCCCCAAAGGCAAAAAGAACCTATTTCATTACCCTCAACTGCACCTTTCCATCCACAGGTCTCTTATATTCCAATCTCTTCCCAAAAGTTATATATTCCACTTTAAAACAATGGAACCTATCTTAGGTTTCAACAATTTGATCAAGTGGACGGTGGTCGACTTACTCGACTTTTTTGTAACTTTTGCGAGTATTCTTTATTTGATATGTTTAAGATCATCTTCTTAGACTGGTTGATTGTTAATAATATTAGAATGGATATAGTAGGGTAAGATTTTTTTTATTTGTTTTGAGGTTGTATTTTAAATTTGATGGCGTGATGTTAGGGTGTGGAGCAATAAATCTGGACAATCTAGTGCGAGCACTTTCCTTGAAAAGAAGGTGACTTTCCAGGAAACTACTCCGGTCTCGGCCCCCCGTTCTGATCGTCACTTTCATCACCCAATATTTTACCATCGCCATCATCATTACATGAAGGCTTTAAACATAAAAATAAATATTTGATTGGACGTTTGCCAAGTGCCAACCATTATTTACTTTGTTATTCCTACTCTATTTGGCGATTTCAAACCGTGGTTTATTGTATTTTGGTGATGAAAACAAGTGGGGAAAGAGCAAAGCTTTTTAAGCGGGAATAAGGGGTGTAAATGAATAAAGCATTCCGAAAATAGTTCATGGATAGTTTATATAATATTTGTTTATGTTAATTTATTAAGTTAAATAAATAAGTATGAATAAAAGTTTTATGTTTATTTATTAAACGAACAAATACGAATAGAGATATGTTCGGTTTGTTTATGTTTATGAATAAATCCATTTATAGTCTTGTTTATAAACTTGTTTATATGATGAAATGCGTGTGAATATATTTAAAGACTATTTTTTGTTGTTGCTAAAGATGTTATATAAAATCATATTGAAATATAAGTTTTATTTTGTTGCATTTGATTTATTTATTTATTGTTGATTTAGTTAACATTTTTGAACTTATAAACAAACTTATCTGCAAACGAATAAAAGAACATATTCGTGAATGAATACTTGAATATGTTCATAAACACATAAATGTAGCGGTGAATCTACATTGGAAGAAGGGTGGGCCTATGTCCACCTTGAATTTTTCGAAGTTCATACATTTAACTTTGATTTTTAAAATTTTTTATGAACTAGTCCTTAAATTGTTAAATTTTTTATGATTTGTGCTCACCCTGAAATTTTAAGATTTTTACGATTTGTGTTCATCCTAAAAAATATTTTGAATTGTGTTCATCCTCACAAATATTTCTGGATCCGTCACTACATAAATGAATACATAAACGAACACGTTCGTGAACATAAACACCTTCAAAAATAAATAAACACAAATACAATACTAAAAAATTAAACGAACACGAACTAAACATTATCATCGTTAATAATAAACAAATGAACACAAATATAATCTTATTTATTCAAACTAGATTCATTTACACCCTAAATAAAAACATCAACATATCTCCTCTAAATCAATAGAAAAGATTGTCCTCTGTTTCTCCTAGTATACCAACCAAGATTAGTATAAATTAATCAATAATCTCCCCTTTTTACATCATTAAAGATTTTGCCTTAGTGTGTGTCGATGTAACTATTTTAAAATCTAAAAGAAACAGAAACACCCAAAGACATGTATGTGTCTTGTGTTGGTTGATTTGTCGGTCCATGAAGCACTTTCTTTTAGATATTAGAGAGAGAGATAATTGGATATGATGCATTATTTATTTTGTATTTTTCCCATCAATTAAGGTTTGATAGCAACTAAGCTGTTTTTTTAATGCAGACACTGTCCGATTTTAAATGCATATTTTAGAAACAACCTACGTGTTGTTTTGTTTTAAATGATAATCTTCCTCAATTATAGATAACCTTGCTGCTGGCCTGCGCTAATCAAGCTTAGATCAGTCAGCTTCCCTTTTAAAATTAAAGAAAGAAGATGTTGTCGACGTCAAATTATTTATATTTAGTTTGATTTAATTTTGTTTAAAGTTGGTTAGTATACGACTTGATAGACTCGATTCGAGTCGGTTAGATTAGTTTAATTCAATTCAATCATTGCTCATTTAAATAAAGAATTGTTTTTATTTTTTATTTTTTAAATACAAGTTATATTAATATTTTTTTTATAAAAGTAACTAGTTTTATTAAAAAAAATAAAATATTTAAGTTAACAACAAGGGTTTATAGTTATAATAGTAAAAATTTTCATTATTGTTCTGGAAAAATACCTCTCAAGATTTTTAAAATTTAAACTAAACTTCAAAAAGATTAAATTAATTAATTCCCCTTACAAAATTTTTAAAATTTATGATTAAATATTTTAAAATTATTAAAAATTTTAGTTAAACCTTCAAAAATTTTAAAATTTTTTATTTAAATCTTTAAACTTTTAAAAATTGATTGACCCTATAAGTTTTACTCTATGTTTCGTTATTGATATCATGGATCCACTTAAAATTAACTTCTAAGTAACAGTCAGAATTACATAGAGAAAAAGTGAATATTCATCGTTGAAAAATAAGAAAAATTCTACAACGGGCGTCGAATACCGCTGAACACCATTAATGTTGAACATTGTTGAACACCATTAAATTAATTAATAAAAATTTAAAATCTCAAGAACTCAGTATGTAATTAATAAAAGTGTGATAAACTCAACATATTATTAATAATCATATTAATAATAAGAAATAATGAGATGATATATATTAATATAATAATGAGATGAAAATTTCTTTTTAAAATAATAATATTATTGATTGAGACTATGCATAATACGATAATATATATTAATATAATAATTTTTATTTTGACTCATACTCATGGCCTAATTTGTGTTTTTTCTAATTTTCATAAAATTATATATATTTAATGAATTGCTTTCTGAAAAATATATTGGTTTCAATTTTAAGATTTTGTATTTTATATTATCATCGATGAACAAAGAATTAATCGTCTTATTGAAGTAGTCACTAGGGGTGTTTAAAAATATCCGATCCGGTCGATCCGATCCGATTATCCATTGATCCGATCCGAAAATATGGATATCCGATCTGATTTTTATTTTTGGATCAGATATTCGATCCGATTTTAAGTTTTCCGGATCGGATACGGATTGCAATATTTTAAGTTTTAGATTATCAGAAAATCCAAATATTTAAATTTTTATTAATATTAATTTTGTTATATTTAACAATTTAATGCTTGTTATTTTCAAAAATTTTAAAAATTAAAACTTTTATAAATGTAATTCTTGTTGTATTTAGTAATTTATTGTTTATTATATTCAAAATTCAAAAAGTTTTAAAAATACAACCTTCAAATTCGAAAAATTAGTTTAATCAAATTATATTTTTTGATAATTGGATATCCGAATATCCGATCCGAGTACCGATATACGAATATGCGGATATCCGCTTTTTCTGAATCGGATACGAATCACTAAATCATCGATCCGAAAACCCGAATATCCAAAAAAATCGGATCGGATCGGATCGGATCCGATATCCGACAATGAACACCCCTAATAGTCACTAATCTTGTTCTTACAAAACTGATTAAGAGGGCTAAAATATTTCATGTCAAATTTTAATATAATAGACGGACTAAACTAAGTTTAACTTAAATGTTGGTAAAAATATTTTATAAATAATACAACATATATTTTTAACATGTTAACAAATCATACAGGATCTTAAAGGAATTTTTACTCAAATATATTTTTAATTCTTAAAATATTATATTTATTATAATACCTTAAAAGTCGGATTCAGTTAAGTTTAACTATAAACAATGTTTTTCTTAAAAAAAAAATTAAAATGTCTAAAATCGAATCTCTTGAATCAACTTTTAAAAATATTTATGTAATTTACTATTTAAAATCAGATTTAACTGAATCTACCGCCAAAATACTCTAACAAATATACTAATTCAATAAATAAAATAAAAAAACCATACTTTGAAAAAAAAACTTTGTCACATAAGATTTCGGATGAATTATATAAATATTGCTTCTGGAAATTTTAATTCCAAAAATATTGTTCAAAGACCATTATTTTTCAGAATATTGTGAATTACTGTAGAGTTTAGAAGACTTGGGTATTCAACCAGTCTTTGAACAATAGTTTAAACAAAATATATTGTTTCGGTGAAGGTGGGGTGAAGACAACCCGTCTTTGAATAATATATTTATGATATTAGAACTGTTTAAAGTCGGAGTGAACACCACCCAACTTCACTGTGCTTGGAGCCAATAATAACGTGTTGGAGGGAGGGGCACTGTTCAAAGAAGGGGTGCCCTCCCTTCGTCTTCCAACAGGACCTGCAAAGAAGGTGGCAGACTGTTTGCATGCGTGAACAGTGCACACATGAAGGGGGTGGCAGCAGGCTGTGCAGGGAGGGTGGCAGGGGTGTAGTCTTATTAGTTTTTTATGGTGTTTTAGAGTATAGGTAGGTATTTTTTAAGTAGTATATTAATTTAAAATTTTATAAGAGTATTAATTTTTCTGATTTAAAATTTATTAGTGATTTTTAAAATTCGTGTAGGGGTAATTAAGTAAAAGTTATTATTGTTTATTTTAAATATGTATGTTGAGGATGTTGAAAATTTTGTTTCATATCTGAGTAAAGAAGAAGGAGGAGAAGGAAGAAGAGGATTTTGAGAAGAAAATTTTCTAAGTATTTTAAGAATTTTATTTATTTTTCTTAATATATTGATGTTAAGTTTATTATTGTTTCGTAAAATATTTGTTTGTGTAAGAAATTCGGGATTTATAATTTAGAAGAATGTTATTCTTGTATTTTTATTTTTTTGATCGAACGATGAAACTTTTTATTTTTAGGAAATTTGTAAAATTTTAGAAAGTTATTTCAAATATATTTTTAAAATATATTTATGGATTATTATTCTGATCTAAAAATATTAGTATTATTTTTTTTAATTTAGTTTTGTTTTATTTTTTGTATTGTGTATTATTATTTACATTATTTTTTACAAAAATGCAGTCAAAATGAGCAACAATAGCTTCGTTGTGAATGTTTATTACAATGGAAAATAGTGAAAATAGATGCCGATATTAAATTCGACTGTGATAGCTTTACGAAGATGAGATTTAGAAAAGACATCACGCTTCGAATATTAAAGGAGAAAATATAGGAGAAAATTGGAGGTCAGATTCATGGTTTGAGATACCGGTGGCTTTGTGACAGTTCAATCAAATATTTCGCAATAGCTCTCGAAGATAATACAGATTTGGAAATAATGATCGCAGAGCATGAGTCAATGAGTATTCGAAATGTTGATTTGTTTGTTGAGATTTGTGATATTTCTATCCCATCTAGAAACGTTGTTGGAGAAAGTAGTGAAATGTGTATTGGTAACGAATTTGATCTAGTTGAAGGCAGTTTCGTTTCACTGATGTCAACCGGCGAGAATCTACGAGGTTCATGGGGGGAATCACTTGAAGATTCAAGCGAAGATGAAGATATTGATGAACCTGATTTGTTTCCTGATAACGTTGGAGAAGGCCTTCATTTCGGTGTTGGATAATTAGTTCAAACGGGGGATGACGTTCTATGAACCACCCAGTCATATGCGCTCAGTGTATTTCGAAGCGATGAGAGCGCTAGATTTCCCAGATATACCTCACTTAAATTCTAAGTCAGTAGGGTGAACTATTTGTTGGACTTCGATTTTACGAAAAAATGAAACAACATTGCCAATTAAAGAGTATAGCATTATGCAACATGTAGATTATGTGGTTGCTGAATCCACCCCATGGACTTTCTTTGCGAAGTGCGTGAAATTTTGACAAGAGTGCAATTGAAAGATTCGAGTGTCGTATGTTAAGAAGATTAATCGTTGGGAGGTTACAAAGTACAACGGTGACCACACGTGTCTACGAATATCCATTGATCAAGACCACAACAAATTGGACTCAAATGTAATAAGTCATCACGTGATGAAGTTTGTTGAAGCGAATCTAAGGGTTCCCGTTTCTACAATACAGGTATCCGTAGCGCAACATATAGATCGATTTGAACATACAGATCGATTTGAGCATACAAATCGATCTGAGCTCAAAAAACTTTTAAATTGTTATGTACCAACCCCGTTTGAGCTTTTTTGCCGCACCATCTGAACAAAATAAACATTCTCTTAAATAACTAAATTAAAATGAAAATTTAAAATTAAAAGAAGAATGAATAAAATTACAGAGACACAAGAGGGAACTGAAGCGATGTCCGTGTAACCGATGTCTAAAAAGGTAATCGTTGTCAAGCCTACGCTTGCAACAACAATAAACATCCACCGATACCACGAACCTTATGGTCATCTACTATAGTAGCGCCCTTGCACAACTCACAATACAAAAACGCTAATACAACCGAACCCTAACTATAGGCGGCAACTTCCCACGGATTCCTCAAAAACCGTAGATATCTTGTAGGAACAACATTGCCAAATTTATCTGGCATCAATATGCCTCTAATCAGTTAAAGAATATAAGATCGACTGACATTATAAATTGCACCAACCAAGCTATATTCACCAAGTTGAAAATTATTTTGCAGCCAACTCAATTTTACCCGACCTCCTTTCAAATTTGATTTATCAGAAACCTGTCCAAGGTAAAATTTGTAGATGGTTTTAGGTGTAGCTTTCACATTATCGATGTCCGGGTCACCAGTCAATGGACTACCTATCAATGGTGCCCCGTTTACTGTGAGCCCAATCAACATGACCACATCTTCAAGTGTGATCGTACATTCCCCACACGACATATGGAACGTATGGGTTTCAGGCATCCAATGCTCAATTACAGCAGCTATCAATCCTAGTATCAACTTTTACCCACGAATGAATGTCGCATGATAAAATCCAGAACCTTTTAACCAATCAATGATCCGATCGTCTGGATGCTTATGGGTCATGGTCAAATGATACCTAAATGTATCTTCATAATCCTGTAACACGTTAAAATATATAACACATATTATTTTTAACATAATTAAATTTTTATTAAATAAAATTCAAATAAATTAGTACCATCTCAAGAATTGGTAAACTGCTAATATGTCGATCTTGTAACCACAAAGGAAGAACTTACTCATCCATCCTACGAGACAAGAAAATTTTATTATTTTGCTAAACTAATTATTTTGCTAAGTAAGAAAATAATTATTTGACTAAACTAATTTATAAAAATAGTTATTTGCAAAACTAAAAACTAATTTATAAAAATATATATTATTTGCAAAACTAATTTAATAATTGTTTTGCTAAGCTAGAAACTAATTTATAAAAATCGTATTACCTTATTTGTTAAACTAATTTACTAATTATTTTGTTAAACTAGAAACTAATTATTTTATTAATTATTTTGTTAAATCAGAAAATAATTATTTTGGTAAACCAATTTACAAAAATAATTTCCAAAAATAACTAGTTACTAAGTCTTCCATAAATTATTTTTTTTTGGTTAAAATTTAAGAATAAGATTAAAATCAATTACTAAATCAACTAAGTCAATTAATAATCTAAAATTTTAACTCTAACAATTTAAATTACAAGGTTAAATTTCTAAATTTTAACTCTAATAATCTAAAATTTACCAATAATCTCTAAAAATATAAAAAAATAAAAAGATAAAACAAAACATTATAACTACTAAAATATAATTACAATATTTTTTTTAAACAAAAAAGTTCACTTATAAATTTAAGAATAAATTTCTCTTTTCACTTCTTCTTTTTCTCCTCTCCTTCTTTTTCGTATATATTTTCAATTCATTCTTTCAAACCCAAACTCCTCTATTTAACCTCATTTCTATCAAATAACAACCACCCATTTTTCACCTATACTTAACCAATTAAAATCACTTCCCTGACACCCCCACTTCCCCTTCACGCCTCCCCGGACACAACCACACCCACACCACTGCATTATCACGCGTCCGTTGCAAGCATTCTGCCACCCTGCAGCTCACTGTTTGAAGACGGAGGGAGGGCACTCCGTCTTTGAACAATGCCCCTCCCTCCAGCACGTTATTATTGGTTCCAAGCACAGTGAAGTTGGGTAGTGTTCACCCCGACTTTGAACAATTTCAATATCAGAAATATACTGTTCAAAGACGGGTTGTCTTCACCCCACCTTTACCGAAATAATATATTTTGTTTAAATTACTGTTTAAAGACGGGTTGAAATATTCAAGTCTTCTAAACTTTATATAATATTCCGAGAAATAATGATCTTTCAACAATATTTTTTGAATTAAAGTTTCCAAAAATAATATTTATATAATTTATCCAAAGATTTCTTTCTGATCTTAAAATGAAGAAAATAAATTATTATATTTAAATTTGCCTCGTCTTGATTCAATGCATGATAGATTAGATCCTCCTTGACAGGAAAAATGTGTCTGAACTGCTGACTTCTATGAAGTAGTCTTTAACCGTAAACCGCCTTGGTGGTTGGTTTGATGGCTCTTGTTCCTGTTCCTGTTCCAGTGTTAGGCAGTAGGGTAGATCAGCATTATGGTTTTGATTAAAAAGTTGGAATAACCATAATTTCAGAGCTTTCAAATCGACACAAAGGAACCGACTTAAAAGACTAGGAACAAGATCAAGAAACAGAATAATAATAATAATAATTGATAATTTTATGAGAAATTATATTATAAGTTTGAATTGTTATATTAATTATGATTTTAATTAATAAAAATATTTATTTTATATTTTACTTTTATCAAATCAATTGTTTTTAATAAAAAATATTTTAATTTAATTTATAATAAACATTATTAAAAATTTACTTAATAAAAATATAATATAAAAATATTTTTTATTAATTGACGTGATAAACCATGTTTGATATAATTTCTCATAACTTTAGACATTCTTAATAAATCACATTACAACACATCACAAAATGCTTAAATGAGATTAGTTTTAAAATTTTATAGTCACGTATCATCATTTAATTTAGGATTATGGTGTAACAAGTTTTTGAATTTTTGAAAAAAATAATTAAGTTTTTGAATAAAAAATTTAATTAATTAAACTCTTGAACCAAAATATTAAACGAATTAATCTTTTTGACAAATTTTGAATATTAAATCTTGATATTTTTCTTTGAATATTATTGATACATGACGCACTACAATTTTATCATATTACAATAACATATGTTTTCCAAAAAATTTTTTTATAAATTTTATAGGTCTTAAACTTTTTAATACTTTTAAATAATTTTTTAAATAAAATAAAAAATTATTAAAATGCCAACTACAATAATGTGATACAATGCATTGCTTCAACATATGATTTTTTTAAGATTTAATGGTTAAAATGGATAAAAAATTTAATTAATTCAATTTTTTGGATCAAAGATTTGATTGATTTTTTTTTTTAATTTAACACTTAATTGGATAAAAAATTTAAAGATTTAATTGATTTTTTTTTAAAATTTAAAACTTTTGAATTTTTTATTTGCAACTTGATCCCTAACCTTGATACTGGTTTACAATTTATTCCCTGACTTTTTATAATATAAACTCATGTTAGAATGTCGGCTCATTCGGTACCATGGTGCATAGGGGATAGATGATGCTTTGGCGAAGGAAAGTGTATATTCTTTTTCTCTAATTAAATTTAAAAAAAAAATTAACGAGACGTAAGATAATATTTTTTTTTATAATATCATTATTATTGAGGAGAATAATAATAATAATTTAATTTTAAGTCAAATTCCTATGGAGTATAAGATTTCACAATAATCAAAAGTCAAAAGGAAATCTATGGGAGCTAGGTTTATTTTCCGACATCCAATAGAACAGACCCACTTAAATTAAGTCTTGAATTTATAAGCCAAAACCAATGATATGTCTAACATGTGCTTTTGCTGCTTTGTTCAAGACAGTCAAGAGTTGCTTTTGAAACCAAATGGGATCAAGGCATAAAGCTAGTCGGCAGAACCAAACTGGGTCATCCTACGTCGGTGAAGGTTTTACATTATACAAATCAATTTCTTTTAGATTGAATTAAAAATAAATTAACCATGCCAAAAATTTTGTGTATGTAATAAAAATACAAGCTTGTGTATGTCTTTGGAGATGGGGTTGAATGTTTTTCTGGCCATGAAAAAGAATTGTATTTATTGAGAAATTATAATAATTATATAATTAAAGAGTCTGAGTTTTGATTTTTGATTTTTGATAGAATAAAAATCGTAAATATATTATATTGTTTTTAAAAAATATTATATATTCTACAATATTTCCAAACATGGTCTTCCGTTCCCAAATTAACAATCTTTAGAAGTTATTATATAGATTAAGCTTGGTATATAGATTTCTCTATAAATCTACTATGAAATTCAATGAATAAACGATGGTTTACCTTGAATATTCAATAGTAACTTATTAGAATAAATAAATTTAAAAAAAAAAATTAAAGCATGAGCAACCTTTCATGGAGGTGTTTGCATTATGAAGGAGGGAGGTTGAAGATGGTGAGGGAGATGTTTGTGTTACGGAGTTTTTACTGACTTTCTAAAAGACATCTGATAGGATGTGCAGCGTCACCGTTTATATATCTCAAGACTTCTTTTTCTTTTCTGATGTAAGATTAATGCTCATTGCCTATTTTCAGGCTCGACATTCTCCCCCATTCAACCTCGTGACGCCCTCATCACGAGCTTCTGCTCTCGTGATTGAAATCTTATCACGATTGTTCACATTGCTTACCCCTCTCATGGGCTCTCATCGTGAAATTGGACAGTAAAAAGGAGTTTTTGCAACATAAACCCTCCCATCTCACTTTGGTTACCAACCAGCCCAACAAAATAAGCAAGAAGCCCATTAAGGCTTTCTTGGGCACCCAATGGGTCCAAGACTGGCCCAACATGAAAGGCCCTTGGTTCGAATGAACTGACCTACGAATGCCGAAATTCAGTTTGTTACATAATTAATACAAGGGAACGTGATTAAAACTAATAAACATAATTAAAAAAAAATACGAATAATTTTGATCATTTGAATAATATAATATCAAAATATACAATATCATACAAAAGCATATATTGTAAACTAAAAAAATTAGCATTCTTCAATTTTCATTTTTCTTTTTTTCTTAATTTATTAATATATAGACCATAATAGTTTTTTTTTATAATAAAATATTTAGTCCTCTAAAGTTATGTATTCAATCAATTTAGTCATAATTTAAAAAAAAAAAGTCCAACCCTTAATTATTACATGTGGTTATAATTTAGTCCTATTTCTAAAAACTTAAGCTTTGATGAAGAGGGAGTAAATTGAAGTAGTTTTGAAATATCAAGGGTTAATTTTTAAATTAAGATTAAATTATAACAATGTATAAAAATTGAAGGTTAAATTTATTGAATTTCTTTAAATTATAAATTGAGTAAATATATAACTATGAAAGACTAAATGTGCTATAATACATAAACTTTTAATGGCCGTGTCTCCTGTTTAAGGGAGGTTAACAACATAGTGACCATTTTGAAAAGAAAACATAAAATTTAATTGCTAATTTTTTTTTTATTTTTTTAAAAGTTTGGTTGTTATTTTATTTTTTAGATAGTTCAGTGATCATTTAAGTAGTTTATTAAATTTAAATTTAAATCGTTGGACCTTGATGTGTATGAACGAAAAAAAATTCACGTCCCGTTTTGATATTATATTTTATGCCCCAATCCTAAAACTTGAATTTTAGATTCTAAATCCCGAATTTTAGATTCTAAATCCCAAAACTTGAATTTTACGCTCTACCCAAAATTTTTAAACTCCTACTGTATAACCAACATTTAATTTTTAAATCTAAACCTAATTTTCAATGCGAGACATAAATAGGGACAACAAAAAAAAAAGAATTTTCTATTCCATATGAACCTTTCCACTATAAAACAACAATTTTCAATTCTTAAGAGGTAATATTTCAAAAAATATCTTAATGTTTGACTGAATAGTTATTTTAGTACATATTTTTGAAATAATTTTACTCTTAACCTTTTATTTTAAGTCAAAATTGATCTTATACAGATGAAAATACTAGTCAATTATGATAAATAACTTTAAATGACATAACAAACCTACGTAACAGTGCATGCGACGATAACAATGTTATATAAAAAATGCTAACTTTACAAAATGATACATGAGTCAAAAAAGTAAATTTAAAAAATTAAATAAAATATTTTTTTTCTTCTAATGGGTTAATCTATTAAGTTATTTCAAATCGTTTATCTTCAGTTTAATAATTGTATTTATTTATAAAGATGTCATTTTGATCCCAAAATAAAACATTAAAAGTTAAATTGCTTCTAAAATAGAAGGTGAGTCAAAATGCTTTTTTTTTTTTTTTTTAAATCAAGCCAAACTAATTATTAAATCAAACATCAAGAGTATTTTTTTTTTATATTATATCTTTAAATTTAAAAGAAAACGCTTTAAACTCTACCCATATTTAAAATAGAGCAGAATTAATCTGAAATTCAAATGCAAAACCATGGATGATACATAATTATATATATATATATATATATATATATATATATATATATTAAGAAATTGCCGATAAACAAGAAGTAAAAATAACCATAACCTGCACATGTATGCACTATCATTTACCAGGGGGACCAGAAAGACTATGAAAAAAGATGATCAATCAAAGAAAATCACATTGGATTGTGCATCAACACATGAGCTCATCGCATGTGGTTTAACCATCACTATTCTAAACAAGACATATTCCAAGCAGGAGAGAATATACATGAAGATTATATTCTTCTCTTGTCCTTCCAGTTTAAAATAGAGAAATATGGCGTAAGGAGTTGGAACTGCTGAGTAATCTGTCGTGGGAACTCGGTGGCGTTTTTGCTGTTCTTTTTTTCCCTCTTGAACTCCATTATCTTCTTGAAGGTCAGGTTTCTATTTTTACTGTCGTTTGCTTTTTAACTTGCTTGTCTGTGTTTGAAAATCTTGGTTGGGAAAAAGGGCTCAAGAAACGAGGTTATTCATGATGTTGTTCCTTTTTCTGGTTCCTTTAATGTCTGCGTAACTTACAAGTATATATTTTTTGTCCTACGGTCCATCATTTCAACAAAGTGTGTGAGACAACGCTTATAATAAGCTGTCCATTCATTCACTGAAACACCTATTTTGTTCTTCATCAAAAATGCTTCTTAGCCACAGTTTCATACTTTGCCGAAGACATTCCTACTTTTTCCTTATTTTTCTCTTGATTCTAAGCTCGACCCAAGTTAGATACAAAGCTGAAGGTAGGTAATTAAGCATCTTATTCATCAAAACCAATGAGTTTCCAAAAATAATTCTTGAATCCAAACTTGTTCATAATTTGCAGGTAGACCAAACCCCAAATCTGATAGCTTTTCCAAGGTAAAGAAAAAAGCTATGTTTTGTTTTCTATATGATCGTACAGTGAATGCTAAGAATGTTTCTTATTCTTACGTTGGAATTGGATAGGAAGTTGATGAAGAAAAGGAAATATTGAGAGGGCGGATAGGGTCAAGGCCGCCAAGGTGCGAGAGAAGATGCAGCTCATGCAGGCATTGTGAAGCCATTCAAGTGCCTATCGATCCCCAAGACAGAAATGGTGGGAACAAGAAGATTTCAACGTTCAACTTTGATGTTGCTTACGCTAGAGGAGTTGATAACTCCAACTACAAGCCCATGAGTTGGAAATGCAAATGTGGGAACTTCATCTTCAACCCCTGAATATGTCGTCCAATACCCATTTTTGCACCATGTAAATCAGTGTAAGACAACATATATACATTGGCTGCTCCAAGATATGTTGTAATTTCTTGTTAACCAGGCCATGAACTAGTGAATGACCTTCATGGATTGCTCTCGAATGGTTTTCAGTTTTCAAAGATTCAGACTAATATACTATTATGTCTCCTGGTGTTCAATAACCCGAGATTAATTTCTTCAATTCCAGTTGAGTTTAAATAATTTTTTTGGTTTGCAGTACATGAATCGATTAATGAAGATGAGAAGTTTGATGGGATATTTCATTGCCATGTTTCAAAGAATCTTTCAGGTACACATGATTAGACAAGACTTCCTTTCCAAACGTACATCATACGAATTTTTTCTGTTTAAATCAATCAAATAAACAGTAACTAAGCTAACAAACAACAAAGTTCTTGAATGACAGCAGCCGAGGTAATGAACCGACACAGCTGCTGCAGCCGGAAGCCACGGGGTCATAGCTACGTGTTAGCTCTTTCGCTTGTAAATAAATATACATTCAATTTTTCAACCACACCGGTAGGGATGTAAATATACATTCAATTCTTTAGTGGCGTTTTTCAAGACAAACGTTGTAATAAAGTTGTTTTTTGGTAACGTTTTTCTTGACAAACGCCGCTAGTAACAATATTCTGTAAAAAAAAATATAAATAAAAATAATACCTATAATCCATTAATTATCTTAACATAGATACATTAACATCCAAACTAAAAAACTAAAAGTAAAAATAAAATAGTAAATTCGACAAAAAATGGAAACCAATTTATTGAAACCATAAAAAAACTAACAATAAATAAAATTAATAAATTTAAATATGATTATCAATAAAATCAATGCATTACAAAGACAATTAATAAATTTAACAATAAATAAAATTATTGAATTGAAAATATCATTAAGAGAACAAAATGTTCTTAATTCAACAATAACAAGTTCATATTTAATTAACTAAAAGATCATTTTCTTGAAGCTTGAAAGGTCACCTTCTTAGTTTGCTTTCCTCATCAAAGACTTCGATCACATTGTACTTATGTGTTTTTATTGTAAACCAAAGCTCCCTTCCAGAATTGAAAGTAATTCTCCAAGCTGCAACATAAAATCACAATACAACAAGCCGTAAAACAAGATATGGTTGATAATAAAAAATTTCTTTAATGTAAAATGGTAAGAAACAACAATCTTAAAACTAAGATTACTGTAATCTTAAAAGTCGGCCAAATCAAGAACATGATGTGAAACTATGTAACACCCCCTTCCCGGCCTAGTAGAGAACCGGGTCGAAGAATGTTACGGTCGGAGGTTTCGGTGATTCAATGACATTTTTTTCATTTTTCTTTCTCTGTAATTCAATTTGGTTTAGTTATTATTATTAAGAGACACATAATTACCTATGGTGGTAATTTGTGATGACTGAGAGATAACTAATTACCTATGGATGTAATCTGTGATAACTGAGAGAACAATAATTACCTATAGAGGTAATTAGAGATTCTAACATAAAGGTGATTACCTATGGAGGTAATCAGGTTTGATCAACAGAGTGTATCGAAACACTTAGAAGCTGTTTTAGAACACTCGACCTGTAATGTCATATTTTAGTTAGTATTTATTCGATCTGACTTAATAAGTGATTTCTAATTTCCATGAAATTTTACTAGCAACTCATAATCAACTTAAACTAGCAGCATACCAAATTTTAAGGCATTCTCAATCCATTTACTTGGTTTTTACCTTTTATACTCAAGTATGCATATTTAGTCATTTATGCTATTTACCTTATGGTCCTTTTACCTCATTAGAGTCTAGGCATAACATGCATATTATCAACACACCAATGTACATAAATAAAACTCAACAAGACACTTTGCCACCATTCTAGGAGATAAGCTTACTTTACCACTATATGTGACTTGCCAAGGCCTTGTAGAAAGGATCCATCTCTTCTCCAACGACTCTAACCTGAAGGAGCATGAAAAAGAAATATGTTAGGCATACATTGCCTAGTGAGGTAGTCAATGAAAATATCAATGTATAGAATGCATATAAATAACATGCTCCTATACCATAACTTCAAATTAAGCCAATGCTCAATGACTCTTGATAATAGTTCAATGTTCAATGTCAATGCATTAATGATTCTTGTTAATAGTTTATTGTTAAATGTCAATGCATCAATGATTCTTGATAATAGTTCAATGTTCAATGTCAATGCATCAATGATTCATATGCTATAACAATGAAATCAATAAGTCATTATAAACCCTTGGATCGATCAAGATAGTGGATACACAGATTTCCTACGCCTCGCCATACAATGAATGGTCTAATCCCATGACCAATACACAATCATCCTTCCATCTCTCCAAATATAGGTCGTATCCCAAGGACCGTAGTCCACCCGTACCAATGAGCTCATAAATCCTATAGCATGCCAATTGTATCCAATTTTCACTCGATTCCAAGGTCTAATACAATTTAGATTCATAACAATCTCAATGATGATATCAATAGGTCTAATGATTCAATAAAATGATTTTGACCCTTAGCTCCATTTTAATGAGTCCAATGATTCATACCAGTATCAATAACAATGATAACATTATCAATGTTTCAATATCATGCTCAATGATCAATATTTCGATGATTCAATGCTTTCATACTACCAATGCTACATGTCAATAATAATCAATGAAATGAGATGAGAAAAGCTCCTAGCTTTGTCCCATGACTCTACTATACTCACCTCGACACAGAGCCTTCACGGTTCTTGAATAACTTCTTTGCCTTTAGCTTGAATAGGGATTGATGATGAATCCTTATTGCAAACTGAAAGAAACGAGTTTCTTATTCGCACAATATACCAAAAGTAATCATTTACACTCATATAAGCTTATGTATATAAGCTTTAGGTAATCTCTATAAATGACCGAATACTTGAACTGTTTACCTATATTAGTAATCGAATACTTGAACTATTTACCTATATTGGTAATTACACGTAACACACAAACTGAATATTTGAATTGCTTACCAATACAGGCTATACATGTAATAGTCCTCTACAACTTTAACTAGACAAAACCATAGAAATTGCTACTAATAATTCTAAGAACATGATATTGCTTCTTAAGCTTAGATAAGCATCCAAACAACATAAATTCCATGGATTTAAGCTTAAAACACATGGGTCCTAACCACATCTTTTCAAGAATTCTTCTTGAAATTAGCCATAAACTATCCATGGAATTAAACAATAGAAAGTGGGGTTTTACTTACCTACCTCCTAGCTTTGATTTGGTGTGTTTAAATCAACCAAATATCAACAAAAGATTGAGGTGCTTGGTGAGCTCAAACTTGAAGGCAACAATGGTGGTGTAAGCTTATTTTTTTGGAGGTTACGAAAGATGGAGACTTTGGAAAGCTTACAAGTTCACGGTGGGTTTCTTTCTTTCTTTAGGATATTTTCTACTTACTTTATCCCTTTAGCTTTCCGGTGAAAATCCATAATTGCTACCACCTTCTTAACCAAAGAGAGGTTTTCCTTTCATAAAGGGAAAACATTATTTAATTATAAAAATTTCCCATCATATCTTACTTTTCTTTCTCATCTTATCTTACTTTTCTATCCCATTAAATTGTATCATAATCTTATGACAACTCATCACAATCCATGTAAAATCAGCCACCCAAGATGTGCTTAGTCACCTCAAAATGGGTTAATTACAAGGGTGATCCCTCAACTTTTCGAAATTTGCACTTTCGCCCTCGAACTTTCAATCCTTTACAATTTAGTCACTATTCAGAAACATATCTTACTGAAATTGTATATTATTGACTTGTATACATTATGAAGCGTGCATAGCTACATTTATACAAATGCCAAAAGGATTATAGCCTATCAATGAGCAAGTTCAACGTCCAGTTGAACGACCTAATTACCTATATAGGTAACCAAACTATGTAACAGTTTAATTACTAATTATCCCGCCAATAGTCACTAGGTATCTTTTATACTTTTCAATTAGATCCTTAAGATTAAACTCAATGAAGTTCTAATACATAACAATTGAGTACAAAAGGGTTCCGATATTACATTTTTTATTTTCCAATACAGAATTCTGGTCATTGAAACACAATTTCGACTAGACTGGTTTTCGGAGTGTTACAAACTAAAATCAGCCATTCTATGTGATTTATCATGGTTTTAGAGGTATAACAATAACATGTTAAAATCCATAAAAATAACTTATTTCTTGCACCTAGTTATGGTTTGAATTGTTCATACAACAATTTCATTCTATAAAAACCATAAGAATCGCAATTCCATAGCAGGTCATCCATTTCAGGGAACCAAAAAATCAATCAAAGAGGAAAACATTAGAGAGAAGCAACCAACACGACTTTTGCTAATATATTTTCTCATCATTTCCTACACAAGGCGTTATGGTAGAGCCATAATGAGCATGAAACAAATAAATAATGATAATAAAAATTTTCTGTGCTGCTGAATTTGAAAACTATGGTTGTCAAAATAAGGAATTACATAGAAAAAAAGTACCATGCCTATAATAGCATTGAAATTTTGCTTAAGCCAATTCTCAAATTAAATTTCATCCCTTTTAACTTAAGAGTTGAAATAAGACAAGTCAACATGAATGGAACTAATACTACTATAAGATGTTTAGAAAAGATGAACATGATACATAAGAAACTATAAAATGGAGCAAGGATTGATACTCTCTTATGCACAAGATACTCAAGACAAAGATATCTGCTGCACAATCATATACCAGTTCTTGACGTAGCCTCTGATTTTGTTGCAAAGCATTAGCTTTCTCATCTGTCAACTTGAAATCGCAGACCATGCCTGGAGATAAACATACATTTAAAATCAAATGTTTTTAAGAAAATGGAAAATATAAGACCACAATACTATTAAAATCATATCTAACATGGTAGATATGAAACATAGGGATATTAACAAATAGGACAATATACCATCTAAATATAGTTTTTGTTATATGGACAAGAGTTTGGTGCCTCATCTACACAGAGCTACTTCCCCATTTCTAGGTACATCTCATGCATAAGTATATAAAACATTAACAACATACAATTTCATATGCTTCTATCTCTCCACATTGCATCAATTATGAATTAAGTTTTATGGTAAAGCATAAGTATTAATTATTCTTAAAAAGCAAAGTTAATAGCAGTAGAGAAACTTAAATTTCTAGCAATTACAGATTCTTTTAATTACAACCCTTCACAAGCTTTTTGCAAGAAATTTATCATTATTCATATTAAACATGAGCATACCCTGGACGAGAAGATCTTTTAGCTACATTACATTATGCAAAAAGTATGCAAAAGAAGTGCTGCTAAGATTCTCATTGAATCTGAACTAAATTTAACGAATTTCAACCCATTCAGCAAAACAGGAAACCCCAAAGAATGCAAGATCAATGGCAGTCTGATTATCCATCAACTAAAAAAAAAATGGCTCAAGGCATTCAAAAATAATACTAATGAAGAGTCCACTAGCATCCCCCGTAACAAGTTCTATTATGCAAGCAAAATTACTTCATGGAGGCATCCCGAATAGGTTATTTTTTTGTAACCTCAATTCTCTAAAGCAACTGAAGGAAAAAGAAAAGCGCGTTCTCCAGATAAGGAGATCTAGGAACTAAAAAAATTCCAACTAAAAATTAAGATAAGAGAGAGCAGATTATTGGTTAATGTTATAACCTTGATGGAGATCTTGCGGTCACTTTGAGGCCTCTTGAACTTCTTAACACGCTTCTTCACAATCTTCTTCGACAGCAAAGGGACAACCATTTCTTCTTGTTAACGAATGAATCAAACAAAACGCAATGTGCAAAGGGAAACCATTTGAATATTCAGTCTAGAAATAGAACTCCGATATCAGAAATTAAGTACAAAATCGAATGACAACAAAGAAATTTCGTATTAGGTTGAGCAACAAGTGACACACAAAGTATATCACTAGTGAGTAATATCTTCTCCAGTAATAGTTGATAAAAGAGGAACAATAACATTTTAAAAAAGATAATATGTTCTTGTCACCAGCAAAAATGGAAGATACCTCTTCAAAATTTTGATTCCCGTTTTCCAGTGAAGATGCTCTGGTAGGGGTCCCTTTTCAGATTCTTTAGGAACAGGAAGGGGGATTAGCAGGAAAAAATTAGGGTCTGATTTGGGGATTTGAGATGAGGGAGTGAGAGGCATTTGGAGGCTGGAGAATGTTTGGGCTTGAGATTGATTTGGGGATCGACTTGTTGCTTCGTTGCTGGAGATGGGTGGTGTGAAGACGACAACGGGGGATCTCAGATGAGGGAGTGAGAGGATTTGGAGGTTGAAGAAATTTAGGCTTGAGTTTGATTTGAGAATCGGGGTGGAGGACAATAGCTAAACGTTATATTAAAACCTACAACGGTGTTTTTTATGAAACGACTCTATAAATATTTTTATTGTGGTGTTTTATTACATAAACACCACTATAGTATAAATATTTGCGGCGTTTTGCATACAAATACCACTAAAGTATAAGTATTTGTGATGTTTTTAATATAAACGCTGTTAATTTTATCGGTTTGTGGCGTTTCTTCAATAAACGCCGCGATATACTTAAAATTAGTGGCATTTACTCAAAAAACGCCACTAAAAGTGTCGCAACAAGTCAAGTTTGGTGTAGTGAAAAATAGTTATTCGGATGAGTTTCAGATCGAGTATTGTTAGGTTGGGTAAAATTAGATACAAGTTATTTCAGGTTGATTTGATGTTTTAACTTGATTCAGATCGGGTGCAGGTTCATTTTAGGTCGAGTCTATTTTAGATCGAGTTTTTTCAAGTCGGGTTAGAACGATTCGGGTCCAAATTAGATAATTGACAGGTTCATTTCAAGTCGGGTAGATTTTAGGTCGGGTTCATTTTAGTTCGGTTGCATTTCAGGTCGGGTTCATTTCAAGTCGATTTTATTTTAGGTTAAATTAATTCGGGTTTTAAATTCATATTAACTGAAATTATTAAGTTTGAGTTTGGTACAAATAAGTAATTAAGTAAATATCCGATAAACTTTGGGTTGAATGGTTGATCATTCATTTCGAATTAATTATTTAATATATAATGTCTTTAACTAGCATGAATCTCATTAAAAATAAATATTACGCACTAAACTAAACAAGAATATCATCAAATGATTCATATCTTAAAATTTAGACTAAATTAGAAAAATTTAAAATTAATAAGGAATAAACATTGGACTAGAAAGTATAGCGTTTTAAATAAAAAAGGATAAACATTAATAAAATATATTATCATCATATTAAAAACACTAAACTAAATTAGAAAAATAAATATTAGTAATCAATTTAAAATAAATATAAAGTTGTAAGGACTAAATTATAAAAATTATAAATTAATAATAGTTAAAATCGGTGAAAAAATTAATTTGAATGTAATTTAATACATTATAAGTAATAGATATACAATATAATTTAATACATTTCAAAAATAGAAATATAAAATTTATACTATAAATAGAATATATTCTATATATGAAATTTATACTATATATGGAATGATACTATATATGAAAATATGAAATTTATAATATTATATATATAAAAATATATAATATGTATGTGCGTTTATGTATATAATATATACGTATGTATATAAGTATATGTATACTTATATACTATATAGTATACATTAATATATATATATATATATATATACTTAGTATTATATGTATATGCATATATATTAGATGTATATATTAATATATGTATATAATATACATTAATATATACTATGTATATAATATAGTTTAATACATGTATAATATACTTTAATATATATATTATACTTTATGTATTAATGTATTATATATAATATATAATATACTTATAATATATATATACTTAAATGTATATTAATATATGTAATTAATTTGTTTATGAATTAATGTATGTTTATGCATACTTGATTAATTTATGTATATTATTAATTCTTTAAGTCCAACATTAATCCCTTAAGCCCAAATTACTAAAACTAGTTCTCTAAGATCAATTCTCCAATCACTAAACTAATTATCTATGATCAAATTAAAACAATTTTAAAATATATAATTTGATTTTAATTAAATTAGGAACAAATCGAATAAAAAATAAAATTTAAAACTTAATTTTTGAGCGATCATAACCAAATTAAAATTATTGTAAAATAAGGTGTAGAGCGACACGAGATTCAACTTTTTAGGCGCGACCTATATAAAAATATGTGAAATTTTTTACTCGATCTAGAGTAGTGTCAAATGAATATATAATTCTATTGTCTCTTTTTTATATTTTTAATTGATTATATTTAATCAAAGTTTATTATTTGATTATTTGTTGTAATAATAATAATAATCCTCTAAAATTTACTATATATTCCTTCCAAAATTTTGTTTTTCCTTTTTATATAATAATTAAAACTTATTTTTAATTTCCTCCAAAATTTTGGATAATTTATATCCCTCCAAAATATTTACACTAAAAATAAATTAATTTCAAACTTAAAAAATGAGTGGCTTATTTCTCTTCAAAATTTTGTTTTTTTCACTCTTTTTCTTATTAATTATCTTTTTCTTTTTTCTTTTATCAATTGTTTTGGTTTAATTTAATTGAGTTATAATTTAGATTAATTTAATAAAAATCTGCATTTGATTTTAGAATTCTTTTAATTAATTTTCTAATTTATGTTTTTTATATTTTAATTTAACTTAATTAATCTTAAGTTCAATAATTTAATTTAATTTAATTTAATATTAATTTAAAATTATAATTTTTAATAAAATATTAATTTAAAATTATAATTAAAATTAAATACATTAAAACTAAATAAAACATTAAATAAATTAATTTAATTAAATATGTAATAGTAAATTTAAATACTAATCCCTAAATTATTTTTCATGTCTAATTTTATTTTTTTAAGCCTAATTAAAATTAAATATACAATTCCTAGGTTAAATCGTCGCAATCTAATCTAATTGGTTTGAAAAAGGTAGCATATATTGTTTCATCTTCTAAGCAAAAAAGAGTTTGTCTGAAACTTTTTTTTCTGTGTTTTTCATTTTATGTGGTATTACATATAATTCCATGTCAAATGCACATGAAGAAAATTATCTTAAATTTTAATTAAATGTAGAATACAAAGAAAATACAAACCACACAACAAAGATCAAACATTATTCCAGATTGGAGTTCTGGAATATTCATGAAGAACAGAGGATAGGTATTGAGAGTAGTTCATGATGTTTTAGAAGAATCCAACGCAAGGAATTTACAAAAAAATCTAACTCTGAGATTTTCATTTAAAATCTCAAACATTATTTCTTGTAAAAGAAATTGGTTACCTGCTAACAGGGACTGGCCGTACTGCAGTGACTGAAGGAGGCGACTGTGGACGAGGTGGCTACGCCGGACGGAGGAGACGGCTACGCTACGCTGAACGGAGGAAGTGACTACCGTGGATGTTGATTTTTTAGAGAACGACTTGAGGAAAGGAGGTTTCTGGTTTTCGCGATCCAATTTGGGGGGAAATGGTTTATTTCCAAATGCTCGTAATTTTAGTGTTTTGGTTATCGTATATACAAACTTGAGGCGTTTGTATAGCCAAACGCCACTATTATGGGTCTTATTGCAGCGTTTTTACATAAAAATGTCACTAGTGTGTACCCCATAGCGGCGTTTGTACAGAAAACGCCACTAGTGTGGACATTATTGTGGCGTTTGTACATTTAAATGCCACTAGCGTGCACCTAGTTATGTCGTTTGTGCAGTAAAACGCCACCAGTCTGCTTCCTATTGTGGCGTTTGTCTTTAAAACGCCACTAATTTAATCTCATTTTTAGAGTATTTTACTTAGTTAAAAATTCAACGGATTCACGGTAAAACCCATTTAGAAATAAACACTTAAAACCCAATAAAACGGTTAGAAAAAGAGATTAATTCAAATTTCATGAGTTCAAATGCATACTTTAAATCTTAAAAACGACTGCAAAATAAGAATAAATCAAATCTAATGAGATCAATTATTTAATTATGAGATTTTGAACCAAATTATACAATTTAATCTCAATATTAGAGCATATTACTCAGTTAAAATTACAATGGATTCACTAAAAAGCCCAACTAGACATGCATGTTTTAAACCCAACAAGACCGCCACAAAAACATATTCAATCAAATTTAACGAGTTCAAATAGTTAATTTTGAGCTTTTGAATATGACTAAACCACATAATCTCAATCTCAGAGCATTTTACTCGGTTTAAATTCCAATACGATCACTATAAAACCCAATTAGATACGCACACTTTAAACCTAACAAAAAGGGCTTAAAATAATATTCAATCGAAATTTATGAGTTCAAATAGTTAATTATAGGCTTTTGAACATGATTAAACCACTTAATCTCAATTTTAGAGTATTTTACTCAGTTTAAATTCCAATGCGATCACTAGAAAGCTCATTTGGATATGCATACTTTAAACCTAAAAAATAACCGCAAAATAAGAATAAATCAAATCTAATAAGATCAATTATTTAATTATGAGATTTCGAACCAATTATACAACTTAATCTCAATATTAGAGCATATTACTCGGTTAAAATTACAACGGGTTCACTAAAAAGCCCAACTAGACATGCATGTTTTAAGCCAAACAAGACCGCCACAAAATCATATTCAATGAAATTTAACGGGTTCAAATAGTTAATTTTGGGCTTTTGAATATGATTAAACCACATAATCTCAATCTAAGAGCATTTTACTTGGTTTAAATTCCAATACGATCACTATAAAACCCAATTAGATACACACACTTTAAACTTAACGAAAGAGGCTTAAAATGAGATTCAATCGAAATTTATGAGTTCAAATAGTTAATTATGGGCTTTTGAATCATATGATCCCGGTTACATGAGTTTTCGGAATTCACTAGTTGCCTGATCGTGAACATTGTAAGTAATTCAAAAGGTGATAAAATGAATTCAAAGGGGTTATTGATGATGGGATTGGTATGATTGCGGAAGCTAATTTAGTGATTTGATGAGAATGTATAAGATGAATGGAAGATGATGATAAAGGCATATGTGTAAATGGGGAAAAGTAATGTTAGTAAGTAACGAGGAAAGAACCAATACTATAGAGAATGTCGACCCGAATCCTATTGGATGTTTAGAGGAACGAGGAAGGAACCAACACTATATAAAAGTGAAGACCAGTTTCCTATAATGTTCATAAACAAAAGACCGTGACCCTCTAGTTAGAAAACTAGGAACCTTGGTATATGGAATAAGGAATGACACCACAAGGGGAATTCCTGGATAAGCCGGATAAGTTCAATGAAGAACAAAGAGATAAAACTCTCACACAAAAGTGTAATAGAATCAAAGTTGTCTACTTACAAATGAAATGCTAGGGACTATTTATAGGAAAACAAAATAAAAAAAAGTTTGGCATAAAATAGAGAAAGAATATCGCATTATTTGGCATCATTTGTTATCAAATTGATTCTTGATTTTGAGAATCATTTGTGTTCTACACCACCCTTCAATTTTAGCATCATTTGGTTTCATTTTTTTTTGCCTATCATATTACCCTACATCTACCACCATACCCAACTTTATTTTAAGTCGATTCCACAAGGAAAAATATTTGATCAAGTCAATCTGATGTGATCCTGGTTGACACCAAAATCTTTCAAGCCAAGTTCACATCAAAAGAGACGACAAATTTAAACACTTGTGGCAAAGTCGATGATCTTAACAATTCAAGTTCAAACATGCTTTTTCAAGCCTTGAATTTGAACTTGGAGCCTTGGCCATCTTTTGAACAAAGCAACATGTTACTAATGCATTTTAATATATGCATTCGAGTGTTAGCTTAGGAATGTGTTGCATGTAGTTGCATGAACATTTAGTTTGCATGAGTTTAACTTATTTTGCATATTTAATTTCAGCATTTGCACAAGAATAAATAAGCATGCTAGCTCATTTAAGTATGTTGTTTCATTTAAAGGTTATTTAGATCATTTAAGCATGTTAGTTCATTTAAGTTCGTTAGTTTAATTAATGCATGATAGTTCACTTAAAGCATGTAGGTTTTCTTATTTTTATGAGTTCATTTAGTGTATGAGTTAATTAATTAACTAGATCATTTAATGTAACTAGTTTTCATTAATTAAACTAGCTCATTAAATATGTTTCATGCATTCGCTTTCATTTTTATTGAATAAGGTTGTTATCTAATGGTTGCTCTTATATATTTCAGCTAGGGTATTCTTTTGGAGTAAATGCCTGATCATATTCTCAGGAATGACAAGGCATTTACATCAATTAAAGTCCCTTGAAGACTCATCAAGGCTGATTGGTTACAATGCAATTCAATGGAGCAATTACACCACTTGAATGTTTTTATTTCCAGCAATGGTTTTAAGGCTTTCAAGAGAGTCTTTACATCACTTAAAGGCTGTCAGTTTCAACTATGTTACAAGGCAATGAAGAGCTACTTAAACACTACTTAAGAGCTACTTTAACATCCCATAAAGCTGATTAGTTTTTTATCAGAGAAGACATGTAATGAAAGCCTTCATAATCACCACTTAAGGGAGAGTAAAGACAAGAATTAAAGCAACACTTAAGGAGGGATTTCAAGGAATATCAGTCAACTTGTTCGCCATTTTTGGATTGGATACGGGCATATTTGAGTCTTGAGATCTTCTTCCAACTTATTCCCCTATTTCTTAGCTTTCCAACGCACTTTGAATCACTTCAATCCGATATCAGGAGCATAAGATATGATTAAATTAGTGAAGACAGTGCATGCTGGAAATTCAGTACGGGAATAGTCACAAGATGCTTCTTCAACAAATTCAAGAGGCAATTCAATTGCTGAATTCAAGAGGCAATTCAATTGCTGAATTCAAGAGGGAATGATGTGAGCACAAATACGATCCTTAAATTATTTTCTGTAACCTTTTTGAGACCGTTTGACCGAGGCAAGTTGTTTACATTCGATAAGCTTCAAGAAGCTTATTCTTCCATCATTTTGGACGTTCAAACTAAGGTCAGATTTTTGAAGGTGTATTTCAACCCTAAGGAAGAACCTCCACCATCATTGAAGATCTTCAAGCCTAAGGGAGTTCATTTGGATATGCATACATTAAACCTAAAAAACGACCGCAAAATAAGAATAAAACAAATCTAACGAGATCAATTATTTAATTATGAGATTTCGAACCAAATTATCCAACATAATCTCAATATTAGAGCATATTACTCGGTTAAAATTAAAACGGGTTCACTAAAAAGCCCAACTAGACATGCATGTTTTAAACCCAACAAGACCACCACAAAATCTTATTCAATCAAATTTAACGAGTTCAAATAGTTAATATTGGCCTTTTGAATATGATTAAGCCACATAATCTCAATCTAAGAGCATTTTACTAGGTTTAAATTCCAATACAATCACTATAAAACCCATTTAGATACGCACACTTTAAACCTAACAAAAGGAGCTTAAAATGAGATTCAATCCAAATTTATGAGTTCAAATCGTTAATTATGGGATTTTGAACATGATTAAACCACTTAATCTCAATTTTAGAGAATTTTACTCAGTTTAAATCCATTGTGAACACTAGAAAGCACATTTGGATATGCATACTTTAGACCTAAAAAACGACAGCAAAATAAGAATAAATCAAATCTAATGAGATCAATTATTTAATTAGGAAATTTGAACCAAATTACACAACTTAATCTCAACATAGAGCATATTACTCGGTTAAAATTACAAGGGGTTCACTAAAAAGCCCAACTAGACATGCATGTTTTAAACCCAACAAGGCAGCCACAAAATCATATTCAATCAAATTTAACGAGTTCAAATAGTTAATATTGGGCTTTTGAATATGATTAAAACACATAATCTAAATCTAAGAGCATTTTACTCGGTTTAAATTCCAATACGATCAGTATAAACCCATTTAGATACGCACACTTTAAACCTAACAAAAGGGGCATAAAATGAGATTCAATCCAAATTTATGAGTTCAAATAGATAATTATAGGATTTTGAACATGATTAAACCACTTAATCTCAATTTAAGAGAATTTTGCTCAGTTTAAATTCCATTGCGATCACTAGAAAGCTCATCTGGATATGCATACTTTAAACCTAAAAAACGACCACATAATAAGAATAAAACAAATCTAATGAGATCAATTATTTAATAATGATATTTCGAACCAAATTATACAACTTAATCTCAATATTAGAGCATATTACTCGGTTAAAATTACAACGGGTTCATTAAAAAGCCCAACTAGACATGCATGTTTTAAACCCAACAAGGCCGCCACAAAATCATATTCAATCAAATTTAACGAGTTCAAATAGTTAATATTGGCCTTTTGAATATGATTAAAACACATAATCTCAATCTAAGAGCATTTTACTCGGTTTAAATTCTAATATGATCAGTATACATCCATTTAGATACGCACACTTTAAACCTAACAAAAGGGGAATAAAATGAGATTCAATCCAAATTTTTGAGTTCAAATAGATAATTAAAGGATTTTGAACATGATTAAACCACTTAATCTCAATTTAAGAGAATTTTACTCAGTTTAAATTCCAATGCGATCACTATAAACCCATTTAGATACGAACACTTTAAACCTAACAAAAGGGGCTTAAAATGAGATTCAATCCAAATTTATGAGTTCAAATAGATAATTATAGGATTTTGAACATGATTAAACCACTTAATCTCAATTTAAGAGAATTTTGCTCAGTTTAAATTCCATTGCGATCACTAGAAAGCTCATCTGGATATGCATACTTTAAACCTAAAAAACGTCCGCAAAATAAGAATAAAACAAATATAATGAGATCAATTGTTTAATTATGATATTTTGAACCAAATTATACAACTTAATCTCAATATTAGAGCATATTACTCGGTTAAAATAACAACAGGTTCACTAAAAAGACCAACTAGACATGCATGTTTTAAACCCAACAAGGCCGCCACAAAATCATATCCAATCAAATTTAAAGAGTTCAAATAGTTAATATTGGGCTTTTGAATATGATTAAACCACACAATCTCAATCTAAGAGCATTTTACTCGATTTAAATTCCTATACGATCTCTATAAAATCCATTTAGATACGCACACTTTAAACCAAACAAAAGGGGCTTAAAATAAGATTCAATCCAAATTTATGAGTTCAAATAGATAATTATTGGATTTTGAACATGATTAAACCACTTAATTTCAATTTTAGAGAATTTTACTCATTTTGAATTCCAATGCGATCACTAGAAAGCACATTTGGATATGCATACTTTAATTCTAAAAAACGTCCGCAAAATAAGAAAAAAAATCTAATGAGATCAATTATTTAATAATGATATTTCGAACCAAATTATACAACTTAATCTCAATATTAGAGCATATTACTCGGTTAAAATTACAACGGGTTCATTAAAAACCCCAACTAGACATGCATGTTTTAAGCCCAACAAGGCAGCCACAAAATCATATTCAATCAAATTTAACGAGTTCAAATAGTTAATATTGGCCTTTTGAATATGATTAAGCCACATAATCTCAATCTAAGAGCATTTTACTCGGTTTAAATTCCAATACGATCAGTATAAACCCATTTAGATACGCACACTTTAAACCTAACAAAAGGGGAATAAAATGAGATTCGATCCAAATTTTTGAGTTCAAATAGATAATTATAGGATTTTGAACATGATTAAACCACTTAATCTCAATTTAAGAGAAGTTTACTCAGTTTAAATTCCAATGCGATCACTATAAACCCATTTAGATATGAACAGTTTAAACCTAACAAAAAGGGCTTAAAATGAGATTCAATCCAAATTTATGAGTTCAAATAGATAATTATAGGATTTTGAACATGATTAAACCACTTAATCTCAATTTAAGAGAATTTTGCTCAGTTTAAATTCCATTGCGATCACTAGAAAGCTCATCTGGATATGCATACTTTAAACCTAAAAAACGTCCGCAAAATAAGAATAAAACAAATATAATGAGATCAATTATTTAATTATGATATTTTTAACCAAATTATACAACTTAATCTCAATATTAGAGCATATTACTCGGTTAAAATTACAACAGGTTCACTAAAAAGCCCAACTAGACATGCATGTTTTAAACCCAACAAGGTCGCCACAAAATCATATCCAATCAAATTTAAAGAGTTCAAATAGTTAATATTGGGCTTTTGAATATGATTAAACCACACAATCTCAATCTAAGAGCATTTTACTCGATTTAAATTCCTATACGATCTCTATAAAATCCATTTAGATACGCACACTTTAAACCAAACAAAAGGGGCTTAAAATAAGATTCAATCCAAATTTATGAGTTCAAATAGATAATTATTGGATTTTGAACATGATTAAACCACTTAATTTCAATTTTAGAGAATTTTACTCATTTTGAATTCCAATGTGATCACTAGAAAGCACATTTGGATATGCATACTTTAATTCTAAAAAACGTTCGCAAAATAAGAAAAAAATCTAATGAGATCAATTATTTAATAATGATATTTCGAACCAAATTATACAACTTAATCTCAATATTAGAGCATATTACTCGGTTAAAATTATAACGGGTTCATTAAAAAGCCCAACTAGACATGCATGTTTTAAACCCAACAAGGCCGCCACAAAATCATATTCAATCAAATTTAACGAGTTCAAATAGTTAATATTGGCCTTTTGAATATGGTTAAAACACATAATCTCAATCTAAGAGCATTGTACTCGGTTTAAATTCCAATACGATTAGTATAAACCCATTTAGATACGCACACTTTAAACCTAACAAAAGGGGAAGAAAATGAGATTCAATCCAAATTTTTGAGTTCAAATAGATAATTATAGGATTTTGAACATGATTAAACCACTTAATCTCAATTTAAGAGAATTTTACTCAGTTTAAATTCCAATGCGATCACTATAAACCCATTAGATACGAACACTTTAAACCTAACAAAAGGGGCTTAAAATGAGATTCAATCCAAATTTATGAGTTCCAATAGTTAATTATGGAATTTGGACAAGATTAAACCACTTAATCTCAATTTTAGAGAATTTTACTCAATTTAAATTCCAATGCAATCACTAGAAAGCTCATTTGGATATGCATACTTTAAACCTAAGAAACGACCGTAAAATAAGAATAACTCAAATCTAATGAGATCAATTATTTAATTATGAAATTTCGAACCAAATTTTACAACTTAATCTCAAAAATAGAGCATATTACTCGTTTAAAATTACAACGGGTTCACTAAAAAGCCCAATTGGACATGCATGTTTTAAACCAAACAAGACCGCCACAAAATCATATTCAATAAAATTTAATGAGTTCAAATAGTTAATTTTGGGCTATTGAATATGATTAACCCACATAATATCAATCTAAAAGCATTTTACTCGGTTTAAATTTTAATATGATCACTATAAAACCCATTTAGATACGTACACTTTAAACCTAACAAAAGGGGCTTAAAATGAGATTCAATCCAAATTTATGAGTTCAAATAGTTAATTATGGACTTTGAACCTAATTATACCACTTAATCTCAATTTTGGAGAATTTTACTCTGTTTAAATTCCAATGCGATCACTAGAAAGCTCATTTGGACATGCATACTTTAAATCTAAAAATCGACCGCAAAATAAGAATTGATGTGAGCACATCTAGGCCACCAACCATAATGATGCGTTCTAAGGCAAAGAAAATCAGGGAAGTTCTTTTCATTGCTTGTGCTACAATTCTAAATTCATTTGAACATGTTTATGCCTTAGAACATAGGTTTTATAATGTGTTGCAAGCTAATATGTGACATATTAGACTATATTACGTATTATATATGTTTAAGAATGTATATATGCTATTAAGTATGTTTTAAGGATTTGATTGATAGTGTTTATTATGTTTCTAACTTATTTATAAATTCATGTATGTTATTGAATAAGTTTGTTAGTGTTTACACCTTGTATTTATGTTTTCATTGAGTTTGCAATACTTTGATGGATTCCTATGATGTTTACATGTAGGAACACAGGATAACACCAGCTCAAGAGAGTGTATGTAGCTCAACTCCATCTCAAGAGAGTGGATACAACTCAACTCCAGCTCAAGTGAGTTCTATTCAGCTCAGATGAAGTCCAATGGAGTGCACGCAGCTCACCTTAGCTCGAGATAGTTTAAAGGCTTAGCTCTAAGCTCAAGTCAACTCCTAACACTCTTAGCTAGCTCATTTCAACTCAAATCCATTTCCAGCTCAACTCAACTCAAGCTGAAGTGACCTACAGTAGCTGAAACCTATCCTGCACGAAGGGAAGGTGTCCTAGGCATGTGCCATGCATGTGAGACACACATGGGAGCCTTGTGAACATGTGTGGGCGTTCAAGGGAGTGCAAGCCAAACAAGGCCCTTGTTTTTAAGCACTAGAAGGCTATATGGATTAGGCTGAGTGGTTTTGGTTCAAATTCAAACAAATTAGTACATGTTTAATGTGCCAAAACTTGTGGCTAAGATGGTTGGACGCCCAAGATAGTTTTAGGAGTTATTGGTTTGAATTTCAAACAAATAAACACATCTTTAATGTGTTATTTTCGTTCAAACATGTGGCTAAGGATATTAGGAGCCTAGGAGGAGTTATTTTAGCATTTAAATTTCAATTTTCGTTCAAATAATGGCCACATATTTGAATTTTGGCCAACTCCTTTTTTCTCCTATATATTTCTTTATTTTGTAAACAAAAGGACAGACACTTTGAATAAAAATTATATTTGAGAGTTTTTCTCTTATTTGGTTCTTTTTAGAACTTTTCTGACATTTAAACTTGTTTTTGATTGTCAAACTCTTGATACTTAGGGTTCCTAGATTGCTATCTAGAGGATCCAAGTCCTTTGACGTTAAACAGATTCAATTCGGGTTTGCTCAATATATTGTGCAGGTTCTTTCGAGTTTAGCATTTTCAATTGATTCCAGCATCATAATTCACGATTGTTGAACGCACGGAGTGCTGCCATGGATGTTTCTTGAAGCATTCATCTTCCTTGTTTCGAGTTTTCTTCAAAACACCATCTCTTTCTTATTTTCTTTTAATTTTCGTTTTCCCCTTTATTTCCTAAATTAATCATGAATATAACTTTGTTTCCTTGTTGTTTTTATGTTGTTCTTGTTGCAGGAACATGCTTACAACATTCATAGATCCGTAACATACGAAGAAAGTCCGTTTCGACAGGCTACATCGTATCAAGAATAAATCAAATCTAATGAGATCAATTATTTAATTATGAAATTTCGAACCAAATTATACAACTTAATCTCAATAATAAAGCATATTACTCGGTTAAAATTACAACAGGTTCACTAAAAAGCCCAACTAGACATGCATGTTTTAAACCCAACAAGACCGCCACAAAATCATATTCAATAAAATTTAACGAGTTCAAATAGTTAATTTTGGGCTTTTGAATATGATTAAACCGCATTATCTCAATCTAAGAGCATTTTACTCGGTTTAAAGTCCAATATGATCACTATAAAACCCAATTAGATACGCAAACTTTAAACCTAACAAAAGAGGCTTAAAATGAGATTCAATCCAAATTTATGAGTTAAAATAGTTAATAATGGGCTTTTGAATATGATTAAACCACTTAATCTCAATTTTAGAGAATTTTATCCAGCTTAAATTCCAATGCGAACACTAGAAAGCTAATTTGGATATGCATACTTTAAACCAAAAAATGACTGCAAAATAAGAATAAATCAAATCTAATGAGATCAATTATTTAATTATGAGATTTCGAAATAAATTATACAACTTAATCTCAATATTAGAGCATATTACACGGTTAAAATTACAACGGGTTCACTAAAAAGCCCAACTAGACATGCATGTTTTAAACCCAACAGGACTGTCACAAAATCATATTCAATCAAATTTAACGAGTTCAAATATTTAATTTTAGGCTTTTGCATATGATTAAACCACATAATCTCAATCTAAGAGCATTTAACTCAGTTTAAATTCTAATACGATCACTATAAACCCCATTAGCTACGCACACTTTAAACCTAAAAAACGACCGCAAATTAAGAATAAATTAAATCTAATGAGATCAATTATTTAATTACGAGATTTTGAACCAAATTATACAACTTAATCTCAATATTAGAGCATATTACTCGGTTAAAATTACAATGGGTCAGATGCTTATCTAACATGGGAAAGCAAAGTTGAATTCTCTCCTCTCCCTCTCCTTTTCTCTCTCCCTCCTCCATGCCTTCTTCTTCTTTTTATTTTTTTCTTTTCTTTCTCCATGTTTTGGAGATCTACTTTGTCTACTACACCACCTCCATGGATTTACCAGCAACGTCGGGAGAGGAAGATTCAACAACCATTCAATTCCAATCCTTTGAGATAAGTCAATCTTGTTCTTTTTTTTGTTTTTTTATTCTTTTCATTCCTCCCATGGATCGTTTAGACTATTTCTACTATTTTTGCCATTGTTTCATTTTTTTTTCTTTATTAAGAAGATATTTGGATGATGGAGTCTTTGTTGATCCGGAACTTCAACGATTTGAAGATGCTATTACAGCAACCACCATTATCAAAACCATTGTGAAGGTTCACTCACGAAGGCTATGGAGCCAATCCATTGATGTACAATTACCACCCTTGCAAAGGGATCGATCCAACACCTTTAACGGTGTTCTTTTCACCAATATGCTAACCGGTTATGCTCTCGTTGACAAGAAACATGCACATTTTTCTTTTATCAACATGGAGGCCATTATCGTTTTCCTCATCACCATGGCAGCCATGGGAAAAGATGTTTCTACATCTTGGTTCTTGTTTGTGATAAATTGGATCTATTTTGCTTCTTGTTTTTATATTCTCCTTATTACTTCTATTTTTCAATCTTTTGTTGATCTTTTTTCTCTTCGACTATTCATATATATTCACCAACATATTTTGTATTTTCTTTTTGCACCAAGAAGTTTCAAGGAAGGATTTGCCGTTGTGAATCCGACACTAGATCTACTTTTTCAAGTCATTCTTGATGTCAAGATCTTGTTTTCCTGGTTTCAAAATTTCATGGTTGTTTTTCTTATCTTTGAACCTTGTCCCGGTTGCACTCGTAAGTTTAGCATTTTGTACAACGCATTTACCATACCGACGCCATTAGGAGAGGAAGTAGTTATCACAACGACAACCAAACCGTTTAGGCTTTTTCTTTCGTCCATCTCTTCAATCTTTACTTTTCTTTTTATATATCTTTATTGCCTTCTTTTCGTTTATTATTATGAGATCTATTCTTCTCTTTGTATCAAGTGCTTTTCTTGGTTTTTGATTCTTCTCGGAGCCGTATACAATGTTTGCTTTGGAGAGCTAAGGTTTGTGTATGACATGCTACTGTTGGAGCCAAGAGTTTGTGCAAGGACTCTGATGGCCTTCACTAACGATCTTTGGAGTAGGCCGCTAAGACCCAACCGATCTGCTCCCTCGGATTTGGAATCGGTTAGTTTTGTTTCTATGGTAAGTATTTTCTTTCTATATGACTTTGTTATTTCCTTATTATTCTTTATTAATGTTTTGATCCTTTTTGAGCATGACTCAAAGTATGCAATCCGAATAGAGAATGAACTTTTGATTCTTGGGTTTGTTTTCAGGGTTATTATTCTTTATCACCTTGATAACCTTTTTGATCACAAGACTACTACAATGACTACTAAGCATCTTTTATCTAGTTCTTTATACCATGCTTTTTTTATTTTCTATGTTAAATCCATGTTTATACCACCCTTACTAAGGGATTTTACCAACACCTCTCATGGTGTACTATTCTCAAACAAGCTTACTTGCTTTATTGTTATCCTCGTTCTTGAATTAAAATGGATTAAATCAAGAATCGGAGCCTTGATGTCTCTCTTCCTAATCATGTCTTACTCTACCCTTTTCACTCATTATACCTCTTATTATTATCTTATGTTGCATGGAACGTTTATACATTACAATATGGACTTAACCATTAAAAGAAACACAACTCGGTTCCATCTTTCATATAATGTCCTTTTATACCATATAACTCTTATTTTCTTTGTTAAACCAATGTACATGGCCCACTTGCAATGGAATTTTATCAACACTTCTCTATATGTACTACCAAGAATAGGAACCTTGTTGGTTCCATTGTTCATTTGTTCTATATCACGTTTCCTCCATGATCCAACAAGCAAAGTCTTGTTTCTTACCATTCTCTTGAAAAGTCTTTCCTATCAAGTTCTCCTTGTTTATCTCCAAAATCTTTGTTTTTTCTTGTTTTATATCTCCTTATTCCTTTTGCAAAAGAATACCACCATTGTTAATCTTGTCTCCATTAATTCGAGTTCTGAATTCCTTGAGTACCTTAGTACTTGGTTTATGACTATTGACGCTAGGTTTAATTTTGCTTTCTTTATAATTCTACAGTGTATTCTATACCATATTTTTCTTAACTTTTTTATTATTTCCATATACGTGCCACCCTTGCTAATGGATCCCTCTAACACCTTTCATGGTGTGCCATTATCGAACAAGTTAACTTGTACTTCTAACAACCTCTTTTTAGAGGTACAATGGATGCAACTATGCCCCGGAGCTGTAATAGCTCCTTTGTTGTTTCCTTTCCCCCCCACTATCCTTCTTATGCCTAATGATGGTTTTCCTTCTAATACTTTTCTTTACCTTGTCAAACAAGAACCTTGTTTTTCAAGTAGAGGTACTAAACGAACCCCACTTTCTGATGAGGGTAACAAGCCTATGCGTCCTCGACTTGTATCCATTGGTTCTTTAGAAAAAGCTGGGATGAGAAGCGGAAAAAACTCTCCGACGGAGCTTGACGATAATCAACCCCGCCGAGTAAAATGAAAATCTTATGTTGGAACTGTTAGGGACTCGACAACACCCAGGCAGTTCTCGCTCTACAACGTGCTACCTCTAAGCATGATGCCGACTTTCTTTTTCTTTGTGAAACTAGATTGAACAAACACAATATGGATCGTATTCGGTTTAAGTTAGGAATGCAAGGTTGCATAGCCATTGATTTTAGCCCTTCCTGTACAGGGCTTGCTATTATTTGGAATAATAAAACTACTATTGATTTGCTTTCGTACTCGGATCGTCATATTGATGTCATTATACATTTTGGTCATTTGCAATTCCATTTTTCTGGAGTACACGATTTTGCTGAAACAACAAACAAATATAAAACTTGGCAACTAATGGACACATTACAATCAATTTCTTCCCTCCCATGACTCTTAGGGGGAGACTTTAATGAAATACTACACGACAATGAAAAGCAAGGCGGTATCCATCGGGTAAGATCACAAATTAATAATTTCAGAGATTGTCTTTTACGAAATGATCTCTTCGATTGTAAACCAAAATCTGGATGGTTCACTTGGACTAGATCTGGACCTAATATTGAAACCATTATGGAAAGAATCGATAGATTCCTTGGTAACTCCTCTTGGTTTAATGTCTTTCCTAACTTCCAAGCTACGTCATTCTTTCAGGCCCGATCTAATCATTGCCCCATCTTACTAGACACTAGTCCTTCCAGTGCAATTAGGTCGAAAGCTTCCAGGAACCTCTATCGCTATGAGAATTGTTGGGCTGATAACCCGGAAGTCTCTTCCCGGATTAGAGAGATTTGGACTAACCCATCCCAAACGACCATTGCTAAACTTCATGAAATTAGGCATTTTCTCGGATTTTGGCAAACAAACCAACGTATCAAGTCGAATGAACGTATTAACCAATTAATTGACTTTATAAATATGTCCCTCAAGCGACAACTTTCAGATGCTGATATTAATAATTTTATTTCTGCAAAAAATGAGCTTGATAGCTTGCTTAACGCGAAAGAAATCTATTGGGCACAACGAGCCCGCACCACCTGGCTAGAACATGGTGACAAAAATACTCCCTTTTTCCATACAAGAGCAAACAATCACCGGCGAAAAACCATATTACTGGGCTTTTTAACAATGCGAACATTTGGCAAACGCATACAAAAGACATCATGGCTACTGCCATTGATTACCTCCAGACTCTCTTCTCATCCTCTTCTCCTATTATTGCATCTTCCATTTTGGAAAACATTCCAAATATTGTTTCTGAGACCATGAACAATGACCTCAATAAGGATTTCACAACAGACGAAATTATAGCTGTTTTTCGTGATATTGATCCAAGGAAAGCCCCGGGGGTTGACGGATTTCCGAGTCGTTTCTTTAGGAAGCACTGGGATATCCTTGGCCAGGACTTTATAAACCTCTGTCTTAGACTCCTAAGTGGGTCTGTTAGCTTGAAAGAGGTCAATCGTACTATCATAGTTCTTATACCCAAAATTAGCGATCCTACAACTATGCGGCATCTCAGACCTATTAGCCTATGCACAGTTATCTATAAGATTGTTGCCAAAGTGCTTGTTAATCGTTTGAAATCCATCATTCCCTTATGCATAAGCGGTAATCAAGCGGCCTTTGTTCAAGGTAGGAACATTACCGACAATATCCTCATAGCCCACGAGCTTATCCACACGTTGAATACTGACGAGACATCCCTTGCCAAAGGCGCTAGCTTAAAGCTGGACATGGAGAAAGCTTTCGACCGTGTTGAATGGCCTTTTCTAGAACAAATTATGCTCCGTCTAGGCTTTAATGCCAACTGGGTTTCTCTTATTATGAATTGTGTCTCTTCCGTATCTTTTCAAGTATGTGTCAATGATTCTCTTTCACGGCCTTTTAAACCTCAAAGAGGGCTTCGACAAGGGGATCCCCTTTCCCCTTTCTTATTTCTTTTTTGTACTCAAGGTCTTTCAACATTGCTCAATGTTGAGAAAGCAATTGGCAACCTCCCTGGCCTTTGTACTAGCAGGAATGGCCCCCGTATAAATCACCTCCTCTTTGCCGATGATTGTGTGGTGTTCATTAAGTACACAACAACTGAAGCCCAACACCTAAAGGATGCTCTGCATACTTATGCAACTTCCTTTGGTCAGGCAGTGAATTTTGAAAAATCTACAATTTATTTTTCACGTAAAACCTCTACATCTCTTCAATCAGAAATCCATAACATCCTGAATGTACGAGAGGTCGACGACCCTGGTATTTATTTGGGGGTTCCACTCCTAATTGGGAAGAATAAGACAACAACTTTGGGTTTTACCAGAGACAAAATGAATGCTTGTCTTAGCAAATGGGATAAGCACTTACTCTCCTTTAGTGGTAGAGAAATTTTCATCAAATCTGTCATACAATCAATGCCACAATATGTCATGTCTTGTTACCTACTACCCCAAAACATTATCGATGATATGACTACTTTGATACGCCGTTACTGGTGGTCAGGGAAAGCCGATAAACGAGGATGGCATATGCTTCCATGGGACACTGTTTGTCTACCGAAAGCAGCTGGAGGTATAGGGTTTCACGATCTACACCATTTCAACATTGCTTTACTTGGTAAGCAAATTTGGAGACTAAATTTGTGAGCCTGATAATCTTCTTAGTCAGGTCTACAAGTGCAAATATTATCCGTCGGGTTCTGTGCTCGAATCCAATTCCACTCGAAGATCTTCCTTTGCTTGGAAAGGTCTTAGTATAGCTATATCTAAACATGGAAATGGTTTCTTTAAACGGCCAGGTAGGTCAAGTCAGATACAAATCCACTTCGACAATTGGGGAGGATCTAAGCCATTACACCTTTATGGCGATTATGAAGTGAATGATGAATTCCCTCTTCGAGCGGTTTTTTTTTATGCTATCTAATCTACCCCGATGGGATGAATCCAAGGTGAGAGATTATTTCTCTCACGAAGATGCTAATACAATCCTTAATGTACCAATTATTAATGATACGAAAGATACTACCCTTTGGGGTCATCACGACTCTGGTATCTATTCGGTGCGTTCTGGTTATCAATTTCTTCAATTGCAACTAGGGCCGGTTAACAGGCCCTCTAGGCTATGGAAAATTCTCTCTAAGTTGCCTATGTTGCCTAAGGTTCGTTCTTTTGGGTGGCGGTTAAGCCTTGATGCTCTCCCGTCTGGCCACAAAATCCTCCAAGCAAATCTCGGTACTGGGGTTTGCCCAATTTGTAATACGGATATTGAAACTACCCTGCATGCTTTAAGGGATTGTCCTAGTGCTAGGGAGGCTCTCCGTTTGGCAGGTTTTCCAGGCCGAATTTTGTCTAATAATCATATCTCCCCCACCAGTGGCTTTCTGAAATTGCTGGTTTTCTCTCATTGCACCAATTCTCCTTCCTGATAACAATTCTATGGAATTTATGGAACCGTCGTAATGACTTTGTCCATAACAATCATCTCCAACCACCATGGTTGACTGTATCCAACGCACAAAAACTTTTCGACGATTATACATCAGCCAATGATGCTCTCCATCTAAGGTCCCGACTAGCTGAGCCCACCTTTGCTCATGCTAGATGGACGAAACCGGATCGCGGTTTCGTTAAGGTTAACACGGATGGCGCCTTTGACCCAATTTTAAAGGGAGCTGCTGCAGGTGTCATCGCTCAGGATTCTTCAGGTTCTGTCCTTGGTGGACGCTCTATGCCCCTTGCCTTCTGCCCGGATCCGGCTTCTGCCGAAGCTCTTGCCATTTTGGAAGGACTTAATTTTCTTGTTGATAATGGCTGAACTAATGTCATCCTTGAGACCGATTCTGCATCCATCGCCAAAAAAGTTAACAACACTCATCATCACGATCTATCCACGGTGCAAACTTTAGTATCTCGAATTCGTTCTACTCTTGGTACTTTGCCTGATTGTAAGATTTGTTATGTACCTAGAGAAGCAAATGTTGTAGCCCATGTCCTAGCTACTAGGGCTATGCGTTCTTTTCTATCTTTCTCTTTTGATTGTAACTTTCCCGATTTTATACGGGCTTCTGTAAACTCGGAGAGGTTCTCTTCTTCTTCTCAATAAAACCATGGGTACTCTTTTCCCCATAGGGGACTACTTACCTATCGAGGTGACAGGCTATAGGGTTTTTTTAATGAGGCCCTTTCCTTCAAAAAAAAAAAATACAACGGGTTCACTAAAAAGCCCTACTAGACATGCATGTTTTAAACCCAACAAGACCGCCACAAAATGATACGAATCCGGTTGCGGAATATCCGAATTTGTATTTGTGATTGCCCGATCGTTATTCTAGTAAGTAACTAAAATGAAAAATAGGAACTTTGAAATGAAACTTATAAGATGATATGAAATGGATAGATAATATAGTGAAATGGAATGATGATAAGATGATTGTTGTGCTTAGGATGAAGTATGGAAAATATGTATGTATGGAAGATGGAAGTGAAGAGAAGAAATGTAATTGATGGTGCGGTGTAAACAAAGGAGGAACCAACACTAAAAAGTGAAGACCCGTTCCTTAAGAGTTTTTAAATCGTGACTTGGGTGAAAGGCTAATGGATTGTGACCCTCTAGTTAAAAGAACTAGGAACCAGCAATATAAAAAGATGAAAAGGGATGAATGCCACAAGAACAATCTTGCAAGCCAATAAAGTTCAAGAAGAACTATAAAAGAGAAACACTCTCAAGTTATAATATATGCCAAAAGTTGTATCTTTTACAATGGAATGAGTGCCTATTTATAGGTATAAGGCAACAACAAATTGATTGGGCTAGACAAAGATTAAAGGCTCATTATTCTAGTGTTAAAGGCCTATTAATTTGTAGGTTATTCTATCTCAAATTGACAGCCAAAGAGTTTGATCTAAAAAGGATGAATGTGGACATTCATAGGATGAATGTGGACATTCATAGGATGAATGTAGACATACATATCATCCACATGGAGAAACCCTTGGTCTAATGAACTTGATTAAGTTGTCATTCATCCTCCTTTAATGGGCTGGTGATAAAGCATTGAATTCAGCAATTGAATGGCCTCTTGAATTTGTTGAAGAAGCATCTTGTGACTATTCCCGTACTGAATTTCCAGCATGCACTATCTTCAATAATTTAATCATATCATAAGCTCCTGATATCGGATTGAGGTGATTCAAAGTGCATTGGAAAGCTAAGAAATAGAGGAATAAGTTTGAAGAAGATTGCAAGCCTCAAATATGCTCGTATCCAATCCAAAAATGGCGAACAAGTTGACTGATATTCTTTGAACTCCCTCCTTAAGTGTTGCTTTAATTCTTGCCTTTACTCTCCCTTAAGTGGTGATTATGAAGGCTTTCATTGCATGTCTTCTCTGATAAAAAACTGATCAGCTTTATGGGATGTTAAAGTAGCTCTTAAGTAGTGTTTAAGTAGCTCTTCATTGCCTTGTAACATAGTTGAAACTGACAACCTTTAAGTGATGTAAAGACTCTCTTGAAAGCCATAAAACCATTGCTGGAAATAAAAACATTCAAGTGGTGTAATTGCTCCATTGAATTGCATTGTAACCAATCAACCTTTATGAGTCTTCAAGGGACTTTAATTGATTTAAATGCCTTGTCATTCCTGAGAATATGATCAGCCATTTACTCCAAAAGAATACCCTAGCTGAAATATATAAGAGCAACCATTAGATAACAACCTTATTCAATAAAAATGAAAGTGAATGCATGAAACATATTTAATGAGCTAGTTTAATTAATGAAACTAGTTACATTAAATGATCTAGTTAATTAATTAACTCATACACTAAATGAGTATTTTACTCGGTTTAAATTCTAATACATTAAATCATATTCAATCAAATTTAACGAGTTCAAATAGTTAATATTGGGCTTTTGAATATGATTAAACCACTTAATCTCAATCTATGAGCATTTTACTCGGTTTAAATTCCAATACGATCACTATAAAACCCATTTAGATACGCACACTTTAAACCTAACAAAAGGGGCTTAAAGTGAGATTCAATCCAAATTTACGGGTTCAAATAGATAATTATAGGATTTTGAACATGGTTAAACCACTTAATCTCAATTTAAGAAAATTTTATTCAGTTTAAATTCCATTGCGATCACTAGAAAGTTCATCTGGATATGCATACTTTAAACCTAAAAAACGACCGCAAAATAAGAATAAAACAAATATAATGAGATCAATTATTTAATTATGAGATTTCGAACCAAATTATACAACATAATCTCAATATTAGAGCATATTACTCGGTTAAAATTTCAGCGGGTTCACTAAAAAGCCCAACTAGACATGCATGTTTTAAACCCAACAAGACCGCCACAAAATCATATTCAATCAAATTTAACGAGTTCAAATAGTTAATATTGGGCTTTTGAATATAATTAAACCACATAATCTCAATCTAAGAGCATTTTACTCGGTTTAAATTCCAATACGATCACTATAAAACCCATTTAGATACGCACACTTTAAACCTAACAAAAGGGGATTAAAATGAGATTAAATCCAAATTTATGAGTTCAAATAGATAATTATAGGATTTTGAACATGGTTAAACCACTTAATCTCAATTTAAGAAAATTTTATTCAGTTTAAATTCCATTGCGATCACTAGAAAGTTCATCTGGATATGCATACTTTAAACCTAAAAAACGACCGCAAAATAAGAATAAAACAAATATAATGAGATCAATTATTTAATTATGAGATTTCAAACCAAATTATACAACTTAATCTCAATATTAGAGCATACTACTCGGTTAAAATTTCAGCGGGTACAGTAAAAACCCAACTAGACATGCATGTTTTAAACCCAACAAGACCGCCACAAAATCATATTCAATCAAATTTAACGAGTTCAAATAGTTAATATTGGGCTTTTGAATATGATTAAACCACATAATCTCAATCTAAGAGCATTTTACTCGGTTTAAATTCCAATACGATCACTATAAAACCCATTTAGGTACGCACACTTTAAACCTAACAAAAGGGGCTTAAAATGAGATTCAATCCAAATTTATGAGTTCAAATAGTTAATTATGGGGTTTTGAACATGATTAAACCACTTAATCTCAATTTTAGAGATTTTTTCTCAGTTTAAATTCTAATGCGATCACTAGAAAGCTCATTTGGATATGGATACTTTAAAACTAAAAAACGACCGCAAAATAAGAATAAAACAAATCTAATTAGATCAATAATTTGATTTTGAGTTTTCGAACCAAATTATACAACTTAATGACAATATTAGAGCATATTACTCGGTTAAAATTACAACGGGTTCACTAAAAAGCACAACTAGACATGCATGTTTTAAACCCAACAAGACCGCCACAAAATCATACTCAATCAAATTTAACGAGTTAAAATAGTTAATATTGTGCTTCTAAATATGATTAAACCACATAATCTCAATCTAAGAGCATTTTACTCGGTTTAAATTCCAATACAATCACTATAAAACCCATTTAGATACGCACACTTTAAACCTAACAAAAGGGGATTAAAATGAGATTCAATCCAAATTTATGAGTTCAAATAGTTAATTATGGAATTTGAACAAGATTAAACCACTTAATCTCAATTTTAGAGAATTTTACTCAGTTTAAATTCCAATGCAATAACTAGAAAGCTCATTTGGATATTGATACGCTCCAACTCTCCAAAGATGCTTGTAGAGAGAAGCCTTGTATCACGCTCCAACTCTCCAAAGATGCTTTGATTGCCCGGACCTTAGAATGCAAGCAAGCCTTGTATCACGCTTGTTTCCGGAACAAAAGAATGTTAAAAGATGCTGGAAATAAGATAAGGATGATTCAAGATGAGGTTATGGTGTTAGGGTATTGTTTAGATGAAATGAAAGCTGTTTTGGTGAAGGGAATGCGTGGGGGATGTTGATGGTTGATTAAGGCAGGAAATGGAGGTGTTTAAGTGAAGTAAATGATATGGAAGGATAAGTTAAGGGCTGATGAAGAATGATGGGCAAAAGTGGAAGATGGATGGTGTTTATGTGATGTTGGAATGATAGTATTCAAAGGGGAAAAGGTTGAACTTATGTTATAGGAACATAAGCCCAATCTAGTTGCAACTCTGAGGGTGATAGATGCACTTAGACCTCTTGGAAATGTAATTCCAGAAACCTGAAGTATAAAGGATGGAGGGTGACGCCACAAATCAAAGAGATGATTTGATAAGTCGATAAAGTTCTTAAAAGAACAAGAATGAGAGATTAACTCGCAAACTAAATAATCTGATTCAAAGTTGTGTCTTCAAATGCCAAAATGGATACATATTTATAGGAAATGAAAGGGTGTGGACAAGGGAAATTTCCCTTTGAAAAGGTGGCTGAATAGTGGCCTTGGTGTCTGTTTATTAGTGGTGTCTCCCTCTTTAACCGTTCGGTTGAATGGTGTCTCCTTCCAATAATTGTTGTAACTCTTCGGTTTAAAATTCCATCTTGCACAGTCTTCAGTAAATCGAGCATATATCGAGTTATCGATATCAGATTGATGCGATTCAACATGCGTTGGAAAGATAAGAGATAGAGGAACAACTTTCATGAAGACACTGAAGCCCAATTTTAATTGTATCCTTCCCTAAATTTGCACACAAGTGGACCATCATGAATCTGTCCAATGAAGAGTGTTATCTCTTTGTTTTTGGTGCCCAAATCATGTTTTCCTCCATGGTTGGTCGATTGTGTCTCTTGGGGAGGGAACATGTCCTTCCATGGTTGAGCTTAAGGTTGTAGGGTGAGCTAAGATGAGCTGATTGAGTTGAAAGTGAGCTCACTTAAGCTGAGCTAGCTAGCTGATTTAGCTAGCTGAAAGTTCACCATCTTTGAGTGATGATTTGAGCTGAACGGCTAACCCCCTAGCTGAGTGAACTGATCCTGAGGGCCATAATACTCTCCTTAATCCATAAGAGTGTGTAGGAGCTGATTCGAATCCCATATGTATAGAAATTCACCATTTGTCGTTTTGAGCTCATTCTGGATTTGTGAGCTGGAAAGAAGCTAGCATCCACTTCATTGTGCTGCCTAGGAGTTTTTGGTACATTTTGGTCCTAATCGAAAGCTGGTAAGTGCCTCAAACAATGATTCTTTGTTTTGAGCTCAAATGGTGCATTTGAGCTAAAATGGAGCTGGCCAATAGTCCCTTAAGTTGTGTTTAACATAACCTGCAAAGAAACAACTTAAACTTTTAAGTAGATGTTATTAAACATGTGTTGAATATTAATTATGCATAATATAAGCTAGATAAACCTGTGGTTCAATACCAATTAATAAGTTATCAATAGTAATATAAGGACATAAATATTATAGGTATATAATATGAGATAGCAAGCAAGTGTAACACATGAATTGAATAAATAAAGAGTATTAAGTAGAACTCCCTGATTGGAATTGTGTGACGGGTATGGGCAAAAATTAAGGTTGGGCGTGCACATATCATCCCCTCCTTCTTTTGGGCGATTTGTCCTCAAATCGAACCCCTTGGTATTGGAATATCCCTTAGCAATGGGAATGGCATGGTTTTGCCGTGCATGGCCTTCTAACTCCTCCTTGAGTTTCTGAAAAGAAAATGAGAACGTTTTGGCTTCTTTTGGGTTAGAAAATTCAGAAGTGAACACGGGATGTGTTAAAAGACATTCCCTAATCAACTTGATGCTTCAAGGGACTTTAATTGATGTAAATGCCTTGTCATTCCTGAGAATATGATCAGCCATTTACTCCAAAAGAATACCCTAGCTGAAATATATAAGAGCAACCATTAGATAACAACCTTATTCAATAAAAATGAAAGTGAATGCATGAAACATATTTAATGAGCTAGTTTAATTAATGAAACTAGTTACATTAAATGATCTAGTTAATTAATTAACTCATACACTAAATGAGTATTTTACTCGGTTTAAATTCTAATACATTAAATCATATTCAATCAAATTTAACGAGTTCAAATAGTTAATATTTTGCTTCTAAATATGATTAAACCACATAATCTCAATCAAAGAGCATTTTACTCGGTTTAAATTCCAATACAATCACTATAAAACCCATTTAGATACACACACTTTAAACCTAACAAAAGGGGCTTAAAATGAGATTCAATCCAAATTTATGAGTTCAAATAGATAATTATGGGATTTTAAAGATGATTAAACCACTTAGTCTCAATTTTGGAGAATTTTACTCAGTTTAAATTTCAAGTTGATCACTTGAAAGCTCATTTGGATATGCATACTTTGAACCTAAAAAACGATCAAAAAATAAGAATAAATCAAATCTAGTGAGATCAATTATTTAATTATGAGATTTCGAACCAAATTATACAACTTAATCTCAATATTAGAGCAAATTACTTGGTTACAATTACAATGGGTTTACTAAAAAGCCAAACTAGACATGCATGTTTTAAACCCAACAAGACCGCCACAAAATCATATTCAATCAAATTTAACGAGTTCAAATAGTTAATTTTGGGTTATTAAATATGATTAAACCACATAATCTCAATCTAAGACCATTTTACTCGATTTAAATTCCAATACGATCACTATAAAACACATTTAGATATGCACACTTTAAACCTAACAATATGGGCTTAAAATGAGATTCAATCCAAATTTATGAGTTCAAATACATAATTATTGGATTTTGAACATGATTAAACCACTTAATCTCAATTTTAGAGAATTTTACTCAGTTTAAATTCCAATGCGATCACTAGAAAGTTCATTTGGATATGCATTCTTTAAACCTAAAAAACGACCGCAAAATAAGAATAAAACAAATATAATGAGATCAATTATTTAATTATGAGATTTCGAACCAAATTATACAACTTAATCTCAATATTAGAGCAAATTACTCGCTTAAAATTACAACGGGTTCACTAAAAAGCCCAACTAGACATGCATGTTTTAAACCCAACAAGACTGCCACAAAATCATATTCAATCAAATTTAATGATTTCAAATAGATAATTTTGGTCTTTTGAATATTACTAAACCATATAATCTCAATCTAAGAGCATTTTAATCGGTTTAAATTCCAATACGATCACTATAAAAGCCATTTAGATACGCAAACTTTAAACCTAACAAAAGGGGCTTAAAATGAGATTCAATCCATATTTATGAGTTCAAATAGTTTATTATGGGCTTTTGAACATGACTAATCCACTTAATCTCAATTTTAGAGAATTTTACTCAGTTTAAATATCAATGAGATCTTTTGAAAGCTCATTTGGATATGCATACTTTAAACCTAAAAAACGCTCGCAAAATAATAATAAATCAAAGCTAATGAGATCAATTATTTAATTACGAAATTTCGAACCAAATTTTACAACTTAATCTCAAAAATAGAGCATATTACTCCTTTAAAATTCAATTGGTTCACTAAAAAGTCCAACTAGACATGCATGTTTTAAACCCAACAAGACCTCCATAAAATCATATTCAATCAAATTTAACGAGTTCAAACAGTTAATTTTGGGCTTTTGAATATGATTAAACCACCTAATCTCAATCTAAAAGCATTTTACTCGGTTTAAATTCCAATATGATCACTATAAAACCCATTTAGATTCGCACACTTTAAACATAACAAAAGGGGCTTAAAATGAGATTCAATCCATGTTTATGAGTTCAAATAGTTAATTATGAGACTTTGAACATGATCGAACCACTTAATCTCAATTTTAGAGAATTTTACTCAATTTAAATTCCAATGCGATCACTAGAAAGCACATTTGGATATGCATACTTTAAACCTAAGAAATGATCGCAAAATAAGAATAAATCTAGTCTAATGAGATTAATTATTTAATTATGATATTTCGAACCAAATTATACAACTTAATATCAATTATTAGAGCAAATTACTCAGTTAAAATTACAACGAGTTCATTAAAAGCCCAACTAGACATGCATGTTTTAAGCCCAACAAGACCGCCACAAAATCATACTCAATCAAATTTAAAAAGCTCAAATTGTTAATTTTGGGCTTTTGAATATGATTAAACTACATAATCTCAATATAAAAGCATTTTACTCGGTTTAAATTTCAATACGATCATTATAAAACACATTTAGATACGCACACTTTAAACCTAACAAAAGGGGCTCTAAATGAGATTCAATCCAAATTTATGAGTTCAAATAGATAATTATGGGGTTTTAAACATGATTAAACCACTTAATCTCAATTTTCTAGAATTTTACTCAGTTTAAATTTCAAGTTGATGACTAGAAAGCTCATTTGGATATTGATATATGCACGCGTCAGAAAGACAATGACCATGTTCAGATTAATCAAAACCCAGAAGTGCGACTTAAGGAGGCATATACTCACAAGTGCATTACAGCCTTTGGAGGTCAAATGGCACTAAAAGGGAAGTTATACATTGTCTTACATGTTGAAGACATGTAACACTTGAATAAGCACCACATGTTTACTTAATTTCAGCTTTTAAATTCATTTCAATAGTTATGTCATTCATTTTGATTCATTATATTTGTTTTCTTTGCAAGGTAAGTTGAACAAAGCTTAAGGGACTATTGGCCAGCTCCGTTTAAGCTCAAATTCACCATTTGAGCTCAAAACAAAGAATCATTGTTTGAGGCACTAATCAGCTTGTGATAAGGACCACAATGTACCAAACACTCCTAGGCAGCACAATGAAGTGGATGTTAGCTTCGTTCCAGCTCACGAATCCAGAATGAGCTCAAAACGACAAATGGTGAATTTCCATCCATTTGGGATTCGGATCAAATCCTACACACTCTTATGGATTAAGGAGAGTATTATGGCCCTAAGGATAAGTTCACTCATCTAGGGGGTTAGCCGTTCAGATCAAATCATCACTCAAAGATGGTGAACTTTCAGCTAGCTAAATCAGCTAGCTAGCTCAGCTCAAGTCAGCTCACTTTCAACTCAATCAGCTCATCTTAGCTCACCCTACGACCTTAAGCTCAACCATGGAAGGACATGTTCCCTCCCCAAGAGACACAACCGACCAGCCATGGAGGGAAACATGTTTTGGGCGCCAAAAACAAAGAGATAACACTCTTCATTGGACAGATTCATGATGGTCCACTTGTGTGCCAATTTCGGGCAGGATACAATTAGAATTGGGCTTCAGTGTCTCAGGAAAGTTTTTCCTCTATCTCGTATCTTTCCAACGCATGTTGAATCGCATCAATCTGATATCGATAACTCGATATATTCTCGATTTACTGAAGACTGTGCAAGATGGAATTTTAAACCGAAGAGTTACAACAATTATTGGAAGGAGACACCATTCAACCGAACGGTTAAAGAGGGAGACACCACCAATTGAACAGACACCAAGGCCACTATTCAGCCACCTTTTCAAAGGGAAATTTCCCTTATCCACACCCTTTCATTTCCTATAAATATGTAGCCATTTTGGCTTTTGAAGAGACAACTTTGAATCAGATTATTTAGTTTGTGAGTTAATCTCTCATTCTTGTTCTTTCAAGAACTTTATCGACTTATCAAATCATCTCTTTGATTTGTGGCGTCACCCTCCATCCTTTATACTTCAGGTTTCTGGAATTACATTTCCAAGAGGTCTAAGTGCATCTATCACCCTCAAAGTTGCCACTATATTGGGTTTATGTTCTTATAACATAAGTTCAACCTTTTCCCCTTTGAATACTATCATTCCAACATCACATAAACACCATCCATCTTCCATTTTCGCCCATCATTCTTCACCAACCCTTAACTTATCCTTCCATATCATTTACTTCACTTAAACACCTCCATTTCCTTACTTAATCAACCATCAACATCCCCCACGCATTCCCTTCACCAAAACAGCTTCCTTTTCATCTAAACAATACCCTAACACCATAACCTCTTCTTGAATCATCCTTATCTTATTTCCAGCATCTTTTAACATTCTTTTGTTCCGGAAACAAGCGTGATACAAGGCTTGCTTGCATTCTAAGGTCCGGGCAATCAAAGCTTCTCTCTACAAGCATCTTTAGAGAGTTGGAGCGTATGATATGGTAATCAGAGCAAAGGAAGAATCAAGTAAGCCCTATTTCTTGTTATTTCAATTCTGATAAAAAAAGAGAAAGAAAAGAAAAGAAAGAAAAAAAAGAAAGAAAGAAAAAGAGAATTCAGATTGTTCCAGCATATAAGTAATCTGAATTAGATTTAAAAAAAGAGAAGAGAAAAGAAATCAGAATTTGCAAAGGTTGAAGATTCAAGTACAAACGTCCAAGTAACCAACTCCGAGAAGTTTCTCAAGTTTGATTTCTCAAGACCAGTTTGTAAGTTGAGTTTTTTGGTAACGTTTCTGTTTTCTTTAGTCTTTGAAAATTTTCTTTTACTATTCAATCCCTAAATTTTTTGTTTCTTCTTTTAAACTTTTTTTCTTTTTTCTATTTGCACACCTAACCTTTGTTTCAGCCCAAACACCATCATTTCTTAGGATATTTGACAAGTATTGAGTAAGTTCTTCTAAGAACTTGATTTGAGAGATTTGAGAGGAAAAAGGCAAAAGAGTGGTGAGCATAGAAGGGGAAATAAAAGCTAGAATTCCCAGAGTGTAAACACGAGTGAATTGAGTGCCATCTTTCTTTTCCTTGTAGTGACAGTGAGGATTTTTGTGTGTGAGTATTGGTGAGGTTTTTTTTTCATTAACTAACAATGTTTCCAGAATCTTGCATTTCTCCATCTACTTCTGGACAGGTTTTGATTATCAAAAGAACATTAAGTGTTCATTCAATAGAAGATAACCAAAGGGAGAACATCTTTCACACCCGTGGCCATGTTAATGGAAAGGTGTGTAGTATAGTCATTGACGGAGGAAGTTGCACAAACATAGCTAGCACTATGATGGTGGAAAGGTTTGATTTGAGGACCTTTGAACATCCACAGCCTTACAAACTACAATGGTTAAGCAATGAAGGAGAGTGCAGCGTGTCAAGACAAGTACAAGTACCAATTTCCATAGGAAGTTACAAGGATGAAATCTTGTGTGATGTATTACCCATGAACGCCTGCCATATCATCCTTGGGAGGCCCTGAAAATTTGACAAGAAGGCAATGCATGATTCACTTAAATCATTATATTTTCAAGTTTGAAGGCCGGAAGATCACGTTGACACCTTTGACGCCAAAACAAGTGAGGAATGATCAAGATGCCTTAAAAGAAAGCCTAGCATCATGGAAGAAGTCCTCCAAAGAAGACACTAAGAAGATGACCATTTATGCTCGTGGGAGGGACATTCGGAGGCACCTTTCCACACAACAAAATGTGCTTGTACTTATGTACAAGGAAAGTTGTTTTAGCACTAACACCCTTGAAGGTTTGCCTTCAAATATTTCTCAACTTTTGCAGGAATTTAAGGATATGTTCCCTGATGATCTTCCTAGTGGATTACCTCCCGTTAGAGGAATTGAGCACCAGATAGATTTCATGCCTGGAGCCACCATTCCTAATAGACCTGCTTATAGGAGCAATCCAGAAGAGACCAAGGAGTTACAACGCCAAATAGGGGAACTTATAGAGAAGGGATATATTAGAGAAAGCTTGAGTCCTTGTGCCATGACAGTTTTGTTAGTTCCAAAGAAGGATGGTTCATGGAGGATGTGTGTGGATTGTAGGGCTATCAACCAAATCACAATCAAGTACCGACATCCCATACCCAGATTGGATGATATGTTAGATGAACTTAGTGGGGCTAGCATATTCTCGAAGATTGATCTCAAAAGTGGCTGATACGAGGTAGCCTGTCGAAACGGACTTTCTTCGTAAGTTGCGGATCTAGGAATGTTGTAAGCAAGTTCCTGCAAAAGAAAAACATAAACAGTCAAGTGTTTACACTGATTACCTATATAGGAAATAAGTATAATAACTTGGGCGTTTGAAGAGAATTTTTACATTGTTTACCTACACAGGAAAACAATGAAGTAAAATAAAACGAAAAATGAAAGAGATAAGAAAAGTTGACGCTGGAACAGAATTTTTCACTATTTACCAATATAGGAAACAATGGAAAGAAAAATAAAAACGAGAAAAAAATAAAGAACAGAAAAGTTTGAACGTATGAATGATATTCAAACTGGAAGATGAATGCTTCAAGAAACATCCATGGCAGCAACTCGAACGTTCAACAATGGTGAAGAAAGTTGCTGGATCGAATTGGACACGCTAAACTCGAAAGAACCTGCACAATATACTGAGCAAACCCGAATCGAATCTGTTTAACGTCAAAAGGACTTGGACCCTCTAGATAGAGATCTAGGACCCCAAAGTATCAAGAATTTGACAATCAAAAACAAGTTTAAATGTCAGATAAGTTCTAAAAAGAACCAAATAAGAGAAAACTCTCAAATATAATTTTTATTCAAAAAAATGTGTATCCTTGTCTTTACAAAAATTTCAGAATATATAGGAGAATGAAGGAGTTGGCCGAATTTGAATACTTGGCTGAAATTAAATTCAAATGCTTAATAACTTGCATCTAGGCTCCATTCATATCAGCCACATGTTTGGGCTCATAAAACACATTAAACATGTGTTAATTGTTTGAATTTGAATGAAAAACCCCTCATCCTTATCCTTTGTTGCCGTCCATCATTCCAAAAGAGGGCTGTGTTTGGCCTGCTCTTACACTGGCACACCTCTGTTTACCTATATTGGAAAACAGTACAAGAATCCATTTCGTAACTTACTGGTACACCTTTGTTTACCTATACTGAAAAACAGCACAAGGATCCATTCGTAAAACACAAGGTTGAAACACTTGTAAACTTATTCAAAAACACACAAGAACGTATAAATAAGTTAGAAACATAATAAACACTATCAAACCAAACCTTAAAACATACTTAATAGCATATATACATACTTAAACATATATAATAAGTAGTATAGTCTAATATGTCACATATCAGCATGCAACACATTATAAAGCCTATGTTCTAAGGCATAAACATTATCGAATGAATCTGGAATTGAAGCACAAGTAAGGAAAAGTACTTCCCTGAATTTCTTTGCCTTAGAACGAGTAATAGGTCCTTGTGGCAATACCTCCGGATCATATTGTGCTTGCATTGATGTGCTCACATCAGTGGCTATCATCAAATCAGAATGTGAAAAGGGGATGAGTGGAAAACAGCCTTCAAAACTAAGCAAGGTTTGTACGAGTGGATGGTTATGCCTATTGGCCTAACCAATGCCCCTAGCACTTTCATGAGATTGATGACTCATGTCTTACGACCTTATACCGGTAAGTTTTGTGTTGTTTACTTTGATGATATACTGATATATAGCCGGAACTTGAATGACCATGAGCAACATCTAAGGGAATGATAAGTTCTCAATTCACTATCACTTTTTACACCTTTCATGGACAATAATCACTTAATCTACACCTACTTGGACTAAAGCATGTACTTAATATGAGATATTTAGATATTCTGCTTTTGTGACTTATAAAGATGATATTTATAGAAAATACAGGCTTTACGGCACCTTTTATGCAATTGCAGGAATATCTATTGCCGCAACAGTTACTGAGGTCGAGGCAGCAGCTGCAAGACAAGTATCGATATTGTAGGCGAGTTGGAGAGAAAAATGAGGTGGACATTTCTGGACAAGCAGCACAAGGATCGGAACTGGGAAGCGAGTAGAAAGCCCAAGTCAAAGGCCACGCGGGAAAAGAATCCTTGTGGGAATAAACTTGGAAATAAAACAAATATTTTATTTATGTACTTGACTTGTGTTTTACTCCATGTTGTATTCCTACTTAGGAAAGGTTTGCCCTAGGCCAAGCCTATATAAACCATAGCCGTCCAAGGAGAAGAATACACAACGCACGAGAGAAAAGAGTTCTCCATAGATTTTTAGAGTTTTCTTTGTTTCCATTATGTTCTAAACTTTCTTAGGGTTTAGGTGAAGGTTGTTGAGTATTTGTGAGAGAATATTGAACTTTGTTTTCTTGTTTTATGCAATAAAATATTAAGTTTTGCTTATTCTTTGCCATTCATTAATCTTGCATTCAAGCTCCGGAGAGAAGTTTGTGAGAGATTTATTTATCCAATATCGGGAGAGTTGGATTTACGAAAGGAATACGTACGGTATTTTTCTAGTTGGAAACTACTAACTCGGCCTAGGGATAGGTTAGAGTTTCAGCGTCTAAAAGAAGTATGAGATTGGTTGGTGTTTATCATTGATTCACGCCGGGAGGTTTCATCAAGGACTAGTCATCAACAATACTCTGACTTAGGGATAAGCGGAGTCATCCAAGGACACTTTGCCGAACCTTAAAGAAGTCCACCCAAGAGGAAGGGATTGCCGCGGCGGACGCTGGTCTTCACTGTAGAGGCAGGAAACTGCAGTTCTGTCGAGGCAGTGTTGCATTATTGCACAGAACAGAACAAGTCAATTGAACTCACAATACGATTCAACTGGATCCTACCCATTCTCTAAATCTGATCTTATTTCCATTCACCATTCTCTTTTTATTATTCAATTATTTTAGTTTTCAAAACAACCAATTTAATCTGTGTCTTTTATTTCTTTTATAGAGCGAGAAGAGAAAATAAAGCATATTAAGTATACCAATCCCTGTGGAGACGATACTTGATACTTATCACTTTATTACTTGCGACGTGTACACTTGCACTATTTGTGCACTCTTTTTACACACAACAAGTTTTTGGCGCCGTTGCTGGGGATTGGCAACTAAACTTTTGTTATCTTTATTTTCTCGCATCTTAAATTTGTTTTATTTAACTTCGGTTTTTACTGGTGTATGACCAGGGCAAACCCAAGCAATCCATTATACGAGCTAGATCCAGAGATTGAACGTACATGTCAAAGGTTGCGACGACAAATCCGAGTAGTTATGGCAGATCATCCGGAAGAACAAAACTTACCCGCTGGCAATGGAAGGCTTCCGCCGCCACCAGTGTCGCGGCAGCTTACTGTTCGAGATTTTTTGGAAGAGGATTTGAATGGGTTAAATCCAAGAGTTGTTACACCAGAGATCGAAGCAGCCCATTTTGAGCTAAAACCTGTCATGTTCAATATACTCAATACTATTGGACATTTTGGCGGGTCCGTAACTGAAGATGCCATGCAACACCTCAAATCATTCATGGAGATATGTAGTTCATTAAAAATTCAAGGAGTCTGTGAAGATGTGTTGAGATTGAAACTGTTTCCCTATTCACTGAGGGATAGGGCAAAAACCTGGTTAAATAGCATTCCAGCAGGATCAATAGGATCTTGGAGTGAACTCTGTCGTGATTTCATTACACGTTTTAATCCTACTAATTTATATGACCGTATACGTAATGAAATTACTTCTTTTCGACAGGTAGATGATGAACCAATGTATGAGGCATGGGAGCGATATAGGGAGCTATGACACAAGTGTCCTTTGCATGGATTTCCACTGTGGACACAAGTGACCATGTTCTACAATGCAACCAATGCCCCAACGAGAATGATGTTAGACGTCTCTGCCAATGGGACACTCCTTGACAAACCACCAGAGGAAGCTATAGAAATTTTAAACAAACTTGCAAAGAATGACTTTCAATTCCCTACATCTAGGCGAGGATGGATGAGACGTCAGGCCACAGTACATGAATTAGAAACATCCAATTCAGTGGCAGCACAATTGGCAACTCTCACTAAGATGGTCTAAAATATGCAAATGCAACATAATACCCATGAGGTTAAGGTAATAGATTCTTCGTGTGATTTATGTGGAGGTAACCATAGCTCTTCTGAGTGCATGCAGAATCAGGAATCTAGCCTTTATGTGGGAAATTATAACCGGAACAACAACATGATGTCCATCACATACAATCCAGCATGGAAAAGGCATCCAAATTTTTCATAGAGCAATCCCAATAATGCTTTGAATCCGACTGCTTAACCCTCAGGTTTCCAACAATCAATGCCAATGCAACACCCGCCGCCGCCACAGTAGCAGCCTGCAAGTTCATTGGAAAATTCTCTTAAGGCCTTTATGATGAAAACTGAATCATACATGGCTGAGAATAGTAACTTCATCAATAGAACCGATGCTTTCATAAGTAGAACTGAGATGAGGTTGCAAAATCAAGAGGCAACAATTAAAACATTGGAAACTCAAGTTGGGCAGTTCGCTCAAAGTTTGAACACTAGACCTCAAGGAGGATTACCCAACAATACTGAAGTTGCAAGGGGAAAAAGTCATGAGCAATGTAAGGCAATCACTACTAGGAGTGTCTTACAACTTAAGGAGATATCAAGCAGTCCGGACAAAGTCCCAACAAGTGAACAAGAAGAATCGATAGAGAGGACATAGATACTGCATTAAGTGATCATGCCACAGCAGACAAGTCGAGCCTAGTAGAAGGCACTGCCCTGATAGAGAAATCGGCAATTCCATACCAAGCGGCCGAGGCAGCATCCACACCAGTGGTACCATATATTAAATTCCAGACTAAGGAGACACTAGAGGAAATGCGACCACCACCACCTTTTCCACAGAGGCTGAAAAGGTAGAAACAGGATTATCAATTCAAAAAGTTCCTAGACATCCTAAAGTAAGTGCACATAAATTTGCCATTAGTTGAGGCAATAGAACAAATGTCAAACTATGCCAAATTCTTAAAAGACATTGTTTCGAAAAGAAGAAGGCTTGGCGAATTTGAAACTGTTGCCGCAACCGAAGGATGCATGGCCATGCTTCATAATCGCATGCCCCCTAAATTGAAAGATCTTGGCTGTTTCACTATACCATGTGCGATAGGAAGCCACTACGAAGGAAAGGCCTTGTGCGACTTGGGAGCAAGCATCAACTTGATGCCAAAATCTGTATTTCAAAAGCTTGGAATAGGAAGGGTAAAACCTACAACCGTAATGCTTCAATTGGCAGATAGATCGTATGTGCAACCGGAAGGAAAGATCGAGGACATATTGGTAAGGGTAGATAAATTTATTTTTCCAACTGACTTTCTTGTTCTTGATTGTGAAGCAGATGACAATGCACCGATCATCATGGGGAGACCTTTCCTAGCTACTGGATGCACCCTTATTGATGTGGAAAAAGGAGAATTAACAATGCGGGTCAACGACCAGCAAGTCACACTCAATGTTTTCCAGATTTTGAAAAGACATGATGATCCAGAGGAGTGCCAGGTGATTTGCACCAAAAATGCAGACAGTGCAATACCTTGCCTCAGCAACCACTGCCTCGGTAGCAGTGACAGTAATTCTTCACAGCACTACCTCGGCAGTACAGTGGATGACTGCTACAGCAGTGTATTAAACAGTGTGCCTGAAGCTGATGAAGTTGATACACAAGAGACGGAGGAAGTTAATTGGACAACAAACCTCCCAGGTAAGTACTTCGAACCTCTAAATTATTCAGGTAAGGAGGAAAAATCTTCGAGTGAGGAACCATTAAAGATTGAATTAAAACCTTTGCCTGATAAATTAAAGTATGTTATTTGGGACCCAACCACACAATGCTCGTAACTATTTCTTCTGAGTTGCAGCCAGAACAGGAACAAATCTTGATAGAGATGCTGCGGCAGCATAAGAAGGCAATTGGGTGGTCAATTGATGACTTAAAGGGAATAGGCCCAGCAGTTTGCATGCACAAAATCCTTTTAGAGGAGGATCATAAACCTACTGTTGAGGCCTAAAGGAGACTTAACCATGCCATTAAGGAGGTAGTACGCAAGGAGATAATCAAATGGCTTGATGTCGGTATCATCTATCCTATCTCTGACAGTGCATGGGTAAGCCCGGTACAATGTGTACCTAAGAAAGGAGGCATGACTGTGATAACCAATGAAAACAATGAGCTAATCCCAACTAGGACTGTGACCGGTTGGAGGGTTTGTATGGATTATCGCAAGTTAAATAAAGCAACTAAGAAGGATCATTTTTCGTTGCCCTTCATTGATGAAATGCTTGATAGAGTCGCCGGAAAACCTTTATTGTTTTCTTGATGGTTATTCAGGTTATAACCAGATTGCTATAGACCCTAAGGACCAGGCAAAAACTACCTTTACTTGCCTGTATGGAACATATGCATTTAGAAGAATGTCGTTCGGCCTTTGTAATGCCCCGACAACCTTTCAGCGATGCATGATGACAATTTTTCACGACTTGGTGGAAGACTTCCTGGAGATATTCATGGATGATTTTTCAGTCTTTGGAGATAACTTCAATCATTGCCTCAGCAATTTAGAAAAGGTGTTACAAAGATGTGAAGAATCTAACTTAGTACTCAACTTGGAAAAATGCCACTTTATGGTCAAGGAAGGTATTGTTTTGGGTTAGAAAATCTCATCACAAGGCATAGAAGTTGACAGGGCCAAGATAGATGTGATAAAGAAATTGCCTCCACCAATTTCAATCAAGGGAGTCAGAAGCTTCTTGGGTCACGCAGGTTTTTATAGGAGGTTTATTGCTAATTTTTCAAAAATTTCTAAACCTCTATGTGCTTTACTTGAACAGGACAAAAAATTTGAATTTAGCAAGGAATGTATTGAAGCATTTGAGACCCTCAAAGAGAAGTTGATCACTTCACCAATCGTAGTTCCCCCAGATTGGGCTTTGCCCTTTGAAATAATGTGTGATGTCAGTGATCATGCTGTCGGGGTAGCACTTGGGCAGAGAAAGTGATGAGTGACTAAAAGTCTTATTCTTTATACCAATTTCCCACTCGATTATTGCTAATAAAGGACAGATTTAATGGCAATATTGGATAATTCTGCTTATTTCCATATTTCAGCATCCCAATACTTAATTCATGAATTTATCTATTATTTGGCATAAAATAGGTACGGTTAATGGTTTCTTCTCTTAGACAGGAAACTACCACATAGGTAATGCCAGATAGCATGATGGATGCTGAAAACCAAAGCTGGAATGCAGATTAGTACCCGCCTCGGCAACACTTGAAGGCCTCGGCAGCACTTGGAGGCCGCGACAGCATCGGAGGCTGCGGCAGCACCTGGAACATAAATGTTGATATGAAGGCGATCTGAAGAGAAAAATAAGGTGGACGTTTTAAGACAAGCAGCATAGAAATCGGAGCTGAGGAACACACGGAAAGTCAAGTTCAAAGGACACGCGGGAAAAGAATCCTTATAGGAATAAACTAGGAAATAAAATAAATATCTTTTATTTATGTACTTAACTTGTGTTTTACTCCAAGTTGTATTCCTACTTTGGAAAGGTTTGCCCTGGGCCAAGCCTATATAAACAATAGCCTATGTAGAGAGGAGGATATCTCGAATTCAAGTGTTCATAGAAAACTCTAAACTCCTCCATCATCCCCTTGGGGTTTAAGTTAGTTTGTGGAGTAGTTGTGGAAGAAAATTGTACTTTGCCTTCTTGTTTCAATGCAATAAAATATCAAGGTTTGCTTATCCTTTTCCATTCTTTGTTCTTGCATTCAAGCTCGGGAGAGAAGTTTGTAAGTAATATATTTATCTAGACTCGGGAGAGTTAGATTCACGAAAGGGATAAGTACGATATTTCAATCGCGAAATACTAACTCGGCCTAGGGATATGTTAAGAGTTTCAACGGCTAAAAGAAGTGTGAGATTGATTGATGATTATAATTGATTCATGCCGGGATGTATCATCAAGGATTGATCACCAACAGTACTTCGACTTAGGGATAAGCGGAGTCATCAAAGGACACTTTACCGAATGTTGATAAGGTCCACCCACAAGCAAGGGATTACCGCGGCGGACAAGTATCGTTGCTGCCACGACAGTAATCTGCAGTACTGCCGAGGCAGTGATGTACAATTGCATTGGACAGAAACAAGTCAATTGAACCCACACTACGAAGCACTCTAACCTACCACACTTCTCCATCCTTGATTTCTTGATCATTTATCTTTATTGCTTTAATTAGTTTCCTTAGTTATAATCCAACTCAATTATCTGTGTCTTTACTTTTCCATTGTGCAGGAAGAATAAATTGCGTAAGTAAACCCAATCCTCGTGGGTTCAACATCTTAAATACTACAATCTGACAAAGGTGGAAGAACGAATTCTTCATTATAAAAGCAGGACTTTCTAGCCTCCATCAAAAAGAACAATATATTCCATGTTATCTACTATGCTAGTAAAACCCTTAATGAGGCCCAAATTAATTACACCACCACGGAGAAGGAATTACTAGCAGTAGTCTTTGCCTTTGATAAGTTTCGATCCTACCTTATCGAAACAAAAGTGACTGTCCACACCGACCATTCGGCAATCAAGTACCTTTTCTCAAAGAAGGATGCCAAACCAAGACTGATTAGATGGATTCTTCTTTTACAGGAATTTGATATAGAAATTAAGGACAGGAGAGGTACAGAAAACTAGGTAGCCGACCATCTTTCCAGATTAGAAGCTGGGGAGAAAAACATGCTACTAGAAGAAATACAAGACACATTCCCAAACGAGCACATCTTGCAAATCTTAGGAGTGACAGTAGAATCTGCCGCGGTAGAGATTGCAATAGCATACAACTGTGCCGCCGCAGTAGTGACAAAGTGCATCTCAGAAGACCTTGTCGCAGTCACAGCCACTCCCTAGTATGCTGATCTTGTTAATTACTTAGCCAGTGGTGTTTTGCCTTATAACCTCAATTATAATGAAAAAAAAGAGGTTTCAGCATAATGCAAAGCATTATTTCTGGGACGACCCTCTTTTGTTTAAGCAATCTGCAGATCAGGTTATAAGAAGATGTGTTCCAGAGGAAGAGCAACAAGAAGTGCTCCGGCACTGTCATGGTTCACCTTGTGGAGGACATTTTGGAGGGAATAGAACAGCATCCAAAGTGCTTCAATCAAGCCTCTATTGGCCCACACTTATTAAGGATGCCCAACTTTATTACAAGCACTGTGATCGATGCCAACGTACGGGCAACATCTCTAGACGTAATGAGATGCCATTGTAGCCTATAATGGAAGTAGAATTGTTTGATGTTTGGGGCATAGACTTTATGGGACCATTCCCATCATCTCAAGGCAATCTCTATATCCTTGTAGCAGTGGATTACGTATCAAAATGGGTTGAAGCAATTGCCACAACACATAATGATTCCAAGATGGTTCAAAAATTTCTCAAGAAAAATATCTTTACTAGATTTGGAGTGCCTAGAGAAATAATCAGTGATGAAGGTAAACACTTTGACAATAGACTCATTGTCACGACCCTAAAGAAGTTAGGCATCACCCACCGAATTGCCACAGCGTATCATCCACAGACAAATGGGCAGGCTGAAATATCAAACAGGAAATTGAAACAAATCCTTGAAAAGGTGGTTAACCCATCTCGAAAGGATTGGTCTCATCATCTAGATGATGCCCTGAGGGCACATAGAACAGCCTACAAGACCCCATTGGGAACATCCCCATACAAGCTTGTATTTTGGAAAGGCATGCCATTTGCCCGTGGAAATTGAGCATAAAGCATACTGGGCAGTCAAAAATCTAAACATGGAATGGGAAAAAGCTGGCCAGAAAAGACTGTTAGACCTTAATAAAATTGAAGAATTCCGAGCAACAGCCTATGAAAATTCTAAGATCTACAAAGAAAAGACTAAAAGATGGCATGATCATAAGTTACTGCCGAGACAGTTCCTGCCGGGGCAGCAAGTCCTTTTCAATTCCAGGCTCAAACTGTTCCCAGGCAAACTCAAGTCCAGATGGTCAGGCCCATTTGATGTTGTTCAAGCTTATCCATATGGGGTAGTCACGATAAAATCACAAAAAGATGGGCACGAGTTCAAAGTGAATGGCCAACGTTTGAAGCATTATTCTAGCACACATGACATAAGGCTTATGGAGACCATCACCTTAGGAGATGCACTTGCATGCACTCCTATTGTGACCTGATTTCATTATTTTTCATTATTATTTTATTTTTCTTGTATTTTTAGGATTAGTTTTAGTTTTAAAGTTTTTCTAATTTTAAGTTTTAATAATTCTCTTAAATTTTTATTATTGATGATTAATATTTTTACTTCTGTTTTAGGACAAGAATCAAGACGCACAGTGAAGTTAGTCTGCACTCTGTCGCAGTAGAGCACAGTGTCAAAGTCGCAGTAATCCAACGGGCAGAATAGCCTAACGGCTAGTCTGGCAAAATTCTAGGGCCGCAGTAGTAAATGCCAACGGCTAATACATGGCCAAGGCCTATATAAGCACCTTCTCACCATGAACTATTCACTCTTGTATTCTTGATATCTTTGAACTCTCTACCTATTGCTCTCAATTTTATCTCTCAAATTCTCACAACTCTCAATGGCAACCTACAACAGATTTGCTCCAGCCACTGTGGCCGAATGTTTCAACCGCTCTTTTATTGCTCGACAGTTATGGGAAGAGCAAGGTTTTCAGCATTCTGATGAAGACAACTATGGCATCGAGCATTATTTGTTCGATAAAATAGCTTACCAGGAATGGCAATTATTTTGCTTGCAACCGGCCCAAGCTAATGCCACGATTGTACGCAAATTTTACGCTCATGGGCCGAGCCAACACTCCCTGTATGTTCACTGTCGGGGCAGTCCAGTCCAGGTTGATACTAATACCATTAATTTATTCTATGGACTACACCCTGATTGGGATATTCATTCTGAATTTATGGAGGATATCAGCAATGAAGATTATGAACTCATCAAAGACGACCTTTGCTATGCCAACACTAATTGGGAAACTGGTTCCCACCGTGGCTCTATGGCAAGGCAAAATCTCAAGCCCGAGGCCAAGCTGTGGAACACATTTGTCAAGCGACGACTCATCCCCACATCCCACAACAACACCATAGATAAGCAGCGGCTGGTTCTTATCCAATCAATAATCAACAAACGCAGCATCAATGTGGGGGAGCTGATCCTCCAAGAAATTTATGAGTATGGCCGGAAGGAGAAGGGGCCATTATACTTCCCCTTCTTAATTACGGGCCTATGCACTGCCGCAGGTGTCCCAACTGAGGATACCGATGAAATCATCGTCCATAGGCGTGGCTGGACGAGGGAGTTCTGCCACAGAGTCATGTAGATCACACAGGCAGAACCAGTCCAAGCGACTCCCCAACCGGACACTGCTGACACCACTGCCGGGGCCTAATACACGGCAGACGTACCTGATGCTGCCGAGAGCACTGCCGCGGCAGATCCCTACCAAGAATTACTACAAAGGTGGCAGCCATTGACCTAAGACAACAAAGATACATGGAATACCAACGAGACTTCAACAACACACTTGCCCAAATGATGATGAACAACTTTCCCAGCCAAGGGATGCAATTTCCAGAATTCCCCACCAACATGTTTGTCACAGCTGCACCATACACCGAGACCACTCCAGCTCCAGGAGGACCACGGCCATTCTACACTACTGGCCCTGAGCAACAATTCCATGCTCCTGGCCCATCTAGGGCAGCAGAGCCTGTCGCGGCATCCTCTGCCAGCCAACGACCATCCAAGAGGAGAGCAGTCTTCAGCACGCCACCAAGATCTCCCATCATCATGGGCAGTCTCTCGGCAGAGATAGATGCTTATGTGCATCAAACTTCAACAGCTGCCGAGCCAAGCACTCGTCATGCCTGGGCAGACCCAATAAATGTGGAAGATGAAGGCGGGACAGACATAATGGCCACTGAAGAAATTGCCGAAGAAGAAGAAAGAGAAGAAGTAAACGCTCCAATGCAACGAACACCACCTACAAGAGTTCAGCCGCCCCGACAAGCCAAAACTCAACCATCACCAGCAACGGAAGCAAAAATGAAACAATCAGCAACAAGGCCACGAAAGCTGATAGTCACTAGTAGTTCTTCGGAGTCCATTTAATTTCTAAATCTTTCTGTTGATTTTATATCTTTACTTGTTCTTTTTCTTATTTTGTGTCCTGCTGTGTGCCATGATCATAAGCATTGAGGACAATGCTTGGTTAGAGTTTGGGGGTGTAGGTTCACTACCGAGGCAATTCACTGCCGAGGCCTTGCCATGAAAGGAAGTATTTAAGTTGTTTTTTTTCTGAAAATTTCTTTTAATGTCCACTACCTTACTTGAAATATTGCCCATACTTTTGCACTGTTCTACATCAGTATTGCCTTAGTTTATTCTTTTGAGGCTATAAAAATCTTTCTCCTTACCATGGTTAGGTCCTGTTTAGAAGGCTTAACTTTAGGATACTTAAGTAATAAAACTTAGAAGCTTGCTATAAGGTTGATTCTAAGATCACTTTTGGGACTTGTGTGATTTTAGGAATTCTTTTAATGAACTTAGGTGATAAAGACTTGGATTTATGGAATGATAACTAGAGGTGCCCGAAATTGGCTCTATTATATGCTTAAAAAATAAATAAATAAATTTATTTTAGCTAGTAATAAAACACAACCCTTGAGGTGCCTGAAATTGGATCAAGTGTTGATACTATAGGAAGAAATCATAAATTCCAGTCTGTTTGTCTTGAACTTAGAGTTTGTCTAAGAAAGCCTTTAATCAAACTTGTCCACAAAAACGCACACACTCACAAAATCTTATAGCTTGATTTTGAGTAAGTCCTTGAGTAACCGAAAGGTTAAGGCTTAAGAATAGGCATAATTATGGTGGGGAGAATAGATGAAAACGTAAGACCAAAAGAGAATAAGGTTTGACAATTTGATGGTTTGCATTGCTTGAGGACAAGCAATAGTTCGAGTTTGGGGGTGTGATAAGTGCTCAATTCACTATCACTGTTTACACCTTTCATGGACAATAATCACTTAATCTACACCTACTTGGACTAAAGCATGTACTTAATGTGAGATATTTAGATATTCTGCTTTTGTGACTTATAAAGATGATATTTATAGAAAATGCAAGTTTTACGGCACCTTTTATGCAATTGCAGGAATATCTACTACCACGGCAGTAACTGAGACCGCGGCAGCAGCTGCAGGACAAGTATCGATATTGTAGGCGAGCTGAAGAGAAAAATGAGGTGGACGTTTCTGGACAAGCAACACAAGGATTGGAGCTGGAAAGCGAGTAGAAAGCCCAAGTCAAAGGCCACGCGGGAAAAGAATCCTTGTGGGAATAAACTTGGAAATAAAAAAAATATTTTATTTATGTACTTGACTTGTGTTTTACTCCAAGTTGTATTCCTACTTAGGAAAGGTTTGCCCTAGGCCAAGCCTATATAAACCATAGCCGTCCAAGGAGAAGAATACACAACGCACGAGAGAAAAGAGTTCTCCATAGATTTTTAGAGTTTTCTTTGTTTTCATTATGTTCTAAACTTTCTTAGGGTTTAGGTGAAGGTTGTTGAGTATTTGTGAGAGAATATTGAACTTTGTTTTCTTGTTTTATGCAATAAAATATTAAGTTTTGCTTATTCTTTGCCATTCATTAATCTTGCATTCAAGCTCGGGAGAGAAGTTTGTGAGAGATTTATTTATCCAATATCGGGAGAGTTGGATTCACGAAAGGAATAAGTACTATATTTTTCTAGCTGGAAACTACTAACTCGGCCTAGGGATAGGTTAGAGTTTCAGCGGCTAAAAGAAGTGTGAAATTGGTTGGTGTTTATCATTGATTCACGCCGGGAGGTTTCATCAAGGACTAGTCATCAACAGTACTCCGAGTTAGGGATAAGCGGAGTCATCCAAGGACACTTTGCCGAACCTTAAAAAAGTCCACCCAAGAGCAAGGGATTGCCGCGGCGAATGCTGGGCTCGACTTTGGGCTTGAAATCTAACGCAGCGTTTCGTCAGCAGTTTCTAGAAGATGACGTCAGCAGACGCGTGATAACTTATCCACATTCCAGATAGCTTATCAACCGCGTTTTGAACTTCAAATTAGGATTTATCTCTTTGTAATTTGAATTTAAATATTTTTAGATTTATCTAGGATTTATCTCTTATTTTTAGGTTTTGTAAAAGGCTATAAATACCCACCTTGGGTAAGCCTAGAACTCATCTCTTAATTCATCTTTTAATCCTAGAGTTTTCTTTCATCTTTTGTTTTCTTTCTTTATTTTTTCCGTGCTTTTATCTTTTAATCCTAGAGTTTTCTTTCATCTTTTAATCCTCTTAATTCATCTTTTAATCCTAGGGTTTGTAAAAGGCTATAAATACCCACATTAGCAAATTGTTTGCAAAGGCGAAAACTAAGATTGGATCAAGTTATTATTGAAATAATTTAATCTAAGTCGGTCTTGAGATTTAAAAATGATTTTTCTACAAACATTGAGTTGGTGGATTAATCCATGAAACTAATATCAAAGATAGACTTGGGTATTCGGTTTAGAATTTTGCTTCAAGGATAGAACCTTGAAAGTTAATTACCGACGTAAAATCCTGAAGTGAAAATATTTTTCCGATGATCTATTTAAATCAAGTCAAAGCGAAAGCCTAAGGCTAGTTTTTATTATAATTAAATCAAATTCTTTATTTTATTCTCTTTAATTACTAGGTTTCATTTTATTCAAAAACAAACCCCCCTTTTACTTAAAACATCATTCAATATTCTTGGATCACTAATCAAACAAGCGTAATCAGGAAGTTTCTAGTCCCTGTGGGATCGACCCTTACTTCTCCTTTACTATATTTAATTTCTATTTTATTTGAGAACAAAGAATTTATTTTTGGCACTACACGACGCGTGTCATCAACCACCTCCTCTTTACGGATGACTGTGTCGTATTCATTAAAAATACAACTACAGAAGCTCAACGCCTAAAGGATGTTCTACATACTTACACTACTTCGTCTGGGCAGGCAGTGAATTTTGAAAAGTCTATTAATTTTTTTTCTTGGAAAACTTCCACGTTGCTTCGGTCAGATATAAATGATATCCTTCATGTAAGAGCAGTGGATGATCCAAGTATTTATCTGGGAGTCCCTCTCCTAATAGGAAAGAACAAGACAACGACCTTTGGTTTCACCAGGGAAAAAATGAATGCTCGCCTGAGTAAATGGGATAAACATCTCCTCTCCTTTAATGGTAGAGAAATATTCATCAAATCAGTCATACAGTCTATACCTCAGTATGTTATGTCTTGCTACCTTCTACCACAAAACATTATTGATGACATGACCACTTTGATACGCCAATATTGGTGGTCTGGGAAAGTTGACAAACAAGGTTGGCATATGCACACTTTAAACCTAACAAAAGGGGCTTAAAATGAGATTCAATCCAAATTTGTGAGTTCAAATAGTTAATTATGGGCTTTTGAAAATGATTAAACCACTTAATCTCAATTTTAGAGTATTTTACTCATTTTATATTCCAATGCGATCACTAGAAAGCTCATTTGGATATGCATACTTTAAACCTAAAAAATGACCGCAAAATAAGAATAAATCAAATTTAATGAGATCAATTATTTAATTATGAGATTTTGAACCAAATTATACAACTTAATCTCAATATGAGAGCATATTACTCAGTTAAAATTATTACGGGTTCACCAAAAAGACCAACTAGACATGCATGTTTTAAACCCAACAAAACCGCCACTAAATCATATTTAATTAAATTTAATGAGTTCAAATAGTTAATTATGGGCTTTTGAATATGATTAAAACCCTTAATCTATATTTTAGAGCATTTTAATTGGTTTAAATTCTATTGTTTTCATTATAAAGCTCCTTTTGATATGCACAGTTTAATCCTAACAAAATCGCCACAAAATAAGAATAAATAAAATATCATGAGTTCAAATAGTTGATTATGTGCTATTGAACGAAATTATACAACTTAATCTCTATTTTAGATCATTTTACACTGTTAAAACTTTAACGGGTTAGTAAAAAGCTTAATTAAACTTGCATGCTTTAAGCCCAATTAAACGACCACAAAATGATATTCAATCAAATTTCATGAGTTCAAATTGTTAATTTTGGGGGTTTGAATATGATAAACCACTTAATCTAAATTTTAGAGCATTTTACTCAGTTTAAATTCAAATGCGATCACTATAAAGCCCATTTAGATATACACAATTTAAATCTAACAAAAGGAACTTAAAATAAGATTCAAACAAATTTAATGAGTTCAAATAGTTAATTATGAGCTTTTGAACATGATTAAACCCCTTAATCTCAATTTTAGAGAATTTTACTCACTAAAAATCCCAATTACACATGCATGCTTTAAACCCAACAAGACCACCACAAAATGAGATTCAATCAAATTTAATGAATTCAAATAGTTAATTATGGGCTTTTGAATATGATTTAAACCCATAATCTCAATTTTAGATCATTTTAATTGGTTTAATTCTAATGTTTTTATTATAAAGCTCCCTTTGATGTGCACACTTTAATCCTAACAAGACGACTGCAAAATAAGAATAAATCAAATATCATAAGTTCAAATAGTTAATGATACGAGGTAGCCTGTCGATATGTTACGGATCTAGGATTGTTGTAAGCACGTTCCTGCCACAAGAACAACGTGAAAATAACAAGGAATCAAAGTTATATTCATGATGAAATTAAGAATAAAAAGAAAAAATGAAAAGAAAAAGGAAATAATAAAAATCTGGCATTTTGATGGATTTTAAAACGAGGAAGATGAATGCTTCAAGAAACATCCATGGCAGCAACTCGAACGTTCAACAATGGTGAATTATGTTGCTGGAATGAAAATGAACTCGAAAGAATATGCACAATCTACTGAGCAAACCCGAATCGAATCTGTTTAACGTCAAAGGACTTGGGCCCTCTAGATAGCAACCTAGGAACCCGAAGTATCAAAAGTTTAACAATCAAAACAAGTTTGAAAGTCAAAAAGTTCTAAAAAGAACTAAAGCAGAGAAAAACTCTCAAGTATAATTTTATTTCAAAGTGTTTATCCTCTTTACAATGTTTGTAGTACAAATATATAGAAAGAAGAGTATCAAACCGAAATTACATGTGTGGCTAATATTAAAGGAGTTTAAAAATTAAATTTGAATGAAAATAACTCTTTTTGGCAGCCATGTTTTCTTAGCCACATGTTTTGAACGAAAATAACACATTAAACATCTGTCTATTTGTTTGAAATTCAAGCAAATAACTCCTCCAAGTCTTATCTCTTCAAAAACAAGGGCCTTATTTGGCTTGAAGTCCTTTGAACCCCCAGACATGTGCACAAGGCTTCCACGTGTGTCTCACATGCATGGCACACGCCTAGGATACCTTCTGATGTGGTGCGGAATCGGCATGGTTAATGAAATGGTGGTGTTTGGTTGAAGATGAAGAAGGTTTGATGGTGTAGTGATGGTTGTTGTGTCCTAGGAACCCTCTTGATCGCGATTGATCAAGAAAACTCCATAATAGGCTTTAACCCACCCTCCTAGATATAATTACCTAGGCAAGCGAGAGTGAAGAAAGAATCACCAACAATCTATAGAGAATATTGTGTTGAAACACTTCTAAAATTCATGAGCAAACAATACTTGCAAAAATATACTCAATAAATTTATTCTCCAAAAGAAATATTCCAATTGTTCAAATTACAAGAGAATATGCTACCTCCTTTTATAGCCTAAAGGAGCCAGCAAAATCCCTAAGAAATAGCTATTTAATCCCTAAAAATCATCACATTGATAGTTTAATAGAAATGAATCCCCTAAAATCATCATATGCTAATTAAAAGGAATCCTATGGAATAAATTAAAATAGTAATAATTATAGTCAAAGCTTTATAATTCAGCTTTCAATTATTCTATTTTAATATCTAATTCATCAAAAAGCTTTATATATTAGCTTTTGGGTTGAATTTTACAAAATCTCGTAATAATCTCGTATCCAGTTTTCTGCATGCGCAGTCTTCAGTAAAACGAACATATCTTGATGCATTTCAAGACACATTGAAAAGTTAACTGAATGACGGTCAATTTATTAGAAGAACACTCTGCCCAAAAATACTCAGATCCCATCTGAAAATTCATCGCAAGTTAGCTGACTTTCTAGACTTTTCAAAATGATTCAGCTTTCTGCCCGATGTGCATTGCTTTAGTCCTCTCATGCATGTATCACCTTCCCTTTGTGTAGGATAGGTTTCAGCTTCTATAGGTCACTTCAACTTGAGTTGAGCTAGTTGGAAATTGAGTAAAGCTGAAACGAGCTAGCTGAGAGTGTTAGGAGCTGAATTGATCTAGGAGCTAAGCCTCTGAGCTGCCTCAAGCTAAGGTGAGCTGCGTGCACTCTGTTAAGCTTCTTCTGAGCTAAGTTTAGGTCCTTAAGCTGTTTTCCTTTATTGTTCCTATATGAAAACAAATGTAACACTTTCACAAGCATTGCAAACTTATTGAAAACAATTAAATAAGCTAAAGACACGATGCATTCTAATTGTTTAAGACATATCAATGTTATCAACCTTTGGAACTTCACATGTAATCACTTTATTAGCCTATAATTTAGGACAAGTACAAGAAGAACGTTTATAATCAGATAATACCATTAAATTCCGTTCCTCTTTTCCACATGCATTCTCATCATCTTGGAAAGTTACATGATACGATGTAGCCTATCGAAATGGACTTTCTTCGTATGTTGCGGATCTAGGAATGTTGTAAACAAGTTCCTGCAACAAGAACAACATAAAAACGACAAGGAAAGAAAGTTATATTCATGATGAATTTAGGGAATAAAGGGAAGAACGAAAATTAAAAGAAAAATAAGAAAGAGATGGCGTTTTGATGGATTTTAAAACGAGGAAGATGAATGCTTCAAGAAACATCCATGGCAGCAAGCCGAACATTCAACAATGGTGAATTTTGTTACTGGAATCAAAATGCAACGCTAAACTCGAAAGAACCTACACAATCTATTGAGCAAACCCGAATCGAATCTGTTTAACGTCAAAGGACTTGGACCCTCTAGATAGCAATCTAGAAACCCAAAGTATCAAGAGTTTGACAATCAAAAACAAGTTTGAATGTTAGAAAAGTTCTAAGAAGAACCAAATAAGAGAAAAAAATCTCAAATATAATTTTTATTCAAAGTGTCTATCATTTTGTTTACAAAATAAAGAAATATATAGGAGAGGAAAGGAGTTGGCCAAAATTCAAATATGTGGCCATTATCTGAACGAAAATAACACATTAAACATGTGTTTATTTATTTGAAATTCAAACAAATAACTCCTAAAACTATCTTGGGCGTCCAACCATCTTAGCCACAAGTTTTGGCACATTAAACATGTGCTAATTTGTTTGAATTTGAACAAAACCACTCAGCCTTATCCATATAGCCTTCTAGTGCTTAAAAACAAGGGCCTTGTTTGGCTTGATCCCTTGAACGCCCACACATGTGCACAAGGCTCCCATGTGTGTCTCACATGCATGGCACATGCCTAGGACACCTTCCCTTCGTGTAGGATAGGTTTCAGCTACTGTAGGTCACTTGAGCTTGAGTTGACTTGAGCTGGAAATGGAGTTGAGCTGAAACGAGCTACCTAAGAGTGTTAGGAGTTGACTTGAGCTTAGAACTAAGCCTTTAAGCTGTCTCGAGCTAAGGTGAGCTGCGTGCACTCCGTTGGACTTCATCTGAGCTGAATAGAACTCACTTGAGTTGTTGTTCAGCTGCATACACATGCTTGAGCTGGATCCACTCTCTTGAGATGGAGTTGAGCTACATACACTCTCTTGAGCTGGTGTTATCCTATGTTCCTACTTGTAAACATCATAGGAATCCATCAAAGTATTGCAAACTCAATGGAAACATAAATACAAGGTGTAAACACTAACAAACTTATTCAATAACATACATGAACTTATAAATAAGTTAGAAACATAATAAACACTATCAATCAAATCCTTAAAACATACTTAATAGCATATATACATACTTAAACATATATAATAAGTAGTATAGTCTAATATGTCACATATTAGCATGCAACACATTATAAAACCTATGTTCTAAGGCATAAACATGTTCAAATGAATTTAGAATTGTAGCACAAGCAAGGAAAAGAACTTCCCTGAGTTTTTTTGCCTTAGAACGCATCATTATGGTTGGTAGCCTAGATGTGCTCATATAGTTACGTCCCTTGGTTTATCCTGTAAAACAAAATTAGGAATAGGAGAAAAAGTAGGATTAGATAATATATTTGCTTTTTACTCCGTATCATCATGATCATTCTTTTCCTTTTTAGATTGTGCATTTTCAACTCCAAGTCGTTTTTCATCCACAATCTTTCCTTCAATCTTTTTCATCTCTTTCGCTTCTTTAGAATTCTTCTTCAAACAAACTTGATCTTCTTGCACTTGACTTGGTGTCAAAGGTTCCAAAGTGATCTTCTAACCCTCGTGATACGATCCTAACTAGCACCTATTTTCTCTATGGTTTTCACATCATTGAAAATCTTCAAGACTGATTCTAAGGGAGTTCTACCTTACTTTATATTCTATTATCTAATTTATGCATTCTATAATTTGACAAGCATGCTTTTTCTATTTAAGTGATGTTTTGTGATTGCATAACCACATCTTTATATTTATTCTAAGTCATCTTAATCTTAATATTAACTAAACTACATTATTTCTAGCTCATTTTAGCCTATTTCAATTCGTTTCAACTTATACATTGTTTGCTTATTGTTTCATCTTAGTCTAAGGAAGCTTAAAGACATCAAGGGTAGCTCAACGTAGCTTGGGAAGACTTATGACAGCTTGGAACAACTCAAGGATGACTCAAACGCTTGGAATTGCATAGGAGCTTAAGGAAAGTTTATTTTAGCTCATGAACTTAAAGGAAATATATAGAGGAGCTAACGAACTTAAAGGCCTAGCTCAACCAGCTAAAATCAACTCAAAAGAAGCTAAACGGAAGGCAATTCTAGAAACACAAGGAGCCAACTTCAGAATAGCTTGGAAATGCATGGAACACTCCTACAGTACTTAAAGGACTAAAGGCTAGCTCCATGTCAGCTCATAAATCCCTTATAAGCTCAAATGAAGCATAGTTCAAAACGAGGCCTTAAGAGATTCGGGTCAACTTCAAAACACTCCTCACACTAGAAGAGAGTATAAGGAAGCTAATGGACCAGCTCACTTAGCTAAAGGCAGCTCGGATTAGCTTAATTCAGCTTCAAACTTTAGCTAAGTCTTTCAGGTAGATAGCTCAACTCAATCCAGCTCAATCCCAGCTCCATTAGCTCACCTCAACTCCATCTATCACTCCCAGCTCAACACCCGAAGATCACCTACCCTTCACCAAGCATCATGTCCGAATGATGCCATTTGACCTCCAAAGGTTGTAATGCACTTGTGAGTATATGCCTCCTTAAGTTGGATAAACTAAGGGAAGTTATACAATGTATTACATGTTTCCCTCCATGGTTGAGCTCAACCATGGAAGGACATGTTCCCTCCTCAAGAGACACAATCGACCAACCATAGAGGGAAACATGTTTGGGTGCCGAAACAAAGAGATAACACTCTTCATTCTTTTTCTTTTAGTGCCATTTGTCGTCATTCAATGGTTGGTCGGACTTAGAATGCGTATTACAACCTTTGTAATGCACTTGTGAGTATATGCCTCCTTAAGTTGCTTGGACTTAGAATGCGTGATAGGACATGGTGGTAGCACTTCTGGATCTTGATTAATCTGAATATTGTCCTTGTCCTTCTGAAGCGTGCACACATCACAAAAAAACACAAATAACGTCTTAAAGTAAAACGAAAGTAAAGTCCTCACAGCACACACACAAAAACCTCTCAATTTTCACTCCAAAGAAAATGTACACTCAAAATGTAACACTTAGAGCTCATGTTTCACTCGGGAGAATGCTTCAATGGCTCTTTTTGTCTCCCCTTCTATTTTCACAACATTCAGTGCCTTTTTCCCTCACAATTTTTAGTTTTTAGTTTTTTAAAGGACTAATCCAACATGATACGCTCCAACTCTCCAATTATTGTTGTAGAGAGAAGCTTTCATTGTCCCGACCGTGATTGCAAGCAAGCCTTGATCCTCATACGCTTTCCTTGTTGTTTGATGAAGAAAAGATGGTCAAGTGGTGTAAAGAGGGCAGTGGTGGTGTAGGTTATATGTGTAATTGGTAAGGGAAGGTAGGGTGATGTTTTGGTTAGGGAAATAAATGGAAAAGGTTATAGTAAAGGCTAGGAAAGTCGGCTAAGGTGATGGAGGAAAGGGTTAGGATGTAATGTATGTAAGGTGGTAAAGAAATGGTATTCAAAGGTAACAAAAGTAAAACTTATGCTATGAAAGCATAAACCCTACTTATAGTATGCTTTGAGGGTGGTAAAGGACTTAGACCCTTACGAAATAAGTTCCTAGAATCTTAAGTATGGATGGAAAAGAAAGGAGACGCCACAAACCTATATAATAGATTTGATAAGTCGATATAGTTCTAAAAAGAACAAGTTTAAGAGTAAACTCACAAAGGAATTTTTGTATTGATCAAAGATGTGTTTTACAAATGAATTTAAGTCCTATTTATAGTTTTCTAAGAGGTTTGGCCGAAATGGTCTTTAACTATTCGGATAACCATTCATTTGAATGGTGTGCACTCCAAATCTATTAGAAAAGTTGTAACTTCTTGGTCTAGACAGCATAGTCTTCAGTAATTTGGCCATATCTCGAGATCCCGATATCTGATTGATGCGATTCAACATGCAATAGAAAGAAAAGAGATAGGGGAACAACTTTCCTGAAGACACCAAAACCCAGTTCTACTTGGATCCTACTCGCAAATGGAAAACAAGTAGACCATCATGAATTTGCCCAATGAAGAGTGCTATCTCTTTGTTTTGGCATCCAATGTGGATGATGGTCGGACATGATGCTTGGTGAAGGGTAGGTGACCTTCAGGTGTTGAGCTGGGAGTGATAGCTAGAGTTGAGGTGAGCTAATCGAGCTGGGAGTGAGCTGGATTGAACTGAGCTATCTAGGCAAAAGACTTAGCTAAAGTTTGAAGTTGAAATAAGCTAATCCGAGCTTCCTTTAGCAAAGTGAGTTGGTCCATCAGCTTCATTATACTCTCTTCTAGTGTGAGGAGTGTTTTGGAGCTGACCCAAATATCCTAAGGTCTCGTTTTGAATTATGCTTCATTTGAGCTCATATGGGATTTTTGAGCTGACATGGAGCTATCCTTTAGACCTTTAAGTACTATAGGAGTGTTCCATGCATTTCCAAGCTATTCTTAAGTTGGCTCATTGTGTTTCTAGCATTGCCTTCCGTTTAGCTTCTTCTAAGCTGACTGAGCTGACACCGAGCTAATGCTTACTCCTTGAGCTGTAGGTAAGTCCTATGAAGAAAATATAATAATTAAAATAATGAGAATACTTAAAATAACTTAATATAAGTTTATATCTAAGCTGAAACTTTAACAATGTGGTTATAATAACTAATCATTTTTATAGCTTAAGTAATATAACTCTTAAGTAGCTTAAAATAAAGTATATAAAAGTAATAAATACTAAGATAAGTAAGATAACTCCCCTTTGATCCCATACGTGAGATGAAGCATGAAAGCTTGAGATAAATGAACAGAAATGTGAATGCATCATCCCCCCTTCTTTTAGGCGATTTGTCCTCAAATCGAAAGGGTTTTCCAATGAATAATTCCGTGATACAGGGGTGGTCAATTGCTTGAATGATGGAACAAGTTGATGAAACTTTTGCTTTAAGTAGAGGCCTCCAAAAGGTTCATTTTCAAGATCTTCCAAATATCTTTTTTTTTGAGATAGTCATTCACAACATGTTCCCTTTTTATCCTTCTCTCATACCTCTTGGAATATTTATTTTTCTTGGTGTAGGGACTTATCTTTTGGATGTGTTGTTCTGAAGCATCACAACTGTTGGTGCATAGATATTTCCTTTGGTTTGAATCATCACATCTCTTGGAATAGGTATTTGCAAAATGTCTTTTGGTGAAGAATTGAACAACACTTTGACGTGAATCATCATTCCTTTTCTGGATGTACATATCTTTTCAACACTTTTAAGCTTTGTACCTTTCCAAATGATGTCCCTTGAGTAGGTGGATATTGCTCGTTTAATTCCCTTGAAAAGGTTGATTCTGTTGCACCAAATTATCTCAAAATGACAAAGGAATTTGTTATCATAGGTTGTTATGATGATGCCTTTGCTGCAAAATACACCATAGTCAGAAAATAAGAAGTTATTAAAAAATATATGGAAATAACAAACCATGGTGGATATTTTAAGGGCGTTGGTTGCTAAATTCTCTTCAAGATTGGCAATACACTTGAAATGTCAACGGTTGCAACTATTGGAACTTCTACTGGCACAACTCTTGAAAAATCAAAAGACTTGTCTGATGAGTCTAAAGTCATGGTTATTGGTTCTTTAAAGGATACGTCCATTAGTTCTCCAAAAGGCATGATTCTTGAATAATCTGTTTGAAAAGTTGTGTCCCATGAATTTTCCTAAAAAACAAAAGAAGTAATGGGAGAAAATGTAGGGTTAGATAAAATCTGTGTTTCTTTCTTTTTCTCTTTTCCGACTCTGACTTCTTTTTCCTTTTTGATTTTCTCATTTTCAACCCCATTATTTTTATCAACCATTCTTTATTTTCAATTCCAACAATTCTAACATTCACTTCTTTTTCTTAAATTTTCTCAATTCCTTTCATGGCTTCAATGATCTTTTCAATTGCATTTGATCTTCCGTCACTTGTTGTGGAGATAAAATGCGCTAAAGTGATATTTCTGCCTTCAAAGGAAAATGAAAACCGATTGATGAATCCATCATGGGAGGCCTACTTTTCGAATTGCCATGATCGTCCGAGAAGGAGATGACTTGCATTCATAGGCATTATGTCACACAGAATTTCATCTTTGTACCTTCCAATTGAGAATGGCACAAATACTTGTTCTTTGACCAATAATGGTTTTTAATCGTTTAACCATTGCAAATAATAGGGCTTGAATGATTGGTCTTCTTGAGTCCTAACTTCTCCACCAAATGAGTGCTAGCAATGTTTGTACAACTTCCACTGTCTATGATAACAAAGCACACTTCACCATTTAAATGGCATTGTGTCTGAAAGATATTTGATCTTTGTTGATCATCTAGCACGTCTTGGAACTTATTTTCTCTTTTTCCCAAGGATGATGGATTGTTGTAAGAATTTTGGGACATGGTTAGTGAAAAGAAAAAAAAATATATAAACCTCACAACACACTCAAAAAAATCCTCACGGTCACTCCAATGAAAAGAATTTGTTAATCAAATCACTCGTGTTTGCATTTTAGGATTTAATGGCTTTTACTATCCTCTTTTGAGCTCACAACTCTCTTGCCTTTTACCACTCGAACTCTCATCACAAATTCTAAATAGAACTAACTCAAAACCTATCAAAACTATTAGTATAGATGTTGTTGGCATTTGGGCTACAAGATAAGGGTTAGGTTAAAGAAAAGAAAGAGAAAGAATAAATAAAAAGGAAAATAGTAAAGTGCAGGGACTAATATGAAAATGGTATAATAATAGAACGAAATAACAAAAGAAAGATAGTACGTTACCACTAAACTTACTTACAAATCAATCGTGAACAATCAAACTTGAGGAATTTCTCTGAGTTGGTCATTTGCTTGTTTTGTGCTTCTTGCCTTCACTTCAAATGTGAATCTGATTTTTTTTTATTTTGGACTTTTTTTTACTATTTCAGACTCTTTGAGATGAGATAAATCTGAATTTGAAACTTCTTTTTTTTGTACAAATTTTAAAAATTCTTTTCTTTTTATCAGAATTAAAATTCACAAGAAGGCTTACTTGAATCTTCCTTTGCTCTGATTACCACATGATACGCTCCAACTCTCCAATTGTTGTTGTAGAGAGAAGCTTTGATTATCCTGACCGTGATTGCAAGCAAGCCTTGATCCTTGTATGCTTTCCTTATTGTTTGATGAATAAAAGATGGTGAAGTGGTATAAAGAGGGTTGCGAAAGTGTCGGTTATATGTGTAATTGGTAAGTGAAGGTAGAGTGATATTTTGGTTAAGAAAATAAATGGAAAAGGTGATAGTGAAGGCTACGAAAGTCGACTAAGGTTATGGAAGAAAGGGTTAGGATAGAATGTATGTAAGGTGGTAAAGAAATAGTATTCAAAGGTAACAAAAGTAGAACTTATGCTATGAAAGCATAAACCCAACTTATAGTATGCTTTGAGGGTGATATAGGACTTAGACCCTTAGTAAATAAGTTCATAGAATCTTAAGTATGGATGGAAAAGATAGGAGAAGCCAAAAACCTATATAATAGATTTGATAAGTCGATATAGTTCTAAAAAGAACAAGTTTGAGAGTAAACTAACAAAGGAATTTTTTTATTGATCAAAGATGTGATTTAAAAATGAATTTAAGTCCTATTTATAGTTTTCTAAGAGGTTTGGCCGAAATGGTTTTTAAACTTTCGGTTAACCATTCATTTGAATGGTGTCCCCCTCCAAATCTATTAGAAAAGTTGTAACTTCTCGGTCCAGCCTGCATAGTCTTCAATAATTTGGCCATATCTTGAGCTCCCGATATCGGATTGATGCGATTCAACATGCATTATAAAGATAAGAGATATTGGAACAACTTTCATAAAAGACACCGAAACCTAGTTGATGTGATCCTGGCTAACACCAAAATCTTTCAAGCCAAGTTCACATCAAAAGAGATGACAAATTTAAACACTTGTGGCAAAGTCGATGATCTTAACAATTCAAGTTCAAACATGCTTTTTCAAGCCTTGAATTTGAACTTGGAGCCTTGGCCATCTTTTGAACAAAGCAACATGTTACTAATGCATTTTAATATATGCATTCGAGTGTTAGCTTAGGAATGTGTTGCATGTAGTTGCTTGAACATTTAGTTTGCATGAGTTGAACTTATTTTGCATATTTAATTTCAGCATTTGCTCAAGAATAAATAAGCATGCTAGCTCATTTAAGCATGTTGTTTCATTTAAAGGTTATTTAGATCATTTAAGCATGTTAGTTCATTTAAGTTCGTTGGTTTAATTAATGCATGATAGTTCACTTAAAGCATGTAGGTTTTCTTATTTTTATGAGTTCATTTAGTGTATGAGTTAATTAATTAACTAGATCATTTAATGTAACTAGTTTCATTAATTAAACTAGCTCATTAAATATGTTTCATGCATTCACTTTCATTTTTATTGAATAAGGTTGTTATCTAATGGTTGCTCTTATACATTTCAGCTAGGGTATTCTTTTGGAGTAAATGGCTGATCATATTCTCAGGAATGACAAGGCATTTACATCAATTAAAGTCCCTTGAAGACTCATAAAGGCTGATTGGTTACAATGCAATTCAATGGAGCAACTACACCACTTGAATGTTTTTATTTCCAGCAATGGTTTTAAGGATTTCAAGAGAGTCTTTACATCACTTAAAGGTTGTCAGTTTCAACTATGTTACAAGGCAATGAAGAGCTACTTAAACACTACTTAAGAGCTACTTTAAAATCCCATAAAGCTGATCAGTTTTTTATCAGAGAAGACATGCAATGAAAGCCTTCATAATCACCACTTAAGGGAGAGTAAAGGCAAGAATTAAAGCAACACTTAAGGAGGGAGTTCAAGGAATATTAGTCAACTTGTTCGCCATTTTTGGATTGGATACGGGCATATTTGAGGCTTGAGATCTTCTTCAAACTTATTCCCCTATTTCTTAGCTTTCCAACACACTTTGAATCACCTCAATCCAATATCAGGAGCTTAAGATATGATTAAATTATTGAAGACAGTGCATGCTGGGAATTTAGTACGGGAATAGTCACAAGATGCTTCTTCAACAAATTCAAGAGGCCATTCAATTAATGAATTCAATGCTTTATCAACAGCCCATTAAAGGGGGATGAATGACAACTTAATCAAGTTCATTAGCCCAAGGGTTTCTCCATGTGAATGATATGTATGTCTATATTCATCCTATGAATGTCCACATTCATCCTTTTTAGATCAAACTCTTTGGTTGTCAATTGGAGATAGGATAACCTACAAATTAATAGGTCTTTAACACTAGAATAATGATCTTTTAATCTTTGTCTAGGCCAATCAATTTGTTGTTGCCTTATACCTATAAATAGGCACTCATTCCATTGTAAAAGGGAGAACTTTTGGCATATATTATAACTTGAGAGTGTTTCTCTTTTATAGTTCTTTTTTGAACTTTATCGGCTTGCAAGATTGTTCTTGTGGCATTCATCCCTTTTCATCTTTTTATATTGCTGGTTCCTAGTTCTTATAACTAGAGGGTCACAATCCATTAGCCTTTCACCCAAGTCACGGTTTAAAAACTCTTAAGGAACGGGTCTTCACTTTTTAGTGTTGGTTCCTCCTTTGTTTACACCGCACCATCAATTACATTTCTTCTCTTCACTTCCATCTTCCATAAATATGTATACTTCATCCTAAGCACAACAACCATCTTATCATCATTCCATTTCACTATATTATCTATCCATTTCATATCATCTTATAAGTTTCATTTCAAAGTTCCTATTTTTCATTTTAGTTACTTACTAGAATCACGATCAGGCAATCACAAATTCGGATATTCCGCAACCGGATTCGTATCACTAGTTCTACATGGATCCTGCTCGAAAATGGAAAACAAGTGGACCATCATGAATCTGCCCAATGAAGAGTGTTATCTCTTTGTTTTGGCGCCCACTTGCTTTCCCTCCATGATATTGGCGCCCAATGTGGATGATGGTAGGACATAATGCTTGGTGAAGGGTAGGTGACTTTCGGGTGTTGAGCTAGGAGTGATAGCTGGAGTTAGGTGAGTTAATCAAGCTAGGAGTGAGCTGGATTGAGCTGAGCTATCTAGCTGAAAGACTTAGCTAAAGTTTGAAGCTGAAATAAGCTAATTCAAGCTGCCTTTAGCAAAGTGAGATGGTCCATTAGCTTCCTTATACTCTCTTTAGGTGTGAGGAGTGTTTTGGAGCTGACCTGAATCTCCTAAGGCCTCGTTTTGAATTATGTTTTATTTGAGCTCATATGGGATTTGTGAGCTAACATGGATCTAGCCTTTAGACCTTTAAGTACTTTAGGAGTGTTCCATGCATTTCCAAGCTATTCTGAAGTTGGCTCCTTGTGTTTCTAGCATTGCCTTCTGTTTAGCTTCTTTTGAGCTGACTAAGCTAACACCGAGCTAATACTTACTCCTTGATCTATAGGTAAGTCTTATGAATAAAACATAATAACGGAAATAATGTGAATACTTAAAATAACTTAATATAAGTTTAGATCTAAGCTGAAACTTTAACAATGTGGTTATAATAACTATTCATTTTTATAGCTTAAGTAATATAACTCTTAAGTAGCTTAATATAGAGTATATAAAAGTAATAAATACTAAGATAAGCAATATAACTCCCCTTTGATCCCATACGTGAGATGAAGCATGAAAGTCCGAGATAAATGAATAGAAATGTGAATGCATCATGTTGTTTGTATTTATTCTTTATTCATTTTTTATGGATCCAATACATCACTTTCATTTGTAATCATCTTTTACTCCAACCCTTATTCGGGTATATCACCAACACATACCTTTGTGTCAATTACCAACACTTACATTAACACTTGCCTTTAATTGTTGCTGTTGAAGATCAGCCCTTGATCAATCAGACTCTACCATATCTCTCCACATCTCCTCTTTTTGGAGAGGAAGGAACAATCACAACGATTAGCAAACCATATAGGTATATTCAATCCATCTATTCTACAATAATATCTTTTACCTTGTTCGATTTCTCATCTTTTTCTTGCTATAAGCCTTGTTTTCTTGTTTGTGCCGTGATCTTTTCTTGTTGTTTATTTCTTTCTTGTTTTATCTACCAATGTTTTTTTTATAAACAAGCTTTCTGAATGCTTGTTATTGTATCCTCTTGATGCCCAGCACAACAGATCCTATAAGGATGAATTTTGGGACTTGGAAACATTCGGGTCTTGGGAGGAATTCTCCAATATTTCCCTTGAACAGATAATAATAAATTGTAACATGCCATCGGTCAAGAACTTGCTTCTCTTGCTCGGTTGGAGGCCATGATTAACGTCTTTCGGCCTAAACCGCATCTTCCTCATACTAGTTGCCATGGTGTTCATTCAACCGACAACCACCAACATGGTAAGGTTCTTGATCCATTTGTTTTTACTATTTCTACATATTATAGCTAATCTTAAAGTCTTTACCTTGTTCTTTCTATTCAATATTATGATATTCTTGCAAGGGATCTCTCTCATCACTCCTTTTTGTGTTTTTTACTGATTTGAATCCTTGGTTTCTTGGTCCAATGACAAAACACTTCGAATGGAGAAGGAACATTTGTTTTCTTGGCTTTGTTTTCAAAGTTATTTGCATCTTTCTTGACAACTTTGATAACCTTTTGGATCACAAGCAAGCTACAATGATTACTAAGCATCTTTTACCTAGTTCTTTATACCATGTTTCTTTTATTTTCTTAGTTAAATCCACGTATATACCACCCTTACAAAGGGATCTTAACCCTTAAAAGTGGTTACCATCAAATTCGAATGCAAGAAAGGGATGAGTGGAAAACTGCATTCAAGACTAAAAAAGGATTATATGAGTGGTTGGTTATGCCGTTAGGTCTAACTAATGCACCAAGCACTTTCATGAGATTAATGAATCACATCCTTAGACAATTCTTGGGTAAGTTTTTTGTAGTATACTTTGATGATATTCTTATCTATAGCAAGAGCTTGAATGAACATGTTCAGCATCTAAGGTCAGTGTTAGATGTTCTGAGAAATGAAAGACTTTATGCTAATCTACAAAATGCATATTTTGCACTAACAAGGTTGTTTTCCTAGGTTTTGTTGTGAGTGCAGATGGATTAGAAGTTGATAGAGAGAAAGTTAAGGCAATTGAAGAATGGCCTAGACCAACAAGGATTAGCCAAATTAGAAGCTTGCATGGTTTAACAAGCTTCTATCGACGGTTTGTACCCAATTTTAGCACCTTAGCTGATCCTTTAACCATAATCGTTAAAAAGAATTCCAACTTCTTTTGGGGTGAACAGCAAGAGAAATCCTTTAACCTAACCATTGTTAACTTTACCTGATTTTAACAAAGCTTTTATGGTTGAATGTGATGCTTTAGTTTTGGGAATTGGAGCAGTTTAATCTCAAGAAGGAGGCCTCATAGCCTACTTTAGTGAGAAATTGAGTGTAGCTACACTCAATTATCGGACCTATGATAAGGAGAAGTATGCACTAATTCAGGCCTTGGAAACTTGCCAGCATTACCTATGGTCTAAGGAATTCATCATCCATACTGACCATGAGGCATTAAAACACATCAAGGATCAACATAAGCTAAACAAGAGACATGCCAAATGGTTTGAGTTTCTTGAAGCCTTCCCTTACGTGATCAAGTATAAAAAGGCTAAGGAAAACATTGTTGTTGATGCACTATCACGTAGGTATGCCCTTCTTAACACCTTAGACTCTAAATTGTTGGGTTTTGCTTTCATTAAGGAATTATACAAGTCTGACTATGATTTTGGTTAAGTATACAAAATTTGTGAGAAAGGTGCACATGATAAGTTTTATAGAGACGATGGATACCTATTTAAGGAAGGGAGGCTTTGCATCCCACAAGGATCCATTGGAGAGTTGCTCCTTAAGGAAGCGCATGGGGGAGGACTAATGAGACATTTTGGAGTAGCGAAAACGTTGAAAATGCTTCAAGAGCGCTTGTATTGGCCAAAGATGAAACGAGATGTTGAGAGGCTATGTGAGCGTTGTATCACATGTAGAAAGGCCAAGTCAAAAGTCATGCCCCATGGCCTATATACCTCACTACCTATTCCTAATGCACCATGGGTAGACATATCCATGGATTTTGTACTTGGGCTGCCACGTACAAAGAATAACAAAGATTCTATCTTTATAGTAGTGGATCGATTCTAAAATGGCTCATTTTATTCCTTGTAATAAGACTAATGATGCTTCACATGTTGCTAATTTATTTTTTAGGGAAATCATGAAATTGCATGGTGTTCCAAGAACTATAATATCTGATCGAGATGTGAAGTTCTTAAGCCATTTTTGGAGAACATTAAGGAGCAGGATTGGAACTCAAGTTGTTGTTTTCCACAACTTGTCATCCACAAACAGATGGTCAAACTGAAGTGGTGAATCGGGTGTTATCCATGTTGTTGAGGATAATCATCAAAAAGAATTTTAGGACTTGGTAGGAAAGCTTGCCGCATGTGGAGTTTGCTTACAACTGATCCATTCATTCTGCCACTAAAATGTCACCATTCGAAGTAGTGTATGGTTTCAATCCCTTGACTCCGTTGGATTTATTACCTTTGCCCGCTGATGAAATTGTGAATAAAGATGGAAGAAACAAGTCTGAATTTGTCAAGAAACTCCATCAACAAGTGCGGGAGAATATTGAAAATAGAACTAGGCAATATGAGCAACAAGCTAACAAGGGACGTAAACGAATTACATTTGAGCCGGGAGATTGGGTTTGGATGCACATGAAGAAAGAAAGATTTCCAGCCCAACGTAAATCAAAATTGATGCCTAGAGGGGATGATCCTTTTCAAGTGATCAAGCGTGTCAGTGATAATGCCTATCAATTAGACCTCCTAGGTGAGTTTAATGTCAGTGCAAAATTCAAAGTAGTTGATTTATCTCCATTTGATGTAGGTGATGATTTGGGGACAAATCGCTCTCAAGAGGGAGGGAATGATATGATCACAATCAACAATGAATCAAAAGAATTTCCTATTGGACCTATGACTCGTGCTAAAACCAAGAAATTCCAAGAGGCCCTGAGAAATCTATTTATTCAAGGCTGGAAATTAGAGAATGCAACAACTTTGTTGGAACAATACAACCTCCTACTCGTGCATGAGTTCTTTGTTAAGCCTTTAAATTTAATTTCAGCATGTGTGCATAAATAAATAATGCTTGATGTTCATTTAAGCATGTTAGTTCAATTAAGTTCATTAGTTTAATTAATGCATGATAGTTCACTTAAAGCATCTTAGTTTTCTTATGTTTATGAGTTCATTTAGTGTGTGAGTTAATTAATTAAACTACATCATAATGTAACTAGTTTCATTAATTAAACTAGCTCATTAAATCTGTTTCATGCATTCACTTTTATTGAATAAAGTTGTCATCTAATGGTTGCTTATATATTTTCAGCTAAGGTACTCATTTGGGATCAAATGACTGATCATTTTGTACAAGAATGACAAGTCATTTACCACCAATTGAAGACACTTGAAGACACCAAGATGGTTGATCAGTTTCAAGACATTCAAGGGAGATTTACACCACTTAAAGGCTATCAGTTTCAATATTGTTACAAATCATTGATGAGCTCCTAAATACACCACTTAAAGAGCTACTTAAACACTACTTAAAGAGCTACTTTAACACCCCATTAAGCTGATCAATTTTCTATCAGAGAATTAATGCAATGAAATCATTCATTATCACCATTTAAGAGAGAGTAAAGGCAGAAATTAAAGCAACACTTAAGGAGGGAATTCAAGGAATATCAATCAACTTGTTTGCCATTTTTGGATCAGATACAGGAATATTTGAGTCTTGAGATCTTCTTCAAACTTATTCCCCTATTTCTTTTCATTCCAACGCATTATGAACCACCTCAATCCGATATCAGGAGCTTAAGATATGATTAAATTATTGAAGACAGTGCATGCTGGGAATTCTATACGGGAATAGTCACAATATGCTTCTTCCAAAATTCAAGATGCCATTCAATTGCTGAACTCAATGCTTTATCAATAGCCCATTAAAGGAGGATGAATAGCAACTTAATCAAGTTCATTAGACCAAGGGTTTCTCCATGTGGATGATATGTATGTCTACATTCATCCTACGAATGTCCACATTCATTATTCTACATCAAACTTTTTGGCTGTCAATTGGAGATAAGATAACCTACAAATTAATAGGCCTTTAACACTAGAATAATGAGTCTTTAGTCTTTGTCTAGGCCAATCAATTTGTTGTTGTCTTACACCTATAAATAGACACTCATTCCATTGTAAAAGATACAACTTTTGGCATATATTACAACTTGAGAGTGTTTCTCTTTTATAGTTCTTTTTGAACTTAGCTTGAAAGATTGTTCTTGTAGCATTCATCCATATTCATTTTTTTATATTGTTGGTTCCTAGTTCTTATAACTAGGGCGTCACAATCCATTAATCTTTCACCCAAGTCACGGTTTAAAAACTCTTAAGCAACGGGTCTTCACTTTTTAGTGTTGGTTCCTCCTTTGTTTACACCGCACCATCAATTACATTCCTTTTCTTCACTTCCATCATCCATACATCCATATTTTCCATACTTCATCCTAAACGCAATAACCATCTTATCATCATTCCATTTCATCATACTATCTATCCATTTCATATCGTCTTGTAAGTTCTATTTCAAAATTCCTATTTTTCATTTCAGTTACTTACTAGAATCATGATCGGGCAATCTCATACACAAATTCGGATATTTCGTAACTGAATTTGTATCAATAAAACTGTAGAAGGACGTTCCTCTATTTAAAGGTTAGCTTATACTCTAAACAAAAATAAATAATGCTGCAACATATGAGCGAATGAAAGTTGTCACAGGATGACTCTACCTATTAGCTGGGGGTGAGATGTTTGCTCCATACTCACCTAGAGTTAAGGATGGTAGTTGTGATGAGCTGAAACCCTACAAAACAATTTGAAAAAAACTAAGCATGGGAGAAAATTTTAATAACTAGGTTATAGTGAATAAAGGAAATTAGAATGTTTCTAACATTGTTAAGCATAGGTTAGATACAATACTGCACACACATACAAATTATCTTGTCTAAGTTTAATTTCCTGAACTTCTCAATATCATGTAGATTGCTACAACATTTATATTCTGAAGATTGATGTTCTGCCTAGACTGCTATCGAGAATTGAAAGTTTTGCTATAGCATTTTTGTATGCCATTGCTTGACGACAAGCAATATCTTAAGTTTGGGGGGTGTTAACGCTCTAAAAAGCGTATATTTTATACCCTTTTACTTAAGGTTTTGTTTGATTTCAAGTTCATTTGCATTGTATTTAGCTACATTTCATTTGCATTTTCATTAGATTAGGTTTTTATTTTATTTTCTCTTTTATTTTAAAAGATGCTGCTTTGAAGGGTATTTTCTTGGGTGGTGTTATGCAGATTGCTGAGGCAAAAGTTGAAGAACAGAAGAGATACTATAGCATATACAGTGCTGGATTGAACCTCAAAGATGCTATAACATTGTGGGCAGACCAAACAGAATTAAAGAAAAGACAAAACCTGCAGCCCACTGTCCTTACACGGAATTCCAGGCCAGTCGCACATCTCCTGCACCCTGCTGCAATTCTCTATAGAATTGTCAGGGAATATTCCTTGCACCTTTAGGGAAAAAAACCCTAGAAGCATTCTCTTATAAATACAAAGATAAGCCTCCTTTACAAGTGTGGTTGATACGAATCCGGTTGCGGAATATCCGAATTTGTATTTGTGATTGTCCGATCGTGATTCTAGTAAGTAACTAAAATGAAAAATAGGAACTTTGAAATGAAACTTATAAGATGATATGAAATGGATAGATAATATAGTGAAATGGAATGATGATAAGATGGTTATTGTGCTTGGGATGAAGTATGGAAAATATGGATGTGTGGAAGATGGAAGTGAAGAGAAGAAATGTAATTGATGGTGCGGTGTAAACAAAGGAGGAACCAACACTAAAAAGTGAAGACCCGTTCCTTAAGAGTTTTTAAATCGTGACTTGGGTGAAAGGCTAATGGATTGTGACCCTCTAGTTATAAGAACTAGGAACCAGCAATATAAAAAGATGAAAAGGGATGAATGCCACAAGAACAATCTTGCAAGCCGATAAAGTTCAAAAAGAACTATAAAAGAAAAACACTCTCAAGTTATAATATATGCCAAAAGTTGTCCCTTTTACAAAGAAATGAGTGCCTATTTATAGGTGCAAGACAACAACAAATTGATTGGCCTAGACAAAGATTAATGAATCATTATTCTAGTGTTGAAGGCCTATTAATTTTTAGGTTATCATATCTCCTATTGACAGCCAAAAAGTTTGATCTAAAAGGATGAATGTGGACATTCTTAGGATAAATGTAGACATACATATCATCCACAAGTAGAAACCCTTGGGCTGATGGTTAATTAAGTTGTCACTCATCCTCCCTTAAGGGGATGTTATAAAGCATTGAATTCAGCAATTGAATGGTCTCTTGAATTCTTGGAAGAAGCATCTTGTGACTATTCCTGTATTGAATTTCTAGCATGCACTGTCTTCAATAATTTAATCATATCTTAAGCTCCTGATATCGGATTGAGGTGATTCAAAGTGATTTGGAAAGATAAGGAATAGGGGAATAAGTTTGAAGAAGACCTCAAGACTCAAATATGCTCGTATCCAATCCAAAAATGGCGAACAAGTTGACTGATATTCCTTGAATTTCCTCCTTAAGTATTGTTTTAATTGTTGCCTTTACTCTCCCTTAAGTGGTGATAATGAAGACTTTTATTACATGTCTTTTCTTGCTTGCTTGCTGAAACTGACAGCCTTAAAGTGATGTAAAGACTCTCTTGAAAGCCTTAAAACCATTGCTGGAAATAACAGCCTTCAAGTGGTGTAATTGCTCCATTTGAATTGCATTGTAACCAATCAACCTTGATGTGTCTTCAAGGGTCTTTAATTGATGTAAATACCTTGTCATTCCTGAGAATATGTTCAGCCATTTGCTCCAAAAGAATATCTTAGCTGAAATATATAAGCAACCATTAGATAACAACTTTTTTCAATAAAAATGAAAGTGAATGCATGAAACAAATTTAATGAGCTAGTTTAATTAATGAAACTAGTTATATTGAATGATCTAGTTTAATTAATTAACTCACGCACTAAATGAACTCATAAACATAAGAGAACTAACATGCATTAATTAAACTAATGAACTTAATTGCACTAACATGCTTAAATGATCATCAAGCATTATTTATTCATGCACACATGCTGAAACTAAATTTAAAAACTTAAGAAAGAACTCATGCAAACTCATGCACAAGTAGGAGGTTGTATTGTTCCAACAAAGTTGGTGCTGCATTCTCTAATTTTCAGCCTTGAATAAATAGATTTCCCATGGCCTCTTGGAATTTCTTGGTTTTATCACGAGTCATAGGTCTAATAGGAAATTCTTCTGGTTCATTGTTGGATGTGATCATATCAATGGTAAAATAGAAAAATTCAGAGCAAGAAAGAAAGAAAAGGAGATAACTTTAAGGAGAGCAACGAGGGAGAAGAAAGAAGAAAGGAGGCCATTTTCCTTCATCTTCCACCTCGAGCTAAGCCACCATTGTTAGAGAGCTTCAAACAAGGGATTTGCAAGACTTCGGGAGAAGCGACAAGTTAGGAAAGCTTCACGGCAAAAGCATTTGGGACTTCCTTCATCTTCACTTTGCTTTACCTCTTTTCTAAGCTGTTGAAAATGTATTTCAAAGACGAAAACTTGATTAGTTTTCTAAACCTAGCCATGAACTAAACTAGTATGGCTTAGGCTTGTTATGGATGATTTTATTTTGTTTGAATGATTGTCTTTACTGTTTTTCTGGTTTTATTTAAGTGTTTTGTTCATGAAAGCTAACACATTTTTCTTCTTAAACCTTGGTTTGTAAGGGCTCTCGGGAGATTATCATAGCTAAGGGGTTCGGGTAGCTTATATCTAGGGATAGACAAAGCTAGACCAACATGAACAATGGGGTTCTTATGGGAGCAGAATCCTAACTCACCTTAGGGATAAGAGAGAGTTTCAATAACTAAAAAGGGTAGAACTTTATCAACATTAGAAGTGTTAGGGTTGAGACTGAGAGGTATTGCCTTAGCATTTTTTAGTGTTAGGCCTTTTGACTATGGATAGTGGAGGCATTTTTAGTAAACTTTGTCGAACACTTACTAAACCAATAGAACAGTGAGCTTTCCAGGATAATAGTGAAGTCATTGCCATAGCAAGCCTAACCTGTCTTAAGCTTGAATAATCCTCTGTGTTATGTTTGTGCAGCTTTATCTATTACTCCGTTCTCAGTTTTATTTTGCTACCGCATATTTGTGATAACTTTATTTTGCTACAGCATTTTGGTGACAATTGCAGAATTGCTTTATCATATGTTTATACAAAGAATTTTCTTATCTTTTGTTTATATTAACTATCTTTGAAATATCCTACCCAATCCTCGTGAGAATGATCTCACTTACACACTTTATTACTTTTCGATGTGTATACTTGCACGAGAATCACTCATATTTTAAGCATAAAACACGCAGCAACAACGACCAGAGACCAAACTCTAGAATACCTTTGTAAAAAGGAATTTGATGCCAACCTCCCACAACCAAACTGTAGATCGGCCACGACTGACGCTCTTCCACTCAATCATACACAACCGCCGCATCGACGTGGGCAAAATAATCAGTAAGCAGATTTTTGACTGTGCGGCCAAGGACAGAGGTATATTGTATTTACCCTGTTTAATTACATCTTTTGGCCACTTGGAATGTGTTAAGATGTTGCCGTCCTACACATTCACTCCAGTAAGAAAGGGCTAGACCAGGCAGGTCTATATGAAGCGAATGCAAGTGGACGAAGCTGTCCCCCAAGCGCATATCCCTTCAGCCGCTGAAGCAGCATCTGTCGAGGTCGTATAACCAGCAAGCACAGTCAAGAACATGATTCAAGCACCAGAAAGAGTCCCGGAAATACTCCATCGCATGGAGAGAAGGTAACTGGCCTTCAAGACATATGTCTTGGAGTTCAACAGCATTGTTATCGCCACCATCCATGAAGAAATCCCGATCTGCTCGACTATCTTCCCCAAATTCACAGTCGACCTCTTCATGCCCCAGCAACCTCCACCTGCCCCTACCAAATCAGCCACAGCCTCTGCCACCGTTCCATTATCTCTTGCCGCCACCACTGTTGCTGCTGTAATTGAACCATTCTCTATTGACTCCACAATAGCATTCAGGAGGTCAGACTCTACACACCAAGCTGCTACACCCGAGGACTCCAATCCCTTAGATTGGAGCAGTTCCTCTGACGACATGGAGTCTCCTATGCAAGCAGTGAAGGACTACATTGCCTCAATCCCAACCGGCAAAAAGAGGAAAGCCTTCGGCTCTCCATAACAACCTCCCCGATCATTATCGACACCGAATAGGAGGTTAGCAACAATCCTACTCCCCTTCGAGTCCAACCGCCCCGATCTGCCAAACAATCAAGTATCAGCCCGTTAAAGGCAGTAACGTAGCAGCCATCTAAGAGCCATCAAAAGCTCCTAATCAACAGCGACTCCGAGGATTCCTTTGTATCCTCGGTATTCTAATGGCGGTAGTCTTTTCTATTTTCTATTTTGTCTCTCTCTATACCTTGTTTTCTCTTTATCTATCTTTTCATGCATTGAGGATAGTGCATCCCTTGAGTTTGGGCAGCATCAGTCTACTTTGTAACTTGTAATTAATATTATCATGCATAGAAATTCGTAGGGTTATCTTAATATTATCGTAATTTTTCCCTTACATTTACTGCATTTTTTTTTAAGTTTGTTAATTTTATAGAGTCTGCTTCGGCAGCAATGTTCTATTCTGCCGCCGCAACCAAGTGCACCCTTCACCAAACTTGAAATCATAAAGGTAACTCAGGCTTAGTACTTATGATTAGTCTATGAGCCTGAAAATAATTAAACAGTGTTAGACTTAGTTGATTTTAAAAGTTCTTTCTCTTAGAAAAGTATTAGAGACTTAGACTTTAGATTTCTACTAGAGGTGTCTATCATCAGCTCTAGTATAGTTCTTATAGGTGCCTACCACTGGCTATAAGACTTAGCCTCCTTCCCAATTACTAGAGGTGCCTATCATCTGCTCTAGTGTGAGTAGTTAAACACTTGAGGTGCCCGAAACTGACTCAAGCAGTATAAGTATGCAATTAGTTATGTACTTATATAACAAAGTAGGGAAGAGGAGAAATAATTAAAAATCCAAGTCGGGAGTTTTGAGCTAGAAAAATGGATTAGAACTTAGAAAATCAGTTTTTTTAAGGCAACGCACACACCCACACAGACTTATAGTCCAGTTTCGAGGAATTCCTGAAACTTAGAAGAGGTCGAGTTAAGAAAGGAACTCTATCGTGGTAGGCAACGAGGTATATTACTATAAAAGTTCAGACTTAAGGATTTTATTGTATTGCTTGAGGACAAGCAATAGTTCGAGTTTAGGGGTATTTGACAAGTGCATAAAAGTTCTAAATTTTATAACATTTTCCCACATGATTATTGCTTGTAAAGGACAAATTTTTTACAATTAAGGATAATTCTGCATATTTTCCATATTCCAACATCCATGCACTTAATTAATTTATCATTTTATCTATTATTTGGTATAAAACAGGTATGCTTAATGGTTTTTTTCTTAGGAAGAAAATAACCATGTAGGTAAGACCAAAAAGAAGAATGGATGTTGGAATAGGAGCTAAAATGCAAGGAAGCACCCGCCACGTCAGCATATCCCCCACCGCGATAGCAGAGGGAAGAAGATAATTGTTGCTTGATAGATAAAAAATAATATGCCGAATCTAGTAGACATTATGCGAGACAAAACGGAAGGGAAGAAATAAATTCAAGTCATGGTTAAGGCCAACGCGGAAATTAAGGAGTTAAATTAAGAAATATAATAAAAGAGTTTTAATTCAATATGGATATGTATTCTTTTCCTTTTAGAACTCTTATATTTATGGAAATCTTTAACCTAGGCTTGGCCTATATAAAGTAAACCCCTAGGGCTAGGGATAGAGGAGGTCGGTTCTCATAGACAAAACCCTAGCCGCCGACAAAACCCATCATGTTCTAAACTCCATCGAGGCTTGGGTATTTTGTGGAGTAGTAGGGAAAGAAAGTTGTATTTTATTTGAGAGTTACTAATGCAATCGTTATTTTCATAGTTTATTCTCTCTTGGATTTTACTCTTCTTTACTTACGAGCTCGCAACATAAGTTTGTGAAGAAAAATCTATTTTTCTAATATCTGGAGAGTTAGCCTCACGAAACGAGAGAGTGTGGTCTTTGCTCATGGGCATCGACTAATCTGTAAGGGTTTCAGTGACTAAAATGAAGCATACAATCGGTTGTTATTCATTGTTGATTCACGCCGGGAGGAATTATCAAGATGTTGGTTTCAATAGTTTTCCTCGCTTAGGGATAAGGAGGAACAATTTCGGATGCTCTGTCGAACTATGGAAAGTTGAGTTATCGAAAAGGCATAACCCCGCCGAGGCAGATGAGGCGACCCTTCGAGCGACCCGCCGCGACGGCAATTCAACCACATGCATTAATAATTGGATAATAAGTGCAACCAGATGAGGCAGATGAGCCTTACTTATCTCATTTATTATTCCTCTTAATTTTTTTAGTTTTATTTTATTTTCAATTAATTCATCATCATCCAAAATTACTAGTGTTTTTACTTTTACAATGCAGAATTATTGTGCAACGTAGGTATCCCAGTCCCTGAGGGATCGATATCTTAAATACTACTTGGCAAAAGGTGAAAGAATTCAAGGACTCTAAGCCTGTCACCACATAAACCACTCTAAAATCCTAGTGTTCATTGTCTATTTTCTTTGCTTCCACAACTTCCACCCAAATTACCATATCTCCATCACTTGGCAAGCAAGATCGATTGTGCATCGAACCTAACAGGAGGGCATACCGATACCCCATATAGGCGTATTGGTACTCGTTGGACAATCTATCCAAAAATTAGTGTTTGAGTTAGGGGATCTATAATTCGGGGTAAAAGGTCCTAAGGGTCTCCTAAGGTACAAAATGAATACTAAAACCGAGAACTTGATAATTTAACCTCGTTTATGAGATAATTGGCTAACTATTTGGTAAATGGTGGATGACTAAATGATGATAGTAACCCATAGGACCAAAGTGATTATGTTTGTGTTATGTGGTAGCTAGAAACCTTGTTGTGTGTTAATATGGTTACCTAATGGTTGAATATTGTATGATGGGATCTGAATACCCAATATAAAGTGTTGCAACACTCGAAGAAAATCGAATGGAAAATCTCGATACTAAGTTATCGTGGGACTCATTCGAAGATGCTTGATGGACGATTCCAAGCATAGATGTAGGATCTCGATGCTTAGTGAATGCGAACCTAACTACCTATATTATTATGAATTTGAGATGTTGTGTGGGCTTCTTTTGATATGTATATGCTGGGTGATGAAATATACATGCATGTTATCATGTGTTTAGGTGGATTTGGTAGCGTCATTGTTATCATGCTATGACATCATTCATGTAGCATTGCTTTATTTATGATATGTGCGATGTGGGTCGAGTGGCGGTGTACCCACTAAGCTTTCGTAGCTCAACATTCGGAATGTGTTTTCATTCGCAGGTCTTTAGGTGGCAGCACGGATCGGAAGAACACCATCGTGGTTGGTTTTCAACATCGAATTAATGTTATAGTACAATTATCTGATGTATTGGGCTATGTACTTGTAGGACCCTATATTTGATTTGTAAATATCATTTTTGGGGGGGTTGAGTCTAATACTTTTAAAAGATTGTATTTATTTGGAGATCCTTATTTCTCATTTGAAATACTTGGATTTTTATCTTTTGAATTAATGGACTTGGTTGGATTCGAAATTGTTAAATGATGTTTTTTGAAGAAAAAATTTATAATACGGGTTTTAGGCCGGATCTAAGATTCAAATAACTAACCCTAAAACGAAGTCATTACAATAGGGATGGCAATGGATCTTGGACCTGACCCGGATCCGTAGATCCAGATGTGTTTTATAGGGCCTGGATCTTAAAATTTTAGATCCGATAGATCTGGGTCAGATCTGGATCTTCTGATTAAAATACGGATCTGGATCTGACATTTAAGACCCGAACCTAGACCCGAACCTGTTTACCTATTTATTAAAAAACCCACTTTTAGTTTTAAAATATATATAATAGTATATTTTATATTTCACATTATTCTTTAATATAATTTTTATTTATTTATGACAAAGAGACTTTTTGAAGGAATACATACTTGTTCTACTATTAATGAAGATTGTGATGATTATGCAAAAATGATGAATATTATTGACAAGTTATATAAGTTATTATATTACATAACCTTAATATTAATATTTAAATTTTACAAATATTATTTTCATAAAACAAAATTTTCTCTTTAGTCGGTAGTTTCTTGTTTGTTTTAGAATGTTTATGATTTAAGAAGTGATGAAGACTAACACTTTAAAAAGTAGAAGTATGATATTAGGTTTGCGACAATGAAATATTTTATGATCTACATTTCTTAATATTTGTGTTATTCAAAAGATATTTGTGTAATTGTTGAGTTTTTTTAAGATTTTAATTTATCGTTTTTTATATTTTGATACTAGTTAATCGAAATTAATCTTTTCTTCATCGAAGTTGTGATGTGAAATTAATTAACGACAATTTTATTACGTTAAAAAATAAGTTGAATAGTCATTTTTTAATAGATCCGTTTTGGACCCGTTTTAGACCCGGATCCGTAAGATCCATTGGATCTGGGTCTCAATTTTCTAGACCCACGGATCTGGGGCGAATCTGGATCCATGATATAAAAACGAATTCTGGATCCAGTTGAATCCGGTCCAGATCCGACCCTTTGCCATCCCTACATTACAATGAGATTATATGATAACATTTATTTATAATTTTTCTTAATATTTTGACATGGTATGAATCTTGAAGACACAAATACTCGAATATAGATCTTCTAAGATAAACGATATTTTGTTTTCTATGAAATCGTTTGTTTCATTAAAAATTCAATAGTTTCTTAAAATTTAATATCTTGAGGAGGAGAAATTATATTATGGGTAAGTCTCATCACGTCATCTATGGGACCAACTACTAAAAACCAATCATCTCATCATTTTCTTCATGTCATATTTTTTCCAAGTGAATCTTCACTCATTATTTATAGTTAATCCATTTTAAAAATAATTTTTCAAATGAAGATTCACTTGGGAAAAATATGATATGAAAAAAAATGATAAGATAGATGATTTTTAGTAGTTGGTCTCATGAACACGTGATAAAACTTACTCATGATATAATTTCTATTTGAATAGGTATATATATAAAACTGAATAGACCACTTGCACTATCTCAATAAAATGTGTGTGTTATTTATTCAATAAATGATTGACTTGTGCGTGTGTGCCTAATTCACGTTCACATGGGACTCCATGTGCCCCATTGCTTATGAAATGGGGAACAAATGAGTATTGCCGATTTGTAAATTGGGTCATTTCTTCCAAACTGTGTCAGCATCCCCATGATTTACACGACACAAGGAAGCCATGAAAGAGAGAGATGCTACAGAAATGGCCGAATAATTGCCCATGTTGGGAGGGATTATTATTGCTACACTCCTCAGCTTCCACGCAATACAAGGTACTTTTCCTTGTAGGAAATATTTGGAGAAAAACATGTACCAGAACTCATGCTCAAGGCTCTGCAATGACTTTATTAGGTAACATGCAGGAAACCAAAACGAAATGAAAGCAGGTGGTAAAAAAACACAAATTATTTTAAAAAGTACGTAAATAATATAATTAATAAAGTAACTTCGATACAAATAATTCGATTTGTTTTACAGTTCGTGTTTAGAATCATTGAACGTGTTTATTAATTATTCAAATTCAAGTTGAGTTGAACCATCCTGATTGTTTGAGTGAAAAAATAAATGAGCTTAAGTTCGAATAATTTATCTGTAATGTATATGTATTATGGAATAGTTAAAAAAATAAAACAAATATTATTACCAGGAGATCACACATCATATTATTACATACTACAAACTGGTGTTTATATCATTTTTATAAGATGATTAACAATTTTTATAATTATTTTATTAATATAATATATGATTAATATATAATGATAATTCAAGGATGAAATTGAAATATTCTAAAGTTTAAAAACTAATTTAAAATGAGGATTCATAATTTAAAAATAAAATTAAAAATATTTTAAAAAATCAAAATCAATTTAGAATGAAGACCAAATAATAATATGATTCACAAATCATCCCTTCAAATTCAATATATAGAACAAACAACTTTGTAACCCCTAAAATTAACCTAATTTCTTAGATTACAAGTTAGGGTTTACGTTATTAAATCTTGATTCACAAGTTAGGGTTTTATAAATAAAATAATAATATTCAGATAAATTATTAAATAATAATTAATAATTTAAAATACTGAAAATAAAAACTCAACAATTAAAATATCAAGTTCAACCCATAAATAATAAATAGTCCAAAACCAAATAATTATTAATAATTCAGAAAAATACGAATAAAAGTCCCAAGTCCATATTACAAAAATACTATCCGATAAAAATTATAATCCAGTAATAAAACTGTAAAACATACGAAATTATTAAACTGACTCAGGATCCTCCAAGTACCGTACGATGACTAGGTCTGAGATCTGAAACAGGAAACTGAAAGGGAGTAAGCTAGGGAGCCTAGTGTCTCTCTAGTGTAGAGATAATAGGATTACTGAACAATGTATGCAGATGTTATAAGCATGCATGATATGTACCCTAACTCCGAACACCATCAGAAGAGTAGGGTCCCTCCCCCTGAACCACTCTAACTCCATCACACCAACAGAAGTGGAACTCGACCCGCAGGTGGAGCCACTGAACAGAAGTGGTATAATACAGAACCACTGAACAGAAGTGAATCAATCACTAACTTCCTCCGTACAGAAATATTCTACCAGATGCAATGTTAAATGCAGATATAAAATCAGAATGCATGCCTAATAATCTAACAGGAGGCATACATGACAATTTCAGAATCAAAAATATGATGTCAGGATGATGCATGATGATAAGTGCTCAACACACTATCACTTTCTACTCCTTTTATCGCCATTTATCACCAAATATTCACCCACTTGAATCAATGCATATGCTTAATATGATATATTTAGAAGTTATACTTAAATAGATACTATTTACAGAAAAAGGCACGTTTTACTGCATTTTCATAACTGTGCAGGAGAACCAGTGCCGCGGTAAAGACAAGGCCGAGGCAGGACCTGATGCCGAGGCAGCAGCAGGAAGACAGGAAGCAAAGTGATAGGCGATGGAAAGACAAAAATCCAAGGAACGTGTCTGGACTTGAAGCCCATGAATCGGAGCTGGCTAGCACAAGGAAAAGCCTAAAGGAAGACCACGCGGGAAAGCCCCCTTAGCCGAATTCATACTTGGAAATATATTATTATTATGTACTTGACTTGTTCCCTACTCCAAGTTGTATTCTACTTAGGAAAGGTTTGCCCTAGGTCTAGCCTATATAAAGACCTAGCCACCCAATGTAATAGACATCGAAATACCTAGGGAGAGCCGACTTCTACTCTTGTTTCTTTCCTCTCCATCATGTTTTAAAACCTTCATAGGGTTTAGGTGAAGGTTCTGGAGTATTTGTGAGAGGAGATTGTACTTTATCTTTCATTCAATGCAATAAAAGATTATCAAGGTTTGCTTATCCTTTGTTATTCGTTGTTCTTGCATTCAAGCCCGGGAGGGAAGTTTGTAAGTGATCCATTTATCTAAGCTCGAGAGAGCTAGATTCACGAAAGGGGTAAGTACGGTGTTTCAATCGCGAAATACTAACTCGGCCTAGGGATAGGTTAAGAGTTTCAGCGGCTAAAAGAAGTGTGAGATTGGTTGGTGAGTATAATTGGTTCACGCCGGGAGGTATCATCAAGGACTAGTCATCAACAACACTCTGACTTAGGGATAAGCGGAGTCATTCAAAGACACTTTGCCGAACTTTGGTAAAGTCTGCCCACGAGCAAGGGATTGCCGCGGCGGACAGCGTTATCGCTGCCCAGGCAGTAAACTGCAGTGCTGCCGAGGTAGAGATATGCGATTGCATTGGATAAAGACAAGTCAATCAAGTCCACAATACAATACAACTGGATCCTAGCCCATCTTTCTCTCTGATATTTCGACCTTGTTATTTTTATTCAATTATTCTAGTTTAATAAATCACACCCATTCACTTGTGTTTTTATTTTTCTACAGAGCAAGAAGATAAAGAAAGCATATTAAGTAGACCGGTCCCTGAGGAGACGATAACTCGATAAATACTTATCACTTATTACTTGCGATGTGTCCACTTGCACTAAACGCACACTTTTGACACGCGACAAGTTTTTGGCGCTGTTGCCGGGGACTGACAACTAAATTTTGTTTTCCTTATTTTCTTGTTTATTTTTATTTTTATTTTTATTTTACTTTTGTTTTTCTTGGTGTATGACCAGGGCCAATCCAACCAACCCCTTATACGAGTTAGATCCTGAGATTGAAAGAACAGGGCTAAGGTTGAGGAGACAAATCCGAGGAGTCATGGCAGAGGTTCAGGCAGGACAAAACATACCTGCCGGCAATGAAGGTCTACCGCCGCCACCTGGGCCGCGGCAGCTGACTGTCAGAGATTTCTTGGAGGAGGACCTAAATGGACTAAACCCAGGAGTCGTTACACCCGAGATTGAAGCAGCCCATTTTGAACTTAAACCTGTTATGTTCAACATGTTAAATACAATTGGACAATTTGGTGGGTCTGCAACTGAAGACACAAGGCAGCATCTCAAATCCTTCATGGAGATTTGCAACTCTTTCAAAATCCAAGGAGTCCATGAAGATGTCTTGCGATTAAAGCTATTCCCCTATTCACTGAGGGATAGGGGGAAAGCTTGGTTGAATAGCATTCCAGCGGGATCTATTGGATCCTGGAGTGAACTATGTCGTGATTTCATTACTCGTTTTAATCCTACTAATCTATATGATAGAATTCGTAATGAAATTACTTCTTTCCGACAGGCTGAAGACGAACCAATGTACGAGGCATGGGAACGCTATAAAGAGCTATTGCACAAGTTTCCGCTGCATGGATTTCCCTTATGGACACAAGTGACAATGTTTTACAACGGCACGAATGCCCCGACAAGGATGATGTTGGATGCCTCGGCAAACGGCACACTCCTGGACAAGGCACCCGAAGAAGCTATCGAAATCTTGAATAAACTCGCAAGGAATGACTTCCAGTTTCCTACATCTAGGCGAGGAGGAGTAAGATGCCAAGCCATGGTAAACGAATTAGATTCATCAAGTTCAGTGGCAGCACAATTGGCCTCTCTTACCAAGATGGTGCAAAACCTACAATTACAAAACAATACCCGTGAGGTCAAGGTAATTGATTTATGTTGTGAATTATGTGGAGGTAACCACAGTTCCGTTGGTTGCATGAATCAAGAAACCGGTATGTATGTTGGGAACTACAACCGTAACAATGTGATGTCCAACACGTACAACCCCTCATGGAAGAGGCATCCAAACTTATCCTAGAGTAACCCAAATAATGCCTTAAACCCAATCACCCAACCACCGGGATTTCAACAGCCAATGCTGCAGCAGCAAGTCCAACAACCGTTGCCGCCGCAGCAGATGCAGCAGTAACCAGTTAATTTATTGGAAAACACGTTAAAGGCCTTCATGATGAAAATTGAGTCATATATGGCGGAAAATAGTAATTTCATCAAGAGGACCGACGCCTTTATGAATAGGACTGAGATGAGGCTACAAAATCAAGAAGCGGACATAAAAACTCTAGAAACTTAGGTTGGGCAGTTTGCTCAATGTATAAACACTAGACCACAAGGAGGCCTACCTAGCAATACTGAGGTTGCTAAGGTACTAAGCCATGAACAGTGCAAAGCAATCACTACTAGGAGTGGTCTACAGTTGAAAGAGAAGATCCCAGAGAACTGAACCCAACCGGCGGATCAATCAAGAGAAGAGTCTGAGCAAACCGAGATTGACAACACTGCCCCGGCAGCAAGCACTGCAGCGCCTAAGCAGTCTGCAGAGGCAGCAAAAATTCCAGTGGTGCCAGGTATACGATTCCAAACTAAGGAAACACTGGATGAGATGAGACCACCACCACCTTTCCCGCAAGGGTTAAAGAAACAAAAACAGGATCAACAGTTCAAGAAGTTCCTCGATATTTTGAAGCAAGTCCACATCAACATACCATTCGTTGAGGCCATTGAACAAACGCCCAACTATGCCAAGTTCTTAAAGGATATGGTATCAAAGAGAAAACGAATAGATGAGTTTGAGACAGTGGCTGCCACAGAGGGATGCATGGCAATGCTGCATAACCGCATGCCACCAAAGTTAAAAGATCCTGGTTGTTTCACTATACCTTGTGCGATAGGAAAGAGTTATGAAGGCCTATGCGACCTTGGAGCAAGTATAAACCTCATGCCTAAATCAGTCTTCCAAAAGCTTGGAATTGGAAGGCCGAAGCCTACAACAGTGATGCTCCAACTCGCGAATAGATCCTATGTGCAACCTGAAGGAAAAATAGAGGACATACTAGTAAGAGTTGATAAGTTTATTTTTCCTGCTGATTTCCTTGTCCTTGATTGTGAAGCAGATGACAACGCACCGATCATCCTTGGGAGACCCTTCCTAGCAACTGGACGTACATTGATTGACGTGGAAAAAGGAGAGTTGACTATGCGGGTCAATGACCAACAAGTCAAACTCAACGCATTCCACAACTTAAAGCGGTATGACGATCCAGAGGAATGCAAGGCCATCCGCACAATAGACAATAAGATATCTTGCCTGGGCAGTCTGCTCGGCAGGACATTCGGCAAGAAAATCAAGCCCAAGACGGATGGACAGACAGCACTAAAGAGCGGCCCACAACAGATACATAATTTGGGCCTAAGGGGGAAAATAATTTTGGGAGATGCATTCGCATGCTCTCCACCAGTAACCTAGCCTCTCCCTTTTTCTTTTCTTTATTATATTAGGGTTAGTAGTTTATTTTTATTTTTCTAATTATTTTCGTTTTCAGTATTTTTCTTTTGTGTGTTTAATTTTTATTTAGGAATAAAAAGCAAAGATAAGGGAAAAATAGTTCACAGCAGGAACTCTGCCGAGGCAATACAACAGTGTCAGAGCCGCAGCAGTCCCAACGGACAGAAAAGTGTAACGGCTAGTCTGCCGAGATCCCTGCCGTGGCAGAAAAGGAAACGGTTACAACGGCTAGTGATCTCAACGGTTACAAGGCCGAGGCCTACATAAGAAACTCCTTCCTCTTGAACTATTCACTCTTACTTTCTTGCTTTCTTTAGTATCCTTGACAAAATCCCTCTCTCAATTACTCTCTGCATACTAATCCCTTCTGATTTTCCAGTTTCTCTTCAAGAAAACCTCCAAGAACTAAATTCTCTCTTTCTTGATGGCAACTTACAAAAGATTCGCCCCAGCCAACGTTGAAGAACGATTCAATCGATCATTCATCGCGAGGCAACTTTGGGAAGAACAAGGGTTCCAGCATGCGGACGAAGAGAATTATGGTATCGAACACTACTTGTTCGACAGAATCAAGTACCAAAATTGGGAAGTATTCTGTTTGCAACCTGCCCAGGCAAACGCCACAATAGTACGGGAGTTTTACGCTCATGGGCCCAGCAAAGACTCTCTCTTTGTCCACTGCCGCGGCAGACCAATGCAACTCGATGCCGAAACAATCAACAGCTTCTACGGCCTCACCCCGGCCAGTGATCTCCATGCGGACTTCTTCGAAGATATCACTACCGAGGACTATGAACTGATCAAAGACGATCTTTGTTACGCAAACACTCCATGGGAAACCGGTACCCATCGAGGTTCCGTAACAAGACAAAGTTTGAAGCCGGAGGCCAAGATGTGGAACACCTTCGTCAAACGACGCCTCATCCCAACATCACATAATAGCACAGTGGATCGCAAGAGATTGGTGCTTATCCAATCCATCATCAACAAAAGGACCATCAACGTTGGAGAAATTATCCTACGAGAGATTCACGAGTGCGGTAAGAAAGATCGAGGACCATTGTATTTCCCTTGCTTGATTACGGGTTTATGTGTTTCTGCAGGTGTGCCTATTGAAGAAACCGATGAATACACACCCCCAAGAAGAGGATGGACCAGGGAATTCTGCCACAAAGTCATGCAGATCACACAAGCAGAGCCTGTCCAGGCAACACCGCAGCAGTTCACTGCCGACACTATTGCTGGGGCCCAGTACACGGCAGACATGCCTGGTACTGCCTATACCTCTGCCGCAGCAGACCCGTATCAAGAAATCTTGTAGCGCATGGCCGCGATGGATCTTCAACAACAACGGTACATGGAGTACCAACGGGACTTCAATGGAACGCTCGCCCAAATGATGATGCACGCATTCCCGGACCAAGGCGTCCAATTCCCGGAGTTCCCAAACAATATGTTCGTTACTGCCGCACCTTACACCGAGACTACACCAGCCTCAAGAGGACCGCGACCGTTCTTCCATCCGGACCCTCAACGCCAATACCAGGCTGCTGGAGCATCTAGGCCAGCAGATTCTGCCGCGGCCTCATCTGTCAGCCGAAGGCCATCCAAGCGGAGAGCCGCTTTCAGCACTCTACCAAGATCGCCAATTATCATGGGCAGTCTATCTACCGAGATAGATGCTTATGTACACCAAGGCTCCACTGTCGCCGGCCCAAGCACACACCACACCGGAGGAGCAACTGCGATGGGAGGAGGAACGGACGTGATGATAACCGAAGAGATGGCGGATGTTGAAGAAGGAGAAGAAGTAGAAGCCCCAATGCATAGGACCCCACCCACTCGAGTCCAGCCGCCGAGGCAAGAAAAGGCGCAACCATCGCCCTCCCCAAGGACAAAACACATGGCATCTCGGCAACAAAGAAAAATTGTTACGAGCAACTCTTCGGAGTCGCTCTAAAATTATTTGTCCTTTATTTCAATATTCAATTGCTTTTACTATCTTTCCTTGTTGCATATAATTCATATTCTGTTTTGTCGTTTATCCCTTCCAAATATAAAGCATTGAGGACAATGCTTGGTTTGAGTTTGGGGGTGCAGATTCACTGCCAAGGCAGCAATCTACTGTCGCGGCCTTGCCAAAAAGGGAGTATTCTAGTGATTTTTTTTTTTTTTATGCTCCCCGCCTTACTTGAATTAACTGCATACACTCCTGCACTGCTCATCATCAGTATTGCCTTAGTTTATTCTTTAAGGCTATAGAAATCTTTCTCCTTACCATGTTTAGGTTCTATTAAGAGGGCTTAACCTTAGGATGCTTAAGGATGAAAACTTAGAAGCTTACTATAGGAAGAATTTTAAACACTTTTGGGACCTGTGGATTATAGGAATTCTTTTAATGAACTTAGGTGATAAAGACTTAGATTTTTGGAAAAGTAACTAGAGGTGCCAACCACCGGCTCTAAAAAATCTCTTCTTCATACTAGAGGTGCCCGAAATTGGCTCTAGTATGTATCAAGGAATATTAAAAAGAAAAGGACAAAAAGATTTTTAGTGAAAACACAAGTCTTTGAGGTGCCCGAAATCGGCTCAAGATTTGGGGTTTGAAAAAGAAGAGAACACTTAAACCAATGTCTACTTGTCTTGAACTTAGAGTTTATCTAAGAAAACCTTTAATCAACTTGTCCACAAAAGCACACACACTCACATCCTATAGTTTGTTTCTAGGTAAACTCTTAGGTAGCTGAATGGTTAAGGCTTAAAGATAGGCCTAGCTATTGTGGGGAGAATAGATGGACTTGTAAGACCAAGAGAGAGTAGAGTTTGGCAAATTGATGGTTTGCATTGCTTGAGGACAAACAATAGTTCGAGTTTGGGGGTGTGATAAGTGCTCAACACACTATCACTTTCTACTCCTTTTATCGGCATTTATCACCAAATATTCACCCACTTGAATCAATACATATGCTTAATATGATATATTTAGAAGTTATACTTAAATAGATACTATTTACAGAAAAAGGCACGTTTTACTGCATTTTCATAACTGTGCAGGAGAACCAGTGCCGCGGTAAAGACAAGGCCGAGGCAGGACCTGATGCCGAGGTAGCAGCAGGAAGACAGAAAGCAAAGTGATAGGCGATGGAAAGACAAAAATCCAAGGAACGTGTCTGGACTTGAAGCCCATGAATCGGAGCTGGCTAGCACAAGGAAAAGCCCAAAGGAAGACCACGCGGGAAAGCCCCCTTAGCCGAATTCAAACTTGGAAATATATTATTATTATGTTCTTGACTTGTTCCCTACTCCAAGTTGTATTCTACTTAGGAAAGGTTTGCCCTAGGTCTAGCCTATATAAAGACCTAGCCACCCAATGTAATAGACATCGAAATACCTAGGGAGAGCCGACTTCTACTCTTGTTTCTTTCCTCTCCATCATGTTCTAAAACCTTCATAGGGTTTAGGTGAAGGTTGTGGAGTATTTGTGAGAGGAGATTGTACTTTATCTTTCATTCAATGCAATAAAAGATTATCAAGGTTTGCTTATCCTTTGTTATTCGTTGTTCTTGCATTCAAGCCCGGGAGGGAAGTTTGTAAGTGATCCATTTATCTAAGCTCGGGAGAGCTAGATTCACGAAAGGGGTAAGTACGGTGTTTCAATCGCGAAATACTAACTCGGCCTAGGGATAGGTTAAGAGTTTCAGCGGCTAAAAGAAGTGTGAGATTGGTTAGTGAGTATAATTGGTTCACGCCGGGAGGTATCATCAAGGACTAGTCATCAACAGCACTCTGACTTAGGGATAAGCGGAGTCATTCAAGGACACTTTGCCGAACTTTGGTAAAGTCTGCCCACGAGCAAGGGTTTGCCGCGGCGGACAGCGTTATCACTGCCCAGGCAGTAAACTGCAGTGCTGCCGAGGCAGAGATATGCGATTGCATTGGATAAAGACAAGTCAATCAAGTCCACAATACAATACAACTGGATCCTGGCCCATCTTTCTCTCTGATATTTCGACCTTGTTATTTTTATTCAATTATTCTAGTTTAATAAATCACACCCATTCACTTGTGTTTTTATTTTTCTACAGAGCAAGAAGATAAAGAAAGCATATTAAGTAGACCGGTCCCTGAGGAGACGATAACTCGATAAATACTTATCACTTATTACTTGCGATGTGTCCACTTGCACTAAACGCACACTTTTGACACGCGACACATGATCATATGGAATTTATCAGAAATTTATACTCATGAAATAACAGAAGTAACGGAATTAACAGAAGAGAACACACCTGTACCAGAAGACTCAACGTCGATACTGACGTCTACTGGACTCGGCTCTACCATTGGAATGAGCAGGAGTAGAACCTATGAAAAACGATTAACATTAGACACCCTACTATGCCACTATACCGAAGAATACACTAAACAGAATAAACCGATACTCACGTGCAGGTCCCGAATGCTGATGAACGGGTGGTCGTCCAAGAGGAGGAGGAAGTAGGTGCTCGGGGTCGGAATCCACGTCACCTGAAGCCAACAGAAATGATTTTAGAAACCACTAAAGATAACTTCCAGATAAGGCATTCGAACATAAAAGCCCTAAAAACTATACTTCGGGTTCGAATTTTGAGAAACAGACTACGCCATTGAACTCAGGACGTCGAAAAACATAAAATGGGACCGAGTCAGAAAAAGTCAACTGCTGATGTCAGCACTGGTCAACGCTGACGTCAGCTGTGACGTCATCATGTCAATGCTGACGTCAGCAGTGACGTCAGCCGGGTCGGGTCATGGGTCGATTTGGGTCGGGTCGGGTCAGGTTAGTCTTGGTTGGTTCGGGTTGGGCCGGTCGGGACCTGGGGTTGAACCGGGCGGTTCGGTCGGGCCCTAGGGTTTCCCAGATTTATCCTAGGCCGAAAATCACAAAGTTTTGACCCTTCTTCCCCCTCTTCAGATTCGACTAAAAACAGAAATAAACACACTCCTAAAACCAGATTCGATTCAACAAATAAACCAAACTTTACTTCTCCTAAACCGATTAAACCAAAAACAAAACTTCAATAAACAGAACCACAAATGATCGAATCGAAAGAGAAGAAAAACTTACCGGAACAAAAAGGCTGAATCGAAACAAACAAAGGGAGAGCAAGAATGGACTTGGTCAAGGAATGGAATTAAAATCAGAGTGGAAAAAGGGAATGAAAATCCCGAATAAAACGTGATCCGGTAAGGAAGAAGAGTTTCCAATTTGAAAATGGTAAAATTGCACAATAGGGGTTCCGAGTTTTAAAAGTTTACTTACAGACCCTCTAGTTTACAAAAATTTCCAATTAAGCCACTGAAATTGAAATTAGAAATCCCCAAAATCTAGGGTTTCGAATTAGGGATTTTGGAAATTAAATTAGGGGAAAAATTGGGTGTTACAAACTTATTCATTAATAAAATAAAATAAAGGATCTACGAGAACAAAAACAATAAAAATTTAAATAGAAAAAATAAAATTATAAAAGACAAGAAAAACGAATCTTTAACTCAATAAATAAATATTAGTTCTAACAAAATAAATTATCAAGACAAAATATTATAATCATAGAAAATGCAAATATTTAAAAGAAAAATTATTTGATCAATTCGTAAATTATATTTTTTATAAAGAAAAATTATTTGATCAATTCGTAAATTATATTTTTTATAAAAGTATTCATTGAAAAAATATACATAAATATATTTATGTATATCATTATTATTCCCAGAATGTACACAAATTTTTCTTGAATCAACAGAAAAACGATTTAGAAGTTCATTAACAAATTAAAATAAAATTAATAAAACAGCATTAACGTGATTAACGTTAATGATGTAACTATCATTTAAGCCCACCTAATTGCCAGTTTAAAGAGACTTTACTTTGAGAAAGTATTGTAAAAGAAATTATATTAATTTAATTCTACTTTTTTTTAGTTGTTAAAGCAGCAGATATACATAAAAATCTCACAAGTCTAATAATTAAAAATTAAACCCTAACTTAGATGTTTAATTTACTTAATTACTTTATTAATTTAAATCGAGCTTCACAACTGTTTTTATGTAAGAAAAAAAAAAGCTTTCCACCTTTAATCCAACACTGTTCCGAAAGTAGTACTAAATAATGCTTGCTTTGTATATAAATAAATGAAAAAACAGTCACTCCTTGTCCTATAGACACTTATTGGTACACTTTTGTGATTTTTTAATAGGGTTAGGATGAGATTAAAAAATAGTAATTTTTAAAATTTGTTCTAAAAAATAAAATATTAGATTTTTAATGTTTTAGGTTGATTTTTTATGATTTTTCATAAGTTTTAATATTTATAAAATGGGTTTCGATACTTATTTTTAATAATCTAAAATATTATCTAAAATTTAACATCTTATTATGTCTTTGAATAAATTTTAAAATTTACTGATTTTTATGTTGCACCAAACTCACCCCTAATAATGTATATATTGTTTTCTAAAAAAAGTTTAAGGGGATAGTGTTGGTGGAAAAATGGTTAAATAATTAAGGTGATTTTTTTGAATACTTGTTAAAGTCGTCTTCAACTATACCTTTTCTTGTGTTTTGAAAAAAAATAAGCCAAAATTATTGACAGTTGTCAGCATTTTTGGATACTTTGATTTAGTTCCAATTTAATTTTGCTACCAAAATAAAAAATAACTATTAAAACAGTGTTTAAACTATATTTTTAGATAAATATTTAAATTATATTCTAAATTAAATACGAATTTAACATTTTATTTTATAATTCTTTTAAGGTTTTTCGATGATAGAAGTTATATTTTTTTTATTATCCAATGAAATTTTAATACGTGATATAATTTATTATTTTTTGAAATTAAAATCTAAAAATAAAAAAATAAATTAATAAAATATATTAACTAACCCAATGATTTTTAATTTCTAAAAAAAATACAGTTGTAACTCAAAATAATTAAATTCATCTGTCTCGACCATAGATTCAACCATCGTCGTCTACTTTTGTCTTCATCGGAAGAGATTATTAGATGAACCTTGTTCACTACATCATCTATGGTCTAAGCAATCAGAATCGTTAATCTTTAAATAACTACCTAATAATTACCCATCCACTAATTACCCATCCACTAATTACACATATGACAAAGGTGATGATTCACCTTAAAAAAATTGAGATTAACTGTTATGATTGATTGGCACCACGAATGACGTGGTGAACAAAATTCACCTAATAATTTTTCCTTCATAGAACCCTCTCTACCGAAAGTCTTATATCTCATCGTCAAAAATCAATGAATGAACCGTCGATTTTCATGTCGATGAACACCAAACAATGAGAAAAAAAAAGAGATTGATTGGGTTTCGATCAATGACTAGAGGGTAGAGAATATTGAATGGTGAGGTATCTCACTTAGACGGTGAATGATAAACCACCTACATGTGAAGAATGTTAAATAATGAGAAAGACGTGATTTATGGATTTGATTGAAAAGAATTTTAAAACTTTATGATTTTAAAGAAATTTAGATTTAAAAATAAAAAATAGAAAATATCACATGTTATGTTTTGATTGAATGATATAATTTTTTTAACGGTCATTGATGAAAAACACTCAAATAAATCACGGAATAAAATATTAAACAATTATTTGGCCTAAAATATAATTCAGACAATTATTTAAAAAAATATAACTCGGATACTTATTTGACGGTTAAGTAAAATGATATATTGAGCAAAATAAATTATTGAAAAATTATAAAAACACTTTATGTAAAAAGACGAATCACACATTTATGCGTCATAGATACGTATTAGCACGAGCGAGATGATGACGATCGGTCGATCAGTGGTGAAACTAAGTGAAGACGACGAGGAGACGGCCACAGGCGGACCATTTTTAGAGTTAGTATGGGCTATTGGGCTTTGGTTCACCTAAAATCTGGTAAATTAATTTTCAATTTTTTATTTGAACCCTTAAGAATCTTAATTTTTTATTATATTATAAAAAAATTAAATATTTTTAACTAAATACTCCCTTAAAATTTTTAAATTTATCAGACTCAAAATATTTAAAACTTTTATTTGAACTCCTAATTTTCAAAAAATAAATTAAATCCTTTAAAAATTTTGATTTAAGAATCTAAAATTTTTAAATAGAAAATTTTGACATGTTTTTTCAGGATTCTTCCCAAGATACCGCCCCTTAAATTATAAAAAATAGATTTTAGACCCTTAATTTTTTAAAATATTTAATTTGTTCCTCACAAAATTTTTAATAATTCGTATTAAGTTATAATTTTTTTAATTAAATTTATCCCTTAAATTTTTAAAATTTCTCATTATAAAATATATAGTTTTAATTTATAAATATCTTTTATATAATATATGTTGTGCTGGACATGGGGTATTAAAGAAAAACATAGAGGTGGGGATATCGGCCCACAATATTGCAGCATGGCTTTCTTTTGCTATTTAAATGGTCCGAAAATTGGGCTTTAAAACGTTCATGACTGGGCTTTCTCTTCCAAATTTTTGGTTTACTTTGTATTGTTTGCTTATGCATAATCATCTCATTTAAAAAAAATATATATTTCATATTAATCTTTTGATTAAATAGAGATATTATATTCTCGTATCAAGATACAAATTTATATAAGATTAAATAATAGGAGTATCTTTAATTTCTAGATCAATTAATAAATCTCTCTAATTAATATTTATATCAATCATATTTTTTATCGAGTAAGTATTAAACTTTTGACCATGTGGTCTAAAGATCAAATAAGTAACAATGATGTCATACATCATATTTTATGCAAAACCAAAATTTAATTTCATTCACTATTTACACTTGACTTGTTCATAGGTTAATATGTGATATTTTCTTAACAATACGTCACCTGAATTTTATTAAAAATAAAAATAGAAAATAATTTAAACAAAATAAATTGTAGCAAAAAACAAATAAACAATAAGGCTAGATAAAAAAAATCAAGAAAACGAAACAATGATAAACATCAAACCAACAAAACACGTTCAATGAATTGCAAAGCGATGATAAAGATGAAACAATAGAGAAATAAAAACATGGACAAAAGTGAAAGATATCAAGTCAGATTAACTTAGCTTGAGTCTGAACTTACATCGAACCTTTGATACATGATATGTTTTTTTTAAATATATATATATATATATTCAAAATTAAAGCATATACAACCAGAATAAATCTACCTTTAATTAAGATTAACATTTTACTATATTTGATATGATTTTTTAAATAATTATTAACTACTGATCTGAAAGATTCTTTGTTAGACCTTAATAGATTGAATTGTATTCGTATAAATTTTGAAAGCCAGCGGAAATGAAGTCTGCCAATATCCATCACATTTCTCGATACACAAAAGCAACACTAAAACGCCAGGCAATTACATAGACCACAACCAAAACAACGACTAAATCCCATCCAAAATAAAAAACAAAAACTCTGCTACCAGCTAGAAGACTACAAGTATGCATTGCATTACCTTGATATGAAGGTTTAGAACAGTTTGGTATTACAATCTTGGTCTAGAATTTTAGTTCCTTGGCCCATGGTGTCAACCCTAAACTCACACTTTACTTCCAAGTATTTCCTCCACAAATTCAATATCCAAACATTGAACACCACCGGAGATTCGATGTACAACGTTAAAGATATTGGGTTCTTGGCTCTCGTGTCGTTCATACTATTCTTAAAAATTGCCGAAAATGGGTTGCCTTTATCGCCGTGAAATTTCATGTTTATAACGTTGGTCGTGTTACCTTTTTCATGTTCCAAGTTCGGAAAGCGACCCCAACCGATTGCTTTCTTCCCGAAAGAAAGCTTCGAATCATCTTCCTCCTATGTGTATTTGACCCTCATCTTCGGATTAGGGTTCTTGATTTTCAGTCTGACATCGTACATTGGGTGACTTCCCTTGTTCTGCTTGACCACGATGAAAGCATTAAACGAGCATAAACGCAGCGGAAAAAGGATCGAAATAAATACCTCCAGCCATTGTCATAACCTTATGCCAAATGGGATGTGGTTGCACCACCGTCGAGCTCGTCGGACCACCGTGGTAACGCCTCGAACCACCGTAAAATATAGAGAACTCGGTTACAAAAATAATTAGAACCGCTAAGATCTTCTAAGCACTCAAAAACTCACTAGATGGAATATGTGATTCTTGTGTTTGATGCTTAGGGACCTTAGGCTAGGTTGGTATTTATAGGGGTTCATCCATCAAGAACCACCAACCAAATGGACAAAAATGCCCCTCAATCTCTCGACACTATCTCCCTTAACCGAACCATGATCTGAATGTGGGAGGGTTTTCTTTTCACGTTTCTAGTGGAAACGTGCATAGAAATGGTTCTCACGAACCACTAAAAGGTTGGTTATCCAACCAACATTCTCCCACTTGGTTCGTATTGTCCAAGAAAACTTAAAGTCAAAACATAATGTATGAATCATGGCGACATTTCCTCTTATGATTGAGTTGTATCTTCCATGTATCACAATACATCAAGTCTTAACACTTTAGCCCATATACTTAATGAATAAACCCAATGTTTATTCTAGGTCCAAACTTTAATGATATTTCTCGAAACATTTAACTTAATGTGTACACAACATAAATGAGAAATATCAAACTTTATTAGAGTTTCAACAAAATTGTTCATACAATGAAAATTACAAAGTAGGAACAAGTCCCATAATGACAACATGATCCTTAAATTTATGTGGTGGCATGCCCTTAGTCAAAGGATCAGCTAACATCTTCTCAGTGTTAATGTGCTCAATGACCACTTTCTTTTCTTTAACACGTTCCCTTATGGCTAGATACTTAATGTCGATGTGTTTACTTCGACTTCCACTTCTGTTGTTCTTAGCCATAAAGACAACAGCTAAATTGTCACAATATATCCTTAATGGCCTAGAGATTGAGTCCACAAGTCTAAGCCCAGAAATGAAACTCTTTAACCATATTCCATGTGAGGTAGCCTCAAAACATGAAACGAACTCGGCCTCCATAGTGGAAGTAGCAGTCAAAGTCTGCTTAATGCTCCTCCAAGATATAGCTCCGCCGGCAAACATAAATATGTAACCTGATGTTGATTTACGTGAATCAACACAACCAGCAAAGTCTGAATCGGAGTAGCCAATCACCTCCAAATGGTTGGATTGTCTATATGTAAGCATGTATTCTTTTGTCCCTTTGAGATATCTCAAAACTTTCTTTGCAGCTTTCCAGTGGTCTATACCTGGATTACTCTGATATCGTCCCAACATCCCAACAACAAATGCAATGTCAGGTCTTGTACAGACTTGAGCATACATCAGGCTTCCAACAGCAGAAGCATATGGAATGTTTTTCATTTGCTCCTTCTCAAATTCGTTCTTCGGGGATTGGTTCAAATTGAACTTATCACCCTTCACGATAGGAGCAACACTAGGTGAACAATCTTTCATCCGAAACCTTTCTACAACTTTGTTGATGTAGGTTTCTTGAGATAGACCTAAGATACCTTTATGTCTATCACGATGAATCTTAATGCCAATGACATAAGAAGCATCACCCATATCTTTCATATCAAAGTTTTTAGAAAGAAATTGTTTCACCTCATGTAGCATACCCCTGTCATTCGTTGCAAGTAAAATATCATTCACATATAGGATAAGGAAACAAATTTTACTCCCACTGACCTTCTGGTATATACATTGATCCATGATATTCTCAACAAAACCAAATGAAGAGATAACTTCATGAAATTTTAAATACCACTGGCGGGAGGCTTGTTTCAATCCATATATAGATTTCTTTAACTTGCAAACTAAGTGATCACCATCACTAGAGGAAAAACCTTTAGGTTGTTTCATGTATACCTCTTCCTCTAGATCACCATTAAGAAAGGCAGTTTTCACATCCATCTGTTGTAACTCAAGGTCAAATTGAGCTACTAATGCTAACAAAATGCGTAAGGAATCTTTCTTAGATACTGGACTAAAAGTCTCAGTGTAATCGATTCCTTCTCGCTGAGTGAATCCTTTAGCAACGAGTCTTGCTTTATATCTCTCTATGTTGCCTTTTGAGTCTCTTTTTGTTTTGAAGACCCATTTACATCCGATGGCTTTTACACCATCAGGCAACGACACAAGATCCTAAACTTCGTTGCTCTTCATAGAATTCATCTCATCCTTCATAGCATCATACCATAATTGTGATTCGTTGCAGCTCATGGCACTTGAAAATGATTCAGGGTCATTTTCAGCTCCAACATTATAGTCAGATTCTTGTAAATACACAAAATAATCACTAGAAATTGCTGACTTTCTTTCTCTAATAGCTCTTCTTAATGTTGAACCAACATTCTCTTGTGGATCATGTTGTTCAACTGGTTGTTCAATAATTTCTGGAATTTCTTGAACACCTTGATCTATTGGAGTATTTTCAGCAGTTTGTGGAACTTCATTGATTGGTTGTTCAACACCCGATTGAGCTTGAGGGGTATTATATATGATAACCAATCTCTCACTTGAAGTGGATGGTTGATCTATGGGTATTGAATCCCGAGACAGATCACTCCCACTGATTGAGTCATTCTCAAGAAATTTTGCATTTCTTGATTCCACAATTCTAGTGCTATTAGATGGACAATAGAATCTGTAACCTTTGGACTTTTCGGCATATCCAATGAAATACCCACTAATAGTCCTTGGGTCCAGTTTCTTTTCTTGTGGGTTATAAATTCTCACTTCAGACGGGCATCCCCATACGCGTATATGTCGCAAACTCGGTTTCCAACCTTTGAATAACTCAAAAGGTGTCTTTGAGACAACCTTGGTTGGGACCCGGTTTAATATATACACAGCCGTCTTAAGAGCTTCAACCCATAAAGACTTAGGTAGCTTAGAGCTACTAAGCATACTTCGCACCATGTCCATTAAAGTTCGGTTTCTTCTTTCCGTAACACCATTCTGATCAGGCGAGCCTGGCATGGTGTATTGCGCAACTATACCGTTGTCTTGAAGAAACTTCGCAAATGGACCATGTGCTTTTCCATCTTCTGTGTATCTACCATAATACTCACCACCTCTATCCGTTCTCACAATCTTTATTTGCTTACCGCATTGTTTCTCTACTTCAGCCTTGAAAACCTTAAAAGCTTCTAATGCTTCACTTTTATGATGAAGCATGTAGAGATACATGTATCGTGAGTAATCGTCTATGAAAGTGATGAAGTATTTCTGACCTTGCACATCCATATTTGGGCAACAAATATCAGAATGGATGATTTCCAATATGGTCGAACTCCTCTTGGCACCTTTCTTTGACTTGTTAGTCTGCTTACCCTTAATGTAGTCTACACAAGTATCAAAATCAGTAAAATCTAAGGTATTGAGTACCCCATCATTTACTAATCTTTTAATCCTTTCAATGGAGATATGTCCTAATCTCCGATTCCATAAAGTAGAGGAATCTTCATTTATAACACAACGCTTGGTACCAGTTTGAATGTGCATAACATTATGAGTGGCATCATTTTGTAAATCAATAGAGTAAAGACCATCGCATAAAATTCCATATCCAATAATTTCTGATTTATAAAATAAATTGAAACCAATATTCGAAAAATTAAAACAATACCCCAAGGGTACAAGTCTTGAAACAGAAATTAAATTTCTTGAAAAACTAGGAATATAGAAAGTCTTTTCTAAAATTAAAATAAAGCCACTACTAAGCACTAATTCACAGGTCCCAATAGCTTTCACATGCGATTGCATCTTGTTTCCTGAATAGATGTATCGCTCAGCTCCCACTAGTTCCCTCAAGTTTTTTAATCCCTATAAGGAATTTGAGACATGGATTGTAGAACCAGAATCAATCCACCATGTGTTATAATTAACATCAACCATATTTGACTCAAAGCAAACAAGTGAGATTGATTTACCTTTCTTTTCAAGCCAGCCCTTATACTTGACACAGTCCTTCTTCATGTGTCCCTTCTTTTTACAGAAGAAACACGTGGACTCTTTCTTGATGTCAGCTTGGGGTTGCATTTTAGCCTTCCCCTTTTGCTTGGCTTGGACTGAATTCTTTCCCTGAGTAACCGTCAGTGCACTCTCTCCCATCTCTAATACGAGTCTACCCTCTTCTTGATCACACATAGTCAAAAGATCATCAATAGACCATTTATCTTTATGTGTGTTATAAGAGATCTTAAATGGCCCGTATTGAGGAGGAAGAGTGTTCAATATATAGTGCACCAGAAAAGATTCAGACATTTCAACCTCAAGTGGCTTAAGTCGAGCTGCCAAATCACGCATCTTATTGATGTGATCACGCACACCTCTCACTGTAGTGAGCCTTAGAGATGTGAACTTCATAATTAAGGTGTTGGCTAATGACTTTTGAGAAGTCTGAAATTGTTTCTCTATAGCCTTTAATAGCTCTTGGAAATTCTCATAATGCTCAATTGAACCACGAACATCAGCAGGAACCTTACTCTTAATGAACATAATGCTTAAGCGATGAGATCGCTCCCACTTTTCATATAGAGCAAGATCAACCTGATTGCTGGTGTCACTGACATGTGGCTCAGGTTTCCTTATAGCATAGTCAATATCCATACACCCTAATTAAAGAAGAATACCTTCCTTCCAGAACTTAAAGTTCTCACTAGTTAATTCAGGGATATCTACTCTATTATCAGAGATATTCTCAAGTAATAATGCTGCAAAATAAATTGACATACATGCTTAATAAAATTTGAGGCATAACATAAGCTATAATTTACCAATGCAAACTATAGAAATAATGAATCTAGTGACATAAAAATTGTCTGTGGGCTAAATTTTTAATTCGATTAGATTCATTTGATAGAATATTTTCTATCCTTTATGTAAAAATTATTAAATTCATTTTTATAACTCCTGTGGGTAATTATAAAAATTCGTCTAATAATTTTTACCTTGATGTTAAGGAATTTAATATCTAAGCATTCTGTATGTGATTTTTAACCTTAGTAATTTTATTTTACTAAAGATGTTGTGGCTAGTCTTTAACTAAATAAAATTATTAAAATCACTTAGCTAGATATTAACCCTAAACTTTATTTAAGTGTTGCTTGTTCATTATGCAACGTTTTATGTCTAGTCCTTATGAGATCCTTATAATAATTTTATTTAATTAAAGTTGTTGTGGCTAATTCTCTAATTAAATAAATTATTTGGATCCCTAGACATATTCTATAGTTTTATTGCTAAAGCTTTTATGCAATAAGTACTAAAGTTTTATGTACCTAATTTTATGTATATAACTAAGTTATATCATATCTTAATTTAGGCACATACTATATATTAATTTCTAAAATTTATTTAAGTAAAATAAATTAATAAATTTTAGAAATTAATCTTATAAAATTTCTGCAACATAATTTTTCTCAAAATTTCAGAATTTAAAGATCAAAAAGACATTTTAATTTTGAGAAAAATTAAGCATGACAAGGCAGAGATTTAACATGGCTCGCATACCAAATGAAAGCATTAAACGAGCATAAACGCAGCGGAAAAAGGATCGAAATAAATACCTCCAGCCATTGTCATAACCTTATGCCAAATGGGATGTGGTTGCACCACCGTCGAGCTCGTCGGACCACCGTGGTAACGCCTCGAACCACCGTAAAATATAGAGAACTCGGCTACAAAAATAATTAGAATCGCCAAGATCTTCTAAGCACTCAAAAACTCACTAGATGGAATATGTGATTCTTGTGTTTGATGCTTAGGGACCTTAGGCTAGGTTGGTATTTATAGGGGTTCATCCATCAAGAACCACCAACCAAATGGACAAAAATGCCCCTCAACCTCTCGGCACTATCTCCCTTAACCGAACCATGATCTGAATGTGGGAGGGTTTTCTTTTCACGTTTCTAGTGGAAACGTGCATGGAAATGGTTCTCACGAACCATTAAAAGGTTGGTTATCCAACCAACACAGGACACTTTTTTTTTGATACTACCAACACACGACACTTGAAACGGAGAAAGTGGGAGCTTTTGGTTTAAAACTGTAGAAAATCACTGCCATGGCTGAGCCGATTAATAAAGCAATCACGTGCAAGACGATGAACAAACAGAAAAGGTACTTTAAACACGGAACTTTTCTCTTTGTCTTCTTCGTTGCCGCCTTCATCCGGAGTTTTTCTATGATCTTGCGTGTTTGGGTGGAGGGACGCGATACACTTGATCTTTAGGGACCTGGACAACGAAGGCCGAGGACAGAGGGTGTCTCGGAGGAGGAGGGAGAGGTAGCTGCGGGAAAACGTCATTGTGTCGCGACTGAGGATTGTCGCCGACGGTATACGCAACCCGCTCCTCCATTGTGGAGATGGGGTGCGAAAGAGAAGTTTAGGTTCCAACGGTGACAGGATGAGATTGGGGGGGAGGGGGAGGATTCAGGGTTTGCATGGAACAAAGCGATTATTTCGATTTTTTTACTAAATAAAGTTGTTATTTTGTTTGGCTTTAGGGTGAAAGGCGGTTACGATTTGATTCGGACAACAAGCAATTTTCCTTAGTTAATGAAGGGATTTGTTTTCGACCTTTTCTCTCGTTGGATTCTCCATTATATATATACATTTTTTAACTTTTCACTTTTTTATGGGTAAAATTTGTTGGATGTTGGGCTAAAATTGATCTAATATTATAGTTGATTTTTTTTAAATTATTGCATCGAAAAAATTATTTTAAGATCTATAGAGCTTTAATTAATGTCATTTTTAAAGTTGGATGGAAAAGAATTCGACTTCAAAAAAGAATTAAAAATTTGAATATTTTTAGATTACAATCCAACTTCAAGAACAAAAAAATAATAGTTAAAAATATTGAGGTCGATTGGATTACAACCCAACGTCAAAAAAATTATAAAAAAAATGCTTGAGGACTACCAACTTTCCATTTGACCTCATAGTGAAATTAATAAAAAAATTAAAAATAATGAGGTCTTTTAGCTTACAACCCGACCTCATTAAAAAATATAAAAAATGATTGAGGTCTAGAGGTCTTCAATCTAACCTAATGGCTAAAAATAATAAAAAATCATGAGGTCCTTCAACTTACAATCTGACCTCAAAATTGAGAGATATGTCTCGTACAATGTAGTATTAAATCTCGTGCAGTGTGCGGGAAGGTGTATTATTTGAATGAAAGGTGGATAAAAATTAAAAAAAACCTTTAATAATGGTCTGAAAAGTATAATTAATGTGATAACAAATCTCGTACATTATGGTGTTTAATCTCGTGTAGTGTGTATACATGTGTATTATTTAACTGAAAAGAGAATAAAAACTCAAGAAAAATTTAATAAGGCTAAAAAAATATTATAATAATAATTCGATAAATATTTCAAATAGTCTAGGGCTATTAAATTTGAATTTTGAATGTTATATTATTAGACTGTAGGGGCAAATAACAAAAAAAAAATTGTATTATTTTGTATGATATATTTTTTATGTTAAATAGGTAAGGTGAATGATAGAATTAGTAAGTAAGTTTGTAAAAATTTTGGTGAAAGAGAAGAAGAAGAAGAAAAATGAAAAAAAAGAAAGAAAATTTGAAGAAATTTATAGTAAGTTTTTAATTTTTTTGTTTATTTGCATTAGAATGTTGTCTAGGGGAAAAATTCGTACCGATATATTACTATATTGTGATAGTTTTGATTTTTATATTTTGATTTATTTTTGAACGAGCAAATACAATGAACAACTTTTTTATGGCTATTATCTATTACGATAAAGAAATTATGAAAACTGATATCGGTGTTGTATTTGAATCGAAAACACTACTGATAATTCCGTAAAAAGGAAAAAATATAGCCTTTTTACTTAAGTTATTGAGTGTCTTTAAGTACATACTGAGCATTTAGATGCATTTAGGATCATAACATTGCATGTAGTTTCTAGTTATGCTTTGGCATTTTTGGTATGATAATAGGTGCTATTTTACGGGGAATGTCGTGCTTTTGGTTGATGTTGTGAAGGTAAATCAAAGTGGGAAGCAAGGGACATTTGTCATGGCATTCGCAGAAGGATAGCGATGGAAATGTGCCATGGCAAACTGGAGACCTCCTGTGCTGCACTAAAAGACAAGAAGATATTTTGAGAGGAGTGCCAACTGATGCTATGCAAGTTGGCCACAGCCACCTCAGTAGGGGACCATTGTCACCATGTCAGAAATGTCATCACGTGAATAGGGGTGCAAATGGAATTTCCAAAAAACCCTAGGATTTTCACCCCTTTTTATAAGGCATGGTGACCTAAGACATTAACACCCTAAACTTCCCTAAACCCTAAACTTTTAATACTAACTAATGGGGATTCTACATTAACAAGTAAATTCATTAAGACATGCAGGCTATCTAAGTTTTCATTCTATAAAAATTTCCTAACTTCCCTAAGCATGGAAGACATACACTCGTGTAACAATATGATAAGCATAATCACCAAGTCCTAGAACAGGTTCTATCCACATCTCAAGTCATGCATATTCAATTCAAGCATTGGCCATATAAGGAATATCATCATCGAGCATCACAAACTATAATCCTATAAACTAGACCTAAAACTTGCACAAATGTCATGGCATTTTTCTACAACTACTGCTATCATGCAAATGCAAATGAAGTAGAGAACGATACCTCCCCCAAACTTGAGGCAAGCATTGTCCTTAATGCAACTAAAAAAAACTAAGTAGAATGCCATGCAATGCAATGTAATGCAATGTAATTTACCTTGGCTAAGTTGGTGGTGTGGTGGTAATTCGGCGCGATGTTCGGCGCTTCAATGGGGGCTGACTGTCCTTAGGATCAGACTCGTCATCTGCTCCCCGTCTTTTGGGTGTCTCAGCAGCAGCAGGTGGTGTTGATTGTCTCCCAGCCGACATCTTTAGTCGGGCTTAGATTTCTTCCTCTTGGGAGAGGGCATCGGTGATTCAGCTTGTGGGGCTGCTGGCTGGGGTTCTTCTTGCTGTGTTGGCTGGGTGGGCGGTTCTTCAAACAATGAAGATATAAAACTGGCGTCATGTTCCTTGGTAGCAGAAGGGTCTGGTTGATTGTGTGACTAGGCTTGCTCCTCTGAAAATGCCGCGACATTTTCAGGAGTTAGTTCTCGTGCAGATGACTAGGCTTCTTGAGCATGCTCCTCAGGTTCCGGTTCCATGGGTCTAGCCTCCTCAGACGGTTCAGCTGGTGATAGTGCCTGATTTAGATCAGGTGCAGCTGGTCTAGTTGGAGTTGAGGCAGCTGTAAATGCCGAGGTATTTCCTGATGCATTGGGCAGTATAAACTCTAGGAACGCGGGAAACTCTTGATCCAGTGGAGGAAGCAACTCTGCCAAGTAGGCTTTGATGACCTCGTTTCTCTTTTTGGTATAGAGGAAAAATTCTTTTAAGTCCTTGGACAAGTCATCAACTTTTTCCATGGCATTTTTGGATAGCTCCATTGCATCATCTTTTTCCATCGGGCATTTTCCTTTAGCCGAGGCAGCATGTGATGCCTCTGGCTGCTCTTCTATGTTGCCCATAAGTGCAATCACTTTTTCAGCAGACAATCCTTTCGTTCCTTCCACTATTTCATCAAAATCATACTCTGGAACATTTTTCTTCCGACATAGTGCGGTGATTAGGTTTCGAAATATGATGGGGCTCTTGGGTCGTTTCCAACAAGCATGTGTCTCTTGCACAATAATTCTCCCTATGTCTGTTGGGCAGTCAAAGAGAATAGAATGCAGCAACATAAGTCGAGGTAAACTCACAGTAGTGTGATGCGAAGTGGGCAACAACTTGTATCTTAGGAAGTGGTTCCACAACCGGGCGTTGGGAAGCAAGCTCTCTCGGTTCACTGTTCGTCTTGAAGTTTGTTGGCCATTCCAATCGGTCTCGGGCAGACATACATCCTCCTTCACACCTTGATAGGTTTCGTAATCAGCCTCTTCCTCTTTCTTAGCATGTCTATCCACCTCTTGGGGGATTTTGAAGAAGTGGTTGATAGTCGTGTTTGTGAAGTGAATTTTTTTTGCTCCAGACATATACGGATTTCTGGTCTGGGTTGAAAATATTGGCATAAAATTCACACACTATTGTGGCATTGACGGAGCCTGGATGGGCAGCAAACTGCTCCCAATGGTGGCGCGCCACCACATCCATCACCTCTGGTCCCAACTCGTTGGAGAGAATGAAGCCAAGTTCAAAGAAAACTCTTCGGTTCTTAAGGGTTTTAAATCTCTCTTCTGCCAGCTCGTCCACAAAAATGGCAGGAGGTTGTTGTGCAGCTCCCGGCGGTCTGGTTCTTACGATTTTCAGGTTGAAAAGGACAAGAAAAAGTAAGAAAGCTTGAAGCTTTTCTTTAATGGAGGGGAAGTTTCGGATATGGAGGGGAAAGATGAAGAAGAAGGTGGAAAGTAGAGGTTAAAAATAATAAAGGTGAGACCTTTATTATTTTAGTGGGGGTGTGGGCAAGAAACGTGTGGAGGGGGTTGATTGGGTGTGAGAATAAAGGTGTCAGATTTTTAATAAGAAAGAGAGGGTTGAATTTTGAAATTCAAAATAAAATAATAAAACTAATAAAAACTCCCCCTTTCTTTTGTCTTTTTGCCGCCTAATAATTTTAAGGTAGGGTTTCCTATTTTTCTCCTTCTTTTTCCTTTAACCATCAGCCTCCAAGGGTGTATAATAACCTAAAAGAAAATAATAGAAAGGATTAAAAAGGTTAAGCATATTAAAGCAAATAAAACAAACTTAAAGATTATTTTATTTATGAACAAGAGTAAACTGAAAATGCCATGACATTTCAACATGTCATGCATCTATAAGATATGTGGTAGGTTTATCCCGCATCACGTGGGCTCCAGTGTAGATCTTCAGACGCTGGCCATTAACTTTGAAAATTGTCCCGTTTTCCAGATTCTTGATGTCTACAGCTCCATGAGGATATACATGAAGTATTTCAAATGGCCCGTACCACCTCGATTTAAGCTTCCCAGGAAAAAGCTTCAGCCTTGAGTTGAATAGGAGCACTTGTTGTCCCGCATGAAAATGCCATGGCAAAATCGCTTGATCATGCTATTGCTTGGTTCACTCCTTGTAGAGTTTAGCATTCTCATAAGCTTGGGTCCTGAATTCCTCCATCTCATTCAACTCTAGAAGGCTTCTTTCACCAGCTAAATCGTCATCAAAGTTGAGCTTCTTGATTGCCCAATAGGCCTCTAGCTCGACCGAGAGGTGACATGCTTTGCCATAGACTAGCTTAAATAGAGACATCCCTAGGGGTTTTTGAAAACTGTTCGGTATGCCCACAACGCTTCATCAAGCTTGGGTGACCAATCTTTCCTTCTCAAATTCACCACTTTTCCAAGATTTGCTTGATTTGACGATTAGAATCCTCGGCTTGCCCATTGGTTTGGGGATGATATACCGTGGCAATTTTGTGTCGCACCCCATATCTTTGCAATGCCTTGGCAATTAACTTGTTGTCAAATTGGGTGCCTTCATCACTGATGATAGCCCTTGGTACGCCAAATCTTGTGAAAATGTGCTTATGCAGAAACTTAAGCACGGTCTTTGAATCGTTCCTCCGAAGTGACCTCCACACAGGCCTGTGTGAAAATGATGCAGAATGTCTCTTTGCTCCTCTTTCGGCACACATCTTCGGATAATTTGATCGGCACAACGCTTGAATAGATACGGCTCATCCCAGAAATAGAACCGCGCGTCATGTCTGAATTTCTTCCTTCCCTGGCTAGTCATGTCAAAAGGTAAAACACCACTAACAAGAAAATTAGCAAGGTCAGCGTACCACGGAATTGTCGTGGCATAAAGAACTTTCTCATCAGGAAATTCATCATGTATTTCAATTTTGTCATGACATTCCAGGTCAACTTCTAGCCTAGAAAGATGATCAACAACTTGGTTCTCAGTTCCCTTCCTATCTACCACTTCTAAGTCAAATTCTTACATCAGCAATATCCATCTAATGAGCCTAGATTTAGCATCCTTTTTAGTCACTAAGTACTTAATAGCTGAGTGATCGGTGTGAACAATGACCTTAATGCCTATCAAGTATGACCTAAACTTGTCAAATGCAAATACCACGACTAGTAGATCTTTCTCTGTGGTAGTGTAGTTAAGTTGTGTTTCATTTAAATTACGGCTAGAATAATAAACAACATGAAATATTTTACCTCGACGCTGCCCCAAAAATGCTCCCATAGCGTAGTCGCTCGTGTCGGACATCAGCTCAAACGGTAAGGTCCAATCTGGGTGAACAACAATTGGTGCAGTGATTAGGCTTTACTTCAGCTCTTTGAAAGCGCCATGACATTTTTGATCAAACACAAAAGGTTGGTTCTACTGCAACAACATGCACAAGGGCTTGGAGATCTTGGAGAAATCCTTGATAAATCTCTGATAGAATCCCACGTGTCCAAGGAAACTTCTTATGCCCTTGACATTTGTTGGCGGTGATAGCTTCTCGATCACCTCGATCTTAGCTTTGTCTACCTCAATGCCTTTGTGTGAGATTTTATGGCCTAACACAATACCTTCGGTCACCATGAAGTGACATTTCTCCCAATTCAGCACAAGGTCAGCTTCTTCGCATCGCTTCAGGACCTTTGCTAAATTGCCAAGACATTTCTGGAAGCTGTCTCCAGAAACAGAGAAGTCGTCCATAAAGATTTCAAGAGAGTCTTCAACCATATCTGAGAAGATAGCTTGCATGTAGCGTTAGAAAGTTGCTGGGGTATTACACAATCCAAAGGGCATCCTTTGAAAAGCGTAAGTGCCATAAGGACAAGTGAAAGTAGTCTTCTCTTGGTCCTCCGGTGTGATAACTATTTGGTTATAACCCGAATATCCATCCAAAAAACAATAGTAAGCTTTACCTGCCAAGCGATCTAACATTTGGTCGATGAAGGGTAGAGGAAAGTGGTCCTTCTTCGTAGCCTTGTTGAGCTTGTGATAGTCCATGCAAATCCTACATCCGGTCACTACGCGTGTCGGCAATAGCTCATTGTCCTCATTGCTCACCACGGTCGTTCCTCCTTTCTTGGGTACACACTGAACTAGGCTTACCCATGAACTATCCGAGATTGGGTAAATAATTCCAGCATCAAGCCATTTTAGAATCTCCTTCATAACAACTTGTTTCATAATGGGGTTGAGTCTACGCTGTGCCTCTACGGATTTGCCATGGTATTCTTTCAGAAGTATCTTGTGCATACAGATAGTAGGACTAATACCCTTTAAATCCGCCATGGTCCATCCTATTGCTCGTTTATGCTATGACAAAACGGCAAGTAGAATTCTCTCTTGATCAACATTAAGATTCACAGAAATAATAACAGGCAGGGTCTCGTCTTCACCCAGATACACATATTTCAAATGTTGTGACAAAATCTTCACCTCCAGCTTTGGTGCATTGAGTAACGAAGGCTTAGGAGGATTGAATTCCTCGTAATCAAGAGGTTCAAAGCTCTAATAGTTTCTAGCTATCAGTAGACTAGATTTGTGTTCATCCAATGAAGATTCACTAGCTTCTTCCTCTTGTTCATTCATAAGCTCTTCATACTCATCCAGTTGCACAAAATTGTTGTGGCAAAAATGATCAGCTTTCGATGATTGCTCATAATCTGCTTCTAAAATGCTCTGGCAGTCTTCAGAATCATCCTTCTCACAATCAATGAGAATGCGAACGGTTTCTAGGAAAGGCCTCCCTAAGATAATGGGTGTATTAGCATCAGCCTCACAATCAAGTATGAGGAAGTCGGCTGGAAACACGAACTTGTCCACCCTCACTATGACATCTTCGATCTTTCCCTCAGGTCTCACATGGGAACGATCGACTAGTTGCAATATGACGGATGTGGGTCTTGCATTTCCTATGTCAAGCTTCACAAAAATAGACTTGGGCATCAGATTTTCACTCGATCCAAGATCACAGAGTGCTTTCCCAATGAACTTGTCTCCAATGGCACACAGGATAAAGAAGTTGCCCGGATCCTTCTTCTTTGACGGCAGTTGACTCAAAGCAGAGCAGTACTCTTTTGCCATGGCAATTGTCTTAAACTTCTCCACTTTACGCTTCTTTGTAACTATCTCCTTCAAAAATTTAGCGTAGGTGGGCATCTGGTCAATTACCTCCAAGAGTAGGACATTTATGTATAGTTGATCCAACTTATCCACAAACTTTTTGAATTGAATTTCATCATTGTGCTTCTTGAGTCTCTTGGGAAAGGGTGGTGGGGGTCTAACTTCTTCCACTGGCGGTGTAGGAACTGTTTTTGCCATGACATTTTTGCTCGCTCCATCGGCAGATTCCTTTGTCAAACCTTCCTCTTGGTCCTTTTCCTCGAGAATTTGCTCAGACATTTCTTCTTGCACAGGTTCGGGTAGGGAATACTTAAACTTCTCCCCCCCAAACTTATCTTGTTGATTAAGTTGAGTGCCACTCTTTAGTGTGTTCGCGCTACATTGCTCTTTACCATGTGTCTTAGTGACTTCAGTATCACTCGACAGACATCCAAGCTGACGCTCCTGTAATGCCATGGCAATTTGGCCAACCTGACTCTCCAGATTTCGCAACGAAGAACTGTGGCTTTGTAGTAGAGTTCCTTGGTTCTTAATAGTTGTAGTATGCTTTTGAAGCATTGTCTTGGTACTTTGAATAAAATCTTGCATAGTTGCCTCCAAAGAACTGATATTTGATGATGATGCAGCCCCTTGTTTTGATTATGCCAAGGCATATTCGCTTAAAACTGCTAGGGCTCATTGATATTTTAATTCCTCACTGGGGATTAGGATTGCTAGTTCCTTGATTTCCCCATGAAAAATTCGTATGTTGTCGCCATCCTGGATATAGGTGTTAGAGTAGGGATTGTTGTTGCATCGGCTGTAATTGCTCACATAATTGGTTGTTTCATGATTTCCTGGGCACTCACTCTCATGATGATTGCCATGACATAATAGACATGTTGAAGTGGCCATGTTTACTTCCTTCACCTTGTTGGAACGTTAGATGCTCTTCAACATGTTGGTGATAGCTAAGAGTTGGGCGGATAGTGAATCCTTAGTATCAAGCTCAAATGTCCCTTGTGCCTTCCTCCCGGTTCCAAGTATTGTAGAAGGAAATTGATAGTCATTGCTGGAAATTCTATCAAGTATGTCAAATGCCTCCTCGGGTGATTTGTCTAATAAAGTTCCATTTGCCGAAGCATCTAGCATCATCCTCGTCGGTGCATTGACTCCGTTGTAAAACATCACAACTTGAGTCCAATCTTGAAATTCATGATTTGTACATTTGCGAAGCAATCCCTTGTATCGATCTCAATATTCACACATCGACTCGTCGTCACCTTGTCGAAAAGAAGCAATGTAATTTCTAAGTTGAGTATTGAGATTCGGAGGATTATACTGCAGCAAAAAACTTTTGCATAGATCAGCCCATGACTCTATCGATCTGGATGGTATTCCACTCAACCACGCCCTTGCTCGGCCACATAGAGAATAAGGGAATAACTTGAGCTTCAAGACATCCTCATGAACTCCTTGTTGACGGAATGAGTCACAAACTTCTAAAAATGCTCGGATATGTTGCCTTGCATCATCATGCGCCATCCCTCCAAATTGCCCAATCGAGTTAAGCATATTGAACATGACAAGCTTAAGTTCAAAATGTGTAGTTGTGATTTCTGGTGCCACGATGCCAGGATTAAGATCATCCAAGATAGGATTTAAATGATCCCTAATAGCTCTCAGTCGAGGTGCAACAACGTGCTGATTTGCCCCGGCATTTTGAACTACTAGGTCTTGTATTTCAGGTTGGTCCATAGCTCTACGTTGATTACGCCTTCTTTGACGAAACAAATGCTCAATTTTAGACACTATAGGATAGAGAGGTCCGTCAGTAGACCTTCTGGACATGCACTGAAAAGAAAAAAAATAAAATAAGTAAAACTGAACTAATAAAATAAACTAAGTAAAATACCAAAACAAAAATGACAAACTTTACTCTAAATGATCCCCGACAACGACGCCAAAAACTTGGTGTGTTCTGTGTAGTGCTATAAATGATGTATGTAAACACACATATATATGCAAGTATACACAGTCATACAAGTAATAATTGGGTGAGTGAGTATTGTTCCCATGAGGATCTCTGGTAAAGTGCAAGTTAATTTTGTCAAGGCAAAAAAGTTTCACTAACTGAAAAGGAAAAGCAAAGGTAAGATATAAACAAGAGAAAATGAATATGTACGGTGAAGTGTTATGTAGAAATGCGATGGCAATTCTAGAATGCTAGCACCTAAAATATGCCACGGCAAAATGGTATGGATGATGATGGCAAGGTGAATGTATGGTGATGGTGTGAGAGTGTAAAACAGTGTGATCACAAGATAACAAGTAAAATAAAGAAAGCAGTTTGTAAATGCGGAGGCAAAAATAGGATGCAAGAACACGTTTAAACTATATGATGTGCTATTCCCCTATTGATGAACTCTCTCGGGAATGACTTGTGGTGACTTCTATGATTTCCTACCCCTTAACCCTACCTAACATATAGCTGCTACGGTGTATACCTACTCGAAAGAGGTTTCTAAAGTGTCCCCGCTCTTTCGAGTCATAGGAACTTGATAGACTAAAATGCCATGGCATTTCATGTCACTCGAGTAGCACTAGCCTATCGAAAAAGCACACTCCTTTTAGTCGTTAAAGCCTTCACCTACGCCTCTTTCGAGTGCTCTAGGATCCAAGTAGGCTCTATTTGCAGTCTATAACCCATTTCTCACGTAGATCCTCCCTTATCTCCTTTCGGATGATCTAAGGATCTATAGCTACGCCTCTTTCGAGTGCTCTAGCATGCACCAAAACACGGGACACTTTTGTGCCTCTTACAATGCCTGAATGATTATCAACAATGAGCTAAACAAATATACAAACACATAGAAGGCAATATATTAAATAGAAATAAAAGATAATCATCCACAAAAGCAACCACCTAAACAAAGCTTACATGGTGGAGCTAAATGTTAAGAAATATCATCCACATAATTCTTAAACATTCAACAATCATCCTCATGAAAATATAAAAGAAAAAAAGCAAGGAAGGAGGACTAGAAGACACCCTCAGTGTGCACAGTCGCCGGCTCTTCAACCACCATGAGACGCCTTGGTGTGCTAGCCCCTTTCGGGTGCTTAGTACACCACTCCCTTCGAGCTCTATCAATGGAGGTCCCCTTTGTCGGAGTTTGGAGGAGAAAAGTGGGAGCTTTCCACCGCCGCAAAATCGCCCCAAAGGTCTCTCTTTTCTGTGTTTTTGTTCCTCAAAAAGGCCTCTCTTTTTTCTCTAGGTCACCATGTCTTTAATAAAGGTGAAAAACCCTAAAAGATAGGCAAAAATCCATTTTTGCCCCCTTCACGTGATGGCATTTCTGCAGGGCTGGCAGTGGTGACAGTGTTCCCCTACTGAGGTGGCTCGCAATCATGCAATATTGGCTGTGGTCCCCTACCCAGGTGGCTGCGGCCAGGCTGTAGTGGTCCCGACCGGCTGTAATGGCACCAGCTGACACTCTTATCAAAATATCTCCTTGTCGTCTAGCTCAGCACAAGAGTCCTCCAGTTTTGTCATGGCATTTTCCCATCGCTATCCTTTTGCGAATGCCATGACAAATTCCCTCAACTTCTATTTTTGCTTTACCTGCCCAACACAACTGAAAAGAACTACCTTTCCCATTAAATAGCACCTATTACCACATAAAAATGTCAAGGCATAACTAGAAAACTACATGCAATGTTATGAACCTAAATGCAACTAAATGAACCTATATGAGCCCAAAGACACTCAATAACTTAAGTAAAAAGGCCTAAAATATAGCCTTTTTACGGAGTTATCAGTAACCTGACGGGTAGGTGAACACGGATAAATTATGGTTATGTTGGCCAATAGGTATGAATGTCATGTGCAAATATGTACGTTGTATAGATTGATGGATTATAACTTTTATAACCAAGGGTTATGTGTTAGGATATGTCACTTATAACTCGGTAGACTATGTAAACTCAAGTAGCTCGATAAATTATGCTAAATTAAATAGGTAAGCCTTTTACGACCTTTAATCTTCCTATATAGTGTTGCCTTGAGATAAGTATTTGAGAACTCTAGTTAAGGTAGGTTAAGAGGTGAACTTTAGTTTAGAAGCCTTTTTGTACACTCTTAACTATTTTATCATGCATGCTTGTTTTATGATATTCATGAACTGCAGTAAAGTAGAAATGTACCATTGAGATTTTTTAGCTCAACGTGCGGAATTATGGTGTTTTCCGTGCGTAGGGGACATGTAGCTTTGGAGAAGCACATCGTGGAGGACTTCCTAGCATCGAAGTTGTGAAAAAGTACAGTACTTGACATTTTAGTTTGGATTTATTGTGCTCATAGAAATTTATCACAAATCGAGTCTGTATCTTTATTTTTAGAATTTACTTGAGTCTGTGGATGTATTTTGAAAATGAGCTCCTATTTCGTAAACATTTTTATTTTATTTTGATCTACTTGGATTTATAAAATGTGCCATTTTAGAGATTTCAGAACATGTATTTTAAAGGAAAATTTTGATCTATGTGGTTGATACCCAAGTTTCTCCTATAAGTTATTAAGATATTTTAAAGTGTTTTTAAAAATATTTTACAACAATTCAACAATAATTCACAAAATATTTATGAAAGGGTCTCTAAGCTACCAAAGCAACAAAGTAATCGATCACAAAGCAACTAACCTATATTTATGAGATGTATGATTCTATGAGAGTTAGTAGTGTACTAACCTCAAGCAAAACGAGCTAAAAACGAAGATTTTCCTATCTTCAAGCCTTCTTCTTCCCAAGACAACTTGAATACTATCTAACTGCTTTCTCTAAAAGAAAGAGTTAAGCAATAAATTAAACACTATTGAGGAATATTTTTAGAGCTTAAAGAAATTAACAAACTAAGATTGAAGCTTCTCAACACTCTATTCCCATTCTTGTCTCAACCCCTATCCACAAACCACTTTTGTCACTAAACCAACACAATTTTACCATATTTTGTAGATCTCTCAAAGCTCAACAACTTCCTTTCAAGCTCTAAAACAAAATTCCTATTCAAAATAGCAAAGATGAGACCTTTAACCAAACTTCCCCTTGAGAGTGAGAGAGGATTTAGATGAAAGAAAAGCTTCAAAGGAATGACTTCATCCCTTACGCTCATGCTGAAACATTAAACCCTTTGTAACGACCCGGTTTTTCCAAGTCAACATCGAGCGTTGACTTGAGCCATGGATCGTCAAGTCGGGTCTCGTGTTTGAGCTCGTGGGGTCATGTTGGGTTTCAGTTTTTTCTTGTTGGGCCTTTCGGGTGTGTTGTGGGCTTGCTTGTTGGGCTTGGCTTGTGAGTTGTTTGGATAAGGGTGAAGGTAAGGAGGAGTAATGGAGAAATCATCCCTTAGAAGAGACAAAAGGTTGATATCTCTTTTATTTTTCTTTTGAAATAGGGAAGAGAGAAAAGGGGGATATTTGAGGGCATCATCTTCTTCTTCCTTTCTTTCTAAGAGCAAGTTAAAGGAGGAATCCTGTTAGCATAGAGTGAGAATCTCGTTTTGGACATCAAGGAAGAGTTGTTCAGCAGCTTGTGATCTTTGGTTCAAGGTGTATATCCTTTGGGTTGGTTGAGGAAGAGGTTTGAAGTTCAAGAACAAGGTTTGGAGGTTGGAAAAGCTTGAGGGAAGTTCAAAACCAGGTTTATACTTGAGGTCAATATATTTTTGACTCTTAGACTTCAAGTATCTCATGAAATATTGTCTTTCTTGATTGATTGGTTATAGAATGCTTAGATGGGGTTTGGGAAGCTTAGAACCCTAGAAATGGTAGATCTTGTTTTAGAGGTTATTTTAATGTAAAACTATTAGGAAATTATCTCTTAAGCCCTATTAAACTTGTAGAGACGATTTGGGAATCAACTATTTAGGTTGGGTAAGATTTCTTGGTGCTGCAGATTCATGCAGGCGTATCGATACAAGGGGGAGGTGTATCGATACCCTGAAGGCAAAACTTAGGCGTAGATATCAGGCGTATCGAAACGGTTAACCCGTGTTTCGATACGCCAAATTACAATAAGGTTTGGTATCGATACCACTTGGGAGGTGTATTGATACCGTGTGGTGTATCGATACCCAGGGTAGGAGTATCGATACGGGTGGTTAACTCGTTAGTTAAGACAAGGCTATTTAGCTTGGTGCATTGATATGCAAGGGGAAGCATATCAATACGGGGTCGTATCGATACACATTGAGGGTGTATCGATACAAGGGTGTTTCGATACCTTATATAGGCGTATCGATACGCTTAGGCAAATCTGCTCAAGTTTTAAGGGTTAAGTTTGGGGGGTTCTATAATTCATAATAAAGGCTTTAAGGGGTCTCAAAAAAGGTAAAATGATATATGAAACAAATGGACTAAGCTTAATGTCCCGACAAGAGAAATTATAACAAATAGCTCAATAAAAGATAGATGGCTTAATTATTATTATGTTTCCCTAAGGATCTGGACAGATGGGAAAATAACGTGTGAGGGTTAGGGTCCTTATTGTGTGCTGATAAGACACCAATATAATTTAGGGGGCTATGGTTAATGAAATAATCTAATGAGGATCTTGTAAATGACCTAGTAGTCTGGGTATCTAATCTTAATTATGAGATATGGATTGGAATATTAAAAGCATGCCTTGGAGTTTGTAAATGGTTTGACTTGTTCCCTTTATATGGTGTATGTGTGTGTGGATGCTCGAGGAGCATGTTTTACTTATGTCTTGGAAAAAGGGAATTTGGATATCCTAGAGTCAATGCATGGGCACTTAGTTTAGGGGACATGTACTTTGGGCTGTGTGAGTGAGTACGTCTGACTTGTCCACGGGCTATGTCATCTGGATACGGTTCGAACCTATTCGTGACTATGTGGATCCGTATAAGGAATAACTTGATGGGTCGTGCGAGCTCAAGAAACTCGATGGGCTTTGTGAACTCGAGTCACCTGTTGGGTTGTGTGACCTTAGGGATGGACTGCTTGTGGCTATGTTGATCCAAGTATGTCCCGAACATATATGTGGCTATGTTGATCAAGATATGGTCCAACCCGATGGCTATGTGAGCACTGGTATAGTAGGGATACACTTGGCCAATAGTTATGGATCTTACATGCATGTGTATATGTTATGATTTTTGTGGTTAATGACCTTATTACCCTAAAGTTGTGTGAGTGGGTTAAGGTACATGTAACTCAATGGGTTGTGTCATCTCGATGTAACTCGATGGACTGTGTGAGACCGAGTGGATAAGCCTGGTAAGGCATGTGATCTTTCTATATGTTGAAAACTTGAGATAGTTATCTAGAGAACTCTAGCTAAGGTAGAATAGAAGATGAACCTTAGTTTAGAAGCCTATATGTGCACTCTTGACTGTCTTATCTTGCATACTTGTTTTATGATATTCATGATTTGCCATAGACTAGATTTGTACCACTGATCTTGTTAGCTCAGCGTGTGAAATTGTGGTTTTTTCGTTGCGTAGGTGACAGGTATCTTTGGAGGAGCACATCAAGTAGGATTTTCTATCATCAGAGCCGTTTAAAGAGTACAGTACTTGATCTTTAGTATGACTTAATGTAGTCATAGGACTTTACCACATATCGAGTCTGTACCTTTACTTTGGATTTCATTTTGAGTCAGATAATGTCTTTTTAAAGGATCTTTTGTTTTCTAAACACTTTATTATATTTTATTTTGATTTACGTGGATTTATGAAACGTGATATTTTAAGTATTTAGACACGTGCTTTTAAAAGAATTTTGATGGGTCAGATTTTGGATGACCCGAATGTGGCACTTCGGATCCGGATCGGGATCGGGGTGTCACACCCTTCCATTCTCTTTTCATTCAATTAAGGAATTACTATAATACCCCAACTTAAAACCCACTTGTCCCAACATTAACCCAACACTTATAAGACCAAGGCCCAACAAGGGATCAAACGTCAAAGTCCAATAGTTCAGGTTAACTTGATCCTTGGATTCGAAATCCGGGTCGTGACAAATTCGTCTATTACATTCACGCGACCACCATCATACTTCCTCTAAATAAATTTTAAAAGTTATATATATATATTAATATTAAAAATTAAATCAAAAACATAATAAAAAAGCATGCAAAATTAAGTAAATTAATTATGATATTTTTACAAGATAAACCAATAGAAGCTCGAAACACTATACATTATTGTATGCTAAATTGATGCCATTTTTTTGAATTCTATATGAATAAATATCCAAATAACAATAGTTTGATAAAATAAAAATAATTTAAAATTGAGTAAACTTAAATTCAAAATTCAATATCAAGGATAAAAATAATTTTACCTACTAACAAGAGGAAATTTTCTTAAACTTTTAGTAACCGGTGTTAAAAAAAGGAAGTTATTCCATTCCCAAGCTTGTAACAACAATACGCATCCACCAACACACTTGGATTTAACAACATTATTATCTAAAAGAGTGACCTTACACAAATCGTGGTATAAGAACATTAATATCGTTGAGCCCTAACTATAATTATCAACTTCTGAAGATGACGATAAACATGGAAGATAACATATGTATGAATCAGTTTATCAGACTTATCCAGCATTAATATACCTCCAACGAGCTATAAAATATAAGCTTGACTTGCTCAATTAATATCTTGTGTTGTATTACCGAACTTGAATTCTCTTTGCAACCAGCTCAATTTAATATTAAATCCTCTAATATCAGTTCCAGCTAGAACTTTGCCAAGGTAACCATAACAAAGTTTTGCAGGTGATTACTCCGGCTCCTTAACCAATGGAATCTTGTTTACCGAAATCTCGATTAACATGAATATGTCTTTCAGTGTGATTGTACATTCTCCATACGGTATGTAATTTGTATGCGTCTCAAGTCTCCAGCGTTCAATTATTATGGTTATTAATCCAAGAATTAACTTGTAGCCACGAATAAATGTTACATGATAGAATCCCGCGTCTTGAACCATTACATTATAGCGCGATGTTGGTTATTATTCTCCATGTTTAAGTGATGCTTAAAAGTATCCTCGATTCCATACATTATATTTAAAAATGTATTAATAATAATAAATCAATAAAATAAAATGTTAATCTAAAATTAAAATTTTTGACAAAAAATTACCATATCATCAACCGTAACACTAAAAACGTATTGATTTTGTAATCTTAACATAAAATTTTGATATATCATCCTTCTAACAAAAAAACATGTAATACAAGCAAGATTTTATAATCTTAAAATAAAATATATAAACATAAATAATAAAAGCATACTTACAATATATTTTTAAAATCTTTCTATCTTTTATTTCTTCACAATTCATTTTTTTTTCTGAAGTTTTCTTCTATAATTCTTTATATTTCTCTAAAACTTCTTCTCAACCCCTATTTAACAAGTAAAAAATTCAAACTTCAACCAGTCAACCAACCACACTATCAGCCAATAAATGCAAATCAACACTTTCTTCACGAAAAAATAATACAATACACTATCATTCACTTTTTAGTCAAATAATATACCTGCACACACATTAAATGAGGTTAAACAGCACACTACGCGAGATCTAACACCACCCTACACAAGGTTAAACACCACACTGTACGAGATTAAATATAAATCAATATCCTATTCCCAAAACAATAATACATCTACACACCCACTACACAAGACCTGATATCATAGTAATAATATTTTTCATATCATTATTAATGTTTTTTATTTTTTATTCAATTTTTAGTTAAAAATATACCTACACATTGCACGAGATTAAACACTATATTGTACGAAACATGTCTCTAAATTTTGAAGTTGGATTGTAAGCGAGAGGACCTCATAGTTTTTTAATTTTTTTTCTTTTAGCCATGAGGTCGGAATGAAGACCTCTAGACCTCAACCATTTTTTAATTTTTAGGTGAGGTCAGGTGAAAAGTTGGTAGACCTCAAGCATTTTTTTATAATTTTCTTTTGAAGTTGGTTTATAATCTAACCGGCCTTAATATTTTTAATTATTTTTTTTGTTCTTAAAGTTGGATTGTAGTCTAAAGGTTTTAAAAAAAATTGAACTCGAATTATTTTCTATTCGACTTTAAAAATGAAATTAATCAAAGTGCTATAAATCTTGAAATATATTTGCTGGTATAATAGTTTTTCAAATAAAAAAATCAACAATATCAGACTAATTTTGCTTGGATATTGCATCTAATAAATTTATTTTAAAATCTATTACACTCGATAAATTTTTTTCGAGAATATTACACTTTATAAAGTGTTTCTTAAGTAGGATGACTTGTAACCCAACTTCATAAAAAATAAAAATAAAAAATTAGTGGTCCGATAGCTTACAATCCGACCGCAGGAAAAAAATTATATAAAAAAAGTTGATTAAAAGTTACCAACTTAAAACCTGACCTCATGCATGAAAATAATAAAAAATATATTTAAAAATTCATTAAGTCTATCAGCTTACAGTTCGACTTTAAAAAAGAAAAAAATCAATGTCTACCAACTTATATTTTACAGTATGCATGCAAAGAGCACTGAAAAAGATATTATACATGCACAAAATTATTTTCAATGTAGCAAAAAAATATTTAAAAAATATGAAAGTTAAATGTTTTCACTATGACATCAATAAAAAATAAAAAAATATGAAAGCAATCAGCTTTCAAACCGAAAAAGGAAAATAATGGTCTATCAACCTGCTGGTTTCACATCTATGGGAGACCCGAATCAGACTAAAAAATTTAAAAGGGTATTAAAATAATATGATAAATATTTTGAATTTGATAATTATTTTGTGTCATATGTCTTTTATGAAAAATAAGTAACGTGAATGGTAGAATACATATAAAAATCTGATAAAACTTTGGGTGAAGAAGGAGAAAGAGAAGAGAAAAGAGGAGAAATAAATTTTGTAGAAAATTATTGTAAGTTTTCGCATTTTTTTAATGTGTTTAATTTATTTTTTTTGTTTATTTGTATTTTTGAATGTTATTTAGGGTAAAAATTCGTAATGATATAATTGGTTTTGAACGAATAGTTTATGAACGTTATTTATTATGATGGAGAAATTATAAAACTGATATCAATATCGTATTTGAATCGAAAAATACTACAAAATTGAGATTTTTAAAGAATATTTCTATTCGAGAGCTAAATTATGAGATAAAAGAGAAAATAGGGATTGATATTATTAGTTTACGGTACTGGTGGAAGACATGTGGTTAGATATTATGCAATAAATCTTAAAGATGATAGTGATGTTGGAATCATGATTGCAGAGTATAAATAAACGTTTATGTGATGTGTTGCATTACATGCTATGTTACGCAGGAGATATGATATTCTAGGTTCATACAGAATATATATGAAAATTCTTTTCAGATGGGTTTCGGTTAGGGGTGTTCAAATTCGATACCCGTGTATTCGGGTACCCAAAGTACTGGGTACCCGGACCTTCGGGTAGTTAAATTTTTGGCCCGTGTTCGATTCGGATTTTCCGGTTACCCGAAAATTTGGGTAGTCGGGTATCCGTTTTTTTAATTTTTTTATATAAAATTTTAAATTCAATTTTAAAAAAATATACATAAATTTAAAATTTTGAATTACATAATCTAACATCAAAATATAAAATTTTAAAACACTAATTACATAATCTAAACATAAATTTTAAGACCTAAATTATATAATTTAATTCAAAACAAAACATAACGTCTAAAGGAATTTTTTTAAAAAAATTAAATATTTTTAATTAGTTTATTTATTTTAATATAAAAATTAATGATTAAATATTAAATAATATTGAGTTGATTTCCGTATTCGTCAATGCATATACAAAAATAGTGTACATCTAAACGAGTAAATTTTGAAATTTGTCAACTCGAAAAATTAAATTTATAATTTATAATGAATCTTAATTTTATTTTTTAGAATGAGTCCCTAATTCTTTTTTAAAAATAAAGTTTGTGGGATCGAGATTTAGAAATTAGATTGTTTAATATGAAAATATAATAAATATAAGTATATTTTGTTTAAATAATAATAATATTTAAAAAAAAAGAATTAGAACCGGGTACCCGAAAATTTATAATTTTGTGACTCGGGTCTAACCCGAAAAATGACGGGTCGGGTACCCGACCTGGACATAAAAAAATCAAGTAAATACCCGATTTTTTATGTTCGGGTAGTCGAGTCGGGTCAGTCGTGTCGGATATTTTTGAACACACCTAGTTTCGGTAGTGCGGTTGAGGATCAACCTTATAGATTTGGAGACAACTTTATTTCTATGTTGAGCCGACGGTTGGTCCAAATGTTTGCATTGATGTTGAAAATCTCCAAGGCCGTTGAGGAGAAATTCTTGTTGATTCTAGTGAAGATAAAGAAACCGCAAATCATGATTTAAGTGGTGATGACCTTAGTGACGAGTCTATTTTTTTGTGGTGGTGAGTTCATTTTGGAAGGGATGACATTACATAGTATGAACCTCCTACTCACATGAACTTAATAGATTATAATATGATGAGGGCACCTGAATACTCAAGCATGCCATAAATACGTTCGGGTTCCTCTAAAGAATTATCGATTGAGATGTAATTTATAGACAAGTAAGGCGCTACATTAACAATTAAAGAGTATTCCATCTGAAAGCATGTAGATTTTATTGTTAAAGAATTCAGACCGAGAACTCTGTTTGCAAAATGAGTTAAATATGGAGAATATTATACTTTAAAGATTCAAGTTTATACGAAAATAAAATGCTCAGATGTAATAAGACTTGTCTACGAAATTTCATCAACCAAGACCACCGTAAATTAAATTCGGATGTAATAAGCAAAAGACTAAAAATATTGGTTGAAGCAAATTCAAGGGTTACTATTTGTATGCAATAAATAAGGCACTTAAAAATGTATATAGTAATTACGAGAAGTCATACAATGAGATTTGGTACGAGCTTCCGTCCACTGTTGGATGTTCATATGTAGTTGGAGAAGTATCAACATTTGTATCTAGTGTATAAATTTATTGTAGGATTCATACGCTTGATTCTAAGCCATTGCAAGCTTAAATGATTGATTATGACCACCATATTTTTACAAATACTCGGCATTATTCCCCTTCCTCCGCAATAGTCAAGTATGTCTTCTATTATTGAGATAGAAGAATATGTACTCTGAATTATCAGAATCCAAATCATCGACTTAAATTAGAGATTGATATGACAACATTTCACGTCTTTTATTCCGCAACGTACTTGTCATGTTTTTTTTCCTATGTATGATGATCTTAACGCAAAAGTCTACATAATGTAAGGTGTCATGATTCAATGGATCTCTCGAAATGTTCTGATAGAATCCAAATTGCCTTAAGACTCTATCTTCGAATTGATACTCCACAAAAGCAATGTGAATCATCAGTGTGACCACACACCTTTAATTGAAATCATGCATTAATACATTCGGTACATTTATGCGTGCACCGGTGTATGACCTCTCTATAAACTAAAAAATAATATAAATATTAATTAAAGAAATAAATTAATTACATGAAAATATAACACGCAAACATTACTTAATTTTGATATCTCCTTTCGCTTAATAAATCAATAAAAGTTCTAAACACTCGCAAATTGTTATATGTTAACATTTTACGATCTTTTTTCTTTTCCATCTACAAGCACATCCAAATAACAAACGTTAGAAAATAAAAATAATTTAAAATTGATTAAACTATCAAATCAAAGAAAAATTTACCTACTAACTAGAAGAAAATTTCTCGAAATACGAGTAATTAGTGTAAAAAATGAAAGTCTTTCTTATACTCATGTTTACGATAGCAACAAACATCTACCAACATCCCTTGTGTTCATGACATTACTATTTAATAGAGTGACCTTACGTAGCTCACAGTACAAGAACGTTAATATTTTTTATCACAAATTATAATTATTAGCCTTTATAGACGATGACAGATATGATAGATACTGTTTGTGAACAAGATGATCAAATTTATCTAGAATTAGTATCCCATGATGAGATGTAAAATATAGTCTCAACTAGCATAACTAATATCATATGATGCATTATTATGCTCGAGCTCAATTCAATACGAAATCTTCTCACATTGGTTCCAATTAAAACCTTGTAGAGGTAATCATAACAAACCTTTGCGGGTGAATCCCCGTCTTAACCAATGAAATCTCATTTATCGGGAACCCTATAAGCATCACCATTTATTTGAGCGTTATAGTACATTCTTCACATGGCATATGAAATATATGAGTCCTCAGTCTCTAACACTCAATTAGTACGATAATTAAACAGAGAATTAACTTGTAATCACGAATAAATATCATATAATAGAATCCTGCATCTTGCAGCTATTGAATCATCTCAAGTGTGGATCATTATTCTTCATGCTTAGGTGATGTTTGTAGGCTTTCTCGATTACTTGGATTAAAATAAAAAATTATTAATAATAACAAAAATAGAATAAATCAAAATATTACTAATTTCAAATTAACTTTATTTAAAATTTTCATCATATCATTAACCGCAATATTAGAGATATAATAATTTTACAATCTCAAAATCATTCTTCTAACAAACCTATATACATGTAAAATAATAAAATAATTTATATATTTTTAATTTATTAAAGTTTATTTTTCTCCTCCAATCAATTGGTAAAACGTTACCTGAGACCTATGCATGGAAACCATGTACCTTAACAATTAGGCTAAGTACATTGTTATGATATGAAATTCTAACATTTAATATATATTATTGTTTCGGATATTTGTTCCTTTACATTTATTTATTTTTAATTAAATTAAAAATAACAATTAAATTATTATATAATAATTTAAAATTTTGAAATTAATAAAATTTTATTTATAAACCCTAAATTTTAACCGTAAATGTTAAACCCTAAATTCATTTAAAATTTTAAACTATAATAAAAATTAATTAAATAAGATTTAGAGTTTGTGGTTTAACTCTAAACCCTAAATTCACTTAATAAACTTAAACCCTAAATTCTAAACCCTAACCCTAAATTCAAATATCATGTTTAACGATTTACGAATTTAGTAAATTTAAAATTTAGGTTTTGGGCTTTATTAAGTGAATTTTAAAATTCAAATAAACCTAAACCCTAAATTTAAAATTTAAATTTTATTTACCATATTTAAAATTTATTTACCAAATTCATAAATTGTTAAATATGGTATTTGAATTTATAATTTAGGGTTTATTAAGTTAATCTAGGGTTTAATCACAAACTCTAAATCTTATTTAATAAATTTTTATTATAATATAAATTTTAAATAAATTTAAGGTTTATAAATAAAATTTTATTAATTTCAAATTTTTAATTTATTATATAATAATTTAATTTTTATTTTTAATTAAACTAAAAATAAATAAATATAAAGAAACAAATATCAAAAACAATAATATATATTAAATGTTAGAAATTCATGAACAATGTTAGAATTTCATATCATAATAATATGCTTGACTAGTTGTTAAGGCGCATGGAACAAGGCACATGGTTTCCACGCATAAGTTTCAGGTTTAAGCTTTATCGTAAATAACTATTATCACTTAATTAAATAATTATATTATTTTATTATAATAAAATTAAATTAAAAAATATATATGAATGACAAGAATTAAATATATAATTATTCTAATTTATTTTTAACTTTTACGTCATTAATACGTTAATTTTAACGATCGATAATTATTTTGATATTATTTTAATAATTGAGTGGTATATTTAATGTTTTTAAAGTATTATGATCATTTCGATATCAAATTTATACTGTTTATCTGCGTAAAAAATGATACTTTAATTCTCATATTTCTTGAAAGTACCATCGACTCTTGTCTTAATTGGATCGAAATGTCTTAGGGAAACATTTGGAACAGGGGAAAGAAGAAAGTACAGGAAGAAATATTGCACTGTGGGTCAGTTAGTGCAGCTAAATTTTGGTAGGGCTAAAACCAACCAACATGATGCTTCATTGATTCCAATGTTGGTAACTTCCAACCTTATCCACGGCTTCAGAAATCAAATGCTTAGCCTTCATCTTCTGAATTGCATCAGCTGGATTCAGGCTTTTGGGGCAGCTGACACTGCAATTTCTTATAGTTCTACACCGATATAATCTTTTGTGATCTTCCGTCAAACCCTGAAGCCTTTCCTCCGTGAAATCATCCCGGCTGACAATAAAACTACTTAAAGCAAAGCCAGGCCATAGATCACAATATTCACCGGAAAATTAATACCCAGTATGATTTACCTATCGGAGATCCATCGAAAAGCATGCAGCAAAGGCGCAGGACCAAGGAACTCCTCGGGGTTCCACCAGTAAGACGGGCAGGAAGTGCTACAGCAAGCACAGAGTATACACTCGTATAATCCATCTAACTTCTTCCTCTCAGATGGTGATTGTCGGTATTCTCTTCCATCTATGGCAGCTCTTTTGGTCTTCAGCCATGGCTCTATGGACCTATTTTTTTCATCACAGATTGGAAAAAAAATACTTAAAATTTAGAACTCAGTCAATCAAGAAACTCGACTCATTTGAATTGGTTAGGTCTTCTTACTTGTACTGTTGGTAGAAATTGGTGAGGTCCACAACCAGATCTTTGATCACAAACATGTGAGGCAGTGGAGTTATGACAGTGGGCTTACTGGTGTCGACATTGATTGGCTTGAGGCAAGCCACGGTGTTGGTTCCATCGATGTTCATGGCACAAGACCCACATATCCCTTCCCTGCATGACCTCCTGTAACTCAAGCTTGAATCGTCTTCTGCTTTTATCTTTTGCAGTGCGTCCAAAACCTGGAAAGTGGAAACAGACGCTCAAAACCATGAGAATTGATTTGTTGTTCACCAAACCAAATGTTGGATATCGAGGGGAAAATGTAACCATGGGGCCACAGCTGGAAAGATCTACAAAGTACGACCGGAGGAAGGGCTTGTTGGTGTGGTCGGGGCTCCATCTGTAGATCTTGAACTCCTTGTAAAGATTCTTCACTCTGCTTCGAATTTCCACACTTGTTTCAACTGCTACTTGTGCATGTTGCTGAGCAGATGGGTGGCCTTCCAGAACTGCGAAATTTTGCTTCTTCTTCAGTTCTTTCCCTAAAATCTCAGCTACCTTATTGATTCCATTGCGGAACCATGTCTTTGCCATCTCTTCTTTTTCCTTGTGTGGAATGATGCTGAAGCGTCACGTTGCTACTTTAAGGGATTTCCCGCTGCTAGAGACACGTTGGTGCATGGCTGAAACGTGTTGGGGATACATAAATTGTGACGCAAACAACTTTACAAACGTACCAACTCATTGAGTAAAAATTTAATCTGAAGGATTATCCTTAGAGCAGGAAAATAAAAAGGACTGCCCCAAAAAAACCCACACTTAGATATGTTCGGCTCGTCTTAGATAAAAATTTTATTGCTCGATTCAACTTTTACTCATTAAGCTCGTTAAAATTAATTATACTTGACTCTTATTCGTAAAAAAATTATTGCTCAAACTCGACTCATTACTTATTGAGTTCATTAAAAATTCACATTGTTTTTAACTAAAAGTAAAAGTTAATAATACTATACGAGTCTTAGTATTACATAAATTAATAAATTTAATAAAAAAATATCAAAAGAGCATATAAAATACTTTTAAAGTTTAAATTCCAAATTAATAATTTACAAATAACCAAACTAACATATTAAAACTAAAATGCAATCCTCAAATTAATAATTATTATTTAAAAAATTTTAATGAAATAATTTTAAAGTAATTATTGTTAGAAAAATTGTCAATCCAAGAATAAAATAATAAAATAAAATATTATTATTTAAAAAACAAAATAAAATAAAAATAATCTAAAATATTTAAATCAAACCGATTTAATTAATATTGAAGATGTATTGAGGCCCGCACGAATGCAGTTTCCTTAGGATAGATTTTTAGTCACTCCCTATGGTGCTTGAGTTTGTTAGTCGTTTGTCTCCCAGGATAAAACAACAAGATTTTCGATAGAAGCACAACTTGTAGAGATCTCGAACTTGTACTCTGGTCTTAGTCAATCATCGAAATAAAAAAAAAAAAGAGAAGAAAAGGAATTTTCTATTTTAGTGTTTTTAAAACTAAAAATTTCGTTCATATTTATAGGAAAAATTAAGTCAAACGTGTGAGATGAATATTCTGAATTTAATTTGAATTTAAGAAAAAATCAAATTCTTCTTGAATATTAAAAACAATAAACAATTTAAGAAAAAATTTACTCATAATGGGTAAAAATATCCGCAAGCTCATGAAAGGCTCGATCACTCTATACATTTGTGTCATACAATGACAACAATGTAAGTGTATCTAAACACTTTTTACTTCATTAATCTTATCCATGCGGGATAATGGGGGTTTCTTCCTTACTATATTCATAACATTCTTACTTTGAGGATCAATTTTTCATTCACCACTCAATCATTTTGAACATATGAGATATCGTTGTAAATATCTCATGGAGTAGAATAAGAGCCAATAATTTTCTTATTCTAATCTACATCTTAACTATTTTAAAATATGGCTCAAAATTGTCCATTTTTCACTGTTTTTTCAACAATTAGTAAAAAATATTTTAAAAAAATAACGAATTGTTTGCGAACCTATCAAGTCGAAATAGACTTTAACTTGTCGAGTCGAGATAAACTTTACTCGTTTCAACTCATTAGCTTTCGAGTCGAATTCTAGTTAAATCAACCAAAATTAAGTTTTAACTGAGTCTAATTCAAACAACTCACAAACTACTCAACCTCTTAAGCACTCCTAAATACAACTCACCACTAGGCCCGCACTGTATTTGAAGTAATTAAATATAAAGAATATTATCATTATTTACGTTTAATTTTATAAATTATGAACTCGTGGAGTGATCCATTGACAAATTACTATGTAATTAGTATTTTTCTGTTGTTTTTTAACTGAGAGTGAAGTGCATTGTCGATTGCTTGAAACTGGTATGTTTGATTTAGAAAAGTCCCCACCCAGTGATGTTCATCTCTTTGATACGGGATGTTGTTGGGGAACAACAACAGACGAACTGGAAATAAATTTTCCGATGACATTAAATCCCGATCAAATCTTTTCCGATGAAGCTGCGTTGCACCGTCTTTAAAAATCAATGGCGGACGGAAGATAGAATTACTCTAGTCAACATATTTACAATTTGTTTACAGTAGTTTTTTTAAAAGTTTATCCTTTGTGTTCTAAGTTTATCATTTTTACGTGTTAGAGGAACTTTGATTTGGCATTCCTCAGAAGAAGAATATGGAAAAGCAGTAGAAAGGATAGCGGTGGGGAAGATGGCGGAGAAAAGAAAAAAAAATATCAACATAGATGTTAAAATGTGTAATTACAAATTATTTTTATTTTAGTAATTAAAATAAAAATTTTAAAATTATTTAAGTAATTTTTTATCGAGTCAAGTTAGTATATTATTATTGTAAACCCCAAATTTTCCCCCAAATAAAACCCTAATTTTATCAAAATCCCTAATTTGTAACCTTAAGAATTGGGGATTTCTGAATTAAACCTAATTGGATTTTCAGTGACCAAATTGTAAATTCTAAAAGTTTAAGGATTCTTTTTAAATTTTAAAAAATTAAAACTCTTGTTGGATAATTTTACCTTTTTTATTCTGATATCAGTTACTACCAGTTACCACCCTTTAAATCTTTGTTTCGGTTCCTTTTTATTTATTTTTCTTTCTCTCAACAACATCCTAAAGTTCTTTGATTTAATTCGGTTTTGTAGGTGTAAGGTGACGTGGATTCGGACACTGAGTATCTTCCTCTTCCTGGAAGACCTCCTGTTTCTCAAACTTTAAGACCAACACGTGAGTTATCTGGTTTATTTCCGTTTCGTGTATTTTTTATTTAGTGGCATAGTAGTGTATCTTACGTAATTATTACTCGTAGGTTTTGCATCCGCTCGACCTAGTGCTAGGACTGAGCCCAATAGATGTCACTCTCGACGTTAAGCTATCTTCTTGAGGTGTGTCTTTCTCGATACTTTACGTTTACTTCTGTGTGTAAATTCTGTTGTTTCTGTGTATCTATGATGATTACATTATTTTCTGTGATTTCTGAAATTAATTTTATAATACCATGCTCAGTGAACTATCTATATGCATATCTGATTCAGAATATCTAAAAAACTCATATTCTATTATTTCATAAACTATCATGCATGCCTCTTGTTAGTTTTAAGGCAAGCATTCAGACTCAGATATCTATTCATGTCATTGCATTGGGTTGGATATTATGTTTGGGGAAGTTCAGTGATATCACCTATTGGTGAGTATCATTTTTGATCAGTGGCTCCTCCTTCGGGTCGAGATTCCACTTCGGATTAGTGGCTCCACTTTCGGGTCGAGTTTTCACTTCAGATGGTGTGATGGAGTTAGAGTGGTTCAGGGGAACCTACTCTTCTGATAGTGATTGGTGTTGGGTGCATAGCATTCAGACATGTTCTGACTTATGTATTCCGTGACGTATGATATGTATTTGATATTCTAGATTCTGTGTTTATACTTTATTTGTACACTAGAGACACATTAAGCTCCCTAGCTTACACCCCTATAGTTTCTATTTCAGATACTCAGTCCTAGGCTTCGATACTTGGAGGACTCTTGTTCAGGATACTTATGTATGTTTCACGTATTTTAGACTTTATATATTTTATTTTCGATATTTACTCTTGTATTGGACTTTGGACTTTTATATTGGTCTTTTATTCGAATTTTAGAACTGTTAATGTTTATTACATATATGGGTTGAACCTTCAGTTATTTTATATTTTAAATTTTAGTATTTTCATTATTATTGGTTTAATAATTTATTAGATTTTTAGTATTTTATTCGCTTATAACCTAACTTTTTAGATAAATTTTTCTTAACATGATCCCTAAATTTTAATCTAAAAAATTGGTTAAGTTTAGGTGTTACAATTATTATTTAACATCAATTAACACCTGAATGATATTAATTATCTAAATAATTTATTTATTTTTATTGTGTCAAGTCAATATATTATTATTGTCTAACATCAATTAATAATTAAACAATTAAATATTTTAAAAAATAATATAAATAATTATTATAATTAATTTTTAAAATCGATGATGAAAAATGTATATTTACCAAACATAAATTATTATTATTATTATTATTTTTATTATTACAGATTAAGATGCATAGATTTTATATTTATAAACATACATTCCAATTAAAAAAGAAACCACAAATATATTATTACTTCCTCGGTACATTTCAATGTGTATAGACTCATTTACAAATGTATATCCAGACAAACTTCATTTACAAAACTATACCCTTGTTAGGATACATATTAAAAAATCGTTTTTTTTAGAAAGTGATTTTAGAAGTCGCGTTTTACAAAAAGCGATTTTTGGATGATTTGGTTGCCTTTGCCACATCAGCCAATAAATATAATCCAGATATGAAATCGTTTTCTGTGGAAAGCGATTTCCCTAGGGTTTGAAGTGTAAAAATCCTAGATAATTGAAATCGCTTTGTACAGAAAGTGATTTAAATTATTTAATAAAATCGCGCTGTACAGAAAGCGACTTCTAATATTTATCATAAGTCGCTTTCTGTATAAAGCGATTTCTACTTTTATTTATTTTTTTAATATATTTTTAATATTCTTATCTTAATAAGTAAAGTTAATAAAAGGTATATTTTATTAATAAAAAGTATCTTAATAAGTAAGGTTAATAAAAGGTATATTTTATAAAATATAATAAAAGGTATAGTTATGTAAAAAAATGTAATAAAAGGTATATTTTATTAATATTGCCCAAAAATACCAAACTTTACATAAGAAATATCTAAGGGGTTGAAAAATCGTCTGTTTCCGTGTCTTCGTAATCTGTAGACACGTTAGATGTTAAGTTTAGTTCTTCAATTCTCTGTTCCTTTTGATGTCGTATGTTGTTGATACGTTGTAAAATTACTTCTTCATCTATTGGATCAACGTTGCTTGATGAACTAACTTCATCCGTAAATTTTACGGAGATCTCGATATATAGACATGGAATATTTGTGTAAGCTTGAAACATCTTACGAAGGTCTTTTGAACTTGACAATTTCAACAGGTAATACGCTTCAGGATCTGGTTCATCAACTCGTATTTTTGCTTGTATGTATAAGATTTCTCTTGTTCTTGTTGTCCCCTTCGCAACCTCCGTTGATATTAAGTTATAGAACTCATCGTATTTTATCTTGCTACTAAACGAAGTGTAACCATATGTACCAGAGAAGAAAAGAACACAAGAAAACATAGCCATGTACACAACTATTTCTGAAACTTGATGAATTATTAACGCAGGGAATGTAGTCTGAAAGCAGGGAATCGAATCTTATATAGGAAGAGAAGAAATAATGAAATCGCTTCCTACAGATAGCGATTTCCTGTCTGACAACAGAAGTTGCTTTCTAAAGGAAGCGATTTCCTATCTAACAACAGAAGTCGCTTTCTATAGGAAGCGATTTCGTCGGTGCATTAATATTTCGAATTTCAACCCAGGAATTTCAAAGCAATTCTCAGAATCTCTTTGCATCAATTTACAATTTTGAACTTCATCTCCTTCAGAATCAATTTTCACTTTGAATTTGAAAGCAAAAATATCAAGAAGAATCACTGCTTTAGTTTATTACGATGGACAGATGATTGGTGATGCATCACTAGGTGTGGTCTTTCACTCTTCGAATACAGTTACAATTGAGCTTCCACAAAGATTAAGTTATAGGTCATTGATGAAGAGAGTATCGGATCATGTTCCGTATGCTCGAGGGAAAAAATTGGAGCCTTTAAAATATCGATTGCCGAAGTCATTGGAGCCATTGTATTATACAATTTACCATGTGGCAGACAATGACGATGTGGAATTGATAATAGAGTCGCACATGCAATATTCTTTAGGAGGTCCATTAGAGTTGTTTGCGATTTTTTCTGATGATGATGTTAATGCCGTCCTAGATTGACGTCTTGCAAATTTTGACTTTGATCTGAATGTTTATAGTCCTATGGCAAATATAAGATATGACTTCAACTTGTTGTTGACACATTGTTCACAGAACGATTTTGATGTTCCATCGTCTTCGGCGGCAAGACATTCTTGTGTAGCTTCTTTTGACTTCGACCTTAACCTACCACCCACCCAACCGTCTTTGTCCGCTCATTCTGAATTTGATTTGAACTTACCACCAACACAACATTCGTCCGCAACTGTTGATGATGTGGTGACATTAAATTTGTTCAAATTTGAGGGTGACTACTCTGACAAAGAATCGATTAAGGAGCCCGACCCTGATGGTGAAGAGCAAGGCCCTTTTTATAGCGAACCCGAAGATATGGATGAGCAAGAGGGAGATGTCGGAATGTCGTTTTATGAGCCACCTTCCCACTTTTCATCAATTGATATGGAAGCCTTCAATACTCCTGAATTTCTACAATTTCCCCAAATCGACCAATTCAACCAAAGTATTTCTCATGAAATATATAAAGGAAAGGTTTTCGAGACCAAGGATCTGGCGATTGTAGCAATCAAGAAGTACAATATTCGCAACTCCATTACGTCCGGTGTTTACAAAAATGCATCTAACAAGTACATTGCTGAATGTGTACACAAGAAGCAAGGATGTAAATGGAGGGTTTGTGTTTCTCGTCTGAAGAAACTAAACAACCTATGGCAGATTACCAAGTGTGAAGACCCTCACACATGCACCGTGGGTCGCCTTAATCAGGATCATCGGAATTTATATGTGCACGTGCTTTCTGAGGCCTTTCTTCCTTTGGTAAAAGTGAATCCACGAATAACCGTTAAGACTTGTATGGCTTCAATCACGTCTCAATATGATTATTATGTTGAGTACCAACGAGCATGGTATTCTAAACAACGTGCGGTTCAGAAAATGTATGGTCAGTGGGAGGCTTCGTATAATGAATTGCGACTGTTGCTTTCTTTGATGAAAAAACATATTCCGAGGATGGTTGTGAAGCTAGAAACAGTACCGGCGTATGAAAATGACCGTATCATACTTGGTGTTTGCCAATTTGAACGGTTATTTTGGACTTTTCCACAATGGGTCAATGCATTCCGTCATTGCAAGCCGATGGTTCAGATTGACGGTACTTGGTTGTACGGTAGGTACACCCTAATCTTATTGTTTGCAGTTGCACAAGATGGTAACCGAAAGACTATTCTAGTAGCCTTCGCAATTGTCGAAAAAGAGGATCTCCCTTCTTGGGAGTTCTTCCTCAAGAACTTGCGAATGTATGTTCTCTCACCTGTCTTGTGGGAACGAGATGATGGAATATGTGTAATTTCTGACCGAGGCAAAGCGATCAAATACACAATGCAAGAGATGGGTTGATCTTAGCAACCGCCATATATTTATCATCGGTATTGTCTAAGACATATTGCAGCCAATTACTTGGCGAGGTTCAAAAGCCCCGATGAACGTATAATGATGCTTCAAATGGGTTAGTATTTTATTCTTCTTTTTTGTTATCTTCAAATTTGTTATCATAATTCTGAACCAAACATTTTTTATTGTACAGACAGCACATACTTGGTTCGTGAAGTCGAACAACTTTTGGAAGAATTACAACATCGCAATTTAGATGGATATAACTACCTTCTTAATATACCCAGAGATAAGTGGCTTCGTTCATTCGATGGAGGGAGAAGATATGGTCACATGACCACCAACTTAGCCGAGGCGATCAACTCATCGTTGAAAAGAGTGAGACATCTATCGGTCACTTATGTTGTCAAAGCCACATATTATCGGTTGGCTACCCTCTTTGCCACTTTGGGTAAACAAGCGCAAGAATATATAGAAGGTGGTCATACAGTTCACCTAGATCTACGAAACAAATTGCAAGCATTTGTACAACAGTCGAATTCGATGAATGCTACATGTTTCTCATGGGAAGGGCATTTATTTCGTGTCTCGGAATACTTCAGACCATTAGAAGGTATACAACACAATGCTTATGTCGTTGATCTGAGGAAAAAGAACATGCGATTGTGGATTCTTCCAAACATACAAATATCTGTGCCCGCACGCCATTGCTGCTTGTTCTTCTATCCGGGTAGACTACATGACGGTTGTACACCCAGTTTACTTGTTGCAAACCGTATTTAAGGTTTATGAACGCGAGTTTTCTCCTATTGAAAATAAATGAGATGAATCAACGGTGAATGATTAACCGAAAATACGTCCTAATTTTGCATTAAGAAGAGTTAAAAAAGGTCATCCAAGATCAACACAAATATTCTGCGATGAAGATTTGGTCGACCATAGAGAAAGAACTGGGCAACCAAAACTATGCACGATTTGTAGGAATCTAGGACACACAAGAAGAACATGTCCTAATCGATTTGGTCCTTCAGTTGAGTAATTATTGTCACAATTGTTATATTTAATGATTCTTTAATATGTCACAATTGTTGTACATATCGAATATTCTTTCTTAGTATTTAATTATTCTTTAATATGTCACAATTTTTGTACATATATTATTCTTTTTTAGTATTTAATTATTCTTTAATATGTAAAAACTATACAATATATAAAAACATTCAAACTATAGAATATATAAAAAAATTTAACATTAATAAAAAAAATTACATTAATAAAAAAATATTACATTAATAAAAAAACATAACATTAATAAAAAAAACATTACATTAATGAAAAAACATTACGTTAATAAAAAAACTAATGATGTCTATGTCCACTCGTACCATAACGTGGTGAACGATGATCCCGACGCGGATTTCTTCGTTGCAGTCTTTCAACTTCTTCTTCCTCATCCTCCTCTTTCTACTCTCCTCGAACATTAGTTGAGGTAGAACCACTACCACTGGGACCGATATAAAATATGCTATGCGGAGGAGTTTGGTCTACAATACCTGAGTTAGGTCCAAAATATGGAAACTGAGGCACAGGAGGAAGCTGCGGATAGTAAGAAGCCAGCGGCATCGGAACTGTGGTGTCACCCGTATCAGACATAAATGGGTGCAAGACATCGATAAAAAAAACCCTCCAACGGTGGTGGAAACTGGGGAGAAAAAGACAATTCGACCATTGGGGTAGCAGGTGCCGAGTCTTGAACATTCCTTCCTCTTCCACGACGTTCTTGTTGGCCAGGTGGACGTCTCCGAGAAGCCACGGGTAATTGGCGTTCTCGCTCCTCTGGGGTCAAGATCTGAGGCTTACAACATGCACGGTAGCAATTGAAATAATCAAATGCCACACTACCGGTACCAATTTCTTGACAAATTGGGATCCTCATTGATCTTTCTGCCCACATCTAAATCCACGTAGTATGTTTGTCAGACCAATCAACGTTCGTCTTCCCTTGTCTGGTCAAAGCATGCAACTGATCGAATGTTTGAGGTGAGTCTGGAATGCCTTGGATATATCCAAACTATCGTAGCACTCTATCAGCCGGATGCCACTCAACAGTTGAATGATTAATAAGTGGCACCATCGCAAACCATACATTTGTTCAAGTAAATATATCACATGGAATAAAAACCATAATGTCTTCCTCGAAGTAAGGTTGTCAAACAAACTGCAAAAAAATAATATTTATATTAGAAAAATATATTAAAATATCTTTAAATATAATAATAGAATTAAAATATAAACAATTACAAAAAATACCTCCTCTTCCCTGTCAATCAATAGTCGGTAATCTTTTTGGGTGCTCGGCAATCTAACATGCGTCAATCGTTTACACCACCTACCATTAATAAAATAAAATTCTAATTAAAAATTATTAATAATAAAAAAATATAAAATATTATTAAACATTACCTCCGAATTAGTGGAAACTCATAATCCTGTTGCGTAGCCAGAGAAGGTCGTAAAAAAGGCATACGATACCATGCCCACGACTGTAGTAAAAATAAACAACCTCCTATAACTTGTTTGTGGGGATTAACATTCGTACACAACTCTCGAAATAGAAAAGCCAAAAGAGCAGATCCCCAACTTAGAGACTCGGAATGCTGAAAGTCACGTAAATGATGTAACCATACCAAATGCACTTTATTGCAGGTTTTGTCCAGCATCAAAATCCCGCCAATAATGCGCAAAATATGTGCGCGAGTATAACACTGTAAATTAATAAAATAAATAATAAACAAAATATTAAAAATTAAATAAAATAAAAAAATATTATTTACCTTCTTTGTTTCTTCGGAAGCATCCTCGGGTAAATCGAAAAAAATTTGTTCCAACCAATTCAAATATATTTTTCCTCCAGTCAACTTGTCAGGAATACGTCCAAGCAATTCAAAACAAAGGTTAAGCCAATCACCTTTCGCAACACCCGTAATAGGATGACCATCGATACGTAAACCGAGTTGAAAAGATACGTCTTATAAGGTAATAGTTGCGTCACCAGACAGAAGATGAAATGAGTGGGTCTCCGGCCTTCACCTTTCGAGCAAAGAATTAATTAATAGAGGCTCAATTTTACACCCACCGACTACATTACTCACAAATCCAAACCCGACTTCAAACAAATAAGGCACTATATCTAGATGTTGTGGTTCCGAAATTCGATGACTATAACAAGTCAAAACCCTTTCATAACCTTTCAAAAAAATCAAATTATAAATAAAAATTTAAATAAAAAATAAAAAATAAAATATGAAAACATAATATAAAAAAATATTAAAAATTACCTCATTATTTCGACGCGAATAGTCAAAACAATGATTTCTATCTAATCTGCATAAATTCGCCATATGATCAAGATTTAAAACAAAAATAACTAAAAAACTAATTTAGAAGGAAGAAAGATTGAAGGAAATCAATAGAAAGCGATTTCGGGATTATTTGGAAGGAATTGGGGTCGGCTATTTATAAAGAGGTCGCGCCGCACACGAAGCGTTTTTACACAGAAATCGCTTTCTGTACAAAATGATTTCTATAAAGTAGTCGCGCCGTATAGAAAGCGATTTCCCTAAATGATGCTTCGCTTTTACAAAAATCGCTTTCTGTACGGCGCGACTACAGTACAGAAATCGCTTTGTACAGAAAGCGATTTCCATACACGACGTTTGGATTACAGAAGTCGCTTTCTGTACAAAGTGATTTCAATTATCTAGGGTTTCTATACTTGGAACCCTAGGGAAATCGCTTTCCACAAAAAGCGATTTCATATCCGGATTATATTTATCGGCTGATGTGGCAAAGGCAGCCAAATCATCCAAAAATCGCTTTGCGTAGAACACGACTTCTGAAATCGCGTTTTACAGAAAACGATTTTTTAATATATGTCCTGACAGAGGTATAGTTTTATAAATGAAGTTTATCTGGATATAGTATTGTAATAAAATAATAAAAACAATATATTTTATTAATTTTGCTGAGGCAGCACAAGGTTCAAAGGAGAGGGTTGAAGGGTCAGAGCTAGGGGTGAGTATTCGATCGAGTCGAGTCGAGTCAAAAAATTTCGAGTTATTCGAGTTGACGAGTCATATTTTACAACTCAAACTTTATTTAAATTTTTTTCGGTTCGAGTCGAATCGAGTCGAGTTTTCAAGTTCCTATAAATATTTAATTATAATTATTTATCATGTTATAGTATGATTTGATTCTAGTTTAAACGACTTTCTCTAATTATATAAGATATGCATATATATTCATAAGTAGCAATATTTCTTTATATTTTTATATATCAATGTATATATATCATAAAAAATTGAGAGATTCATCTCAAACTTAAAAATTAATCCTTTAATTACTAAAAATTTCGAGTTATTCAAGTTATTCGAATTTCCATTTTACAACTCAAACTTTATTTGAAATTTTTTCGAGTCGAGTCTATGAAATTTTGGGTCGAGTTAAAACGAGTCAAATATTTTTGCCACAAATCGAATTGAGTTATTCGGTTTTTTTGAGTCGAGTCAAGTTTTGCTCACCCCTAGTAAGAGCTTTGGATCCAGTGCTGAGCATCAGCCAAACTGCCTCATAAAGACAAACACCCCTGGAATAAAAAACACAAAAGTCTTGTGATTTTTTTTAATATTAAAAAAATAAATTTTAGTTCTTATTATAAATTTTAAACTTTAATTAAATTCTAAAAAGTATATTATATTCTTAAATTCTAATTTTAAATTTTAAATTAACTTTTAAAAATATAATATAATAAAACACATAATTACGGGTAGATGATTTCCTTCCCAAAAGACTCTACCTATTTTGGACTTGCATGAAATCTCTTCCACAGGTTTAGCAGGTTCTTTGATTTTTTTTCCTTCCCAGACTGCCCCTATAATGAACCACAGTTTTGCAGGCATAATTTTGTGTCTGCAACCCTGCAAAAAGATGCATAAATTTCAATGCTTTTTTCAAACAAAAACTTCTCAAATTGAGACTATTCACAGGTCAATGCAGAAATTTCTTCTAAGAACTTATTTTAATACTAACCGTCTATTTTATTCGTTTAATAATTCTAAAAATAAGAAATTCCATTATATATTTTGTTAAAAAAATAATATATTGAATTAAGAATTTTATTTTCTAAATTATTGTAAATACTACAATTAAAGTTGAAGTCGTGTCCAACTGTTTCCACTCTCCATAATATAAAAAATTATTGTACGAATCTAACTTTAAATAGTGTTTGAAGTCGATCAATATTTTTAAAGCTTCACTTGCCTTGTGATCCCTGTCACTGTTAGAAGTCAGAACCACCTAGTTCTGTCTTTGAACAGTGTCAGACAATCTAGAAAAGTAACATTTGTTGCTCACTATTTGAAAACGGAACCGATCAATTCCGACTTTAAAGATATTGTAAAAAATTTATATATTGAGAAATAATTTTTCCATTTCACTATATTGAAAAATATTTTTTTAAAATAATATTAAACAAAAAATTTTCTTAGAAATGTGTAAAAATTTAAAATTTTATACAATATAATTAGATCTTATTTTGGTATATATTTATTTTGTTTAAAATGATATGTATTATGCATAATATAAATTTATTATATGTAGTCATTTGTCATATTTAAATTTTAGTGTTCAATTTGTTTCTCTCATATCTCTAGTTTTCTCTTCCTCTCTAAAATCAAGTTTTCTTCTTGAAATCTTTAGAGACTGTCGACTGTTGATCCATCTGACGATCGACCTCTTACTCCCTTACCTTGTCATATTATTATATAATTCTATTTAAAATATAAAACTGAATATAAATATTTAGAAAATTGAGGGAAATTCTTATTTCTAAAAGAATAATAATTACAAAACCAAGGTGGTTTATTTGCTTTTGTTTTTTTGTTTAATACTGAACATAAATATGGCTGGTGTAAATCATGGAGATATATAGCTGTATATAGAGCAGCAGTGGATTCTAGTCTGGATTATGTGAGATAACAAACTGACCGGTTCGCGAGCTACTCGGATTTAGTTCGGTTAAAGTTTGACTCGAGTGAGTTTGATTCAGGTTCGGTTTCGGTTCGAGATCTTAACGAGCTGAGCCAAACCTACACAAGCTCAACTCAAAAAGCTCGTGAACAAGCTCAGAATAATTATATTATATATACTCTATATATATGTCAAAAGTAATCTCTTTAATAAAAGAAAAGTAATAAAATAAAATAGGAGAAATCACTAAAAATAAATTAACTAAAATAAATTAGATATTTTTTCCCTTTCGTAATATTGAATTTCGTTTTAGGTGTTGATTACGAAAAGGGTTTTTAACGAGATCTTATCTTTTATAAAAAAATATTATCTATTTTGAGTCGAGCCGAGCTCCACGAGCTTCAAGCCCGAGCCGAACCCAATAATATTATTTTCGAGCCAAGTTCAAGCCTAAAATTCCGAACTCATAGAATCTCACGCAAGCTTAATAACACTATTTTTAAGTCGAACCTAACCTAATCAGGCTCGCCTTGTTATCACCCCAGTCTGAATGGGTGGTGAAAAATAAGAGCAGAGGCGAACCAGGATAATATCGGGTACTTGACCAATTTGAATAGAATTAGTCTCGTCCCCGATAACAATCGGTTCCTGAAAATTAGAACCAGTCCCTGTCACACCGGGTTTTAAATTTTAAGAATCGATCCCGTTACTGGTGGGAACCGGTTCTAATACCAGGTACCCGATCAATTAGTTTATTCTTAAAAAAAATTGAGTAATCGAAGAAAAAACTTCCAACCACCAATAATAATATTAAATAATAAAATTAGAATATTGTAGGCTTGAAAATTAAAGTTTTAAATCTATTCATACTCATAATATTCATACATAAAAAGAAAGTTTGATAAGGAAAATAAACAAAAGAAAACTAATATTGGATATTTGGTATTGGTCCCGGTCTTATTGGGTACCATCGGGTACCTGATCTAAAAAATCAAGATTCAGTCTCGGTCTCGATCATGATTTGGACCTAAATTTTAAATCCAGTCTCAATCCCACTAGAACCAATAATAGATAAAAATCTATCGGGTCTTACCAGAACCGGATAATCGATTTTTTTATCCTCCCCTAAAGACAACTCTGATCGGAAAATAAAATGAGAACTTAATTTATTCTTCTCATTAAATTATATATATACATATACTTGACACTTCTATCAAATATATATATATATATAAATAAATAGATGATATTTATTTTAATAGATTCGAGTTTAAACATAATATCTATGAGATATATGTTAAATAGTTAAAAATATTTATAAACGGATATTATTTTATAAATATTTTTAAACTATTAAAAACACACACAAAATACTGTCGTATTGAGTATTATTTTATTGTTCATGTTTTAATTATTTTACGTGAATATGTTTTCAAATGTGCTCAATTTCGTATCCTTTTAAAATAATAAATAATTATATTAATCGAATTAAGATTTAACCTACTTAAAATTATCTATAATTACATGTGTTCAAGCATATAAAAATCAGTATTAAAGGACAACAACAACAAATTTGTGAAAAATAAAATAGTTTTAAAAGCTCGTATAACAAATTAGTTACCCACAATTCCAATAGAAATAATCCTAGAAATATTGATTTCTAATATTAAGCGAATGAAAATCCGATGCGCCGTTTTGGCACTTTATTTATGCGTCTATATTAAAAAATTATGTTTAAGATTTAATTTTATTATTCAAGGTTAAAATTTAGGATCATGATTTAAAAAATTGTTTCATTAATTTTAACCATTAAATCTTTATAGTTTTGTTAAACATTATTGAAACATGATATACTATAGCTCTATCATATTGTACTTACTTTTTTTTAAATTATAAATTTTATAGTTCGTTTAGAATATTTTAAAACTTTTTAAAGATTTTTTAAATAAAATATATATTTAAAAATTTCAAGTGAGAACATTGTGATATAGTGTATTGCAACAACAGATCTAAAAATCCGTAAAGATTTAATAGTTACAATTGAACATTTAACTTAACTGATTCAATTTTTTAATTTAGGGACTTCATTGATTAAATTTTTGGTTTAAGGACACAATTGATCGTAAAAGAAATTAGTTTATTAATTATTTTTTCGAAAGTTGAAAGATTTCTTACCCCTTTAAGCCTAAATTTAAATTTTGTTAGTTACTTTTAAGTAAAATATACAAGAATTCTATACTTAATTTGTAACCCTTGATTTATCAATTTATGAAATCTACTCCTCCATCCAAGGGTTATGATTTTCCCTGTGCTTTCCGTAAAGAGTCACTCTGTAATCTAAAGAGTCTCCCATCCAATTTTTGTTTAGCGTCAACCTATAAGCCCCACACAGTTCACAATCTGGCCTTAGAAAAGAAGTATTTTCTTTCCAGTTCCACTAAAAAAAACTTATTCCAGATTTCTTTTAACGTGAAATCGATTAAAATGATACGAAATCAAAATTATTAAAAATATATTTTCTTTCAAGTATTTTCTTTGAGGTTCCACCCCCAAAGAAGCTACCCCAGGTTGCCATTTTCATAGAATTAGAGTAGTAGAGGTTAGGAATGTAAAAACAGTTACTCGGATGGGTTTTAGGTCAGATACTGTCAGGTCAGGTAAAATCGGATACAGGTCATTTTAGGTTGATTTAATGTTTTGACTCGATTCGGGTCGGGTGCGGGTCCATTTTAGGTCGGATCCATTTTAAGCCGGGTTCAAACGGTTCAGGTCCAAATCGGATAATTAACAGTTTCATTTCAGGTCGGGTAGATTTCATGTCGGGTCCATTTCAGTTCGGTTGCATTTCAGGTCGGGCTCATTTCAGATCGGGTTCATTTCAAGTTGGTTTTGTTTCAGGTCCAATTAATTTTGATTTTATATTCATATTAATTTAAATTATTAATTTTGATTTTGTATAAATACGTAAAAAAACGAATAAATATTAGACCATAAAGTTAAAGATTAAATTTTAAAATTTAAAAAAATCAGCATTAACTTGTAAGGACTCAATTACAAAAATTAAAAATTAGAAACATTAAAGTAAATTAGAAAAATCAATAATAATCAATTCAAAAAAATAACTTGTAAGTTATAAGGACTAAATTAAAAAAATTATAACTTAATAATAATTAAAAGTATTAAAAATTTATCTTTAATCCATTATAAATTTATAATTATATTATAGTTTAATATATTTCAAAAATTAAAAATAAATTTTAGACAATATATATAATTTATACTATAAATGGAATAATAGTATATATAAAATTAATACTATATAAGGAATTTATATTATAGTAGAAAATATACTATATGGAGTAATACTATAAATGGACTAATATTATTTTTGAAATAGAATAATAATATATATGGATTAATAATATATATCAAATAATACTATATATATATATATATGTAAAATAAAATTATAATATATATTAACATATGGTATACATTACACAATTAATATATAATACATTAATAATTTAATAACTAATATAAATATTTATATAATATATTGATAATTAGATGTCTAGTAATTAGATATGTTATATTTATAACGGCAGAGCTAGAAAATTATTTAAGGGGTGTCATTTTTTTAGAGTTATATTTAAGAGGTGTCAATTATTTATAAATTAATGTTATTTATTTTAAAAAAATTATATATATAAATCATATAAAAATAAATTGATAAAAAAAATCTAGGGTGTCATTTGACCACCCTTGTTAAAGGGTGGCTCTGCCCATGTGTATAATGTATGTATAATATATTTATAATGTATACAATTATTAATTATACATAATACATAACTACATAAGTACATTCTAACATTCATATATATAATATATGTATCAATGTATGTTATATGTATACATAGTGATAGTAGATTAGTATTTAGTAGTAGTAATATTATTATATATAGTACATTAATATGTTAATATATATATATATAAATAATTCATATATGTATATGTATATGTAATAATTAGTAAATGTATATTATATACTATGTATATATAACATATGTATATGTATATGTATATATACATTAGTATATAGTACATGTATATATTAATATATATATCATGTATGATATAATCTATATGTATATGTATATGTATTATATATTTGTATGTTATATGTATATATATAATATATTATATATATATCATATATGTCAACATATATATTAATTTTTAATATATGTATTAATATATAATCACTGGCGGATGCACCCTTTAAATAGTGTGGGCCCGTGCCCACCCTGAACTTTTCAAAGTTCATATATTTACCTTTATTTTTCTTAATTTTTATGAATTGGCCCTTAAGTTTTTATAATATTTAAGCTTTGTGTCCACCCTGAGACCACCCTGAGATTTCTAAATTTCATATGTGCCCACCCTCAAATGAATTTCTGGATCCGCCACTGTATATAATATTAGTAGTTTAGTACATGTATTATATATATGTATGTTAATAACTTAATATGTCACATGTGTTAGTATGTATTAGTACATTATACATATATATACATATGTATGTTAATAATGTAAATATGTAATGTTATATATTATATATATATATATATATATGTATTATGTTATATGTATATGTATTATACATATATTATATATATAACATATATTACATATATATATATAAATATATATATATATTATATAACATATTATATATATAAATATGTATGTATGTTTATAGTATATAATATAATATGTATTATAATATATATTATAAAGTATATACTATAAAATCAAATTTCCCAAAAGTCCCCCTACATTATACGATAAAATCAAATCCCCCAAAAGTCCCCCTAAAAGCTAAAATTAAAAAATCCCTCCATCCAACCGGTTAAAAATTTCTCCTCTCCCAAAATCAAAAATCCCCCTTTAAAATTAAAAATTTTCCCTTAAAATTTTAATTTTAAATTTATTTTAAAAGTCAAATCAATTTGACTTGAAACACTTAATAAAAATATATGTATATTTATTATGATATTTATATGTATATATATATTAATATATATATATACTTATATATATATGTATATAAGATATATATTAGATGTATACATTATATATGTATATATACTAGATGTATATATTAATATATGTATATAATATATATTAATATATACTATGTATATAATATAATTTAATACATATATAATATATTTTAATATATATAATATACCTATATATATTATATTTTATGTATTAATGTATTATATGTAATATATAATATATTTATAATATATATAATATACTTTAATATATAATATCTATTATATATACTTAAATGTATACTAATATATATTTAATTTGTTTATGAGTTAATGTATGTATATTACTAATATAATATATGTATTTAATTTAAAATTATAATTAAAATTAAATACATTAAAACTAAATAAAATAGTAAATAAATTAATTTAATTAAATATGTAATATTATATTTAAATATTAATCTTAAATTAATTATCATGTCTAATTCTATTTTTTAAGCCTAATTATATTTACCAATATTTTAAATTCATCAAATTATAGTATATTTAATTATATGTCATGTAAATATTAAGTTTTATTAATATTAGTTCAGGTCAATAACAGGTCGGGTACAAAACAAGTTGGGTCATTTATCAGGTCGAGTTCAAAACAGGTCAGGTAAAATCAGGTCTCGGGTCGATTCAGTCGGGTAATATCGGTTATTTGCCAGGTCAGACTCGGGTTCGGGTTCGTTTCAATCGAATACAGGTCGGATTTCAGGTCTACAGTAACAGGTTGAAATCGGGTTCAGGTCATTCTCGGTCGGATACAGTTCGGGTTTGGTTACTACAATAACAGGTTCAACTCGGGTTCGAGTCAACAACAGTCGGATACAGATCAGGTTCGGATTATTATATTCCTGGATTAAACCAAGTTTTGACTCGAAAAAGTTTCAGGCGAGTTTTCAAATCGGGTCAGCTTTTTACATCGGTAGAGGTTTAGCCTTTAGGTGAAGTTGGAGGACAACCCAGAATCGACACATCTTAAACTTGTCTCAAATTTCAACAGTTGTGCGACTCCAAAACATCCACATGACTTCGGTACATCTGCTATTGCTTCATCTGGGTGAACTTGGAATATGCACATCCATCGGAGGGTCGAGATCAAGCAAAACCGACAGTAATGCATCCTTATGTGAGCCACAGTCCACAGATTGATTGAAAACGGCGACACGTCTAATCTATCCCACTGCCACCACACTTGCCCTTGCTTGGATTTGATACCGACTCATATGCTCTAAACAAGTTTTCAATGTATATCTAAAAATTAATGGGTAATTGTACATACTCAACCAACTTAAAGACAGACATAATAAGTAGGTAAATGATTTTGAGAGACTTAAATGCACATCAAACTCGTTTTTTTTTTTTTTTACCTATTTCACCCTTTCAAATTATTTATTACTTTATAAGTAAAGGATGTTATACATGATCTCGAACGCTATGTTTAAATTATAGTTATTTGAGTAAGTATTGATGGTCAGTTGATCAGAATAGCTCACTTATTTCTAGAGATGGGCACGGGTCGGGTTGGATTTTCAGTCCACCCGAACTCGATCCGAACACAAATACCCTAAACCCGACTCCGACCCAAATCGAATATTTTTTCAAAAAATCTGATTTGACCCGAAAATAAATACCCTAAACCCGACTCCGATACAACCCGAACTATAGAAAAAATAAATAAATTTAGGGACTAAATTGTAAAAAAATAATTTTTGAGGACTTAACTATAAAAATATAATTTTAAGGACTAAATTATAAATAAAAAATAATTTTAAGGATTTAATTATAAAAAATATATAAATAGAGGACTATTATTATAAATATCCTTAAAAAATATGGAAAAATTAGATATTTAGTCTCGAGTCAAGTCCGATATTTTATACCCTAAACCCGAACTCGACCCGACTAGATATCACTTTAAAAAATCATCTGACCCGACCTGAACCCCATTTTTTCATAAAAAAATCCAATCCGATCGAACCGAGTCTGATCGAAACCCGATCGAGTAGGATAAAATACCCATCTCTACTTTTATATTTTTCCTGTTTTGAGTTCAAGACCCATCAAATATGAATCTTAATCTTCGGGTAGAAGTAGAAACTAAACTTCATAAAAAAAATAATCATTATTTCTTTTCTAATAAATTTTGTTAAAATGTTTAATTATAGATATAATTAATTTTCATAAACAATACTTCATTGATTATCCTAAAAATATCAAAATTCTTTAAACACTAAATCATAAATTTTAAACCTTAATCTTAGGCTTGAATCATAAAATATGAATCTTAACTTAAACCAAAAACAATAATACTAAAATCTAAACCTTAAACTTTAAATCCTAAATTATAACTATAAAAAATCCTTAATTATATCTACAATTAAACATCTTAATAAATATTATTTAAAAAATAAACAATAATTAATAATTATAAAAAATTAATAGTTTTTAAACGTAATTGTACGTATAGCAAAACTCCTAATTAAATAATATTTTTCTCTTTTATATATGCGGATAATTGATATAAATATAGATAAAAATATTTTCTAATATATTGTTTTCTTAAAATTATTTTTCATTTTAGTGATGTTTCTACAGTGAAACGAAAGTCGAATTTAAAAGAATCCGACTATAAACAGTAATTTCAAAAAATAATAAAATAACAGGGAACAAAAAAAACAGTACAGTGGACAGAATGCAGAAGACAATGAACAATATTTTTATTGTGCAGAGCCGGATTCTTATGAATCCTTCTTTGTTTTTTTTTTTAAATTATTGTTTAAAGTCGAATTCTTTTACTGTAGAAACATTACTAAAATAAAAAATAATTTTTAAAAAATAATATATTAGAAAATATTTTTTTATCAATATTTATGTCAATTTATCTATGTATGCGCTACATGATATTTTTTATCCACTTTTTGGAAACACACCAAGTTAGAAATTTAAAGCCCTTGTCTGCAAGGACGACATTACGTGCAAACATGGAATACGTGAGGATTGGAAATTTTAGGGTTAGGGTTTGGTTTTGTAGGGTCAAATAGATATCGACAATGATTTTTACAAATAAAGTTTAAAATGCATTTTATATTTCGAAAGATATGCATGTTAAATGTAGGTTAAAAGTTAATAAGATTGTTTAGCTACTTAAATGAACATATATAGCTGCAGAGCCAACTTTGAGTTTTGTTGTTCAACTGATCTATCCATTTTCCAGATTTAAATGGATCTTTCTTCTTCCTATAATTTTTTTATATGAAATAACTAATAAAGTATAAGAAAAACCGGATAAAGTAGAAGATAACAGGAAAATTAGAGATGGGCACTGGTCGGGTTGGGTCGGATTTTTGGTCCACCCGCACCCGACCCAAAAATCATACTCTCCACCTTTCATCAGACTCGACCCGAGTTTAAAGTGAAAAAAATCCGACCCGATCCAATTTTTAAGTTTTAAAATCCAATCTGAATCATTAAAATATTTTAAATTTTAGGGACTTAATTGTAAAAATTAAAATTTAAAGATCTAATTATAAAAAAATAAAATTTTAGTGACCTAATTGTAAAAAAAATAATTTTATTGACCTAATTGTATAAAATATATATATAAAGAAGGATCATTATTGCAAATATCTCTAAAATATATATAGAAAAATTACACTATTAATCTCGGGCAGGATAGAGTCAAATTTTTTTCAACCTAAACTCGAATCCGTACCGACCCAAGATCACTCTTAAAAAAGAACTCAACTCGACCTAAACTCATACCCGAATTTTCTAAAAAAATCTGATCTAATCGAATTAAATCGAAACTCATTAAGTTCGAATTCCGTACCCACCCCTAATGAAAATATCATGATTTCCAACATCTATTTCAGCGGGAAGAAACTGTAAACATCAAATAATCATTGCCTAGGTCAAAGGTTGTGACTTGGGAATTTTAATATTTTCTTCTTTCAATGGTCATTTATAGTTTTGTTACACCAAATAATCTGGAAACAAGCGTTGGTTAAATAGATCGTAAGGCAGGAAAAACAAAATGAACGAACTGAAAGATAATTAGATCGTGTCGTGGTATTTAGGTCACTGCCTTAGAAACAATTCGTCCCAATGTGTGTACTCGCTATTTTAGGCGTTTGTCCCCCGAAGGTTAGCACGGTCGCTCCAAATAGTGTACACCCAAAGTTTGGAGTGAACTATGACGGTAGTGGTCGTCTGAACCGGAGTCGAACAAAAGCTAGCAGAAACTTCTAAAGAATGCTCTCAATTTCTCTCAAAGAAGCAGAATGAATTCTGAATGGGATGATTAAAAATGAGAGAAAAGTCTTTTAATTATAGGTTGAAAGCAGGGGCAAATTTGTCCGAGAATCGGATAAAATCTTATTTAAATAACAGATTATATCCAATCAAATCTCGAATAATATCAGATAATATCCATTTAAAATCTCGGATAATATCAAATAACATCTATTCAAAATTAGATTTAATAATAGATAATATCAAATAAAATCTTTGATATTTATTAAATATAATCGGTTACACATTTAAAATTCAAAAGGAATTTTAAATTAACCGAACTGCTCCCATATCTTCTATAAATACAGAGTGTGAGATTTAAACATTATACCCAAACAAGATGAATAGTAACATCATATTTATTAATCAATTTAAACATAAAGAATGAATTGGTTTAGTAATATAAATTAGGGGTGTATTTAATCGGGTCGAGTTAAGTTAAAAAAATTTAAGTTATTTGAGTTAAAGCGTTATATTTTATAACTTAAATTTTATTTGAATTTTTTTATTCGGGTTGATTTTTAAAGTTTTTATACAAATCTAATTGTTATTATTTATTATGTTTTAGTATATTTTGATTCTAATTTAAAAGATTTTTCTCAATTCATATAAGATATGCATATATATACTTCTTCATATATTTTCATATGTGATATATTTTTTATATTTTTATATCGATATATATATCTAAAAAATTGAGAGAGCCGAATCAAACTTAAAAATAAATTCAATAATTATTAAAAATTTTGAGTTATTTGAATTTTTATTTTATAACTCAAATTTTATTTGAATTTTTTTAAATCAAGTCAAAACAAATTGAGTTCTATTTTTTTTTAAATTAAATTGAGTTTTATTCACTCTTAATACAAATCAAATTTATTTTTATTTATTGAATCAATCTAGTTATTGTTTTTATATTCATATTTAATTAGAAAAATACAGGGTTTTCAAAAAGGAATGGTAGTGATGGTTGTTATCCCTTTCTTTTATACCATTCAACAACCATCTTCATAAAATTTGTTTGATTGCGCACCCATATAATAATTTTCTTATAGTAATATTAATATAAAATATTTAAATGAGGTATATAATATCTATTTTTATTTAAAAATGTTTCCTAGCTTTAGTATTTTTCTTCTTCTTATTTTTGTACTAAATCTAAATCATAACTTTATAAAATATTTAAATGAGGTATATAATATCTATTTTTATTTAAAAATGTTTCCTAGCTTTAGTATTTTTCTTCTTCTTATTTTTGTACTAAATCTAAATCATAACTTTCTTATAATTTGACCAATAGTTTATTATCGAGTTATAAACAATTTAAATTCGTTTAAATATGTCTTAAATTTAAGATATATCGAGGTATACAATTTTTTGTACGAAAAAAATTCATTCATTAATATTAAATATATAACGTGGATCGGTCTAGTTAATAAAAACAAAACTTTAAAAACCAAAAATATAATAAAAAAAATTAGGCATAAAAATAATTTTAACCTTAACGTTTATAATTTTTATCATTTTGGCCCTTATTCTTTTTCTGGGATAAATTTAGCCCTTAACCTATATCTTTTTGACAAATAGCTTATTTTTAACTATCATGATAACTGGACCGTTAAAAATCTAATGATGATGACATGTTATATGTATACGATAATATATTTTAAATTACATGACATCTAACCTATCAAATATATATATATAATATAATTTTATTCTAATATAAAATATAAAATAATTAAAATTCAAATAAAATATTAAAAAAATTAATTAATTCTAAAATAAAAAGCTACTAAATATTCTAAACCCTAACTACGATAGAATCAAAATCATATCTTAAAACAATTAAAATTTAAATAAAATATTAAAAAATCAATTAAAATATTTTTTAATATAGGATTTTGATTCAATCGTAGTTAGGGTTGAAAATGTTTAGTAGTATTTTATTTTAGAAATAATTAATTTTAATATTTTATTTGAATTTTAATTATTTTATATTGGAATAAAATTATATTTCATATATATATATTTGATAGATTAGATGTCATGTCATTTAAAATATATTATCGTATGCATATGATATGTCATCGTAGTTAAATTTTTAACAGTCAAATTATCATGGTAGTTAAAAAATAAGCTATTTATCAAAAAGATATAGGTTAATTGCTAAATTTATTCTAAAAAAAATAAAAACTAAAATAATTAAAATTATAAACGTTAAAGGTTAAAATTATCTTTATAGCAAAAAAAAATTAAACAAACCCAAATCGTGTTACCAATTTTCTGCAAACCATTTAGTTTTAAGCTCCTTTGTTTACTTTATTACATACCCTTTTGATGGAAAGACAAAGTAAAAAGCAAGGCAAAACACTGTCTTGTTTTCTTTTGCAGATCAGAGCTTTGAAGACAACATGCGCACTTTCTGATAACTCTTCTTCCAGAAGATCTTCCTCTTTCTTTTCTTTTGATTTCTCAGGCTTTGTTTTGTTGAAGAAAGCAAGAAATCTCGTCTGGAAGGAAAAAGGATACCCCACACTTGTTTTCTGCTATCTCTGGTCGGTGTATCTCTTCCTATGGATTCCGGTAACAGTGGCAGCGTGCAATCTTCGAGTGGTGGGAGTGAAGAGTTTGATTCACGCGCCGACTCCATATCTGCTTTTTTTAACAGTAACCTGTCGAGCCATATTGGCCAACAACCGCCGGTGATGTCTCAGTCTATGTTGTTTGACCCTCTATTAAACTACTTCGACCGTCCTTTAGCAAGTACGATGAACAAATATTCACAGCTCAACCTTGATGCGGTTTGGTCCAAAAACACAGGATCCGATCCCAATTATACTGATCTCGGTGGGTTTGTGTCTTCACAACTAGCACAAAGCAGAGCCACTTTTTCTTCTGTGCTGATCCCTCAAGGACCAGAAAGTGGTACAAAAGCTTCAGTTTCAGGCACAACCGATCAACCACCCAACAACAAAAACATGGTTCGTAACTCAAAGAAAAGATCCAGAGCTTCTCGGCGTGCACCAACAACCGTTCTGACGACGGACACCACCAATTTCCGAGCCATGGTTCAGGAGTTCACCGGCATCCCTGCACCGCCCTTCACCTCCTTACCTGTTCCGAGAACCAGGCTTGATCTATTTGGTACGAGTTCCACTATGAGACCGACTCAGTTAGACTTAACCCCTTCATCTCCTCATTATGTTTTAAGACCATTTGCCCAAAAACTCTGGTATCCTCTTCCATTTACTACCGGCTCTTCTTCCATGGTTGATGCTATAGCTTCAACACCTAGTACTAATTATACTTCGAGCACAACTTCCATTAACTACCAACTGCCATCCGAGTTAGGCCTTTTAAAGCAGCTGCCTCAAAATCCACTCAACAACATCAGCATGCAAAACCCAATTCTTAACTTCGTATCTCTCCTTTCCAATTCGGCAGGGTCCTCGGATATTCCACCGAACGAGTCTCCTCTCAAAATGGGTGTTTTTGATGAGTTCGGTTTGAGTCAGGGGCTCGGAAATACCACCCTCAGCGGTGTTCAAACCATGGCTCCATCATCAGATGATCGAAGTGTTGTAAGGTCCGTCAATGGAAGCTACAACGGTGACACTAACAGTAACACTCAAAGAGTTACGAATGGGAAAGGGAACAACTTCCCGGTTCCTTCATCGGATTTCCATGGCGCTAAAGGGCAGGAAAATGTGTCTACAAGAAGTTAAGGTATGGTAGAATCATGGATATGTTCATCTGATTAGGATTATCTAAAAATTATCAACAAAATGATAAAAATCTGGACAGAGAATATTGAGGGAATGATGGTGAAGATATATCATCATGATGCATGAAAGAGATGAAATCTTTCTTGTTCTCATTTTAACCATGATTTTCAACGTATATATGTAAATCAAATAACTTTTTTTTCCATCCACTTTCTTTAATTTTTTTTTAATATGTTAGTGTAATTAGGAGTTAGTATATATTCAATTTTTTTAACATATGTATACACATAAGGGTACAAATCGGTTTTTCCCCTAACTGATTATCTTTTTGCGTCATCACTTTAAATTAGTGAGTTTAAGTTTTAGGTTAAAGGTTAAGAGTTATGGTTAGAGTTTAGAGAATTAAGGATGATGTATTTTTGGAATATAGGATTTAAGGTATAGAAAATTATGGTTAACGTTTAGAATTTAAATTTTTATAAAAGACACAAAAAGATACACGATTAAATAGGAGAGAATTTTTAATCGTGCACATAATACTCAAATCTAAGTCACTTAAATAAATTACGTTATCATTTATCACTGACACAACGAGTTCCCTTTCTTTAAAGTTTATACCCCTTCCTTTAGATTTAATTATATGGATAGTAGCCTCTTGATATCACATTTCACCATACTATTATATGTTCATCAAACATAGATGATCATGGCTTTTTTCAACGTTGTCGTCTGAATAGTACAAAAATAAGATGGTCGTAGTGGTTGATAAAATATTGAGCATTATTCTTCTCTTTATCTTTTGGAGATCTTTTGTTTGAATATTAAAGATCTCTAATTTGAATAATGTGAATGAAAATACGTGATGAGAGAATATGGTTCTCTACTCAGGAGTCTATTTATTAGATTTCGAATATAATTAAAATTTATATGATATAGTATTGGAGATTTTATGATAACAAAAATCAGAATAGAAATCATATTACTTTTGTTCTTATTTATGCTTTATATTAAAAAAATTAGGTTTAATATTTAAATTTTAGAATATAATTTTTAAGTTTTAGAATTTAAAATTTTAATTTATGATTTAAAAATTAATTTTGTTAGTGTTAAGACAACAATGGGTATTGAAAAAGAATCAAAGATTTTTGTCCTAAAAATTATGTACGGTATCTAGGATCTAATTATTGTTGGAAGCATGGGTGGAATATAGGAGTTTTGGGGCGTGAGCCTTTACGGATTTTTATGTCTAATATTAATACAGTAGTTTTTAATTCTACAACTTCTTTAATATTTTTAAGATTGTATTGTACGCTTTAAAGTTTTAATCTTATTATGATTTTTCTTTATAAATTTTTAATTTTATCCTTAAATTTAGTTTGTGGTTGTAATGACTATGATAAATGATCATTTATCAGCTACATCAATTCTAAATAACATATCATTTAACTATAAACAGTCGCTTTATTTATATATTTTAAGCAAACATATATTTCGAAGAAAACGTACATTTTAACTTTTAATCAACAGTCATTTACCTTAAACGAGGGCTGGGGACTTCAACCCCAATCAAAATCTTAGTGAAAAGTTTATGCTTATGTAGTTATGTTAGATTTATGTATTTTTTTTTAAGTAATCATATTTAGTTATTTTATTTTTTATAAGGTGAATTATTACCTCTATTTTACGTGTAATTGAAAAATATGTAGTTATTAGATATTTATTTTAAGATGAACGAATTAAATTAATTGGATTATAGATGATTTGGTGAACAATATTCATCTAATAACTTATCAATTAAAAAAATTATTAGATAAATCATATTCACCACGTCATCCGTGATTATATTTTTTAATTCTTATTTAAAAATTAATATTTTTTTAATATTTTTATAAGATTTTAATTCGTAATCATGTGTTAACAAGAAAATCTTTAATTAGTTGAGTGATAAGAAAATGTATTTTTCACTTATGTATGTTTAAATTTTAATATTTATATTAAAAATTTAGATATCGTAATATTGTAAAAAGAAAGTATACATTAACAAAATATTAATATAAATGCTTTATATAGTTGATAATATTTTAGTTATATTTTATATTTTAAATTTTATATTGTTATACTCATATTTTTTTTCCTAAATTTATACTATATTAAATAAATAATTTTAAATAATAAATAAATAAATTTAAAATCCATGTCATAAATAAAAAATTCCATTTACATATAATATTCAAATCTTTTATAATTTGATTTTGTACCCATTTACGATTTTTCCTCATTTTAAAATGCTTAATTAGGTCAAACACATGAATCATCTTGTCTTAATTATTAAAAGAATGATTTTTATTTTAAAGGTCATAAGTTTGAGCACCATTGATTCCAGTATATTGATTGAACATAGTGGAGTTGAACCGCTACTGGGAAGAAGATAAATTATTGAATAAGATGAAGGATTGTTGAAAAAAAATTTAAAATCGTCATTACGAAAGTAACATCACTTTTTTATTCGATTTTTTGAAAGAAATAAAAAAAATATATTCATGCATGTAAACAAAAAAGTTAGATGAAATTGAAAATAATAAAAAGAATCAAGGACGGATTGAAAGCTTATTTGAGTTTTGGTCGAAGCGGAGAGTACAATGCCGTTGAAAATAAGTGTCGAGATGAGTAAATCTAAGATTAAGTTAGGAAAGTACAGGATCTAAAAAATCAAATCTCGTTAAAATTTTCTTCTTGATTAAAAAATATTTTAAGTCTTTTTCTATTATTTTGAAAAATATTTTTAGTTCGTTCTTTTGAAAATAATGTCTTGTGAATGGGTTTTTTTATTTAAAAATGATTTTAAAAAATTAGAGTCGTCACCCACCGAGTGTTTAGATAGACTCAATACCGAAAAATCAGAGATTTTTGAAAATAGGGTTCATGAGTCGGTTACGGATGGGGATGGATTAGCACACCACAAAAAAATTGGTACTTCTGTAATTATCGCTTTATTAATATTAAATTTTTCGGGCTAAAGTGTTATCGAATGATTTTTTAATTGGATGTGCGTGATTATTTTAAACGCACCTAAACTGAAGGTAAGCGTCTGAATCACCACCGTCACATTGGAATTGACCTCCCTTACGACCAAATTTAGGGACACCGCATTAACAATTTAATAATATAATATGCAATTTTTAAACATGACAAATAAATTAAATATACTACGATAAAAATTAAAAAACATAAATATTAATCTAACAAAAATAAAATTAATTTTAAAACAAAAATTAAAACTAATCTAAAACATATATTTAAAATATACATAAATATAAAATATTAATCTAATAAATAGTTAATACAATTCTAAAAATATAAATTTAAAATAAAACATAAATTAGAACATACCAGCTAAATAAATAATAATTCATTAAAATCATACAAAATATAACCTAAATAAAATAAGAAAAAAAATATACCTAACTAAAAATTCAAACAATGAACCCATCGGACCCCATTAAGTTCTACCACGACCCTTTCAAAAATTTTAAGAGAGTACTATCCCAATTGTCAGTCACCTGAGAGCTTAATGTCACCACCCACTTATTTTCCCACAAGTCCAAGCCGAGGTTCTTACCATTCCTTGAGTATTTTGAAGCAAGCTAGCATCAAGGAAGGTACCATAAGGGACAAGGACGGCCAAAGCACACTCCATAGTGTTCTAGAAAGGTCTGGGACGTTCTATCCAAGTCTAAACCCACCCGAGAGAACCTAAAAGGCTCGAGAAGTCTCGGGACAACTCTAGAAGACCCTGAAGTTCTCTAGAACCTTTTAGATAGTTATAGACATGTAAGATACATGTAGAAAAGTCTAGATAAGTGTAAGATCTTATAAAAGATATTTTAGGAGACAACATTATATATGTCCAATCAAGTAGATCTTAGCCGTCCATTCGGGAGGTGGGAGCCTATAAATAGGGCAACCCCCTGCATTTTGCAACTCACTCAAGAGTTGAAGCACACTTGTAAAGCACACTTAAAGCTTAATACAAAAGCATTCTTCTTAAATCCTTTGCCTTCTCTTGTCTTTCTTTTGCCAAGCCATCAAGTAGTAAGCAAGTAAGGCTTGTTAGCATTGTTCGGGATTTGCTAATGCCGCACAAATTGAGTTTGAGTGAATTAAGTCCGTAATAATTGGTCTCAGAACGTGTTCGATCACATTCGGGACATGGCCAAGACATGAAAGAACCAAGTTGCTAGCTCAACTAATGTGGAGGTAACGTAAGAGCAACGAGGGCGCGAGGAGGAAGTCGATCCCACGGTGGCAAGGCCACGAGCTAAGTCAAGGGATGTTCTCTATAGCATTGAGAAACGCTTAACTCATGTGGAGGAAAGCGTTGGGGGCATGGGTGCCCAAGTGGAATACCTTCATCAGAGAGTGGAAGGCCTCAAGGTGGAAGATGCCGAGATCCACATGGTCATGAAGGCCATGATGCTCAAGTTAGAGAAGTCCATGCTCGCGGAGATAGGCCAAGCGCGCGACCTTCTCATGAGTGAGCTCTCAAAGGTAAGTACCTCTCTTGAACAAGAGCTAGACAACATGCTTAGTCAAGTCGAGGCCCTAAAAGGCGATGTTGCCTTGTGAAAACGTGCGATGGTCACCGGGCCAAGCACATCTTATGAGGCTAGGAAGGTCGAGGTGCCTAAGCCAAAGACCTTCTCAGGGACACGCAATGCTAAGGAAGTAGACAAATTCCTATATAGCTTGGAACAATACCTTAGAGTTGTTATTGTGGACGAGGCTTCCAAGATCCAAACCGCCATCTTGTACCTCACTGACACTACCATGCTTTGGTGAAGGAGAAGTCGCCTAGATATTGAAAAAGATATGTGCACCACCTCTACCCTCGATGATTTTAAAAAGGAGCTTAAAAAACAATTTTATCCCGAGAATGCCGAGGATGAGGCAAGGGCACGCTTGAGAAGATTAAAGCAATCAAGGAGCATTCAGGACTATGTCAAAGAGTTCACCAATTTGATGCTTGAGATCCCTGATCTCTCTGAGAAGGACTCACTCTTTAATTTCATGGATGGACTTCAACAATGGGCCAACACCGAGCTAAGGTGTCGGGGAGTACAAACCCTTTTCGTAGTCGAAAGCTTAATCGATTACTCTATCCACAAAGAGTCGAAAAAGCCGAAGGATAAGAAGAGTGGTTAAGCCAAAGGTGGGAGAGAGAAAAGCCAACGTAAGGAAAGCCATCATGATGACCAACCACCTAAACATAAGGACTCATCCTCGTAGAAAAGCAAAGACAAGGTCAAGTTTAAAGACAATTGTGGATCAAAGAAGGCACCCTCCAATAAATGCTTCATCTATGATGGGGACCATTGGGTCCGAGAGTGCCCACAAAGGCAAGCCCTTAACTTGCTCCTTGCTAAGCATCGAGAGGGTAGTGACACCGACAAAGAAGAGGGAGGTATCCAGATGGGATCATTGCAACTTCTTAATGTCCTTCAGTCTGCCCCAAAGATCGAAGCTAAGGGGTTGCTCTATGTGGACGTTACCATCAATGGAAAGGCATCAAAGGCCATGCTAGATACATGTGCGTCCCACAAATTTGTCTCCCTTGAAGATGCCAAGAGGCTAGGTCTCAAAGCATCCATGGGAAGAGGATCCATCAATACATTCAACTCTGCCGCACGACCCATCCATGGCATAGCTCGAGGAGTCAAGACCAGCGTGGGTTCATGGTTGGGTCACATAGACTTTTCATTCGTACCCATGGACGACTTCAAGATTGTTTTAGTACTCGAGTTCCTCGATCTGGTTGAGGCATTTTCTATCCCATTTGCCAACACAATGTGCATCATAAATGGCAATAAAGCTTGTGTAGTGCCAACGACTAGGGCCACCAAGCAAGACACCAAGGTGCTCTCAGTGCTTCAATTCAAGAAGGGCATCAAGAAGAACGAGGAGAGCTTTTTAGCAATCCTTAGTGAATACGATGACGAGGAGGTCAAGCCCAAAAGTGATATACCAAGGGAGATAACCAAAGTGCTAGAAGAATTCAAAGATGTTGCACCACCAAAGCTACCCAAGTAATTGCCACCAATGAGGGAGGTGTACCACAAGATCGAGTTGGAACCAAGCACCAAGCCACTAGCCATGAGTACTTATCGCATGGAACCCCTTGAGTTGGAGGAACTAAGGAAGAAACTCAAGGGACTTCTCGATTCACGGTTCATTCGACCATCAAAGACACCTATCCTTTTCCAAAAGAAGAAGGAAGTCTCACTAAGGATGTGCATCGATTATCGAGCACTCAACAAGGTCTATTAAGAACAAATACCTTATTCCTTTGATCTTGGATCTATTTGATCAGCTCGGTCATGCACGATATTTCACTAAGCTTGATCTTCATCGGGGTACTACTAAGTACGCATTGCGGAAGGTGCTGAGCCGAAGACCACATGTGTCACGAGGTATGGTTCTTATGAATTCCTAGTCATGCCCTTCGGAATAACAAATGCCCCAGCAACCTTTTGCACCTTGATGAACAAGCTTTTCCATCCATACCTTGATCGATTTATGGTCGTCTACCTCAACGACATAGTGGTTTATAGAAATACCCTAGATGAGCATGTCAAACATCTAAGGGAAGTGCTCAAGGTTCTATGGGAGAACCAGCTATACATTAAGAAGGAGAAGTGTTCCTTCGCCAAGTCGGAGGTGAATTTCTTGGGACACATAATCAATGATGAAAATCTCATGATGGAAGATGGCAAGGTACGTGTCATTCAAGAATGGGAGCCGCCCTCTAAAATACATAAACTAAGATCCTTCCTCGGGTTGGTGAACTACTATCGCCACTGTATCAAAGGATACTCTGCAAAGGCTACACCACTTATCGAACTTTTAAAGAAAAACAAGCCGTGGGCATGGACACTAAGGTGTCAAGAAGCCTTTGAAGACCTGAAAAAAAGACATTATCGAAGAGCCCGTACTTAGCCTACTCGAACACAAAAAGCAATATGAAGTGCACACCAATGCTTTGAACTTTGCCATCAGAGGCGTTCTTATGCAAGATGGGCATTTGATTGCTTATGAGAGTCGGAAACTCAACGATACAGAAAAATGCTACACCTCCCAAGAAAAAGAGATGACGACCATCATTCATTGTCTTAGGGTGTGGCAACATTAACTCCTTGGATCAAAGTTCTTATTCCTTACCGACAACATTGCCACAAGCTATTTTCAGACCTAGAAGAAGCTAAGTCCCAAGCAAGCGCGGTGGCAAGACTTTCTAGCCGAGTTTGACTATATCACGCAATACAAGCCAGGCAAAGCAAGTGTGGTCGCCTATGCTTTAAGTCGCAAAGTGGAGCTTGTTAACATTAGCCAAGTCAGCAACCCTCTCCTTGAAAGGATCAAGGAAGGATTACAACAAGAACCACTTACCAAAATATTATTGCCTTGGTAAATGAGGGCAAGACACGACGGTTCTGGTTAAATGATGGCCTACTCTACACTAAGGGAAACCAAATCTATGTGCCAAAATGGGGCAACTTGCGGAAAGAGCTAATCAAGGAGTGCCATGACTCTTTATGGGCAGGCCATCCAGGTATGTGTCGCACTTTCACACTTTTAAAGGCATCCTACTATTGGCCCCGTATGCATGATGCCGTTGAGGAATATGTGAGGACTTTTCTTGTGTGCCAACAAGACAAGATCGTCCAAAATGAACCAAGTGAACTTCTAGACCCTTTACCCACTCAAAAAAAGCCTTGGGAAAGCATCTCCATGGACTTTATTACTTGCTTGCTGAAGTCCGAGGGATTTGGAAGCATTATTGTCGTGGTGGACAGGTTTAGCAAGTATGCCACCTTCATTGTTGCACCCGCCGATTGCACTTCTGAGGAAGCAGCTAGGCTTTTCCTAAGAAATGTGGTAAAGATTTGGTGCATTCCAACCAACATCGTAAGCGATCGAGACCCACGCTTCACAGGATTTTGGACAGAATTGTTCAAGATGCTTGGGTCCGACTTGAACTTTTCCATAAGTTTTCATCCCCAAAGTGATGGACAAACCGAAAGGGTCAATGCACTCTTGAAGTTATACTTGAGGCATTACATGAGTGCTAATCAAAAGGATTGGGCCAAGCTCTTGGATGTAGCACAATTCTCCTACAACTTGCAACAGAGCGAGGCTACCAACAAAAGTCCATTTGAGAAATGGGTTAGCAAGAGCCTCACTTCACAAGGTTCAAAAAGGATGAAGAAATGGACAGACTCCAAATGTAGGCACATGGAGTTTAAGGAAGTGGACCTTTTTATGCTAAAACTCTTGCCCCAATAATTTAAGGTATTCCGTAGGGTGCACAAGGGATTAATCTGCAAGTACGAGGGACCATTTCCAGTAATCAAACGAGTGGGCAAGGTGTCATATAAGCTCCAATTGCCTCCAAGGCTTAAGATCCATCCTATCTTCCATGTGAGCCTGTTGAAGCCATATCATGAAGACATGGAAGATCCCTTAAGGAGCGTCTCCAATAGAACACCCATAGTCGTTATCATTTTCTTTGAAAATGAAGTTGAGGAAGTCCTAGCATATCGGATCATTCGCAAAAGGGGCGTTCCACGCTACAAATAGTATTTTATCAAATAGAAGGGACTACCCATCACCGAAGCAAGTTGGGAAACAGAAGAGGCATTTTGGAAATTCAAGGACCAACTTGCTCAGTTCGATCAAGGTGCGACGAGGGCGTCGCGAGATTAGGTGGGGGAGAATGTCACCACACACTTATTTTCCCACAAGTCCAAGCCGAGGTTCTTACCATTCCTTGGGCATTTTTAAGCAAGCTAGAACCAACGAAGGCATCATAAGAGAAAAGGACGGCCAAAACACACTCCATAGTGTTCTAGAAAGGTCCGGGACATTCTATCCAAGTCTAGACCCACCTAGGAGGACCTAGAAGGCTCGAGAAGTCTCAGGACAACTCTAGAAGGCCCTGAAGTTCTCTAGAACCTTTTGGATAGTTATAGATATGTAAGATACATGTAGAAAAGTCTAGATAAATGTATGATCTTGTAAAAGATCAAGTAGATCTTAGTCTTCCATTCGGGAGGTGGAAGCCTATAAATAGGGCCACCCCCTTCATTTTGCAACTTACTCAAGAGTTGAAGCACACTTGTAAAGCACACTTAAAGCTTAATACAAAAGCATTCTTCTTAAATCCTTTGTCTTCTCTTGTCTTTCTTTTATCAAGCTATCAAGTAGTAAGTAAGGATTGTTAGCACTGTTTGGGATTTGCTAACGCCACACGGATTAAGTTTGAGTGAATTAATTCCGTGACATTAAGCTTTCTTAAGAGCAAGGCCATCAACTCATGGCTTGTAAAATGGCAAATGATGCCTATTTATAGGCAATTGAGGCATAAGGTGACGTGGGTGGCTTAAGTCCAAGTAAATTCCATGCCTTTTTCATTTTTTCCACCATTTTTCATTTTTTCATTTTTATTTCAATTCTTTTTTACTTTTTGTTTTATTTATTTATATTAATAATATTATTACTATAATAATACTAAAAATATTAAAATCCGATAAAAAATGAGTGATTATAGTTACTCCTCTTTGCTTGTTTTTGTGAAATAAGAACAAAGCAAAGATTAAAGCACTCATTTTTGTCTTATTTCTCTGTCTTGCTTCAGAAATCACATGTTCTTCTGGAACTCTTCGCTCTTCTTTGACCAATTCTTCAAACTTTGGTCTTCAAAATCTTCAAATCAAAATTTTGAGATCACAAGTTCTTCCAATATAAAATTGTTCTCTCTTCTTCTGATTGCTTCTTGAAAAAATAATTTCCCTTCTATAAATTCTTTGGGCTACAAGTTCTTCCTACATAGAATTCGTAGCCTTCTTCATTGGCATTCCGTTCTTGGGTGACGCAAGTATCAATGATCTCACTACTTCTTTATTTGATGCCTTGGAATCACATGTTTTTCTGAAACTCTTTGTTTTTTCTTGATAGAATCTTTAGACTCGTAAGTCCTCCCTATATAAAATGTTGTGATTTTTTTTTGTAGGATCTCGAACATGTAGGCACCTTATACATGGAGTCCTCGCCTTTGGATTTTTCGGGACTCACGCTGAGTTGCTTCCAAAAAATCTTTTAGATCGAGATTCACGTTGAGAAGACTGTTAATCTTATTCAAATTCTCAAAACTCACGCCAGAATGACTGTCAAAATTTTCTAAATAAAAAAAAACAACTAAGTATCCTGATTGTCCCATTGTCTTGATTTATGTGACCCGGTGGTCTTAGCTTCTTTTATGCTTTTCATTCATCTTTGTTTCGGTGATAGTACTCATATATCATTGTCGGATTCAAGTTTCGGCCTCGAGATACTTGCTCAATTCTTTTTCTTTTTTTATGTTGCCCTGTTGGGAATTGATAAGTGCTCAACTCACTATCACTTTTTATACCTTTTATGGGCATTAATCATCGAATTTATACCCACTCGGACCAGTGCATGTGCTTAATGTGATATATTTAGAAGTTAATCTCATAGAACTCATATTTACAGAAAAGGCAAGTTTTACTGTATTTTTATATCTATGCAGGAGAACCAGTGCCGCGACAGCAACAAGGACGAGGAAGGACCTGATGCCGAGGCAGCAGCTGAGAGTCAGGAAGCAAGACTATAGGCGATTGGAAGAGAAAAATCCAAGGTACGTGTCTGGACTTAAAGCACATGGACCGGAGCTGGCTAGCATGAGGAAAAGCCCAAGACAAGGCCACGCGGGAAAGCCTCTTAGTTGAATTAAACTTGGAAATATTTTAATTATGTACATGACTTGTTCCCTACTCCAAGTTGTATTCTACTTAGGACAGGTTTGCCCTAGGTCTAGCCTATATAAAGACCTAGCCGTCCAATGTATGAGGGACGAATTCCTAGAGAGGGAGTCGATTCATAGATTCTTTGTTTTCTTTCTCTCAACTATGTTCTAAGCTTTCTTAGGGTTTAGGTGAAGGTTGTTAGTATTTGAGAGAGGAGATTGTACTTTGTCTTTGTTTCAATGAAATAAAACTATCAAGGTTTCCTTATCCTTTGTTATTCCTTGTTCTTACATTCAATCTCGGGAGAGAAGTTTGTGAGTAATCCATTTATCTAGACTCGGGAGAGTTAGATTCACGAAAGGGGTAAGTACGATGTTTCAATCGCGAAATACTAACTCGGCCTAGGGATAGGTTAAGAGTTTCAGCAGCTAAAAGAAGTGTGAGATTGGTTGGTGAGTATAATTGGTTCACGCCGGGAGGTATCATCAAGGACTAGTCATCAACAGTACTTCGACTTAGGGATAAGCGGAGTCATTCAAGGACACTTTGCCGAACTTTGGTAAAGTCCACCCACGAGCAAGGGATTGCCGCGGCGGACAGTATCGTCGCTGCCGAGGCAGTAATCTGCAGTGCTGCCGAGGCAGTGATATACGTTTGCATTGGGCAGAGACAAGTCAATCAAATCTACAATACAACGCAACTGGATCCTGACCTATCTCTCTCTAATATTCAATTCTCTTTACTTTTACTTAGTTGTTTTAGTTTAGTTAATCCAAACTCAATCACTTGTGTTTTACTTTATTTCTTTCTACAGAACAAGAAGACAAAGAAGACATTGATTCTACCAATCCCTTTGGAGACGATAATCCGATAAATACTTTTCACTTATTACTTTCGATGTGTCCACTTGCACTAAACGCGCACTTTTGACACGCGACAAGTTTTTGGCGCCGTTTCCGGGGATTGACAACTAAATTTTGTTTTCTTTATTTTCTTGTTTCTTTTTATTTTTATTTTACCTTTGTTTTTCTTGGTGTATGACCAGGGCCAACCCAACCAACCCTTTGTACGAGTTAGATCCAGAGATCGAACGAACAAGGCAAAAGTTGAGGAGACAAATCCAAGAGGCTATGACAGATCACCCGGCAGGACAAAACTTACCTGCCGGTAATGGAGGTTTACCGCCGCCACCTGGGCCGCGGCAACTCATTATCAGAGACTTCTTGGAAGATGACTTAAATGGATTAAACCCAGGAGTCATTACACCGGAGATAGAAGCAGTCCTCTTTGAAATGAAACCTATCATGTTCAATATGCTTAACACTATTGGACAGTTTGGTGGGTCTGTAACTGAAGATGCAAGGTAGCATCTCAAGTCCTTCATGGAGATATGCAATTCTTTTAAAATCCAAGGAGTCCATGAGGATGTCTTGAGATTGAAGTTATTCCCCTATTCACTGAGGGATAGGGTGAAAGCTTGGTTAAATAGCATTCCAGCAGGATCTATTGGATCTTGGAGTGAACTCTGTCATGATTTTGTTACTCGTTTTAATCCTACAAATTTATATGATAGAATTCGTAATGAAATCACTTCTTTTCGACAGGCAGATGACGAACCTATGTACGAGGCATGGGAGCGCTACAGGGAGTTATTGCACAAGTTTCCTTTGCATGGATTTCCCCGATGGACACAAGTGACCATGCTCTATAATGCCACAAATGCCCCGACAAGGATGATGTTAGATGCCTCGGCAAACGGGACACTCCTTGATAAAGCACCTGAGGAAGCTATTGAGATACTAAACAAACTCGCAAGGAACGATTTTCAATTCCCTACATCTAGGCGAGGAGGAGTAAGACGCCAAGCCACGGTGAATGAGTTAGACACATCAAATTCAGTGACAGCACAATTGGCCTCTCTTACAAAGATGGTGCAAAACTTGCAACTACAGCAAAATACCCGTGAGGTTAAGGTAATTGACTTTTTTGTGATTTATGTGGAGGTAACCACAGTTCCTCTGATTGTATGAATCAAGAAACCGATATGTATGTTGGAAATTATAGCCGAACCAATATGATGTCCAACACATACAACCCCTCATGGAAGAGGCATCCAAAACTGTCATGGAGCAATCCTAACAATGCCTTAAACCCAACCACCCAACCCTTAGGATTCGAGCAACCAATGCAACATCTGCCGTAGCAACAGATGCAGCAAAAATCGATAAGTTCATTGGAAAACACTCTTAAAGCCTTTATGATGAAAATAGAGTCATACATGGCAGAGAACAGTAATTTCATCACAAGGATAAATGCTTTTATGAATAGAACTGAGATGAGGTTGCAGAATCAAGAAGCGGCCATTAAAACGCTGGAAACCCAGGTTGGACAGTTTGCTCAAAATATAAACACTAGACCACAAGGAGGACTACCTAGCAATACTAAAGTTGCTAAGGTAATGGGCCATGAATAGTGTAAAGCAATCACTACCAGAAGTGGTCTACAGCTGAAGGAAAAGAGTCCAGCAAGCCAAAATCCCTCAGCGGATCCAGCAAAAGAAGAAGCTGAGCAAACTGATTCTGATAACACTGCCTCGGCAGAAAGCACAGCAGCTCCTGAACAACCTGCCGAGACAGCAACAACCCCAGTGGTGCCAGGTATTAAATTCTAAACTAAAGAAACCCTGGATGAGATGAGACCACCACCACCTTTCCCACAAAGGTTGAAAAAGCAAAAACAGGACCAACAATTCAAAAAATTCCTTGATATTTTAAAGTAAGTCCACATTAACATACCATTCGTAGAGGCAATTGAACAAATGCCTAATTATGCCAAGTTCTTAAAACACATGGTATCTAAGAGGAAACGAATAGGTGAGTTTGAAACAGTGGCTGCTACCGAGGGATGCATGGCAATGCTGCACAATCGTATGCCACCAAAATTGAAGGATCCTGGCTATTTTATCATACCTTGTGCGATAGGTAAGAACTATGAAGGTAAGGCCCTATGCGACCTTGGAGAAAGCATCAATTTAATGCCCAGATCTGTTTTTCAAAAGCTTGGAATACGAAGGGCAAGACCTACAACAGTTATGCTCCAGCTAGCGGATCGATCATATGTGCAACCCGAAGGAAAAATCGAGGACATACTGGTAAGAGTCAATAAATTTATTTTTCTTGCTGACTTTCTTGTCCTTGATTGTGAAGCAGATGATAATGCACCGATCATCCTGGGGAGACCTTTCCTTGCAACTGGACGCACTTTAATTGATGCGGAAAAAGGAGAGTTGACAATGAGGGTTAATGACCAACAAGTCAAACTCAATGCATTCCACAATTTAAAAAAATATGATGATCCAGAAGAGTGCAAGGCCATCCACACAGTAGACACAAAAATATCTTGCCTTGACAGTCTGCTCGGCAGATTATTTGGCAAAAAGATCAAGTTCAAGATGGATGGACACACAACAAAAGGGAGTGGCCCACAACTAATTTATAATTCTGGCCAACAAGAGAGAATCATCTTGGGAGATGCATTTGCATGCACTCCACCAGTAACATGATCTCCTCCCTTTTTCCTTATTATTATTATATTAGGATTAGTTTAGTTTATTTTTCAAATTTGTTTTTGCTTTAATTACTTTTCTTTTTGTGTGTTTAATTTTTATTTAGGATAATAAGCAAAAATAAAGGAGAAATAGTTCATAGCAAGAACTCTGCCGAGGCAGAAAATAGTGTCAAAGCCGCAGCAGTTTCAATTGGCAGAACAGTGTAACGGCTAGGCTGCCGAGATTCCTGTCGCGGCAGAAAAGGAAACGACAGTAGAAAATAACGGCTACAAAACGGCTAGTGGATTCAAACGGTCACAAAGCTGAGGCCTATATAAGAAACCCCTTCCTCTTGAACTATTCACCCTTGCATTCTTGTTTTCTTTAGAATTCCTTACAATCTTGCTCTCACAATACTCTCTGTCTACTCACAATTCTTCGTGAAATTCTTAGATTCTTTCCAAGAAAATCTCCAAGAAATCAATCTCTCTCAATCTTGATGGCCACTTACAAGCGATTTGCCCCAGCCAATGTTGAAGACCGCTTCAACCGATCTTTCATTGCCCGGTAATTGTGGGAAGAACAAGGTTTCCAACATTCGGATGATGAAAAATACGGGATCGAGCATTATCTCTTTAACAGAATCAAGTTCCAAGACTGGGAAATTTTCTGTCTCCAACCTGCCCAAGCGAACGCGACCATCGTGCAGGAATTCTATGCGCACAGGCCCAGCAAAGATTCCCTCTTTGTCCACTGCCGCGGCAGGCCTGTCCAGTTAGATGCCGAGACCATCAACGATTTCTACGGCCTCACTCCAAACAGTGATGTTCACGCTGAATTCATGGAGGACATCACTGCCGAGGATTACGAGTTAATCAAAGACGACCTTTGTTACGTGAATACTCCATGGGAAACCGATACCCATAGAGGATCTGTAACAAGGCAAAGCCTAAAGCCCGAGGCCAAAATGTGGAACACCTTTGTCAAGCGACGCCTCATCCCCACGTCCCACAATAGCACGGTGGACCGAAAGCGATTGGTGCTTATCCAATCGATCATCAACAAAAGGACCATCAATTTCGGAGAGATCATCTTACGTGAAATTCACGAATGCGGTAAGAAGAATAGAGGACCATTATATTTCCCATGTTTGATCACTGGTTTATGTGTTGCCGTAGGTGTACCAATAGAAGATACGGACGAATACACTCCCCAAAGGCGAGGATGGACCAGAGACTTTTGCCATAAATTCATGCAGATCACGCAGGCGGAACCAGTCCAAGCAACGCCCTAGTAGTTCACTGTTGATACTTCTGTCGGGGCCCAGTACACGGCAGACATGCCAGACACTGCCCACACCTCTGCCGCAGCAGACCCGTACCAGGAGATTTTGCAAAGGATGGCAGCGATGGACCTCAGGCAACAAAGATACATGGAGTATCAAAGAGATTTCAACGACACATTAGCCCAGATGATGCTCCATGCTTTTCCAGACCAAGGGGCGCAATTTCCAGAATTTCCCAGCAATATGTTTGTCACAGCCGCCCCTTACATCGAGACTACACCAGCTCCGGGAGGACCAAGACCGTTCTTCCACGCGGGCCCTCCACCACAATATCATGCTGTCGGCCCATCCAGGGCAGCAGATTCTGCCGCGGCATCATCTGCCAACAGAAGACCATCCAAGCGGAGGGTAGTCTTCAGCACTCCACCACGATCCCCAATCATCATGGGCAGTCTATCAGCTGAGATAGATGCCTATGTGCACCAAAGCTCAACCGCCGCCGGACCGAGTACACACCATACCAGGGCAGCCACAGCAATGGAAGGTGGAACGGACATAATGATCACCGAGGAGATGGCTGACGTGGAAGAAGGAGAAGAAGTGGAAGCTCCGATGCAACGGACACCACCCACAAGAATCCAACCGCCCCGGCAAGAAAAAGCTCAACCATCGCCCTCACCAAGAACAAAGCAATCGGCAGCAAGGCCAAGGAGAAAAATTGTTACAAGTAGCTCTTCGGAGTCTCTTTAATATTTTTCTCATATAATTCAATATTATTTGTTGTTTGCTTTCTATGCTGCTTATTCCTTTTATATTTTTTGTTGCCTGCTATTATCTTCTAATATAAAGCATTAAGGACAATGTTTGGTTTGAGTTTGGGGTGTAGATTCATTGCCAAGGCAGCAATCTACTACCGAGGCCTTACCAAAAAAAAGGGGAATATTCCAGTGAATTTTTTTCTTTTTATGCTCCCCGCTTTACTTGAATTAACTGCCTACACTTTTGCACTGCTTATCATCAGTATTGCCTTAGTTTATTCTTTAAGGCTATAGAAATCTTTCTCCTTACCATGATTAGGTCCTGTTAAGAAAGTTTAACCTTAGGATACCTAAGGATGAAAACTTAGAAGCTTACTATAGGAAGAACTTTAAACTCTTTTGGGACTTGTTGGATTAGAGGAATTCTTTTAATGAAATTAGGTGATAAAGACTTAGATTTTTGGGAAAGTAACTAGAGGTGCCTATCACCGGCTCTAGGAATTACTCTTCTTCATGCTAGAGGTGCCCGAAATTGGCTCTAGTATGCTTTAAGGAATATTAAAAAAAAAGAAAGAATTAGTGAAGGGAAAAACACAATCCTTGAGGTGCCCGAAATTGACTCAAGAATTGGTTGCTTAGAAAAAAAGAGAACACTTAACCCAATTCTACTTGTCTTGAACTTAGAGTTTATCTAAGAAATCCTTTAATCAAACTTGTCCACAAAAACGCACACACTCACAATTCTTATAGTTTGTTTCTAGGTAAACCCTTGGGTAGCCGAAAGGTTAAGGCTTAAGACTAGGCATAGTTATGGTGGGGAGAATAGATGGAAATGTAAGACCAAGAGAGAATAGAGTTTGACAAATTGATGGTTTTCATTGCTTGAGGACAAGCAATAGTTCGAGTTTGGGGGTGTGATAAGTGCTCAACTCACTATCACTTTTTATACCTTTTATGGGAATTAATCACCGAATTTACACCCACTCGGACCAATGCGTGTACTTAATGTGATATATTTAGAAGTTAAGCTCATAGAACTCATATTTACAGAAAAGGCAAGTTTTACTGCATTTTTATATCTGTGCAGGAGAACCAGTGCCGCGGCAGCAACAAGGCCGAGGCAGGACCTGATGCCGAGACAGCAGCTGAGAGCCAAAAAGAAAGACTGTAGGCGATTGGAAGAGAAAAATCCAAGGGACGTGTCTGGACTTAAAGCACATGGACCGGAGCTGGCTAGCATGAGGAAAAGCCCAAGACAAGGCCACGCGGGAAAGCCTCTTAGTTGAATTAAACTTGGAAATATTTTAATTATGTACATGACTTGTTCCCTACTCCAAGTTGTATTCTACTTAGGAAAGGTTTTCCCTAGATCTAGCCTATATAAAGACCTAGCCGTCCAATGTATGAGGGACGAATACCTAGAGAGGGAGCCGATTCATAGATTCTTTGTTTTGTTTCTCTCAACTATGTTCTAAGCTTTCTTAGGGTTTAGGTGAAGGTTGTTAGTATTTGTGAAAGGAGATTGTACTTTGTCTTTGTTTCAATGCAATAAAACTATCAAGGTTTGCTTATCCTTTGTTATTCCTTGTTCTTACATTCAAGCTCGGGAGAGAAGTTTATGAGTAATCCATTTATCTAGACTCGGGAGAGTTAGATTCACGAAAGGGGTAAGTACGGTGTTTTAATCGCGAAATACTAACTCGGCCTAGGGATAGGTTAAGAGTTTCAGCGGCTAAAAGAAGTGTGAGATTGGTTGGTGAGTATAATTGGTTCACGCCGGGAGGTATCATCAAGGACTAGTCATCAATAGTACTTCGACTTAGGGATAAGCGGAGTCATTCAAGGACACTTTGCCGAACTTTGGTAAAGTCCACCCACGAGCAAGGGATTGCCGCGGCGGACAGTATCGTCGCTGCCAAGGCAGTAATCTGCAGTGCTGCCAAGACAGTGATATACGATTGCATTGGGCAGAGACAAGTCAATCAAATCCACAATACAACGCAACTGGATCCTGACCTAACTCTCTCTAATATTCGATTCTCTTTACTTTTACTTAGTTGTTTTAGTTTAGTTAATCCAAAGTCAGTAACTTGTGTTTTACTTTATTTCTTTCTACAGAACAAGAAGACAAAGAAGACATATTGAGTCTACCAATCCCTGTGGAGACGATAATCCGATAAATACTTATCACTTATTACTTTCGATGTGTCCACTTGCACTAAACGCGCACTTTTGACACGCGACAGGAATCTCAATTATAAAATTGACAAAAATGTCTTTATGAAAGGGATCGTTCCAAAAACCTGATTTTAAAATCTTGGGTGATGTCTTAGTTCTATCCGTTTAGAAATTTAAGGAGATCCATCAAAGGTGATGACCTACGAGTCTGAAATGTTAACCTCTTTGATCAAAATTTTTTCTTTTCTTTATTTTTTTTGAAAGGTGACACTTGAGTGAGCGTTTTAGGCGATGATGCAAAAATGCACAAAATCCTTGTTGGAGGCATCTTGATGGCCATTATATATCTTTTTCTTATAAGACTATTTTTTTTCTAATAAGGATGATGCATGAGCATTTTTACTATACATGTGTTCTTGAAACATGGTTGGATGCACAAATACAACCTATCTGTGAATATGCAATGATGCATACAATTATGTTAGCTTTGTTTCAACATTTGATGCCATGGTCATCCTTTTGTTCAGGTGAGCTTAAAGTCATTCGACTGTATCATTACTCGAAAGCTTCAACTAGCTTTTATATCTAGATTCTTTCCTTGTTATCTGTATAGACATCTCAGGTCAAGTGACCTCGGTTTTGCATCGTCTTTTATTCAAGATAGTCAAATCCTTCGCCCTTGGTGACATCTTTGACCAATTCCGATTTGATCTCTATTTTTTCATTTTGCTGATAATGATGTCTTGCTTATATTCTTTGCACTATTGTACCAAATGTATTACCCAACCCTAATATTCTTCTACTTTACAAAACGGTCATATTTTTAAACTCAACAATCCATTTCTCATTAATTAAGGCCCCAAACTTGATCTGATAATTCTAATATCCAATCTAGCATGAAGGTCCATAATTTGAATGAACATCTAATTGTTGATTCAAAAATTTAGATCATATTAAATCCAACCTTAAAAAATAAAAGAAAATATGCTACTAGAGTATATAAAGAATATATCAAAAAAAGTAAAATATTCCATTCATCAATTCATATGAAAAAAAAACTAGTTAAACAAAATAAAATTAAATAATTTAAAATAAAATGACATAGTTGTAAGAGAAAATGAAAAAAAAAAAGTTTAACAATCAATTCAACTATGATAACGAAAAAAAAATGCAGAAAGCAACCTAAAATATAATAAAAGGAGGTGACTTAGATTGTTTTTAGGGGAAACTATATATTTATTATCTCAACTATGCATGTGTTATTGTTTTAGTACAACAATTATTATTTTTGACAAAAGTAGTACCTAATGTTATATTTTTAATCTATTTCGGTACCTCCTAAGTTTAAACTTAATGAAAATGGTGATGTAGATTGGTTTATAAAAAATTAGTCCAAAAACTTATATAATTTCTCAATTTAGTCTAAGATTCTATAAATTTAAATATTATTTTAATTTTTGGTTTAGATTCGTAATTTCCTCATTTTATTCATTTTACATTTAAACACTTTTTTGGGTTTCAAAGTTTAAAAATCATGCTACGGACAATCAAAATTTTAGGATTTAGGATCAATAGAAGCTAATGCAGGGTCCATTATATGACCAAAACTCCACGATTGAGATACTAGCAAGAATACGAAAGAGAAGGAAAATGATGATGAAATTCTATCAAAATTAAGACGATGTTTTAAATTGATGAATTTTGGATTAAATTAATAATATATGTAAGTGTTTTGAACTAAAATTATGATTCACGTTATCATCTCTGTTAATTTTTAACGCCTTAAGTAAATAGAACGAAAACGTAACACTAAGTATCATTTTACTAAAAATAATAATTGAAATACTAAAATAATAAGTCGAACATAATAAAGATATTAAGTATATTTTCCCCTTTTTTATACATCTGAAGTGAATGATTAAAAAAAACTATTTCAAAAATTGATTACCATTGTGTCATAAAATGTGGGGATAATATATAGATGATAGATTATGATTGATACGTTATCATCTCTTTCATCTCAATAATACAAAACTTTAATCTTTTGGGTTTAAAATATAATATGAAAAGAATAAGACATGCTATTATTATATCAAAATCTACATAATATAAAATATTATATAGATAAAATTCATTTACATACTATATAATTTTATAATTATATATTAATTTAAAATTATTAGATAAGTATTTAATATAAATTGATTTCTGAAATTAAAAATTGAAAGTGATATTTAAAAAAATCTAATAAATTAGTATTTATCTAATCATCAAAAATTAACGTGGAAGTTTTTAAGATTTGTACTATATTACTCTTAAAAATTATAAATATTTCAAGATTGAAAATGACGTTTTGTAATTAATGATTTATTTTTTTAATATTAAAATTAAAATTAGAAAATTGTAAATATGAAAATTAAAATATTGTTTTATCTTTTTATAACTAAATATTAGATCAAAAATTAATAATAAATTAAATAAAAATCTAAGGAGATTGAAAAAAAATAAACAATATATATATAAAGTTAATATAAAAATTAATATATAAAGATTAAATTTTTGAAATATTATCAATTTTAATAAATTTTAATTTAAATATATTATTTTATTTATTAATGTCATCTCAAAAATTTTTTTTTAAAGAATGATCTCCAGAATGTTAGGGGTGGTTTTAAAAACCGGCCCACTAATTAACGACTAAAAAACAGTCAATTCAACTCAACCGTAGGATGAAACCCCATCTTTATTGACCGTTCGATTAAAATAAGAAGTTCAAAGGAAACTTATTTTCAAACCGGTCAACCTGTTACCCACACTTTAAAAAATTAAAAAAATTATATCCAAATAGGAAACCCTCTTTCCAAACCCGATAACCCCCTCTTTCTCCCAGTTGTCTCTCTTATTTTGACGTTGAAAAGAAGCTCTATTTTGAGGTAAGTTTTATCTCCTTATTTTTTTTCAAAATCTTATAATGGTTGTTTATTTTTTTCTAGGTTTAGGTTTTGGTAACGGTTTATGATTTCTGAGTTTATTTTTTTGTAATGATTGTTTTTTGTTCTTGTTTTTTAAGTTTGATTTTGAGGTAATGGATTAGGGTTTCTATGTTTAGGTTTTGATAAAAAAATTCAAAATGAAGCTAGATTTTGAGGTAAGCTCGTTTTGTTTTTGTTTTGTTAAATTCAAAACGCGGTAGAGTGAAGTTGATAATGGTAGGTTTTGATGATTTATCTTATAATGGTCGTTTTGTTTATGTTTGTGGGTTTATATTTTCGATTCTAAAGCATTTCATATTTTTAGTTTATTTGGTGGTTGATTGTAAGGAAAATATCTATTTCATTTTATAATTGTCTTGTGTTTTTTATGATTTTTAGAATCTTCCATATGTGAATTTTAATTCTATTGTTGCTTTAGTTCTCCCGTTATAATATAATAGAGTAACAATCTTTATTATTTTTGATGGTCAGCTTCTTGAAATTGTATTCATCATTTACCTTTAGTAATTTTTTAATTTTTCATTTTTCTCATAAATTGTGTTATTTTTCGGTATATGCATATTTAATTAACAATTTTCTTTTCTTTGTTCTCACTGAGAAGATATTGATACTTTTCACCTTGCTTTGATCTCACAATTCGATCTCTTTAAATAAAGGACATTGACTTGAGGTTAAATTAGTTGAAAGTGAAGTCAGAAGTTTGATCAACGAAAACATTGATGGTGCATCGTAGCGAGAGAGATGTAGACACTGTACAAGAGGAACCCAAAATATTAACACCATATCATCACTTCTAGTAAGTTAAATTTGAATGTACATGACATTGTTGAAATTATTATTTACTTATTTTATTGTATTGCGTGCTCTAACTCTAAAATTAATCTTGTACAGTATTAGTGAATGTACACGAATGAAACATGATAAGAAGAAAATGAACAATAATGTAAGTGAGAAAAAATGAATATGATTGTGTGTTCTTTATTAGTTTGTAATGTTTACATATCGTTCGAAATTAAAAAGTGCTGGATTGATACAGATGAGTAAAGCCCATTACTCACGTCGATCCTCTCTTAGTTTCTATTGAACACTAATGATCTATAATTACATTTCTCTCGAACACCTAGCATGCATCTAAACAAAGGACACTCTCATGCCTCTTACAAGCTTAGATGATTAAAAACAATGAGGAAAGAAAATAAACAAACACATAAACATCTAATATATTCATAAAAGCATGATTTAATCATCCACAAAAAACATCCATCACATAAAGCTTAAACGCTTAAACATGATGATGTGAAAGTATTTAGAAAATATCATTCACTACAACCCTCAAGGAATAAAATAAAGTAAAGCAAAAAGTTGGAAGACACTCTTGGTGCGCGCTACCGCCGGCTCTTCGACCACCATGGAGACGCTTTAGCGTGCTAGCCCGTCTCGGATGCCTAACACGCCACTTCCTTCGAGCTCAACAATGGAGGAACCCTTTGAAAGTCGGTGATGGGAAGAAAGGTGGAAGCTTTTCCGCTGCCTCTTAGCTCACTTTTGCTCCTCAAAATCACTCCCCAAAAAGGTCTTTCATTTCTATTAGGTCACCATTCTTTATATAGTGGGGGAGGAATATCCTAGGTTTAGTAAATTCCCTTTACACACCCATTCATGTGAAATGCAAATCTTCCCAGTGAAAGTGGTCCCCTCCAAGGTGGTTATTGGCTAGCCTCACGTACAACACCAACTGACAATTCTCTACAAAACATCTTCTTGTCTTTTTCTGCAGCACTGGATATCTCCTTATTTATCATGATATTTTCCTTCGCTTTCCTTGTAAAAATGTCATGAAAAATCTCCCTTACTCCCAGCTTCGCTTTACCTGCACATCATCAACCAACAACACAACCTTCCCCGTAAAATAGCATATATTACCGCGCCATAAATGTCAAGGCATAAATAACCACTAAATGCAATGTTATGATCCTAAATACATCTAAATGATTCCTATATGCAGTTAAAGACAATCAATAACTTAAGTGAAAAGTCTCTAATTATAGTCTTTTTGCGGAGTTATCAATAGGTCCGATAGCAAAATACACATTTGACTACATATGGAATACGACTTTGCCGGAAAGGTTTAGAATATATAATGAGTCTACAATGTAATTTAGTGGAATATAATTTTTAAAAGTTTGATATGTATGCACCAAAATTCTCATAGATTTTGGCCATATGTATATGATCATTACTAAAATGGTTATTGATGATGTTGGTTGGCCGATTATTATTGAAGATAATAGGACTGACTGTAAAATAAGTAGAGGGTACCTAACTTCACATTAAATGTATGTTAACTATTGTCTAAGTTAGTGTATATTAAACATAATCATATGTTGTTTAAGAATCATGGTGCATAATACTAATTTCCTTGTAGTATCAACTTGTACGAGGGTTTTTAAATGGTGCACAGATTGTTGATGACTGGTGTGGTAGTTTCAAATTATACGGTAAATTTGGAGACTATCAAACGGTATAACCAAACATATATTTTGAAAAAAAAAATATGCAATTTATTATCTTGGTATATTAGAAGGTATTTATTTATCTAAATGTTTTTTGTAGATCTTTATCCCCATTAATGACAAAGAAAATCATTGGTACACATGTATTTTGTATTTTGAACGTAAGGAAGCGAAGATACTAGACAACTTACCCTTAATTAGAGGCAATAATGCAAGAGTGTCTATATAAAAGTCTTACTGTTTGTGCATCTAGCTTAACATGTTAGGTGAATATATTTCGGATGCCAAATTTATCGAAGTGTTTGGCTCACCAACTAGGCCATTGACCGAACTCCATGCGACGATGGCTAAAGTCAAATATTAATATAATGGGTATATAGTTGTGGAACTATAGATATTTATATTTTTTGGCTTGTACAATTTGTATATTCTTGAGAGATAATTTGATGTTAGAAAAATGTCTTTCAACATGGATGATTGTTGTATGTATTGAATTAAGTTGATGCAATGTTGGAGTAGGAAACGTGTAAAGAAAGTGGTATGTTTATCATTTTTTCTGTACATGTAAATTATTTTTGCACTTGTACAAATAAGCAATGCTTAATTATTGGATCTATTGATAATATTTTTTGAACTACACTATTGGAGAATGAGACCGAATATTTATTTATATGATTTTAATAATGATAAGAGTACGAGGACGCAAAAAATTAATACTACTGTGAAGTCACATGTTTTACAGTTTAAATCACGTTCATTCATAAAACGTGTAAGTATTCGTTGTGATTATTTAAAGTTTTTTATGTAAGTTGTTGTCAATTTACATGTTTTCTGTTAATTTTGGTTATTTAATTCCATTTGCTTTGTTGGTTACAAACATATTTATATCGGTGGATCTATTTTGGCAACTAACTTTTGGGGATTCTATAAGACGTAATGTTAAAGTTATTGGTTAGTTACAAACAAATGTGAATGTTTTTTTTGTAGTTTGGAAAATATAGATATATACTTAGTAATGTTAATGTTTTTCTTTTAATAGGCAAATCTAGATTTAAAGTTGATAAAGTAAATATTTTTGGGATGCAATATTGTTCTTCACTGTCATATACTAACAATATTCTATTTCTATTTATTAGATTCACCCTTAATTCTACAACAAATACTCTCCATGTAATCAAATAATTCATTCAAAGCGTGACATATAAACTTTACCAATACCGATTGTACAACATAATGCTAGCATAATAGAACTTGGAACGTGATATCAAAGTGTGTTATCAAATTTTTTATCAAAATAATTATGCATCATGATGCTATCATAGAAAAACACGAAAGGGAGAAAAGACGTATGGTTCCACTTACATTTATGCAATATCCTTTCTTTTTTAGTTCTGCCTTAACATGGTTTAACTTCAAAATGTTGGAATCTATAACACATAAATGTATTTAATATAGAGACGAATGAAAGATGTGACACTCAACATATTTTACTAACTATATATCAAATTCGCTATCCTATTTCAAAAGAACGTCATTTAATATTGACTCATCGTTGTTTCCTGCCTGAACATGTTTTCTTAACTTACGTTCTTCTTTTCTTCTTCGAATAAATTTGAAGTTGTATCAAATGTCGAGGTTGAAATTTGAAACTTCAAACGTGGACATGTGTTTCTATTATGTCTCTCCATATTGCGAAACGAACAACGATAGGTTTGTGACGTTTGGCATTGGTTTTTCATTTTTTATTTTCGTTTCAATTCTTTCTTGTACGGGTCTCGAACATTGTTCATTATTTTTTTGGATGATGACTCAATATATAGCAAATTCGATTTATCCAATTCAAATGTTAATATAAGTATCTCATCTTTTTTGGTTTTAAAAGTTTTGTCAGTTTGAGAGGCAAAGTAGCACAATCGCGAAGACAATGATTTGAGAGAGGCAAATCAAAACCTTTTTTTAATTCCGGAGGTAGGTTGGAGCCTATAAACGATGGAGCTGAAAGATTTGATTTTTCTTTCACCGAGGGAGTATTAAAGAATATGAGATATTTGATAAGTTTTCCAACTTGAGAACGTGCAATTGATGACGACATGAAAATTTAACTATCTCAAATTTCCTAAACGAACACGTTAGGCTTTGTACTGAAACATCAAACACCACCTTATATATATTTTTTAGGATCCTATATTTGGTTAAACGACATACTCGTGATCCTCCCACTTCCATAATATGATTTATAGGACGATACAATGTCTCATGTTTAAGCTCTTTCTGAACTATTTTGAATGATGCACGGGTGTAAAGGTCAGCCACATTCCCTTCAAAGTCATTCAATTTTTTCATTGGGAAAGACTTCGAATGTGAAATAAAAAAATCCTCCTTCAAATCTTTAATTTGTATCTCATCAATCCCATTTTTAATTTCTCGAACAAAATCTAGATATATCTTCTTACATTTCAACACAATAGCAAGTGCAACATTCATAGCTTTACACCTTTGTATTGAACGCATATTGGCGAAGAAATGTTTTGTAAGATAGGCTTGAGACCACACATGCAAGTTCTCATAATTCTCTAGAACCCACAGATGGTTTTCGATGTTAAACTGATGAGTAATTGATCTTCAATTATGATCAAATTCCTCAATTGTCCACCAAGCTAACATGCATCTACTAAATGCAGAAGTAAAGTTCTTATCACATATGTTTTCTTGAGCATTTCAAGATATATTCCATGAATATATGCGATGTCGAGCACGCGAGGAAATCGTTTTTATAACCCTATGCATGGCCTGATCACCATCTGTCACGATCGAGATCGGAGCCTTGTTACACATAGCCTTTAAAAATGCACTCAAAACTCATTCAAAAGTATCTACAGTCTCGTCAGTTAGAATTGAAACACCGAAGAAAATGGTTTGATGGTGGTGATTCACATTAAATATAGGGATTAGAGGTTGCCCATACACATTTGCTTTGTAAGTTGTGTCAAATGCAATGGCATCACCGAAACATGCATAATAAGACCTCAAAGTTGAATCATACCAAAATAGATTATGCAATCCGATTGAGTCATCAACATTGTACTCTATATATAACCCGACATATTACTCTTTTTTGAACTCAAAGTAATTGAGGAGGGAATTTACATCACCACAGATTTTATTGTACAAGTCTTTTCTTATGAAACCAACGTTATGGAAACCACCTAATTGTTGCATGAAAAAATTCATCATTTGTGATGTTTGGACACCGAAATTGTCAATGCTCATGCTTCAACGATATCATCTTCTTTTACTCGTCATTAGTTGTTATAAAAGGTTGAGAGTTAAGTCAAATTGATATTAATAATGCTTTTTTTTAAATGAAATTTTATGAGACAAGGTGTACATGAGTCAACCCCTGGATATGAACATGGTGATCCTAATGAAAATATAGTACGCAAGATTAATAAGGTTATATATGGTCTTAAGTAGCCTCCAACAACATAGTTTGAAAGAATAAAGGAGTATTTGATGAAGGAAGATTTTTGCTTAACAAAATATGATGCCTCTTTATTTGTAAAAGCTCATGGTGCAGATATGATATATTTGTTAGTCTATGTGGATGATAATATCTTAACAGGAAATAAATCTGGTGCAATTCAAAAAGTTATCAATAGGTTAAATCAGACCTTCTCTGTAAAGGATCTTGCTATGTTGAAGTATTTTCTGGGTATAGAGGTCAAATATGCTTAAAATAATTTAGTGATTAGTCAAAGGAAATACATATTAGATCTTTTGTACAAGTATGGGTTTGATAATTTCAAAAGTCTACCTACACCAATGGTTACAAGCTGTAAGGTGTTAGCTCATGATGGTTGTACAATTAAAAATGCAACCGAATATAGGAGTTCTACAATACATGGTCATCACTAGACCTAAAATTGCTTTTGTAATAAACAAAGTGTGTCAATTCATGCAAAGTCTAACTGATGTGCATTTTGGTATTCTGAAAAGGATCCTTCGTTACTTAAAAGGGACAACTGAGTAAGGTCATTGTCTACTCTCTTTCATTTGAGAATTGAAGGATTTACATATGCTAACTAAAGAGCTGATGCTGATGATAGACGATCCTCTTATGGATTTTGTTTATATTTTAAAGAGAATCCAATCTCTTGGGGTCAAGGAAACAACTGATTGTTTGAAGATCAATAACTGAAGCAAAATATATAAGTATTGTTTGTGCTACAACTGAGATAATATGGCTTGAATCCTTACTTAGTGAATTGCATATCATGGTAAATAGGTTATCGATATTGTGGTGTAACAATTCAAGTATTGTAATAATCTCTGTCAATCATATTCGACACTCTAAGTTCAAACATGTAGAATTAGATCTATACTTTGTTCGAGAACAAATGGTTGTAGGAAAACTACAAGTAAATAAGGTGCCAGCATATGAGTAAGTGGCTGACATCCTTATCAAATTTTTATCAGTTGATGCTTTTCAAAGACACAGACTATGATCAGTTGTAGTACTTATGCATTGAATTGTTGTTATGTTACATATTGTATAATTCATGTAATACTTTTTTTTTTTTACTTTCATTTGTGCAAGACAGAGAAAGAAAGGGGAATAAAGACTAAAGAATAAAGAAAAATGAAATTTTTTCGAGAAAGACAAATTAACAAGATAGAGAAAGCAAGGGGAATGTTCAACAAGTATATAAGTAAAAGGTAAGCTAGAGAAAACGGTTAAGAGTTTGTTAGTGTCGTTATTAAGCCTCTCTAAATAATATTAGTGTATAAATAATCGGTTCTCAGTTTAAGAATATTACGATATTCATTCAATAAAATAATAACGAGAATGTTACCTCTCTTTTATCATGTTGTCCTCTCCTTTTTCCTAATTACTGAGCTGGAACTTAAACGTAAGCTTGTTCTATATTATTTTCTTTAAGAAAACTACATATTTCCTATATTATATGTTATATAAGTAAAAAAAATTTATATATGGAACATATAAAATTTATGAATTTAAACTCTAAAATTTAATAATTTAAACCTTATTATAAACATTATATTATATTATAATATGTATTAATTAGAGTATGAGGTAGTTAGTTGAGCGGAAATTAATAAAGTTTTTTTGTTCCGAAAAAATTAAAAGTAGGCCATGAGAAATCGATGTTTAATTGATAGTCGTATTTTAAAATTTAGAAATATTATTAGATAATTTTAGTTCATCATGTTATTTTTAATCTCAATTAATATTTAAATATTTATTTATTTTTTATTTATATATAAAAAAATCAAAGATTTACCTTAAAAATATAATAAATCAATTTTATTAACTGAAATCACAGATGACATAATGAACTTAATCTATCTAATAATTTTTCTAAAATTCGGTGACCATCAGAATGTTGGTTGAATTAATTAACAATTTTTCCTATAAACATTAGAAACAAGGAGATAAACCGTATTATTTGATTAAAAGAATAACCAAACGTTGCATTTTAATAATTATTAATAAATTTTAATGACTATTTTATAGCTCTTACTTGATTGACCATGTGTATGTTTCAGCTTTATATATTTTGTTAATTGAGCAGGTCATCAAACAGATAAAACTAGTCAATCAGTGTTGGAAGAAAAAAAAGACTCTGGTCGTTGATGAAATTTCCTGGTTCTAATTCTATTTTGTCTAATTGCCTCTCCAATTAAATGATAATAAAAATATTAAAAAAAAATTAAACATCAACGGTAAAAAAATCATAAATATTTTGGATTTAAAGAATAAGATTTGATTTAGGATTTAGGGTTAAAATTTAAGATTTAGATATTAGGGTTTAGGTTTAGGATAAAATAAATAGGGTTTTAAAGTTTAACCTATAAACCATAAATTTTGACATTAAACCTTAAATTCTTATTATACCTCTTAATTCAAAATTCATACACTTAAAATCCTAAACCTTAAAATTTAAATAAAATCCCTAAAACTTAAAATTAAAGTATTTATGCGAACAAAATTTTTATAAATTCTTGTACATAAAATAATTATTCTAAAATATTATGGATTTTGGATTTTTTTAAATATCATATAAAGTAAATTTCTATTAAAATTTTCCATTAAATCTATGCGAACTTTACATGATGTCAATATTCCAATTTTTATATCTAATATTTTGCAAGTGTTAAACAATAATGACACCTTATAAATAGGTATTTATTCGGTTGATATCATTACAATAATAATTTAAAAAATTATAGATTTGAATTTTTTAGGAAGTGAAAAAAACTATCAATCTACGAATTGATAGATTTTTATTAGTTTATTATTCTTAAGTTAAAATTATAGATAAATATAAATAAAATACATTCAAATAATTACGAATTTATGATAAAAATTGATTATTAGAAAGATTAGATTTTGTTGATTATATAAGTGTGAAATACCTTTAGATGGCGAAGAAGGGATTCCGATGAAGTGATTCTGGTGTAGTGAGCATTTTTTTTATAGAGTTGTGATATGAAAGGTAAATAAAACTTGTCTCGACTTAAAAGAATTAAAAATTTTAATTGATTTGAAGATAAAAATTTTGATTCATTTTGACTCTACTTAAAATTTTATAAATTAGATTAAACTTGAAAAATTTTAAATAAAGTTTAAGTCGTAAAGTAAAATTTTAAATGACTCGAATTTTTATTAATTACTAGATTGATTTTTCAGTTTGAGTCAAATCCTTTAATTTTTTCTTGATTTATATATCGATATAAAATATAAAAAAGTATATTCCCAATATAGAAAAAAATATGAAAAAAATATATATACATATCTTATATGATTAGAGAATATCGTTTAAATTGAAATCAAACTGGACCATAATATGATAAATAATTATAATTAAATTTTTATAGGACTCGAGAACACGACTTGTCTTGAACTCGACTTGAATTTCATAAACTTAACTCGAATAAAAAAATCAAATAAAATTTAAGTTATAAAATATGACGCGTCAAGTCGAATAACTCAAAATGTTTTTACTCAACACGACATATTCACCCCTAAGTAAAGCCTCCTTTGCTTAGAGGTACCATGTTCTTTGTAAAGGGCTTGAAATATAGGGCTAATTCAAAATTTAAGGTTTGACAATAAAACATAATTTTTTAAAAGCGAAAGAAATTTATAAATAAATTATTTTTTAAAAATTATATAGACAAAAAAATCATGAGGGCAAGTGTCAATAGAAAAGATTAATTTCTTTGATGAATTGTTATAACTCGATATGAACCACATACCTCATCACATGATATGAGTATTATTTGTTTGTTTGAGTTCACAAAAGGTCGTAAGTGTTCTCGCTCCTAAGGTTTGTTTAAAAAAAAAATCACACATACAAGAGGTCTACATTAAAAAAAATTGTATAATCGCAATTCAATGATATTAACAAACTTCAATAAAAATGAAATATAACTATACATTTGGTGTTTTAGGGTAATATTTTAGATGTATGGCATGTTGCCCTATAGATCTAAGACAAAATCTAAAGTAAATTGAAGATGTCACTTACAGGTGACGTCTTTATTAAAGAAATATTGTTAAGCCTGTAGTCCAACTAATAACTTGGACAATAGTAAAGGTACGGTAGTTACGTTTATTTAACTGAGGACACCATCTACAGGTAGCCCTCATCCAAAATTTTGCTATAAATTAAATGTCACCTGTTTACAACACATTTGCCACCTAAGTAGGAGTGAAGTAGTGAAAGAGGTGGAGATATTCGAATAAATCATTTGGAATGATATTTAAAGCATATTTGGAGCGACATCTAAAATTTTATTTAGAGGACTTTTTTTACGTTAATTAAGTATTTATTTTTTTAATTTATAGAAATTAAATATATATATTCAAATAATTCTAGGTTTTAGGGTTTAGTTTTTTAGGAACATTCAAATAATTCTAGGATTTATAGTTTATTAAGATTCGAATAATTCTAAGATTTGGTTAAAATAATTGTTTTGCAGAGAAATTGAGATATGATGTCTGATCAATTATTGTAGTTGGACAGTATACACATATCATCTCATGTCGGCGTAAGTAATTTGTGACATTATTTTTATAATATTATTAATTTAATTTATCAAATATAGGACGATCAATATTGTTTTCTTCGTTGAGGGATGATGTCAAAAGAGTCATTTGCTCACATTGTTCGCCACTTACAACATAAATTTTTTTATAATGCAATATTTGTGTGTGGTTATAAGGTGGTCTCAAACTTAATAATTGCATTAAGTGAACGTTGGAGATTAAAGATCCACAAATTTTATTTTTGAGTTAGAGAGTGCACGGTAACCTTGCAAGTTATAGCTTTACAGATCGATATCCTAGTAAATGAAAATATTATCATGGGACAAAATAACTATGATGTATATATGATGTGCCACCAATTCCTCGGGAGAATCCCTTTAAAAACCGATACAAAAAGATTATGTGTGAAGGTTGTTGTGTGTCAAAAGTGTGCAATTAGTGCAAGTGAACACGTCGCAAGTAATAAAGTGATAAGTATATCAGATATCGTCTCCACAGGGATTGGTCTACTTAATATGCCTTCTCCGTCTTCTTGCTCTGTAATAAGAAATAAAGTAAAGACACAGGTAAATTGGGTTTTGATGAAACTAAATAAATTGAAATAAAGAAAACTAAGTAAAAAGATGAGATCTGATTAAGAGAGAGGGCATGATCCTGTTATGTTGTATTGTGGATTTGATTGACTTGTCTCTGTCCAATGCAATTGTACATCACTGCTTCGGCAGTACTGCAGATTACTGCCTTGGCAGCAACGATACTTGTCCACCGCGACAATCCCTTGCTCGTGGGTGGACTTTATCAACGTTCGGCAAAGTGTCCTTGGATGACTCCGCTTATCCCTAAGTCGAAGTACTGTTGGTGATCAATCCTTGATGATACCTCCCGACGTGAATCAATTATAATCATCAACCAATCTCACACTTCTTTTAGCCGCTGAAACTCTTAACCTATCCCTAGGCCGAGTTAGTATTTCGCGATTGAAATATCGTACTTATCCCTTTCGTGAATCTAACTCTCCCGAGTCTAGATAAATAGATTACTCACAAACTTCTCTCCCGAGCTTGAATGCAAGAAAAAAGAATGGCAAAGGATAAGCAAACCTTGATATTTTATTGCATTGAAACAAAGAACAAGATACAATCTCCTCTCACAAGTACTCGACAACCTTCACCTAAACCCTAAGAAAACTTAGAACATAATTGAGAAAGAAAACAATGAGTCTTAGGGTGAACTCTCTAAAAATCGGCTCTCCTCTTCCCTTGGATGGCTATGTCTTATATAGGCTTGACCTAGGGTAAACCTTTCCTAAGTAGAATACAACTTGGAGTAGGGAACAAGTCATGTACATAAATAAAATATTTCCAAGTTTATTCTAAATAAGAAGCTTTCCCGCGTGGCCTTGTCTTGGGCTTTTCCTCGTGCTAACCAGCTCCGATCCATGTGCTGCATGTCCAGAAACGTCCAACGTTTTTTTCTCTTCCAATCGCCTATAATATTGTTACTTGTCTTTCGGTTGCTGCCTCGGCATCAGGTCCTGCCTCGGCCACGTTGCTACCGCGGCAATAGTTTATCCTGCACAGATGTAAAAAAATGTAGTAAAATTAGCCTTTTCTGTAAATATCATCTTTATAAGCATAACCTCTAAATATATCACATTAAGTGTATGCATTGGTCCAAGTAGGTGTAGATTTGATGATTAATGCCCATAAAAGGTGTAAAAAGTGATAGTGAGTTGAGCACTTATCACACCCCCAAACTCGAACTATTGCTTGTCCTCAAGCAATGCAAACCATCAATTTGCCAAACTCTATTCTCTCTTGGTCTTATGTTTCTATCTATTCTCCCCACCATAACTATGCCTATTCTTTAGACTTAACCTTTCGGCTACCCAAGGGTTTACCTAGAAACAAACTATAAGATTTAGTGAGTGTGTGTGTTTTTGTGGACAAGTTTGATTAAAGGCTTTCTTAGATAAACTCTAAGTTCAAGACAAGTAGATTTTGGTTTAGTGTTTTCTTCTTTTCTAAACAACCATTTCTTGAGCCAATTTCGGGCACCTCAAGGATTATGTTTTTCTCATCACTAATTCCTTTTTTCTTTTGATATTCTTTTTAGCATACTAGAGCCAATTTTGGGCACCTCTAGCATGAAGAAGAGTAATTCTAGAGCTGGTGATATGCACCTCTAGTCACTTGCCCAAAAATCTAAGTCTTTATCACTTAAGTTCATTAAAAGAATTCTTATAATCCAACAAGTCCCAAAAGTGTTTTTAAAATTTATCTTATAGTAAGCTTCTAAGTTTTCATCCTTAAGTATCTTAAGGTTAAACCTTCTTAACAGGACCTAACCATGGTAAGGAGAAAGATTTCTATAGCCTTAAAGAATAAACTAAGGCAATACTGATGATGGGCAGTGTAAAAGTATGGGCAACAGATTCAAGTAAGGTAGTGAACATCAAAATTTAAAAAAAAATTATCACTTAAATACTCCCTTATCTGGGCAAGGCCACGACAGTGGATTACCTCGGCAGTGGCTCTGCACCCCCAAACACAAACCAAGCATTGTCCTCAATGCTTAGATTAGAGGTAAACAGTGGGCAACAAAATATGAAAGAAACAAGCAGCATATAAAGATAAAAAGTATTGAATATATGAAAATTAAATGGACTCCGAAGAGCTGCTTGTCATAATCTTTTTTCGAGGTCGTGCTGCTGATTGTGTCGTCTTCGGTGATGGCGAGGGTTGAGTTTTTGCTTGTCTTGGTGGTTGGGCTCTCGTTGGTGGTGTCCGTTGCATTGGAGTATCCACTTCTTCTTCCTCATCAGAGATTTCCTCGGTGACCATGATATCTGTCCCACCTTCATTTGTTGCGTCTACCCTGGCATGGTGAATGCTTGGCCCGGCAGCGGTTGAACTTTGATGTACATAGACATCTATCTCTGCTGATAGACTACCCATGATGATGGGGAATCTTTGTGGAGTGCTGAAGACTGCCCTCCTCTTTGATGGTCGTCTGCTAGCAGATGATGCCGGGGTAGAGTCTGCTACCCTAGATGGGCCAGCAGCATGAAATTGTTGTTGTGGTCTGGTATGGAAGAATGGCCTCGGTCCTGGTGCTGGAGTCGTCTCGGTGTAGGGTGTAGCTGTTACAAACATGTTGGTGGGGAATTCTGGAAACTGCACCCCTTGGCTGGGAAAATTTTGAATCTCTCTGATATTCCATGTATCTCTGTTGCCTAAGATCCATACCTTTTATCATTTGTTGTACTTCCTAGTATGGGTCTGCAACGGCAGCGGTGTGGGCAGTGTCAGGTATGTTTGTCGTGTATTGGGCCCCGACAGCAGTATCAACAGTGAAATGCTGGGGAGTTGCCTGGACTGGTTCTGCTTGTGTGATCTGCATGATTTTGTGGCAGAATTCTCTTGTCCACCCTTTCCTATAGGTTGTGAATTCATCTTTTTCGGCCTTAGGGACACCTGCAGCATTACAAATACCAGTAATTAAACAAGGGAAATATAGAGGTCCTCTATCCTTCTTACCGTATTTGTATATTTCTCGTAAAATAATCTCTCCAACATTGATGCTCCGTTTTTTGATGATTGATTGGATGAGCACCAATCTTCTCCGATCCACCGTACTATTGTGGGAAATTGGGATAAGGCGTCTCTTAACAAAGGTGTTCCAAAGCTTGGCCTCGGGTTTCAGACTTTGCCTTGCTACTGATCCTCTATGGGCACCGGTTTCCCAAGGAGTATTCTCATCGTAGAGGTCGTCTTTTATCAGTTCGTAATATTCAACGGTGACATCCTCCATGAAGTCAGCATGATCATCACGTATAGGTGTGAGGACATAGAATTGGTTGATTGTCTCGGCATCAAGCTGGACAGGTCTGCCTCGGTAGTGGACAAAAGAGAGTCCTTGCTTGGCCCGTGCGCATAGAATTCCCGCACGATGGTGGCATTGGCCTGGGCAGGTTGTAGGCAAAAGATTTTCCATTCTTGATACTTGATCCTATCGAACAAATAGTGCTCGATGCCGTAATTTTCCTCATCGGAGTGTTGGAACCCTTGTTCCTCCGATAACTGCCGAGCAATGAAAGACCTGTTGAAACGGTCTTCCACATTGGCTGGGGCGAAACGTTTGTAGGTGGCCATAAGGATTTTGAAAGTTGAGGTTCTTAGAGATTTTCTTGAAGAAGGTTTGAAAATTTCAAGAAGGTTTGTGAGTAGGCAGAGAATATTGTGAGAGCAAGATTAGCAAATATTCTAAAGAAAACAAGAATGCAAGAGTGAATAGTTCAAGAGGGAGAGATTGCTTATATAGGCCCCAGCCTTGTAGCCGTTTAAACCACTAGCCATTTTATAGCCGTTTAAACTTTTACTGCCGTTTGCAATTACTGTCGCGATGGATATCTCGTAGACTAGCCGTTACACTGTTCTGCCCGTTGGGACTGCTGTGGCTCTGACACTATTTTTTACCTCGGCAGAATTCCTACTGTGAACTATTTCTCCTTTATTCTTGCTGATTATCCAGTATGTCCTCGATTTTTCCGTCGGGTTGCACATATGATCGATCCGCAAGTTGGAGCATCACTGTTGTATGTTTTGCCCTTCCTATTCCAAGCTTTTGAAAGACAGATTTGGGCATTAGGTTTATGCTCGCTCCAAGGTCACATAGGGCCTTTCCTTCATAGTTATTACATATCGCACAAGGTATGTTAAAGCATCCAGGATCCTTCAATTTTGGCGGCATGCGATTGTCGCGTGTCAAAAGTGCGCATTTAGTGCAAGTGGACACATCGCAAGTAATAAGTGATAAGTATTTATCGAGTTATCGTCTCCTCAGGGACCGGTCTACTTAATATGCTTTCTTTATCTTCTTGCTCTGTAGAAAAATAAAAACACAAGTGAATGGGTGTGATTTATTAAACTAGAATAATTGAATAAAAATAACAAGGTCGAAATATCAGAGAGAAAGATGGGCCAGGATCCAGTTGTATTGTATTGTGGACTTGATTGGCTTGTCTTTATCCAATGCAATCGCATATCTCTGCCTCGGCAGCACTGCAGTTTACTGCCTGGGCAGCGATAACGCTGTCCGTCGCGGCAATCCCTTGCTCGTGGGCAGGCTTTACCAAAGTTCGGCAAAGTGTCCTTGAATGACTCCGCTTATCCCTAAGTCGGAGTGCTGTTGATGACTAGTCCTTGATGATACCTCCCGGCGTGAACCAATTATACTCACCAACCAATCTCACACTTCTTTTAGCCGCTGAAACTCTTAACCTATCCCTAGGCCGAGTTAGTATTTCGCGATTGAAACACCGTACTTACCCCTTTCGTGAATCTAGCTCTCCCGAGCTTAGACAAATGGATCACTTACAAACTTCCCTCCCGGGCTTGAATGCAAGAACAATGAATAACAAAGGATAAGCAAACCTTGATAATCATTATTGCATTGAATGAAAGATAAAGTACAATCTCCTCTCACAAATACTCCACAACCTTCACCTAAACCCTATGAAGGTTTTAGAACATGATGGAGAGGAAAGAAACAAGAGTAGAAGTCGGCTCTCCCTAGGTATTTTCAATTTCTATTACATTGGGTGGCTAGGTCTTTATATAGGCTAAACCTAGGGCAAACCTTTCCTAAGTAGAATACAACTTGGAGTAGGGAACAAGTCAAGTACATAATAATAATATATTTCCAAGTTTGAATTCGGCTAAGGGGGCTTTCCCGCGTGGTCTTCCTTTGGGCTTTTCCTTGTGCTAGCCAGCTCCGATTCATGGGCTTCAAGTCCAGATTTCGGGCACCTCAAAGACTTGTGTTTTTCTGTTCATTAAAAAAATTTTTGTCTTTTCTTTTTGATATTCCTTAATACATACTAGAGCCAATTTCGGGCACCTCTAGCATGAAGAAGAGATTTTCTAGAGCCGGTGGTAGGCACCTCTAGTTACTTTTCTAAAAATTCTAAGTCTTTATCACCTAAGTTCATTAAAAGAATTCCTATAATCCACAAGTCCCCAAAAGTGTTTAAAGTTCTTCCTATAGTAAGCTTCTAAGTTTTCATCCTTAAGCATCCTAAGGTTAAACCCTTTTAACAGAACCTAAACATGGTAAGGAGAAAGATTTCTATAGCCTTAAAGAATAAACTAAGGCAATACTGATAATGAGTAGTGCAAGAGTGTAGGCAGTTAATTCAAGTAAGGCGGGGAGCATAAAAATTAAAAAATTTTCACTGGAATACTCCCTTTTTGGCACGGCCGCGGCAGTAGATTGCTGCCTTGGCAGTGAATCTGCACCCCCAAACTCAAACCAAGCATTGTCCTCAATGCTTTATATTTGGAAGGAATAAGCGACAAAACAGAATATGAATTTTATATACAGCAAGGGAAGATAGTAAAAGCAATTGAATATTGAAATAAAGGACAAAGAATTTTAGAGCGACTCCGAAGAGCTGCTCGTAACAATTTTTCTTCATTGCCTAGATGCCATGTGCTTTGTCCTTGGGGAGGGCGATGGTTGCGCCTTTGCTTGCCTCGGCGGCTGGACTCGAGTGGGTAGGGTTCTATGCATCGGGGCTTCTACTTCTTCTCCTTCTTCAACATCCGCCATCTCTTCGGTTATCATCACGTCCGTTCCTCCTCCCATCGCAGTGGCTCTTCCGGTGTGATGTGTGCTTGGGCCGGCGACAGTAGAGCCTTGGTGTACATAAGCATCTATCTCGGCGGATAGACTGCCCATGATAATTGGCGATCTTGGTGGAGTGCTGAAAACGGCTCTCCGCTTGGATGGCCTTCGGCTGACAGATGAGGCCGCAACAGAATCTGCTGGCCTTGATGGTCCAACAGCCTAGTATTGGGGCTGAGGGTCCGGATGGAAGAACGGTCGCGGTCCTCCTGGGGCTGGTGTAGTCTCGGTGTAGGGTGCGGCAGTAACAAACATATTGCTAGGGAACTCTGGGAATTGGACGCCTTGGTCCGGGAATGCGTGCATCATCATTTGGGCGAGCGTTCCATTGAAGTCCCGTTGGTACTCCATGTACCGTTGTTGTCGAAGATCCATCACGGCCATGTGCTGCAAGATTTCTTGATACGGGTCTGCTGCGGCAGAGGTATAGGCAGTACCAGGCATGTCTGCTGTGTACTGGGCCCCGGCAGTAGTGTCGGCAGTGAACTGCTGCGGTGTTGCCTGGACAGGCTCTGCTTGTGTGATCTGCATGACTTTGTGGCAGAATTCCCTGGTCCATCCTCTTCTTGGAGGTGTGTATTCATCGGTTTCTTCAATAGGCACACCTGCAGAAACACATAAACCCGTAATCAAGCAAGGGAAATACAATGGTCCTCGATCTTTCTTACCGCACTCGTGAATCTCCCGTAGGATAATTTCTCCAATGTTGATGGTCCTTTTGTTGATGATGGATTGGATAAGCACCAATCTCTTGCGATCCACTGTGCTATTATGTGATGTTGGGATGAGGCGTCGTTTGGCGAAGGTGTTCCACATCTTGGCCTCCGACTTCAAACTTTGTCTTGTTACGAAACCCCGATGGGTACCGGTTTCCCATGGAGTGTTTGCGTAACAAGGATCGTCTTTGATCAGTTCATAGTCCTCGGCAGTGATATCTTTGAAGAAGTCCGCATGGAGATCGCTGGCCGGGGTGAGGCCGTAGAAGCTGTTGATTGTTTCGGCATCGAGTTACACTGGCCTGCCGCAACAGTGAACAAAGAGAGAGTCTTTGCTGGGCCCATGAGCGTAAAACTCCCATACTATTGTGGCATTTGCCTGGGCAGGTTGCAAACAGAATACTTCCCAATTTTGGTACTTGATTCTGTCGAACAAGTAGTGTTTGATACCATAATTCTCTTCGTCCGCGTGCTGAAACCCTTGTTCTTCCCAAAGTTGCCTCGCGATGAATGACCGATTGAATCGTTCTTCAACGTTGGCTGGGGCGAATCTTTTTTAGGTTACCAGTCCCCCGCAACGGCGCCAAAAACTTGTCGCGTGTCAAAAGTGTGCGTTTAGTGCAAGTGGACACATCGCAAGTAATAAGTGATAAGTATTTATCGAGTTATCGTCTCCTCAGGGACCGGTCTACTTAATATGCTTTCTTTATCTTCTTGCTCTGTAGAAAAATAAAAACACAAGTGAATGGGTGTGATTTATTAAACTAGAATAATTGAATAAAAATAACAAGGTCGAAATATTAGAGAGAAAGATGGGCCAGGATCCAGTTGTATTGTATTGTGGACTTGATTGACTTGTCTTTATCCAATGCAATCGCATATCTCTGCCTCGGCAGCACTGCAGTTTATTGCCTGGGCAGCGATAACGCTATCCGCCGCGGCAATCCCTTGCTCGTGGGCAGACTTTACCAAAGTTCGGCAAAGTGTCCTTGAATGACTCCGCTTATCCCTAAGTCGGAGTGCTGTTGATGACTAGTCCTTGATGATACCTCCCGGCGTGAACCAATTATACTCACCAACCAATCTCACACTTCTTTTAGCCGCTGAAACTCTTAACCTATCCCTAGGCCGAGTTAGTATTTCGCGATTGAAACACCGTACTTACCCCTTTCGTGAATCTAGCTCTCCCGAGCTTAGATAAATGGATCACTTACAAACTTCCCTCCCGGGCTTGAATGCAAGAACAATGAATAACAAAGGATAAGCAAACCTTGATAATCTTTATTGCATTGAATGAAAGATAAAGTACAATCTCCTCTCACAAATACTTCACAACCTTCACCTAAACCCTATGAAGGTTTTAGAACATGATGGAGAGGAAAGAAACAAGAGTAGAAGTCGGCTCTCCCTAGGTATTTTCGATTTCTATTACATTGGGTGGCTAGGTCTTTATATAGGCTAAACCTAGGGCAAACCTTTCCTAAGTAGAATACAACTTGGAGTAGGGAACAAGTCAAGTACATAATAATAATATATTTCCAAGTTTGAATTCGGCTAAGGGGGCTTTCCCGCGTGGTCTACCTTTGGGCTTTTCCTTGTGCTAGCCAGCTCCGATTCATGGGCTTCAAGTCCAGACACGTTCCTTGGATTTTTGTCTTTCCATCGCCTATCACTTTGCTTTCTGTCTTCCTGCTGCTGCCTCGGCATCAGGTCCTGCCTTGGCCTTGTCTCTGCCGCGGCACTGGTTCTCCTGCAGAGATATAAAAATGCAGTAAAACGTGCCTTTTTCTGTAAATAGTATCTATTAAGTATAACTTCTAAATATATCACATTAGGCATATGCATTGATTCAAGTGGGTGAATATTTGGTGATAAATGCCGATAAAAGGAGTAGAAAGTGATAGTGTGTTGAGCACTTATCAGCGATTGTGTAGCATTGCCATGCATCCTTCGGTAGCAGCCACTATTTCGAACTCACCTAGTCTCTTTCTCTTAGACACAATGTCTTTCAAGAATTTATAATTAGGCATTTGTTCAATTGCTTCTATGAATGGTAAGTTGATGTGGACTTGCTTTAAAATATCAAGAAATTTCTTGAATTAATGGTGCTGTTTTTGTTTCTTCAACCTTTATGGGAAGGGTGGTGGTGGTCTCATCTCATCTAGGGTTTCTTTAGTTTGAAATTTAATACCTGGAACCACTGTGTCTGTCGTTGTCTCGGTAGGATATTTAGGTACTGCCGATTTCTCTGTTGGGGCAGTGTTATCTGTTAGAATATGATCAGTTTGTTCAGCATCCAAATCCTCTTTTTCTGATTCTGTTGGTGGGACTTGGCTTGTTGGAATTCCTATCTTTTCCTTCAGCTGTAGACCACTCCTAGTAGTGATTGCCTTACACTGTTCATGGCCTATTACCTTAGCAACTTCAGTATTGCTAGGTAGTCCTCCTTGTGGTCTAGTGTTTATGTTTTGAGCAAACTGCCCAACCTGAGTTTCTAGTGCCTTAATTGCTGCCTCTTGGTTCTGCAACCTCATTTCAGTTCTATTTATGAATGCATCTATTCTTTTGATGAAGTTGCTATTCTCTGCCATATATGACTCAGTTTTCATCATGAATGCTTTCAGAGAATTTTCCAAGGAACTTACAGACTGCTGCTGCATCTGCTGCTGCGGCATTGGTTGCTGGACCTGCGGCGGCAGCAGATGTTGCATTGGTTGCTGGAATCCTGGGGGTTCAATAGTTGGATTTAAGGCATTGTTAGGATTACTCCATGGAAAGTTTAGATGCCTCTTCCATGAGGGGTTGTATGTGTTGGACATCATGTTGTTTCGGTTGTAATTTCCAACATACATGTTGGATTCTTGATTCATACATTCGGAAGAATTGTGGTTACCTCCACATAAATTGCAAAAAGAATCAATGGCCTTAACCTCATGGGTATTTTGATGTAGGTGCATGTTTTGCGCCATCTTGGTAAGAGAGGCCAATTGTGCTGCCACTGAATTTGATGTGTCTAACTCATTCACTGTGGCTTGGAGTCTTACTCCTCCTCGCCTAGATGTAGGGAATTAAAAATCATTTTTTGTGAGTTTGTTCAGTATCTCAATAGCTTCTTCAGGTGCTTTATCAAGGAGTGTTCCATTTGCCGAGGCATCTAACATCATCCTTGTCGGGGCATTCGTGGCATTATAGAACATGGTCACTTGTGTCCATAGGGGAAATCCATGCAAAGGACACTTGTGCAATAACTCTTTGTAGCACTCCCATGCCTCGTACATAGGTTCATCATCTGCTTGTTGAAAAGAAGTGATTTCATTACGAATTCGATCATATAGATTTGTAGGATTAAAGCGTGTAATGAAATCTCGGCATAATTCACTCCAAGATCCTATTGATCCTGCTGGAATGCTATTTTACCAGGTTTTTGCCCTATCCCTCAGTGAATAGGGGAACAATTTCAATCTCAAGACATCTTCATGAACTCCTTGGATTTTAAATGAATTGCATATCTACATGAATGACTTGAGGTGCTGTCTGGCATCTTCAGTCATAGACCCACCAAACTGTCCAATAGTGTTAAGCATATTGAACATGACAGGTTTTAGCTCAAAGTGGGCTGCTTCGATCTGGTGTAACGACTCCTGGATTTAACTCATTCAAATCCTCTTCCAAGAAGTATCGAACAGTAAGCTGCCGCGACCCTGGTGGCGGCGGAATACCTCCATTGTCGGCAGGTAAGTTTTGTCCTACCAGATGATCTGCCATAGCTCCTTGGATTTGTCTCCTCAACCTTTGCCGTGTACGTTCGATCTCTGGATCTAGTTCGTACAAAGGGTTGGTTGGATTGGCCCTGGTCATACACCAAGAAAAATCGAAGTGAAATAAAAATAAAAAAAATAAAAAGCAAGAAAATAAAGAAAACAAAATTTAGTTGCCAATCCCCGGCAACGGTGCCAAAAACTTGTTGCGTGTGAAAAGTGCGCAATTAGTGCAAGTGAACATGTCGCAAGTAATAAAGTGATAAGTATATCAGATATCGTCTCCACAGTGATTGGTCTACTTAATATGCCTTCTTCGTCTTTTTGCTCTGTAATAAGAAATAAAGTAAAGACACAGGTAAATTGGGTTTTGATGAAACTAAATAAATTGAAATAAAGAAAACTAAGTAAATAGATGAGATCTGATTAAGAGAGAGGGCAGGATCCTGTTATGTTGTATTGTGGATTTGATTGACTTGTCTTTGTCCAATGCAATTGTACATCACCGCTTCGGCAGTACTGCAGATTACTGCCTTGGCAGCAACGATACTTGTCCGCCGCGGCAATCCCTTGCTCGTGGGTGGACTTTATCAACGTTCGGCAAAGTTTCCTTGGATGACTCCGCTTATCCCTAAGTCGAAGTACTGTTGGTGATCAATCCTTGATGATACCTCCCGGCGTGAATCAATTATAATCATCAACCAATCTCACACTTCTTTTAGCCGCTGAAACTCTTAACCTATCCCTAGGCCGAGTTAGTATTTCGCGATTGAAATACCGTACTTATCCCTTTCGTGAATCTAACTCTCCCGAGTCTAGATAAATAGATTACTCACAAACTTCTCTCCCGAGCTTGAATGCAAGAAAAAAGAATGGCAAAGGATAAGCAAACCTTGATATTTTATTGCATTGAAACAAAGAACAAGATACAATCTCCTCTCACAAGTACTCGACAACCTTCACCTAAACCCTAAGAAAACTTAGAACATAATTGAGAAAGAAAACAATGAGTATTAGGGTGAACTCTCTAAAAATCGGCTCTCCTCTTCCCTTGGACGGCTATGTCTTATATAGGCTTGGCCTAGGGCAAACCTTTCCTAAGTAAAATACAACTTGGAGTAGGGAACAAGTCATGTACATAAATAAAATATTTCCAAGTTTATTCCAAATAAGAAGCTTTCCCGCGTGGCCTTGTCTTGGGCTTTTCCCCGTGTTAACCAGCTCCGATCCATGTGCTGCATGTCCAGAAACGTCCAACGTATTTTTCTCTGCCAATCGCCTACAATATTGCTACTTGTCTTTCGGCTGCTGCCTCGGCATCAGGTCCTGCCTCGGCCACGTTGTTGCCGCGGCAATAGTTTATCCTGCACAGATGTAAAAAAATGTAGTAAAACTAGCCTTTTCTGTAAATATCATCTTTATAAGCATAACCTCTAAATATATCACATTAAGTATATGCATTGGTCCAAGTAGGTGTAGATTTGATGACTAATGCTCATAAAAAGTGTAAAAAATGATAAGAGTTGAGCACTTATCAAAGGTAACCTCGTTGGGCAATGCATTCAGATTAATCGAGGACTCAACCCCTTAAAAAGTTGTATATGCAATATGTGTTTATATCTTTTATCTCATTTGTAGGGTACTGATGCCCGATAAATCAGGTAATCTTGTGCATACACATTATTTGCCATTATTGAAATATTTTAGCGAAGCTTGGTATGTAGCTAAGGCTCTACGATATTGATGATATTATACCATGAAATGTTCAAGGATTTTATTACTATAAATGGAAACAAGATATCCAATATTGATGGATATCTTCTCTTACTTTACTATTGACCTTGGTATCGACCGTCATATTTTATAACTATAGTCAATAATCAGTTGAGTTTTCACTTGTTGAAAGATAATATTAAAATAAAAATGTAAAATAATTTTTATTAAAATTATTTTGAATTAGTAAATAACTTTTTTTCTTTTATGTAGGTTGATACATGATTTGAGAAAAGTAGGGGTGGTGCACAATAACATTGTTGAAATACGACTGAAGATCGAATCTAAAAAAGTCAAATTAAAGTTGATTTAATGTACAATTTATTTTGTATTAATATTCTTTATTGGTCTTAATATTTTTTGACAGTTCATTTGGACATCGTACGAAAATGATGATGTAAAGTCTTACATACCCCAGTATGTATGGGAGGATGCTACATTTTGGGGTGTAATTGTACCGTTGATTCATTTTTCGGTGGTAGAGTTCCAGTATGCTAATAAAGTCCTACGATAATTATGGTATCATTAACTTATTACTTATCCACTAATTGATCTAAAAGATATTCATACAGGAGAACAAAAAATTAGGTTTGATGATAACCGAAGGAATAAACAAAAAGGTTTCGTTGTTCGTTGAAACAATCTAAATTTATATATTTCAACTGATATGACTCCATTCCAGGAAGATGATTTTTGTACAATTCATACTATATAAATTGATTATATAATAATGAAATATTATTTTTGACACCCATAAAAGTGAGTCAGAGATGACATACAGAGCGTATATGCTCATATCATAAAGTTAATTCGTCCGGTGTATATAGAGTACCAACAGTCACCACTAATTAATCTTAAAAATTGATCAACATAATGAGGTTTAGGAAACACGGGGCATGTAAGATAATATACTATTATGATGATCCATGGAGAGAGCATTGCATAGATCATTCAAAGTGAGTGCATTTTAACATTCACATTTACACTTGTTTACTCCGTCATTTTTAACTCCGTTATGTGATGAAGTTATGTATACAACACCACTTTCTATGCAAATTTTGGATGATTAGCCAAGCGAAGAGGAAAAGGATTTGAAGGAGCCCAATTATCACAGAGGATTGCTTAACCACCACGATGTTGGTTAATTATCGAGGAGAGGAGAAACTAATATATATTAATGTATATATTGTTTAAATGTGTAATGCCCCAAAAATGGGCTTAGAAGTTAATGGGTCGGTTTAGCCGGTTTAGCCTAATTCGGGATTAAATACTTAAAAAATAATTTTTAATCAAAATAAATTGAGGAAAAATATCCTAAAATTTTTATTTAACATATATTTGACTTTGGTCAAATCAATTTTGAAAATTTACCCTTAAATCCCAAAGATTTCGAAATTTGTGACCATTTTATAAAATTTGAAACTTTGAGGACAATTTTATAAAACAAGCCAAAATTTTGAATCTTTAAAGAGATTTGATCCAATTATAAAATTATTTGGTCTATGCTTTCAAAATTTTAATTAATTACGCCCCAAATTTTATTCTAAACCAAATAACTTAATTAAACCCAATTTTAAAATCTAAAACCCTTTTTAATAACCTAAACTCAACATATTTTCTAATTTTATTTTTCCCACATTCAAGGCTTCCGTTCAACAAGTTTTCAAGGTAAAAACTCATCACTTTTTAATTAATTTCGTTTTCAATAAATATCATAACTTTTATTCTTCAAATTTTCTCGATTTCTCATCGTTTTCTCGTTTAAAAAGCCCGAAAGCAATTGGATCAGTTTTGGAGGTGAGATTTCGTCAATCCTATAGAGCAATAAATTTCTGTTTTGAATTAAGTTGAGCATTGATTTTTGATATACATATTGGCTAGTTAAGTGATGAACCTTAAGGGAAATTTGATCGATCAATAGGGGCTAGAGTGAACTATAAATATTCAAAAGTCTTATTTAAATTCCTTGTGTGTTGCATTTTGGCTTTTAGTCTAATATTGTGTGATGGGAGTGGTATTATCACATCCGGGCTGATAGGAGTGGTATATTTACCGGACACAAGGTGAGATAATTCATGTTGAGAGTGGTATCAACATGCGCATGCTTTGGGAATGGTACTAACATGCGGTTGTCCGTTTATTCTAACGATTTGGAATGGTACAAATCGGATCACTAAAACCAATATAATTTATGTTTTCTATTTGAAATTGCAAGTATTATATAAATTTTAAATTTTGCTAGGTGAATAGCATGTTTGTAACAACCCGGTTTTTCTAGGTCAACATCGAGCGTTAACTCGAGTCATGGATCGTCAAGTCGGGTCTCGTGTTGAGCTTGTGGGATCGTATTGAATCTTTTTGGGCCTCGGTTTTGCCTTGAGGGCCTCTCGGGTTATTGTGGGCTTGCTTGTTGGGTCTAGCTTTTGAGTTGGGTTGGATAAAGAGATGTTAGTGAAGGGGAAAGGGGTAATTTCCTTGCTCATTCACTTGTGACCAGCCCTAGAGAAAAAAGGGTCACCTCTCTTACCCATCACTATCATCTTCTTCTCTTTTCTTTCCCCAACCCAAGTAAAAGGTGGAATCTTGTTAGCATGGAGTGAGTATCTCATTTTGGACCTTAAGGAAGAGTTGGTCAGTAGCTTGTGATCTTGGGTTCAAGGTGTATATCCTTTAGGTTGGTTAAGGAAGAGGTTTGAAGTGCAAAGACAAGGTTTAGAGGTTAGAAAAGCTTGAGGGAAGCTTGAATTCGGGTTTGTGCTTAAGGTCAATACATCTCTGACTCTTACCCTTCATATGTCTCATATAATGTTGTCTTGCTTGATTGTTTGGTTGTAGAATGCTTAGATGGGGGTTTGGGAAGCTTAAAAACCTTAGAAATGGTAGAATCCGTATTAGGGGTTAAATGGATGTAAAAATGGTAGGGGTCTTATGGGTGGAAAGTCTCATAATGTTACCCTAGGGGTCTTATGGGTGGTTTAAACAATAAAGTGAACTATTTAACCAATGGAACGAGTGTAATGTCCCGACACGAGAGATTATAGAGAATAACTTAATAAAAGATAGATGATTTCATCATTATAATGTTTCTTAATAATCCGGGTAGATCGGAAGATAACGCATGACGGGTAGGGTACTAGTTGTGTGTTGGTAGGACACCAATATAATTTAGAGGACTATGGTTAATGAAATAATCTAAATAGGATCGTGTGAATAACCTAGAAGTTTGGGTATCTAATCTTAATTATGAGAGATGACTTGAAATATTAGAAGCATGCCTTGAACTTTGTAGATGGTTTGGCTTGTACCAGTTACATGTGTATTTGTGTGTGGATGCTCAGAGAACATGTTTTATTTATGTCTTGTTATTAAAATCCGTATATCCAATTAGTGTTGCAACACAAAGAATGTCATCCGATGTAACATGTCGGGTGATGTATTAAAGACTTATTCCGAGTCTTGGGCGGCCCCACTCGAAGATGTTCGATGTAACATTCCGAACATAGGATTAGGAGGGCGGCCTCCATCCCGGTTACTATATTCTGAGTGTTGGGTGGCCTCACTCGAAGATGTTCGATGTAATATTCCGAACATGGGATTGATTGGGCGGCCTCCATCCCGTTTTATTCCGAACGTTGGGTGGCCTCGTTCGAAGATGTCAGATGTAACATTCCGGGCATAGGTTTTGAGGGCGGCCTAAATCCTGAGTGTAGGATCCCTATGTTGTGTGGACACGGACCACACTACATTATGTTTATATCTTAAGATAGTAGCTTGAGAACTCTAGCTAAGGTAGAATAGGAGATTAACCTTAGTGTAAAATCCTTTCTATGCACTCTTGACTATATTATCTTGCTTGCTCGTTTTATGATGCTTATGAATTGTTAGAGTTGAAATGTACCACTGAGCCTGTTAGCTCAACGTGCGGAATTGTGGTTTTTCCGTGCGTAGGTGACAGGTAGCTTTGGAGGGGAACATCGAGGAAGGATTTCCGAGCATCGGAGCTATTTTAAGAGTATAGTACTTGATCTTTAGTAAGACTTAATGTATTCATAGGACCTTACCACATATTGAGTCTGTATTTTACTTTTGATTTCATTCTAAGTCGGACAATGTATTTTGAAAAGGAGGTCCTGTTTTGTAAACATTTTATTATATTTTATTTTAGTCTACATGGATTTATGAAATATGATATTTTAAGTATTTGGACATGTGCTTTTAAAAGAATTTTGATGGGTCGGGTTTTGGGTGACCCGAATGTGGCACTTCGGATCTAGATCGGGATCGGGGTGTTACATTTAGTGGTGTCAAAGCTTAGGTTGAGTCGGTTCTAGAAAACCCCAGGGTGGTATAGTAGTCGTGGTAAGGTGTCTAGTGAACATAAGTCCCTAAATTTGAGTTGTACTTACAAGACTAGGAATCCTGATGTGTTGCCTTGTTTCTTGTGTTTCAGAAAAGGGTTGATGGAGGGTGGAAATGGTAATGATGAGGTAGTTCACATTCGTGACTTTACCGCTGCTCTGTTGCAAGTGGTGCAAGCTGTCCCGAGCATTCTGAGAAGCCTCGTAAGACACTTGTTAAGAGGCTTCAATGGTATGGGCCTAAGATCTTTGAGGGCTTGGGTGAGGATGACCTGATCAAGGTTGATCAGTGGTTGCATGACACGCAAAGAATCTTGAAACAGATGAGGGGAACCCCGGAGGATGATCTCGATTGCATTGTTTCTCTTCTAAAGGGTAATGCACATGAGTGGTGGGAGACCATCGAGCTTGGGTTGGAACCGGAACTCCCTACTTAGGACACCTTTTTGGAAGAGTTTCTGAAGAAGTACATCAGTGAGGTGCACATGGATGAGATGAGAGATCAGTTTCTGCACTTAACCCAAAGAGAGCAGTCAGTGTTTGCTTATGAGCAAGAGTTTTTACGGTTGAGCTGCTATGCTCTAGAGTTGGTTTCTACCGTGGAGTTTAGGTGTAAGAGGTTTAGACAATGGCTAAGAGTTGAGATTCAGGATCATGTGACAATGGGTCCACTCGGGACTTTTGCGGAGTTAGCCAACAGTGCGAAAGCTTTAGAAATGTTTTGGGATATGGCACTTGTTCGGTTAGAGAATCCACAGGATCTTTGGGTGGAGACCCAAGACGTTATAGGATCTTCTCAGTTTCCGCACAGGAATTTTTGTGCCTTGAAGAGTTCGAAGAGGGTTGCTTCGGAACAGTTACCGATAGTTGGTTCAGGCTCTAGACCGAGGACCTGTAGAGGTCCTTTTTCTTCTACTCCGGGAGGGAGTACAGTTGGATCAGTTGGAACGCCGCTTCCACCAGCTTGTGATCAATGCGTTCGCCATCACCTTGGAGTTTGTTTTCTACTTCGGAAGGTTTGTTATCGGTGCCGTGAACTAGGGCATGTGGTGAAAGACTATCCAATTTTGGATGAGAGTATGTTAGATCGATCTCCGAGAGTGGGTTCTTCGCGACATGTTCAGAGGATTGCAAGAAGTAGAGCTAGGGTGCAATCAACTTACCGTGGTGGAAGATCTGTGAGATCCACCGCTAGAGTTATTGGACGAGTGGTCATTAGTCAGTCTGCTGCTCATGTTGAAGATAACAGTTCTGCTACCGGAGAGTTGTCAGGTAACCGTGTGTTGTCCCTGTTTTAGTTATTGTTTGTTAGCTTGTGGATCTTCTGTTTGTTGATAGGTTGGCCTTGGTTGAGCATGTGTTAAGTAGAATCTTAAGTTAGTTAGGTTGAGTAATAGTTAGTGTTATACCTTTCGTTCGAAAGTCCTTACCGTAGGTGGAGGATAGGAAGGGAGAGTAAGGGTTCTTGAGAACTTGTTATAGTTACTCCCACTTCCTAGTTGTTAGGTTACTTGTTGCTTAGAATACCGTTAGGGTGCGATGGATAAAAAAAGGGTTATGACTGTGAAGTCTCAAGATCTTAGTTTGTTGTACCTAGTTGTTGTTGGTAAGCGTGTGAGATCTTTATCTCTTTGAGTAATGTTGTGTTTTGTAGTAGTGGTTCACCGTGTTTTCTTGCAGTGAGATGTTTTTTGGTTGCAAAGTATTTGCGAAGGTTTTGAGTTCTGGGTCTTTAGGCTTAGAAGTGTTAAGGGTAGGTGGAAATTCCCTTAGAGAATAGTTGACTTTACCGTTAAATCGTGGTTTGGACTACGATGAAGGTAAAGTCGAGTCTGTTGCTAGTGGTTGTCTCTTAGTAGTTTGGGTTGGGAGTTGAGCCTTAGGGTAACAATGAAAGATTGTTACTTGGTTCTCTAGATCCATGATAGTCAGTGGATCATAGCTTGGTGGTAGTCTGGTAAGTATGTTTGGGATAAGGGTGGTGTGCATGGTCAAGAAAGGTGTTAATAAGTGGTGCAACAGTTTTTTAGCGGTTAACATCTAGGTTGTGAGTAAGCTAGACGTTGACCGTAGGTTTAGATATGGGTAAAGAAGCTACCAGAGTCTATGAGTTTTGTCAGGTAGGTTTGTATGTGTTCAATTGAGATCGGATGAGGAAGTAGTTAAAGAGGGAAGGTTTGAACCATTGAGGTTAAAGTTGATAGCCTAGCTGCGAATGAGGATGTGTTTGTGGCAATATTAGTATCTAGTAATGAGGGGTGTGGATGTCAGAGCCTTGTGTGTTGCACGTGGTAATTGTCGTGAGATGACAAGTTGGATGAGCAAAGCGTTAAGTCTTATCTTGTTAAGTTAAGAACAATGAGCTTTGGTTTTTGTAAGAATAGTGATGTTTAGAGGGACAAGAGGGTGAATCACGCTCTTGGTTTACCTTGTGGAAGTAGTGCATCGGTTCGGTTAAGACAAGTTACGGTTTCTTATAAGGATGTAAGTGGTGGTGGTTAGGCCGTTAAAATCTCTGTGAAAGTTGATCAGTATTAGACAGTTTAATGTGTGGTTTCTATAAGATGGTTGAAGGAAGAATCCCCATTTTGGGTTGTTCTTAGAAGAGTTGGGTGTAGCTAAACCATTATGGTTACACCTCCTTACTCCGTTTAAATTTCGAGGATGAAATTTCTTAAGGAGGGGAGAGTTGTAACGACACGGTTTTCTAGTTCAACATCGGGCATTGACCTGGGTCATGGATCATCAAGTCAAGTCTCGTGTTGAGTTCATGGGATCGTGTTGGATCTTTGTGGGCCTTGGTTTTGCCTTGAGGGCCTCTCGGGTTGTTGTGGGCTTGCTTGTTGGGCCTAGCTTTTGAGTTGGGTTGGATAAAGAGATGTTAGTGAAGGGCAAAGGGGTAATTTCCTTGCTCATTCACTTGTGACCAGCCCTAGAGAAGAAGGGGTCACCAATTATCCCCATCACTATCATCTTCTTCTCTTTTCTTTTCCCAACCCAAGTAAAAGGTGGAATCTTGTTAGCATGGAGTGAGGATCTCGTTTTGGCCCTTAAGGAAGAGTTTTTCAGCAGCTTGTGATCTTGGGTTCAAGGTGTATATCCTTTGGGTTGGTTGAGGAAGAGGTTTAAAGTGCAAAGACAAGGTTTAGAGGTTAAAAAAGCTTGAGGGAAGCTTGAATCTGGGTTTGTGCTTGAGGTCAGTACATCTCTAACTCTTACCCTTCATATGTCTCATATAATGTTGTGTTGCTTGATTGTTTGGTTGTAGAATGCTTAGATAAGGGTTTGGGAAGCTTAAAAACCCTAGAAATGGTATAATCCGTATTAGGGGTTAAATGGATGTAAAAATGGTAGGAAATCATCTTGTATGCTTCATTAAACTTGGAAAATCAATTTGGGAATCAACTTGAATATTAGGGGAGGTTTCTTAGAGATTTACAGGCTTAGACATGTAAATTCGTGCAGGCGTATCGATACACGGGGAAGGTGTATCGATACCCTGTGGGAAAAACTTAGGTGTAATTAGCAAGTGTATCAAAACGGTCATATCGTTTTTCGATGTGGATCTTTACAGTGGCATCCCCGATTCGATATCCGTATCGAATCGGATAAGCCCTCCTCGGTTGACCTTCGATTTGGTCAAAGAATATCGATACTCGTATCGATATAGGGTGTTTCGATACCCCTTTGAAGAGGGTATCGATACAAGGCGTTTCGATACCCCTTTGGAGAGGGTATCGATATAGGGTGTTTCGATCCCCCAGATGAGAGTTTCGATACCCTTGAGTAAATTGCACAAGTTCTGAAGGGAAAAGTTGGAAAGTCTCATAATGTTACCCTAGGGGTCTTATGGGTGGTTTAAACAATAAAGTGAACTATGTAACCAATAGAACGAGTGTAATGTCCCGACACGAGAGATTATAGCGAATAACTTAATAAAAGATAGATGACTTAATCATTATAATGTTTCTTAAGAATCCGGGTAGATCGGAAGATAACGCGTGACGGGTAGGGTACTTGTTGTGTGTTGGTAGGACACTAATATAATTTAGAGGACTATGGTTAATGAAATAATCTAAAGAGGATCATGTAAATAACCTAGTAGTTTGAGTATCTAATCTTAATTATGAGAGATGACTTGAAATATTAGAAGCATACCTTGAACTTTATAGATGGTTTGGCTTGTACCCGTTACATGTGTATTTGTGTATGGATGCTCATAGAACATGTTTTATTTATGTCTTGTTATTAAAATCTAGATACCCAATTAGTGTTGCAACATAAAGGAGGCCATCCGATGTAACATGCCGGGTGATGTATTGAAGACTTATTCCGAGTGTTGGGCGGCCTCACTCGAAGATGTTCGATGCAACATTCCGAACATGGTATTAGGAGGGCAACCTCCATCCCGGTTACTATATTCCGAGTGTTGGCGGCCTCACTCGAAGATGTTTGATGTAATATTCCGAACATGGGATTGGTTGGGCGGCCTCCATCCCGTTTTATTTCGAGCGTTGGGCAGCCTCGTTTGAAGATGTCCGATGTAACATTCCGGGAATAGGATTTGAGGGCGGCCTCAATCCTGAGTGTAGGATCCCGATGTTGTATGGACACGGACCTCACTATATTATGTTTATATCTTTAGATAGGAGCTTGAGAACTCTAGCTAAGGTAAAATAGGAGATGAACCTTAGTGTAGAAGCCTTTCTGTGCACTCTTGACTATATTATCTTGCTTGCTCGTTTTATGATGCTTATGAATTGTTAGAGTTGAAATGTACCACTGAGCTTGTAAGCTCAGCGTGCGGAATTGTGGTTTTTCCGTGTGTAGGTGACAAGTAGCTTTGGAGGGGCACATCGAGGAAGGATTTCCCAGCATCGGAGCTATTTTAAGAGTATAGTACTTGATCTTTAGTAGGACTTATTGTATTCATAGGACCTTACCAGATATCGAGTCTGTATTTTACTTTTGATTTCATTCTAAGTCGGACAATATATTTTGAAAAGGAGCTCCTGTTTTGTAAACATTTTATTATATTTTATTTTGGTCTACATGGATTTATGAAATATGATATTTTAAGTATTTGGACACGTCATTTTAAAAGAATTTTGATGGATCGGGTTTTGGGTGACCCAAAAGTGGCACTTCGGATCCGGATCGGGATCATGGTGTTACAATGTTAGCCTTGTTTTGATTTGAAAGCATGAGATATCTTTTAAAAAGGGATTTTACTAGTACTTTTTGTTGGCTTGTGATCTACGATTTTTGTTAACACTTGTTGGTTTTATTGTTGGCATTGATGGCCATGATTACATTACTTTTAAAGAAGCGTCACATGTTTTACTTTGAAAAGATTGAGTATTTATGGGCTACATTGCAAGTGATGTTTTTTAAATGTTTTATTACCCTCACTAAGCTTCAAGCTTAACCTCTCTCTTTCCTTGTTGCAATGCAGACAAGTAATTGTTGGAAGCATCCGGAAAGAAAAGGCTCGCACGTGCCTATTTTTACTATTTTCTTTAGCTTAAGTATGTTTTTTCTTAAATTATGAACCTAGGTAGTTGAGAGCAATGGACTAGAGAACCTTTTAGTTTGGATTTTGTTTTTAGACATATTGGATTGAGTTACATTATTATGTTACGTATTTGAGTTTTGATGAGACTTTTGAGACATGTTTTAAAATGTTCTTTTATGTTTGAATCATATTGTGAAATATGTGTTTTATATATTAAATTAGGCAACCAAACATCTAGAGTTAATGATTAAATTATGGTTTATGCCTATAGGGTTTTATATGCATTTAGAGAACCTTGGTTTTTCGGTTAAGGCATGAAACATGTGAAATCTGTATTTTCTATGTAGAGGTTTCGATACCTGTTCATAGGGTATCGATACCTAGGCATAAACACGATGGTTTTCTGGAAAAATTAGCCTAGGTATCGAAACCACATAAACTAGTTTTGAAACAATTTGATGAAAATAGGTATGTGTTTCAATACACTTGAATCTAGTATCGATACAAAGTTTTACAGTTTTAAATCGTATCGATACAGGGTTATGGTTGTATCAAAACGCGGACTTGTCTCGCAGGGCATTGGTCGAGTTAAGGCGTATCAAAACATTTAAAACCCATTTTGATACTCGTTTTATCGTCACATCAGTATCGATAATGGGACTGGGAATTTCGATACCCCTATCAGTTAAAGTCATTATATGCTGAAATATAATTTGTAATCATCACATTTTAGTCACTAAACATTGAGTAATCAACTAAGTGACTTGTAGACCTCGTTTTAAGCTAAAATTTGAGACATAAGCATGTAATGAACTTAATTTAGTATTGGTAACCTTAATTTCAAAATTAGAGCATAAATTTCTAGAAATTTACAATTAGGTCCCTAAAACTTATTCGGTTTAATTAGGACTCATTTTACATTTAATTTCCGCTGCAATTGGACTCAGTCCTTGCATGAACATGTTGGATATAATTAAAGCATCTAGATAATATAAAAAAAGAAAATAGGTTCGTTTATCGGGGTAAGTCTCCAGATTAGCCTTGGTATTTCCCGTGTAACTCATTCGAGTCAGGTAGCGTCTAGACCGGGTCGAGGGAGTTATATTTGTTGGTATCAGAGCCTAGGTTTATGATTCATTGGGGTATGTTGTTTATTGTTTAGGATATATTGTACTGTACGGTGTTTGCTTAGCATGTTGATGTGTGATATTGCACGGTGATTGTTGTTGCTAAAGATAAAGCATGTTACATAGGTTTCCATTGCTCCACTACGTTAGGTTGGTTTTTTGAAGACTTGAGCTAGTTGGCACTTTGCTTTCGGTTGACTTATTTGGTTTTAAATATTCTTTTGTTTTCATAGAATAAGTATTATGGGACCTCATAGTGAACTTAGAATGAATACCCGATCCATTACTTATGGAAGAGAAGTACGTGAGGAGGAAGAGTTGTCACCTATACCGCCAACATCTGTTGTACCGCCAGTTGAACCGCCAATAGCTCCACCTGTTGTGTCGGTTATTAGTGACATGAATCAGTTGGTCTAGGCTATAACGGGAGCTTTTCAGGCTACAGTTGCTAGAATGCAAGCCACAGTTACTCCACCGGTAGCTAATCCTAGTTTACTTTTGGAGACGCTCTATAACGCCCCAAAATTGGGTCTAGAAGTTAGTGAGCTGATTTAGCCAGTTAAGCCTAGTTCGGGATTAAATTCTTAAAAATTGATTTTTGGTCGAAATAAAATATGGAAAAATTTCCTAATATCATTATTTAATACATATTTTATTTTGTTCAAACCAATTTTGAAAATTGACCCTTGAAACCCTAAGATTTTGAAACTAGTGATTATTTTACAAACTAAGCCAAAACTTTGAATCTTTAAGGTAATTTGATATAATACTAATCCTATTTGATCTAAACCTTATAAAGAGCGTATATAAACAACCTTTAATCCCTTGTTTTAACCTAAGTAATCAAGATTTTCTAATTTTGATCCAAAACCCAAAAAATTCACTTTTTAAAAATATCTCTTCTTTAAATTTGGGTTTCTTCTTCTCCAAGGCAGCCTCTTCATCATATTTTTAAGTTAAATATCCATTATTTTTAATAAAATTTCGTTGGTTTATTTTCCTATATTTTTCTTTTTCAAATTCTCTTCGTTTTTCTTCGGTTTTACTTGAAAAACTCTATTTTTGCATCAAGCTTTAAACCCTTCTCCAAGATTTTGGTTTCTTCCTTCGCAAGAAATATTCTCCATAATCTTTCCAAAGGTAAACACAAATCTTTTCAATAAAAATTCATTTGATGAATTCTTTATATTTTTTCTTCATCAAAATCTCTTCGTTTTTCTACGGGTTTTCTAGTTTTTAAACCTTTAAAGGGGTGGGATCAATTTTGGAGGTGAGAATCATTTAAACCTATGAAACCTAAAGTTATTTAATGAAATTATTAATTTATTGGCTGATTGAAACAATCTTTAAAGTCTTGAACCAATAAAATCGGTTTTCTTGCTAAAAATTCCATTGTTTTCTTGATTTTTGTTGAAGGGTTTTACATGGCTATTTTTGATACCTAAATATATAGATTTTGAAGTGTTTAAATGTAATTAAGATTAATTTTAAGTATCTAATCTCGGACCTAAGGTTTATGTGGTGTTTGGAGAGGTTTTCAGTGAGTTTTGGTTAGGTTTTATGGTGTTTTTAGGGGTTGCCATATATTGGTCTGGCTTGAGAGATGTTTGGGTGAGTTTTAATGCACTAAACCATATGGTTTTTATGATTGAATTATTTCAAGAGGTAGAAAAACAAGTTTGAGGGAGATCGGAAAGTCGAATAGTGTTTTTGGGTGACTTATCGAGCAAGTTTCGGTAAATCGGTGAGTGGATTTGAGAGTAGGCTGCTTCAGCAGTGTTTTAACTTTGTTTTCAAAAGTGGTGGGAGTGTAGGGAAGGTTTGAGAAACCTCCATATACTCCGGAGTAAGTTTTACATTTGCTCCCGTAAATCGGTTTTCCCATATTATGCTATTTTTCTATGTGACTAGTCATGCTTGTTATTTAATTGTGAATATGGGATTATGCATGTATTTCAATGCTCATGATATGTTTTTGCAAAAGTTTTTATATACATATGACGCTCTCTATTTTGTTTTGTAAACATGAGAAAAGTGGTTTTTACCGGTTTATGTATTTGATGCATGTGTTAGTGGGATGCATGAGTTTTTACATACCGTTTTAACTTGAAAACTTGAGCATTGGTTTTGTTTTGTGTTAGATATTAAGTTGATGGGTCTGGGATAAGTTGATCGATCAATAAGATGTGAGTGCACTATAAATTAAAATGCGTATGTATATAAATTAGATATTGAGTGATGCATTAGAGGTTAGCCTAGTGTTGTGTGATATAATTGTTACCTTATCACATTCGGGTATGGCGAATTATCCTAGACACCAAGGTTGGATCTTTAGATTGTGATAGTCAATCTGTGTGAATTGATGTACGATGTCATTCATATGTTTTCCATTTATCCTAACGTTTGGAGGAAACTTCATTCGTGTCACTTAACCAACATGTGAAAAACGCAAGTGTAAACTTTTTATTTATTTTTGTGCAATTTTTAAATTATATGTGTTTTATAAAAGAGCTCAAAGGTTTTGAACCATTGCTTGTTAAGCATGTAAGACTTGTTTTGTGGCGTATGCTATGTGTTAAACACTTATTGATTTTTATATTAGTGATGTAATAGTCACAAATGGTTTCCCGAGCATGACTTTTTAAACTATTTTATTGTATAATATGGGTTGTATTACTTGTAGTTAAAATTTTTTTATAATTCACTCACTAAGCGAAAGCTTAACCTCTCTTTTTTCCTTATAATGCAGATTAGAAGTGAGTTAGTCATCCGGGAAAGCAAGGAATACTCTTAGTGTTTTTTAATTCATATTATGGCTCAAGTATGTTGCTTTTATATTTTGAACCTTAGGTAGTTTAGGAAGCAATGGTGAATAGGAACCTTATGAAATATAACTCGATTGTTTGAATATTGAATCTTGCACATTGATATATTTGCTTTTATGTTAATGAAGTCTTTTTGGATTTGATTCATACATTGATTGTGCCTAAGCATGTTGAATTATGACTTTGTTGAATATTGGTTTCAATTGTTTTGAGAGCATGGAACTAGGATGCCAATCATTTAGAAATATTGTTGGATTATGAGGTTTATGCCCTATAGGTTATTAAATGCATCTAGTATACTTTTTAGATCACGAATTTCTTGAAAATTACAATTAAGTCCCTAAAACTTGTTCGTTTAAAATAGGACTCGTTTTATTTTAATTTTCGCTGCAAATGAACTCAGTCCTTTCATGAACATGTAGGATCTAATTAATGCATTTAGAATAGATAAAAGAATAAAATTTTAGGTTTTTTTATCGGGGTAAGTCTACTTATTAGCTTCGGTATTCCCCGTATAGCTCGTTCGAGTCTTGTGGCATCTAGACCAGGTCGAGGGGGTTAAAGGCTCCTTAGTTTGGGAGGAGTCGAGTTTAAGGGAATATCCCCGGAAGAATCTGAGAGTTGGTTAGAGAGTAATAATCGTATCTTGATTCAGATGGGTTGTTCAGATGAGAAGAAGTTGGGTTGTTCAGTTGCTTTGTTATAGGGAGATGCTTATAAGTGGTGGACTACCATTATTTATGGTATGGAAGAGGATGAGATCACTTTTGAGTTGTTTGGAGAGACTTTTAGGCGTAAGTATGTATCTGGGTGTTCGATATCAAGATGAGAAAAAGAAGGAGTTCATGGCTTTGGTTTCGGGTAACATGTCTGTGTGTGAGTATGAGGTGCAGTTTATTAGGCTTAGTCAGTATGCTCCTGATTTGTTGCCTAGTAAGAGAGCTCGTTGTGAGCGTTTTCATTTTGGTTTGGTTAGAGAGGTCAAAACATATGTGTTGGCCACAGATTACATGGATTTTAATGTGTTAGTGGACTGGGCTAAGGATATTGAACAGAGTTTGGGGTTTGAAATCTGTTGGATCTAGTTCTGTTAAGAGTCTCGTTGAAAATGGAAATAATAGGGATAGGTTTAAGAAACAGAGAGATGGGCGTTATAGTCAGAATAATCAGTATAGAGGAGATGGTCATGGTTATTAGGGAGGTCAGGTCGACCTGCTGAGTGTAATAAATATGGGAGACGTCATGAGGGTTAGTGTTGTGGACCTTCCAGTACTTGTTGACAATGTGTTGATTTTTGGCATACTAGGAGGGAGTGTCCTCAATTTTTGGGTGACCATCAGGGCTAAGGTCGCGGAGGCGATCAGAACAAAGGCAGAGGTAACTTCCAGCACAGAGAGGAGAATCAGGTATAGAAGCGTGGTATGCATCTCGTCAATTGAAGGTGCATGAGAAAAACTACCCTACGCATGATATAGAGTTAGCCTCAGTTGTTTTTGCTCCTAAGATATGGAGGCACTATCTTTATGGGGAGCGTTGTGTGATTTATACGGATCATAAGAGTTTGAGGTATTTAATGTCCAAGAAGGATCTTAATCTTAGGCAATGCCGGTGGCTCGAGTTGTTTAAGGATTATGATCTAATGATCGTGTACCATCCAGGTAAGGCTAATGTTGTTGCTGATGCGTTGAGCAAGAAAGTGGTCGTAGAGTTGCGTGCCATGTTTGCTAGGCTGATTGTTTTTGATAATTTCAGTTCGATAGCTGAGTTGCAGATTAAACCGTCTCTAATTGAGTCGATCATGGAAAAGCAATTGTTAGATGATGCTTTAATATCTCATGTTCAGGATATAGTCGAAGGTGTGTTTACAGAGTATAGTTTTTGAGAGGATGGTGTTTTTTGCTTCAGAGATTGTGTTGTTGTGCCGAATGATGCTGAGCTGAGGCGTACTATCCTTGCGGAGGCGCATATTAGTCCTTTTCTATGCATCCGGGTAGTACTAAGATGTACCGAGATCTCAAAGGTAAGTATTTCTAGGTTAGTCTGAAACAGGATGTGGTTGAGTATGTAAGTAAATGTTTGGTGTGTCAGCGTGTTAAGGGTGAACATCAGGTTCCATCGGGTTTTTTACAACCGTTGAAAGTTCCAAAGTAGAAGTGGTAAAGGATTATTATGGACTTTGTGTCGAATTTGCCTTTGACACCGACTAAGAAGGACTCTATATGGGTAGTTGTGGACAGGTTTACAAAGTGTGCGCACTTTATTCCAGTGCATGATAAGTATACCTTATATAAGTTGGTTGAGCTTTATGTTTCTAGTGTTGTGAGGTTGCATGGAGTGTCTAAATCCATAGTATTGGATAGAGATCTGAGGTTTACGTCAAGGTTTTGGAAGTCGTTGTAAAAGGCTCTTGGTACTAAGCTAAGCTTTAGTACATCTTATCATCCGCAGACGAAATGGGCAGTCCGAGAGAGTTATCCAGGTTCTGAAAGACATGTTGAGGTGTTTTGTGATAGATTTCCAGGTTCTGGAAAACATTGGTTGAGTTCTCTTATAATAACAGTTATCAGGCGAGTATCCAGATGGCTCCGTTTGAGGCTTTGTATGGTAGGAAGTGTCGTACTCCTTTGTGTTGGGCCGAGGCTGGAGAAAAGTTTCACCCTACCTAGTGTTCTTGAGGATACTAATGAGAAGGTTAAACTCATTAGTGATCGGTTTAAGGCTCCATCGGATTGTCAAAAGTCTTATGTAGATTTGAAAAGGAAAGAGATAGAGTATGTTGTCGGCGAGAAAGTTTTCCTAAAGGTATCTTCATGGAAAAAATGATGTGTTTTGGTAAGAAAGGAAAATTGAGTCCGAGATTTATTGGACCGTTTGAGGTGTTAGAAAGAATCGAACCAGTGGCTTATCGTCTAAGGTTATCGTCCGAGCTTAAGAAGATTCATGATGTGTTTCATGTGTCAATGCTTCGGAGATATAGATCGGATCCATCACATGTATTACAGGTGGGTGAGGTTGAGCTTAATCCATATTTGTCATATGACGAAGAGCCAGTATAAATCTTAGCATCAAGTTCTAAGATTCTGCGTGGTAAGACCATCGAGTTAGTCAAAGTTCTTTGGCGACATCGAGGTGTCGAGGAAGCCACGTGGGAAAGGAAGTCGGACATGGAAAAGCAGTTCCCTTATCTTTTTCCACTAGGTAATTTCGAGGAAGAAATTTCTTAAGTGGGGGAGAGTTGTAACAACTCAAAAATGGGCTTAGAGTTAGTGGGTCGGTTTAGCCGGTTTAACCTAGTTTTGGATTAAATACTTAAAAATTAGTTTTTAATCAAAATAAATTAAGGGAAAATATCCTAAATTTTTTATTTAACATATATTTAACTTTGGTCAAATCAATTTTAAAAATTTACCCTTAAATCCCTAAGATTTTGAAATTGGTGATCATTTTATAAAAAAATGAAACTTTGAGGACGGTTTTATAAAACAAGCCAATACTTTGAATCTTTAAGGGGATTTGATCCAATTATAATTCTAGCTAATTAGGCTTTCCAAATTTTAATTAATTAAGCCCAAATTTTATTTTTAAACCAAATAACTTAATTAAACTCAATTTTAAACTCTAAAACTCTTTTTAATAACCTAAAATCAACATATTTTTCTAATTTTCATTTTGCCACATCCAAGGCTGCCGTTCAACAAGTTTTCAAGGTAAAAAATATCCCTTTTTGATTAATTTCGTTTTCAATAAATATCATAACTTTTTTCTTCAAATTTTTTTGTTTTCTCATTATTTTCTCGTTTAAAAACTCGGAAAGCAATTGGATCAGTTTTGGAGGTAATATTTCGTCAATCCTCTAGAACAATAAATTTCTTTACTGAAATTCCCAAGTTATTGGCTTGGAGAAATCGTTTTAATCCTTTAATTTCATAAAAATCGGTTTTTCGGCTAAAAATTCCAATTTTCGTTCAATGGTTTTACTCATTGTTTTGGGTTATAAATTATTGATTTTGAAAATTTTGGTTTTTTTATAATGTGGTTTTAAAGTTCCTAATCCCGGGCTATAGGCTTAGGTGAAGTTTGGTGTGTTTCGAAAAGGTTTTTTTAAGGTTTTGATAGGTTTTAAGGGATGTTGTGTAGGGATCCGACTTGAGGGTTTCTTTTGTGTGTTTAGAAGCATTAAAACCCTTAGTTTTGATGCTTGAAACAGGACAAGAGTTAGGAGATCGCATTTGAAGATGTTTCAGAAAGTTTCGGTGGCTTGGCGAGCAAGTAACGACTATCGATGAGTGGTTTATGAGAGTTTCTGCTTCGACAATGTTTTAAACTTATTTTACAAAGGTTTCGGAGTGTAAGGAAGGTGTGAAAACTTCCCTATACTCTTAAGTAAATAAATGTTTAAGTTTTCGCAAAGGTTCCCATATTACTTTATGTTTTTACTATGAATTTTGTCATGCTTAGTGTTGATTTTGCATAGATGATTATGGATGATGATTTAATTCTCATGTTACTTTTTTTATAAAGATTTTGACATATAATTGATGCTCCCATGGTTTTATTTCAAAAACATGATATATGAGTTTTTACCGGTTTTGCACTTGGTGCTTAGAATAATGGGATGCATGTGTTTAATTCTGTTTTGAATTAAGTTGAGCATTGATTTTTGATATACATATTGGCTAGTTAAGTGATGAATCTTATGGGATAATTTGATCGATCAATAGGGTCTAGAGTGCACTATAAATATTCAAAAGTCGTACGTGTTTAAATTCCTTGTGTGTTGCATTTTGGCTTTTAGTCTAATATTGTGTGATGGGAGTGGTACTATCACCGGACACCAAGGTGAGATAATTCATGTTAAGAGTTGTATCAACATGCGTATGCTCTAGGAGTGGTACTAACATGAGATTGCCTGTTTATCCTAACGATTTGGAGTGGTACAAATCGGATCATTAGCACCAATATAATTAGGTCCCTAAAACTTATTCGGTTTAATTAGAACTCCTTTCACATTTAATTTCCACTGCAATTAAGTCCCTAAAATTAGAGTGCATGTGATGTTTTCGTTGAATAAATTTTAATAATAAAAAATTTAAGGAGACGCCGCCTATAGATAATGTATTTAATTCACTATAAATTTTATCTAAAATCCCTCATTATAAGGTTATACATCTAAAATATTACTTTAAAAAGTCAATATTCACATAAAACACCTATAAATTTATTTATTTATTGTAATATTTAAGTTTACTAAAATTTGAATTTGAGACAATTCACATAAATTAGATTTAAATTAGGCTTCTAGTACCTCCTATTACTAACCCAAGAGGTCATTATCAACCTCACAACGTAATATTATTAATGCTTAACTAAATAATAGGTGCCCAAAGTATACATCTTTTCTGAAATAGGTGTCTAATGTTTTTTTTTGGCTAAAATAAGTGCCTAAACTATATATTTTTTCTGAGATAGGTGCCTAATGTATTTTTTGGCTGAAATAGGTACATAAAGTTTTATTCCCTTACTGTTTTAAGGTAATAGTGTTAAAAGAAAATTGTTTAATTTATAAATAAGTACCTAAACTATATATTTTTTTAAAATATAGGTGCCTAATGTAATTTTTATTAAAATAAATACCTAATTTTTTTCTTATAAGTAATTTATATTTTTTATAAGATATAAAATTAGTTATATCTTAAATTAATCATTTAACCTTTTAAATTATGAGAAAAAATTATTTTTAACAACACTAAAATAAAAAAATAATTAGAATTTATATAATTTTATATTAATATTTTTTATATTTTCCACAACAATCATCAATGGGACAAATCGATTCACTTGCAAGGACATGTCGCCGGTTCACATGGGGAAATATATACAAAAATTATTATATTCCTATTACATTTATAATTGTATCGAAAAAGAATTGAAAATATTAATATAAAATTATATAAATTTTAATTATTTTTTATTTTAGTGTTGTTAAAAAATATTTTTTTTCTCATAATTTCAGCTACTAATCAAATTTAAATAAATTATTAATCAATTATAATAAATAATTTAATAGATTAAAACGATGATATATAAATAATTTTACATCTTATAAGAAATATAAATTACTTATAAGAAAAAATTAGGCATTTATTTTAATAAAAATTACATTAAAAATTTATTTTAAAATATATATATAATTTAGGTACTTATTTATAAATTAAACAATTTTCTTTTAACAGTGTTACTTTAAAATACTAAGGGAATAAAACTTTAGGCACCTATTTCAGCAAAAAAATACATTAGACACTTATCTCAGAAAAATATATAATTTAGGCATTTATTTCAGCCAAAAAAAAACATTAGGCACCTATTTCAGAGAAAGTGTATACTTTAGGCACTTTAAAGAAAAGAATGGAATTTTTATTTAATTTAAAACACATTCGGACATTGGATTGATATTAAAAATATAAAACAGAACTTTTATGTTGTCATTTCTTTAGCCATTTTCGGGGAAATTTATTATAAAATATATTTTTAAAACAAAAAAATATTATATAAAAATTAAAAATAATATTATCAGTTTTTTTTATAAAAAAATTAAGATCGGATCTAAAAGTGTGAATCACAGAATCAGCAGCTTGTTTATTCGCAGCTCATATAAGTTTGACTGGATTAAAATTTAAAATAATAAGAAAAAAGAGACAAGTTCTAGTTCTATTACATATATAAAATGCTATTTTTAATATAATTAATATAAAAGTTTGCATTTAATCGTTAAAAAATTTAAATTATTTTTTAATTTAGTGTTTAAATCTTATTTTGAGTTAAATTAGTACCTAAAATCTTATTTTATTACTCATATAATATTCTTTTATCGCAATTGCTAAAATATTTTTATTATCCAATTATGACATGACATTTAGCTTATTTCTATTAATTTATTTAATATTTATTTTTTAAAAAATAAAAAATCTTTAACTCTATTAAAAACCTCAAAAATATTTTATTTTTTAAAAAAATCAAACCCTAATATTAAATTCTTAAACTTCTCTCTCATACTTCTGATCCAACAATCTTTATATCTTTGTCTTTGTCAGGTCTCACATATAAAAATCTTATTATCTCATCTTCAAAAACAACGAATGAATCATTAATAAACACCCAACAATAAATTTTTTTTTGGGATCTTATAGACGATCAAAGAGTGAAGATATCGAATGAGAAAGTACAATTGAGTGATAAACGAAGAATCACCGACGTGTGATGCAAGAGATGTTGGACGATGAAATATACATGATTTAAGAGTTTGATAAAAAAATTAAAATTTTAAAATATTTTATTAAATAATAATTTTTTTAATAGATATTAATATTTTTATTTAAATAAAAATAAATTAAACACTAATTTAATCTCAAATAAAATTTAGACGCCAAAAATTCGAGATTAAATATATATTACAAGGTGTAATATATGCACACTCAGCATGTTAGAAATTTTTTTATATAAATAAGTCTCCGCAAAAGACTCATCAGCTTCTGTAATATATCACATGTCAGTGTCTTTCTCTATTTTTCAAGAAAATGAAAAAGTAAAAACAAAATCTTCTTCGCTTTTCTCTTTCCTTGGAATTTTGTTCATCCCCTTCGTCTCCGATTCAACAAACCACCTCTGTGGATATCCAGACGGGAATAATCAAAGGTTTTAATGTTCAATGATTGGGCGCTTGGCGATTTTATAATTCATATTTAAAGAAAAAAAATCGGTGGAAATTTCAGTTGCCTAGAGAAATTGATAGAGGGGGAGAGAGATAGAGAGATGGGGATTGCAAAGGTTAAAGCGGTTTCTATTGATTTGATGCGATTGTGAGAATCTTCTGCTCCTGCAGCTGCTCAGGTATTCTTAAACCGCTATTCTCTAGTTTTGTCTTTTTCCCTTTTGGATTATAGTTAAATTTTTTTTTTTAAATCCTCTGTTTTGATGCGTAGGATTATTATGTTGTTAGGAGATAATTTTGTAAAAATTAGAAGAAAAGGCTGTGCCACTATTTGAAGAATATGTTTGTTATGGTAAGGTAGACGGTTGTTCATCAAAATGGTGAAAGTTGAACTGAAGTGGAGCTCTAAAAATTTAGGTCTGCGTTGTTGAAGTTGTAAAATTTAATGCTACTGTGAGACTTTATCTCTTCTCTGTTGATTTTGAGGAAGTAGTGAATTGTAGCTTTGCAGGGTTATTACTTGTATAGACTGCAATTGTTATGGCTTCTGTTACTGTTAGATTGAATAACTTTGATTCACCTTCTCAGCAGTTGTGGTATCTGCTTTGGTACATCTTGTTTTAGTAATGGTGAATTTTATGTGATAATCGTGTTTGAGATCAGTTTGTTGGTTTGTGACAGTGGGTTTGATAACCCTAAGCTCTAGTGTGGCAATTAAGTATTAGAAATTCAGGCTTGTTGAGTGTTGGATAGCGGGCACAAAATTAATTAACAATTTTTATAATGAAGAAGAGATGGGTGACTCAGAAATTCGTTTACATTTTCAGATGAAGAATGTGCATCTTCAGTAACAATTTATTTACCTCTGTTGTTTCTGGTCTTCGTCTGTACTGGTATGTGAACTTGTATATGTATTTTACAAATGCAAGACACTTCAGCTGCATCTTTTTCTTTATCAATTTGCATAGGTTTTGAAAATGAAAAACCATTTTTCATGTTTATTTTATTGTCTGCTTCCTGCTGTTCTGAAGTAGGGAATATTCAATAGTTTTTATCAGTGTAACTCCATTTGTTTATAATATTGAACAACTTAAGGTCTTTGAGTTCTGTAATTTGGCTGGATATCACAATGATTTGATGTGAATGGAATTTGCTATCCAAAAGAAAAAAATTCATGGCTTTTTTCACCTATTGTTCTTCCCAGTATCTAATCACCCATCAATGGTAGATCCATATAAAATTTAATTGGTTCGTGAAAACACCATTGGTTTATACTTTTGTTAAGGTGTACTCTTCAGTGTTTTGTTATCCTCCAAATAACATTTTACTGAACATTAACAGTACTTTTGGATTATGATTTTTTACTTGTTTGTTGCTGCTGCTTTTTCTAGTATTTTTTATTACTAAATACACCATTATTGTCTTTGGCATGCTGGTGGTGCTTAAATAATATGTTTCACATACATGTGATGCTTGATTATTTGATAAGAAGTGCTCAGAAGTTTTCATATTAAGAAAATTTAAGTATAAACTCTTGCCAACATCTAATTTTGATGGAGCATGGTTAACACTATAGGCTTTTGAATTAGAATTGTGAGACCTCAACAGGAAAGTTGTAAGCATGATTTTTTGGTCCTTTTTCAGGATAAATATTTGCTAATAAGAAATTGATGCTTAAAGTTTCTCTAATTTGAAGACTCCTTCGTAGATTTCATTTTCACTTGTAATCTTGTATCCTGTTCGTTCTCAATTACAACAAATAACGTTATAGGGGGGGGGTACGTATTGTCTTATAAAACAACAGACGTGTAAATTTCTAGCAAAGTCTCTTCCCTTTTTCTTAAAAGTAACAAGTACTATTTGTTATTTCAAAAAAAAAAGTACTATTCACCCCTCTTTCAATTTATTGGGGCCTAATATTGATTGTAGGAAATGTCAAAGTTGAAGCATTATTGTTTAACAATTGTTGTTGATGCATTCCAGAATCCTCCATCCTTGGTTGGGGCCTATCTTTGCTACTGTGCTGAGTTCCACCTTCAACAATGCCTTCTCTTCAATTGTTGCAGCTAACCGAGTATGGTCAAAATCTTCTGGCTTCTAGGAGGTATTTATTTATTTATTTATTTTTTATATTCAGTGTAAATAATTATACTGACAATTCTATATCTTATTTGAGTGAATTTCTTTTTTGTACAAATGACAAAATAGTTAATGCTTTTCTGAACTGGCTTGTCATTAATAATTCTAACATTTTATGCTTATTCTAGGGAAAATATTTGTTAGACTTGAAATGGCTCGATGCATAACCGATTTAATTTGGCTAAGTGATGGAGAACTATTAATTTGAGCGAAAATTGGAGGAAACAAAAATATCAAACAATGAACACAAGATTTAGAGTGGTTCAGACTTTTAACCCAAGTCCTACATTCACTACCTTAGTTTTCACTAAGGATTTCCCAAATTCATAAAAGAATTCAACATTTTGAGGCAATAGGGATAACCTTATAACCTTGATTCAAATCCCGAATCAAGCATCTAAAGTTCACAACCCGAATTATGAGAATTCACTTAACAAGAGAAAACTTAACAAACTTGTTAATCCTTCTAATAAGGTTAATTATTTGCAATCTAAAGCCCTCACCCAATTCCTAAGACACTTGAGCATATATATACATTAAGCTTTAAGCTTTAAACATTTCTTTGATCATAAGATATTGACAATGACATTAGTCTCTACATGATGCTTGAGACTTTCTTTTATCATTCCAAATGAAGTTCTAGCTGTTGATGACCATTGGGATTGATTTTGAACCGTTTAGAGCTTTTTTCCATGCCAATTTCTGCTTTTGATGCAGGTGGTATCGAAACGCGTGGTAGCCGTTTTGATACTGTCACTTTAGGAAATAACCGTTGGATCTGCAATAAATGACCGGTATCGAAACGCCTATAAGGCGTATCAAAACAACTAAAGCCTGTTTCGATACGGTTCCTAGCCTTTTTTTTTTTAAAAAAAATCATTGGGGTTTTCATAAATCCGTTAGAATTGTATCGCAACAGTTAAAGCTGATATCGAAACCAAATCTTCCAGTAACAAAACGTATCGAAACGCCTCTACCATTTTCTTTGAAAATAGGCAAGCTGTATCGAAACGCCTGAGAGGCGTATCGAAACACACCTGAGACATTTTATACTCTTTGGCTTATTTAAAACATTTGAAACACATTTAAAAGCTTTAGAAAATGTCTCAAACTTATTTTTAAGTTGCTGGTACTTAAAACTATTTTTGAAATCTTTTCAAATTAGTCCAAAACTATTTTTCAATTATTATATCAAAACATTAGTTCTACAATATTACCTTGTATTTCTCTCGTTCCTTTATATTTAAGGGTTAGTGTTCGATCGAGTCAAATTGAATAAAAAATTTTGAGTTATTCGAAATGGTGAGTTTAGTTTTATCATTCGAATTTTTATTCAAAAAATTTTTGAGTCGAGTTAAGTCGAGTTTTCAATTTCTTATAAAAATTTAGTTAATATTATTTATTATATTATAGTACGATTTAATTATAATTTAAATGACTTTCACTAATCATATAAGATATGTATATATATCTTTATATTTTTTGATATGTGACAATATTTTTTTATATTTTTATATATCGGTATATATATGATAAAAATTTGAGGGACTAGTCTCATTTAAAAATAAATTATCTAATTACTAAAAAATTTGAGTTATTCGGGTTATTCGAATTTCTATTTTACAACTTAAATTTTATTTAAATTTTTTCGAGTTGATTCGAGTTTATGAAATTTTAAGTCGAATCAAGATGAGTCGAGTTATTTGTTTTTTTCGAATCAATTTGAGTTTTGCTCACCCCTATCTATATTTTTCGTAATACTTATTAATAATGTGAATACATTGGAGAAAAGTGTATTCAGATCTTCTAATCGTTTGGGGTTTCGTAGCATATACTGAGAGTTACATATGGTCATTTTTTAGCTTGCATGTTTTTGACTCACTGTCTTCATCTTGGGAACGATCATTGTATCAGGAAATTCTCTATCAATTAGTAAAACATTTAAAGTTGTTTCTTTAACTTGTATAAAAAATTCAGAAGGAGACTAATATAGAGAACAAAATTCATAATGTTCTCATTGTATGGGGTGATTTACCCATATAGGAACTGGTCTTGAGTAAATGCCTTTATTATCAGGTTAATCATAAATAACCTTGGAGCTCTCCCCACCCATGGTTACCTTTTTCTGCAAAGGATAAGAGATTTTATATGATCCTAGGATGTAACTGCACATTCCCTTTATTATTTTGATCTATGTCTCAGTTACCTTAACTATTTGGAGTGAACATACTTTTAAGATTTAGACAAAAGAAGACATCTGGAAAATGTTTAGTGTAGGAAACCCCTACTGCTTGGGGGTATTCTTTTGTAAAAGATGATGTTGGAGAGCATACCATCTTATTAGGACTGGTGATCTATGAGAGGTCCTATCATGTCTTACTATAGTTAAATTAATTGATATGTTATGTGGCATGATATTATTCCTCTACTCACTTACCTAGTGGTGCTATGTTGGATGTTCATGCCATGTTATTCATGTTACAGTCGGTGCTCAAGTCACGTCAACTTTGTGTTCTCACCGCCCCATTGGACTGTAGTCTTTTACTTTTTTATTTATTTATTTTATATATTTTTTTTGTTTTCACAGAAAAGTACTACTGCTTGCTTCTGGTATTGTCGTTGCCGGTGGAACTGCTGCTTATCTACAATCAAGGTTTAGCAATAAAGAAGCTGATTCATATAGTCATTACAATGGGGTCCAAGAAAACAGAGACAATTCAGATAAAGTTCTTAAAAAGAACAATAATGTAAAGGGAATTACACGAAAGAAAGGTGGATTGAAGTCCCTTCAGGTTTTAGCAGCAATTCTTCTATCTAAGATGGGCCAAATGGGTGCAAGAGATCTTTTGGCATTGGTGGGAATGGTGGTAAGCCTTTTTTTATTGTGTATTTCCAACATACAATGGCTTAATATTTTGCTTACTTCCTGACTTTTCTGTCCTTTATATTTTAACTGTCACATCATAATGCAAATCAAAAACATTATTGAGATACGAAACTTGCAACCTTAATGAGTATTAGGCCTCCAAAGATTGGAGTTATTTAGTGTTTTTCCAATGTTGAATCTTTAGTGTAGATATGCCACTTGACCTGGTGTTACGTGCACATATAACATAACAACTCATAATACCCATTTTCTCAATTGAGTTTTCTTTCGAGATATGAGAGAGATTGGCCACACCAGAATACAAAAAGGCCAATAATCCATAAGTTTCTGTTGAATAGATTCAAAATGATTCACCGAATGTATTATTTCGTGTTACATTAAAATTCAGAATCACCAACAATATTATTGTATCCTCTCTCAACCAACTTCTTTGATGTAGCATCAGATAATGTCTCATGATAAAATCATACTCAGCACCAACATTTTATGCACCAATCCAATAGTTTTTGCCACTAAGTTTATGGTCAGTGATTTTTGGTTTTATGGGAATTGGAAAAGAAATTTATCTACATGCCTCGTTATGGAAGCATTTGTGCAGACAGATGCATGCATGCCTATGGTTTTAGCTTGCACTTGTCACGTGACATGCATCAGATATGGCTATTGGCACAGAAAATATTTAAATGTGTGATGGAAATTTAATTTACTTATAATGGGATGCTTTTGTAGCATGAACATTAGAGGGGTTTTGTGCTCTTTTTAAGTAACATCTATTCTTAACCTTTTTGCAGGTGCTGAGAACTGCTTTGAGCAATAGATTGGCAAAAGTTCAGGGATTTCTATTCCGTGCTGCTTTTCTTCGGCGTGTTCCATCATTTTTCCAACTAATATCCGAAAACATTTTATTGTGCTTTCTTCTGTCGACCATTCATTCTACTTCAAAATACATAACAGGTACCCTAAGCCTGAGGTTCAGAAAAATACTGACGAAACTCATCCATGCACATTACTTTGAGGTAGTTTTCTGCTTTCGATGTAGGTGTAATTTGTGTTTATTTTTTTAAGTTTCTATCAAATGATATTTCATTTTTTATTCTGGTTGGGTGAGGTATCTTTCCCATCTGACTTCATTAATCATGCTTTGCTGTTCATCTGTGCTTGCTTAAGTGAACTATCTTGTTTGCACATCTCTACTTTGCAGGTGGATTAAATGATCTTGTGTAATATTTAATTATCTTATATTCTTTTTATCTGATTTTTTCATCTTCTCTTTTAAAATGTGTGCAATAACTTTAACCAAAAGCCTTGTAGAACAAAAGTCTTAATCCTCATAAACTTAAAATTTGTCAAGTCCAGACAGAATCTTATAAAATTTTCTTTCCTGGAACCAAGTATATTTTCTTATGACTGCTGGAAATTTGAGTATTCTTTTCTAGTCCTGATATCTAGTCATTTACGCTTTTCTCCAAATGCTTTTTCCCAAATCCATTTTTGCTAAGGTCTATTTATCATTTCCTGACAAAATATTTGATTTCAGAACATGGCATATTACAAAATATCACATGTTGATGAACGGATTAGGAACCCTGAACAACGGATCGCAAGTGATGTGCCAAGATTCTGTTCAGAGTTGAGTGAGCTTGTACAGGATGATCTGACAGCAGTTACTGATGGCCTGCTTTATACTTGGCGTCTTTGTTCTTATGCTAGCCCAAAATACATATTCTGGATTTTGGTAATTTTTTGTCCTATTCAATTGTATTGTTACTGGCTTACATAACTTCTGGCACTGCTCTGCTAATGTAGCGATTACCATATTGTAATTAACATGGGATATTGCTTTGCAGGCCTATGTTTTGGGAGCTGGAGCTGCAATAAGAAACTTCTCTCCATCTTTTGGGAAGCTAATGTCCAAAGAACAACAGTTGGAAGGAGAATACAGGCAACTTCATTCAAGGTTAAGGACTCATGCAGAGAGCATTGCATTTTATGGTGGAGAAACTAGAGAAGAATCTCATATTCAAAAGAAGTTTAAGACTCTTGTTAGGCACATGAGGGTTGTACTTCATGACCATTGGTGGTTTGGCATGATTCAGGACTTCTTATTGAAGTACCTTGGTGCTACTGTGGCTGTTGTTCTGATTATTGAGCCCTTCTTTTCTGGCCATCTTAGACCGGATACTTCAACATTGGGACGGGCAGAGATGCTGAGTAATTTAAGATGCCACACCAGTGTTGTAATTTCACTATTTCAGGCCCTGGGAACCCTTTCTATAAGTTCAAGACGGCTAAATCGTCTCAGGTATTTTTTTGTTCTTTGCTGGTTTTTGAGAGGTGTTAGCCGTACAACATATGGAGGAACATTAAACACTTCCTAAGCAACCTCTGAAATCTTATCAGACACCCCCCTAAAATCCATAATGAATATAGTTGCTGATTGTTACCATGTTGAACTTTAGTGAGATAGAGGAGCATTAAGCACTTTCTAAGTAACCTTCGAAATCTGAAGCATCCTTAGACCTTGGTAATAAATGTTGATTATTACAACTTACCAGAAGTAAAACGTGAGTGGCACAGATTTCTAATTGATCTAATAACTTAAGTTTTATTCTTATAATTGTTTCTCTTAATATCTTCCGTGGCTATGCTGACCGTATTCTTGAGCTAATGCTTATATCAAAAGAGTTAATAACTTAAGTTTTATTCTTATAATTGTTTCTCTTAATATCTTCCAGTGGCTATGCTGACCGTATTCATGAGCTAATGCTCATATCAAAAGAGTTAAGTGCTGATGATAAAATGTCATCCCTGCAAAGTGCTGGAAGTAGGAATTACTTAACTGAAGCTAATTATGTTGAGTTTTCTGGCGTCAAGGTATTTGAGATGATATTTAACCATTTATGATTCGTAGTATGCCCTGTCAATGTTTTTTGTTCTAATGATTGGAACCATCCAGGTTGTCACTCCAAGAGGAAATGTTTTGGTGAAGGATCTCTCTCTAAGGGTTGAATTGGGATCTAATCTTTTGATTACAGGTGCTTTTTCCCTCGAAAAAAGAATGATTTGCATTTTTACTTTTAATGTCTTATGTTACCATTTCCTCTTGTTTTAAACATGCTTCTATTTTTCCTATTTTTCATCAATTTCTAGTATTTTTGAGGTGGTATAATTAGCTTTTATTGGAAATGAGAGTTACCATAAACAAGTTGTAGATTTTGCTACATAGTGATGATTCACTTCAATTTTTGGTTGGTTACAATGGGGCTTTTTGTTGGAGTTTTGTTCTTAATATTTTATGTTAACCAAAGAGTGTCTTAATTTAAATATTAAACCCGGTAACAGTTCTTGATAATGATCTTGTTTTATAGCTATATTTCACTACATATTTAATGACTAACTGGTTTAGAACATTGAATTTGTAATTTTCTTTTTTTAGAATCCTTCGCTTTAGCTTTTGAATAAAATTAAGAAAAAATTTCATATTTCTTTGACATTTATGATTCTTTTTAATCTCATTATTCTCTGCTAAGGCTCCAAATCTATACTCTCTGTGACGTACGTAGAAGATAAGGTAAGGTGAGTAAGAGGACTGGAGACAGGCTTTGAGGGAGAAAGAAAAATATACTATATGTTTAATTCTGGTTGTATGAAAAGAAGCGGAGTTCCTCTGGAGAAGTATTCTTGTTCTTTGTTTATGCATATGCATGTGTGTGTGTTTATGTTCTTTGCATGCCTGTCCTTTGTCTATGTATGTATACTTATTTATATATGTGGTGTCCTTTAAGTTTATCATTCTGAAAATTAATCTGCTTGTGCTTAATCCTGTTTCAAAGTTGTGTTGTGATTTTTTGGGCCTGTATAATCTCTTGTTTTTTCTTTGCTGAAGGTCCAAATGGCAGTGGAAAGAGTTCCCTTTTTCGTGTTTTAGGTGGTCTTTGGCCACTCGTATCTGGCCATATTGTGAAACCTGGGGTTGGTTCTGATCTTAATAAGGAAATCTTCTATGTGCCACAAAGACCATACACAGCTTTTGGAACCCTTCGAGACCAGCTAATTTATCCTCTTACTGCAGATCAGGAGGTTGAACCTCTTACACATAGTGGAATGGTGGACCTACTAAAAAATGTACGAGTTCAATCTCATAATAGTTTCTTGTTTTCTCTTCCTTAATTGTGTATTGATGCGTTCTCTTTCTTTTTGAGTTTTATAGGTTACCTTTAAAATAATTCTTCAATTTGGTGTTCCTTTAGGTTGACCTTGACTACCTGTTGGAACGTTATCCACCTGAGAAAGAGGTGAATTGGGGTGATGAACTCTCTCTTGGGGAGCAACAGAGATTGGGGATGGCTAGACTGTTCTACCATAAGCCTAAATTTGCTATTCTTGATGAGTGCACTAGTGCTGTGACGACTGATATGGAGGAGCGATTTTGTGCTAAGGTTAGAGCAATGGGTACATCATGCATAACCATATCACATCGTCCAGCACTGATTGCATTTCATGATGTTGTTTTGTCCTTGGATGGGGAAGGAGGATGGAAAGTTCATTACAAAAGGTACGAAACTTAAAGTTGCAGGTATTGCATTTATTACCAGTAGTAATGGTGCATTGACCAAATTTCTACAAAACCTGCAGAGAGAATTTTTCAGTACAAAGTGAAGGCGAGATTGACTTGACTATAGTTTCTGAGACAGAGCGCCAAGCTGATGCAATTGCAGTTCAACGGGCATTCAATGCTGCTAACAAGGTCTTAAAATTTCTGAAGCTTGGTTTCTGTGTGCGTGTGTTAATCATTTTATCTCACTGCAGCATTTTGATTGAATTTTTCTAGGACTCTGCATTCTCAAGTCCAAGGACTCTATCATATGTGCCAGAGGTGATAGCAGCATCTCCCTCTGTGAATCATGATGTTAAATTGCCTATTGTTCCTCAACTGCACAAGGTTCCAAGAGTACTGCCATTGAGAGTAGCTGCCATGTTTAAAGTATTGGTATGTTTTGCGCAAACTTTCTTTATTCTCTAGAACTAGCCTCGTGAACTTAAGAGGATGATTTCCCCATTGTTTTGCCCAAAGTAGGTATCAGTAATTGACTTTGTGAAGTTCTAAATTTTACTGAAAACTGAATGATCAGCTTCCCCAAAATGTAGATTATTATGTCTTGATTGGTCATTAAGTAGGACATTTATGTATCACTTATTCCTAAAGAGATTTTTCATTAGTTTTTCAGATCCTGAAAAAAAAAATCTGTAAGAACAGTATATTTGATTAATTGACTTTTAGTATGGAGTTTGAATCCTAGGCAGTAAATGCTTAAAAGTTATATCCTTGTGTTTTCTGAAAGTACCATTATGGATTTAAAAAGATGGTGTCAACCACATTTTACTACATGTCTCTACATATACCCATGTAACCGTAACATAGCTGATACATGTAGGAATTATGGAAAGATCACAAAAGATATGGATTGTTTTCATTCCTTTAATTAAGGGATTTTGTAAATATCTCTTATTTTATAATTCCTTATTCTAAGGAATTATATTTTCTAGAATTATTTTCTTTCCTAATCTTTAGTTTCTTATGTTAGAGATATTTTTGTATATAAATATGTGTTATGTTCTATTGAAATATATAAAAAATACAGAGAATTACTCTGATTTGTACATGGTTTCAGAGTCAGGTTACGGTTTCTTTCCAACCTAGACCATGTCCAAAACTTATTCTCCTAATTCGGATATCACTTCAAATCCAGAAAACTTTCTGGTTCTGATGCTCAATCAAATTCTTTTGGTCTAGTCATCACCTGCCATCGATTGAATGGCAACTGACAAATAAGAGAAATATTGAAGAATGTTTTCTGTTTTTCTACATATTTTATTGATAACAACAGCTCTTATTTATAGTTTAAAAAAAAAACGATCTATGGAAAATTACAAAAAATCAGCAGCCACAAATCTGCTCCTATTACAAAAATCAGCAATTACAAATTTGCTCCTATTAATTGACAAAATTCTTAGATATCAGTAGGTAGATATTTAGGAACAGAAATCCCTAATTTTCTGCAATTTAGTAAAGAATATGTTGACATCCACCCTCAAATTGATGCGGATAAGTTGATCAACATCAATTTGTTACTAAGAAACTTGTGTCGTTGGTGTGTCAGCTTTGGTGAAAACATTCGCGATTTGAAGATCAGTAGAAAGATGAGGAAGAGTAATAATACCATGAGTAAAAGCCTCTCTAATGTAATGGCAGTCCACCTCTATGTATTTCGTGCGTTCGTAATGTATTGGATTCGCAGTTGTTTGAATGACACTAGTGTTATCGCCATGAAGCAGAGTATGATTAGTTTGAGAAAATTCAAGTTCAGAAAGACCACATAACCATACAACTTCAGAACAAGCTGCTGACATGGCTCTATATTCAGCTTCAATGGAAGATTTAGAAACGCAATCTTGTTTTTTATACTTCCAAAAAATTAAGGTATCACCAAGAAAAATGCATCAGCCTGTTGTAGACTTCCTAGTATCCGGGCATCCAGTCCAATCTGCATCACTATAATGAAGTATTTGTAATGTTTATGAGAAATTATAGGTGTAATACCCCATACATCAGTATGTACAAGTTCGAAAGGTTTGGTGGTGCGAGTTTTATGCAAAGGAAAAGAAAGAGTTTTGCTTTTACCAAGTTTACAAGCTGCAAAATCAGTAATATTAGAAGAAGTTGAATTTTTATTCCTAAGTAAACCAGATTTAAGCAAGACACGAAGTACATGAGAATTAGGATGTCCTAAATGTCTATGTCACACCTGATTATCACATTGAACAACATTGCAAGTAACACAATTTGACACCGGAGAAGAAGATAGAAACAAAGGAAAGAGACTTCCCACTTTAGGCCTCTTCGCAATCGTCTTTCCGGACACTTGATCCTGCACAGGACAACCAGAATTTGAAAAATTTAACAGTGCAATTATTCCTAACTAATTGACCAACAGATATAAGATTAGTGGACAACTTAGGAGACACAAAAATAGTATTTAAAAGGCTGAAATATCACCAACAACTTTTATAGGTAATGAATTTCCATCGACAATATGAATCTGAAAACCTTTATATTTTTTAACATTACTTAGAGATAAGACAGTGTTGGTCATATGATTGGAAGCATCGGAATCAAAATATCAAGGCTTAGGATCAAAATTTTTTTTACTTGAAAGGCCTAAAGTAGAAAAGGCAAAAACTATCATTTGTTGTACCATTTCAGGAGTAATAGAAGACTGACCAAGACTATGCGCATTTGAGGAATCAACCGAGACATTGTAGGCAGTTTCGGATTTCTTTGGAGTCCGAATGGAACAATCTTTAATGATATGCCCTGTTTTCTTACAGTAATTACATAATTTATTAGAGCAATTAGTGGCAATATGCCCAAATCCTTTGCAACTATAGCACTGGACATTACTCATATCTCTACCTCCTTTAGACTTCCTTTGAACAGCATAGGCAATAGAATTGGAACAGAATTTTGAACTTTTTGCTCTATGATAGTCTGCGTAATGAACTGTTGTTCTTCCCTGAGAAGCTCTCCCACACAAATATCCAATAGAGGAACTGGATCTCCGTTCATCAGGTTAGACCTGATTGCTTCAAACTCCCCCTTAACTTCATTAAAAACTGGTCACGCTTGCTAGTCTCTCTTGTACATTTTGGACATCAATAAGTCCTTCGGGAGATACACTTGCATATACAATATCATTGTACTCAACCCAAAGATTCTCAAAAGAAGAATAAAACTCTTGGATTGACATACTCCCTTGACTGAGTTAACTCATCTCTAGTTCCAATTGAAATTTTCGTGCTGTGTTATTTTGGTTGTAAACTCTCTTCAAATAACTCCACATTTCTTGAGAGGTCTTATAAGGCTTGAGATTAAGAAGTATAGAGGGTTCCACACTTCCAGGAATCCAAGACATAATCTGAGCATCTTCACCTCCCATTTTTCATATTTTTCCTTCTCCTCTTTGTAGTTAGGAGCATAATTTGTTCCATCAATATGACCCCATAATTTCTTTCCCTTGACAAAGATCTGAAATTGCAATGCCTAGGCAGAATAATTCTTGTCATTAAATCAAACAAGAAAATGTTCAGATCGTTCCAAAGACATGATTCCACGAGAAAAAAAATCAAGAAAACAGAATGGAACTCAAGAAAACCAAGAACAAAATACTAAGACATCAAGATAGACAAGGAATCTGACACAAAAAGAAATTATCTCAGAATTTTTGGCTTTGACACCATGACAAATAAGAGAAATATTGAAGTGTTCTCTGTTTTTTTTTACATATTTTATTGATAACAACAATTCCTATTTATAGTTTATAAAAGAGAACGATCTATGAAAAATTACAAAAAATCAGCAGCTACAAATCTGCTCCTATTACAAAAAATCAACAGCTAGAAATTTGCTCTTATTAAACAAAATCAACAGTTACAAATCTGCTCCTATTAATTGACAAAATTCCTAGATATCAGTAAGTAAATATTTAGGAGTAGAAATCCCTAATCTTCTGCAATTTAGTAAAGAATATGTTGACAGCAGCAATTTTCTTAAATGGTCTCAATCAGTTAAGATTTTTCTCTTGGGTAGAGAAAGATTGGGCTATGTTACTAGTGAAATCAAGAAGCCTGCTGCAACTGCAACTAGCTTTGCTAAGTGGATGCGTGACAATGGTCAAGTAATGACTTGGCTCCTTAATTCTATGACCCCAAGTATAAGCAAAAATTTTCTTTTGTACAACAACGTCGCTGAAATCTGGAGTGTAGTCCGTGAAACCTACTCAAGTACTGATAACATTGCCGAATTGTATCATGTTGAAGAACTGACAGCCACCTTTAAGCAGGGAACCATGCCTGTCACTCTCTACTAAAATACTCTTACCGCTCTTTGGTAGCAATTAGATTTGTATGCACAATATGATTGGGCGGATCCAAGAGATACTGTCCTTTTTCAGCAAATTGTCACTCAGCGAAGGCTTTTTCAATTTCTCCAAGGTTTAAACAAGGACTTAGACGAGGTTCACGGTAGAGTTCTTGCTATTTCTTCTTTTTCCTCCTTTCGAGAAGCTTTCTCTATTGCCAAGAAGGAAGAAAGTCGAAGAAGTGTGATGATGTCTAATGAACTATATTCCACTCCTGAAGGATCTGTCTTACTCACCCATCAATCATCTCCCTCCTTCAAACAGGGGAAACCTTAGTGTGATCATTGCAAAAAGCCCGGCCACTCTAAGGAGAAGTGTTGGAAGCTTTATGGTAAGTCTTAGAACTAGAAGTCTAAGAATTCCCAAGATGATATTAAGCCTCGTCGCTACCACATTTGTCGCTAACTTCACCAAAGAACATATTGTTGAATTTCAAAAACTGTTTGGAAAGTTTTAGGGACCTTGTGAGGCTATTTTGGTTACGAAAGAACCAGAAGGTAACCCTTCTTCTATAATTTTTTTCTCTTTCCAGTTGTCTCTTGATTGGATCCTCGATTATGGTGCTACGGATCATATGACCGGTAATAAGGCTTTGTTTCACAATTTTTTACAAACCTTTGATCAAACTGTCAAAACGACTGATGGATCCTTGTGTAATATAGGACATAACACTGTTGTTCTCAATGGACAGATTGAACTTCAAAATGTTCTCTTTGTATCAAATCTGGCTTGCAATCTGATTTTTGTTAGAAAACTTTCCAAAGACTTTCACTGCTCTGCAATTTTTAATGAACTTGATTGTACTTTGCAGGCACTGAACTCGAAGAAGATTGATAAGGCAACCTTGCAAAATGACCTCTACATTCTTCCTTCCTCTCTTAAAATCGAGATCTCCAAAGCTTTCACTGTTTTAGGAGAAGTCGACCCTGTTATGTTATGACATTTTTGTTTAGGCATCCTTGTTTCCAATATCTTGCAAAATTGTTTCCTGCTCTATTCTGTAATAAAAGGCCAATTTTTTTTTCCTACAAAGTTTGCTCTTTTGCCAAACGTACTAAGTCATTTTATTCTCCTTCTAAATACAAGCCTTCTCACCCTTTTGCTTTGATTCACAATGATATTTAGGGCCTTTGTCGGGTGAAGAATGCTGATAATTGTAAGTGGTTTATCACTTTTATTGATGATCACAGTAGGATAACTTGTACTTATTTGCTAAAAGACAAATCTAAAACTGCTAGTGTGTGTGCAATTTTATAACATGGTTCTCACTCAATTTGTGTCTAAATTCCAACTCTTTAAATCTGATAATGGTAGTGAATTTTTTGTTAGGTCTTTGGGTGATTTTTTCCAGGAAAAGGGCATAGTTCAACTTAGTTTTTGTGTTGGAACCTCACAATAAAACGGTATTGCCGAAAAAAAAATAGGCACCTTCTTGAAGTTACTCGTTCTCTCATATTTACCACTAATGTTCCCAAATATTTGTGGGAGAAAACCTTATTGATTGCCACATATTTAATTAAACGAATGCCTAGTAAGGTTTTATAATTTCAAACACCTCAATTTATATTTTTACAACACTTTCCCCATTTTAAGCCTATCTCATCCATTCTACCACTTAAAATCTTTGGATGCACTGTTTTTATCCAGAATATTGCTTCTAATAAGTCCAAGTTAGATCTTAAGTCTTTAAAATGTGTATTGGTTGGGTATTCTTCACTTAAGAAGGGTTATAAATGCTATCATCCTCCTTCTAAACGTTTTTTTACCACTATGGATATAACCTTTTATGAGCAAGATCTTTATTTCACTCACGCTGAAATTCAGGGGGAGACATGGAATGGTTTTCAGCCTCATCAGGTATCTTCTCTTATTCTTCATTCTCAACCTTCAGAATTGACATCGTCATTGTTACCTATAAATTTGTCACTTGTAACTACTTTCATTGTTTTTCCTGTAATACCTATCATTAATTCACCCACACTTACTTCAAACACCCTTCTTGAAAATACACCTACTCCCATTGAAAGTCTTCCAAAAACAACGCCACCCAAACAACTTTGTGTCTACACAAGAAAAAGTAAACATATCCATGAGGCTGTTTTGCAATCTGATTTTTGTAGTGAATTGGATTTGGGTTCAGTTGTCGAAACGGAAGAAGAAATCAGTAAGTCCATTACTCTAGATGACTTCCCTATTGCCATTAGAAAGAGGGTTAGACAGTGCACCAAGCATCCTATTGAAAAGTTTGTTGGTTATAATTCATTGATGCCTTCTTTTCAAGCATTTACTACAATCTTGGATAAAGAACAAGTTCCTACAAGCATAGATGAAGCACTAAAAGATTCAAAATGAAGAAGGATTGTTGAAGAGGAAATTTGTGCACTAGAGAAAAATGCTATTTGGACCGTTACAGACCTTCTTCAAGGAAAAAAAGGTTATTAGCTGTAAATGGATCTTTACTGTAAAGTACAACTCCAATGGCAGTATCCAGAGACACAAAATTAGACTAGAGGCCAGAGGTTTTACGCAAACATATGAGATAGATTATACAAAAACTTTTGCACCTATGGCAAAGCTCAACATTGTTCGAGTACTCCTAAGTTTGGCTGTAAATTGCAATTGACAATTACACAAACTTGATGTAAAAAACGCATTTTTCAATGGACAGTTAGAGGAAGAAGCCTATAAAATTGCCATTTGGCTTAAAGTCTGTTGAAGGTAGCAACAAGGTTTGCAGGCTCAACAAGTCTCTATAGGGTTAAAACAATCACTCAGAGCTTGGTTCGAGAGGTTCACTAAAGTCATTCTTCAAAATGGCTACAAGCAGTCCTTGTTGATCGTACTCTTTTCATCAAGGTAACTTCTACAAAATAGAAAGCTATCCTAATGTGTAAGTGGAAGACATAATTCTTACTGGAGATGATGAAGAAGAAATTAGCAATTTAAAAAAATTATTAAACAAAGAGTTCGGAACCAAGGACTTGGGAAAGCTAAGGTATTTCATAGGAATGGATGTGGCAAGATCAAAAGAATGACTTAATGATCAACCAAAGAAAATATGTACTTGATTTACTCAAAGAAACTGGTTTTCTTGGTTGTAAGCCGGTTGATACACCAATGGAGGCAAACTTGAAATTCAATAAAGAAGATGGGTCCTTAGTAGACAGAGAAATTTCAGAGGTTAGTTGGAAAACTAATTTACTTATCCTTGACAAGGCCAGATGTAGTCTTTCCCGTAAATGTGATAAGTCAACACATGACTAATCCTACTGAAGAGCATTTAGCACCAGCGAATAGAATTCTCAAGTACTTGAAGAAAACTTCAAGACACGACTTAATGTTTAAGGAGACACAAGACAAAACTGTTAAGATTTTTCTCGACTCTAGTTAGGCCAAAGATCTCATCGAAAGAAGATCCACTAGTGGGTACTGTACCTTTGTTTGGGGAAATCTTACAACATGGAGAAGTAAGAAACAATTTGTCGTTTCAAGAAGTAGTACTGAAGCTGAATTTAGAGCACTAACATTGGGAATATGCGAAGAAATTTGGCTACTTAAGTTATTGAAAGAATTTGGCGCTAATCAGGAGGATCATTTTGGAGTTTTGTGTGATAATCAATCTGCCATTCAGATTTCCAAGAATCCAGTTCAACATGACCGAACAAAGCATGTTGAGATTGATAGGCATTTTATTGCTGACCACGTCAACAAAAAGACAACCACCTATCATACATTCCTTCAGACGGGTAGATTGTAGACATTTTTACTAAGGCTTTACCAAAACCTATTTTTAACAAATTTCTATTCAAGCTGGGAATATGCAATGTATATTCTTCAGCTTGAGGGAGAGTATAGGAATTATGGAAAGATCACAAAAGATATGATTTGTTTCCATCCCTTCAATTAAGAGATTTTGTAAATATCTCTTATTATTATAATCCCTTATTCTAAGGGATTATATTTTCTAGATTTATTTTCTTTCCTAATTTTTAGTTTCCTAAGTTAAAGATATTTTTGTATATAAATATGTGTTATGTTCTATTGAAATATATCAAGAAAAATAGAGAATCTCTGATTTCTACAATACATGTAGCTTAAATATTGATGTATAACATTTGTTAAGCATACATAGGACTTTTATTTTTCAATATTTATTTATCTTGAATATTTGAATTCTAGCAAACCTCATGTAAAGTCCTTAATAATGAGCAAATGGTGTTTTTATCCACCAACATTAGTTTTTAATTTTTTATCTACAGCCTTAAATTCTTGCATTTTAGGTGCCTACGGTATTTGACAAACAAGGGGCTCAACTACTTGCAGTTGCTTTTTTCGTTGTCTCGAGAACATGGATATCAGATCGGATTGCATCATTAAATGGTATTACAAATCTATTATTATACTATTTATTCCTTTTACAATCTGAGATATTATTTTATTGTTAATTTAAATCCATCAACTCCCAGGAACCACTGTGAAGTATGTATTGGAGCAGAATAAGGTTGCCTTCATTTGTTTAATTGGTATAAGTGTTCTTCAAAGTAGTGCATCTTCTTTCATTGCACCTTCCTTAAGGTAATTTTTCCTAACGAGCACATATAGACCTCCGTACGAAATGCATAAACTAATGGAGAAAAGATCTACTAGTGTAATTATGTATTAAGTCTATGCTTATCTAATATTGTGTTACTTATCTACAATATATGCATACATGTATGTATGTTTTTATCTTCCTAACTACCGTAGGTATTGTGTTATATTAATGATTTGGTGCTAGTGTACTCCCAAACCCCAATAAAGACATTGATATCTTACTTGTACCTGTGATTGCTTTAGCTTGAATGTGAACTGCCAACTCTATGGTCTATATGTTCTTAGGCCTAAAGATTTTTTCCCCTGAAGGTACTGAAATTGTTTTTTTTTTTCCTGAACCTTTCTATCCTACTTTGTTTCCCAAATATACTTGTTAACAGATCCCTCACTAGGCTCTGATTTCTGCAATTTTCCTAAATATTAGAGATTGCACTATCAACCAAAGGAGTTATGGTATTAATGTCCTTTTACTCGTATACTTTAAAAGGAATGCATTTTAGATTATTTGTTTTGTGTTTTAGTATGTTTTTTGTTTTTTATGTGCACCAGATTATGTGACCTATTATTGCAGAGCTACTTGCTTTGTTTTAAAAGGCGCGCCTGAAGCGCTGCGAGGTGCTGGAGAAAACGCCTCCGATGGTCGAGGCGAGGTGATATACAAGAGGCACGCGCCTCTGGACGCTTTCGCCTAAGGCGTGAGGCGACGCCTCTTGTTCCTGAGGCGATTTTACAAATTGTTCATTATTTTCTTCCTTTATTTTAGTTGTTTATTATCATTATTTATTATTTTATATATTTTATTAGTATATATTATATATTTACTATTAAATACTACTATTAATGTAATTGTTATTATTTACGTATATAGCATATTTATTGTTACTTATTATTAATATTATATATTATATTATTATTTGTTTATTATTATTATTATTATTGTTGTTGTTGTTGTTGTTGGCTATTCTCTATTTAAACAAAAATAAAACTATTTTCATAAAAAATGAGTTAATCTCTTTTACGACGAGACCGTTATTACAATTTGATTTCCAGATTATTTAAAATTTAAATAATGATTTTGAGATTAAGTTCAATTGGATCACCGATCCCTTTTAGATTCGACAATGAATCATGGAAAGTCAAACCCTTTGAATAGAAATAGTTTTCTTTATAATTTTTGTGGTAAAATTCTTAAGAAATGAGTATATTAGATAAAACAACATTTGGTTGGAGTATAAAGTATTTATGCTTGGTTGCTTCTTCAATTTATTTAATTTAAGACTTAAGTACAAATTTAAGTAGAAAATATCATTATCTTTTAAAATTTTTAATATAATTATCATGTTTTTAATTACAAAATATGTTATATAGTTAATTTATAATTTTTTAGAAAAAATGTGTCTCGCCTACGAAAGGTGAGTCTTCGCTTCTCGTCTCGGCTTTAGGGACCTTTTACGCCTTGGAGCGCCTCGCGCCTTTTAAAACTAAGGCTACTTGTATAATTTGTAGGTTTGTATTTGCCTGTATTTGTGACTGTTAAATAATTATATGCTTTTAGTGATAAACTATGTCATAGTTTATTATTCTATTATATTCCCATTACTACATATCAGGCTGGTAAACTTATAAGTGGGTCTTTGGGTGATATGAAGATAATGAATGTCACCGTCTCATATGCAGATTTCATGATCATCTCTACAAATAGTTTCTTTTTTCTTTTAAATTATGTTGATGTTGTTAGTGCTTCGAAAGACTTCGATTAACTTTATTCACGGTGGCATGAATTCTACTACAAAAGTTTTATTCTCATTCCAAGCTTTTTTAACATCTAGTTTCATGCCTTATCAGGGGAAAAATAGTTTTCTAAATTGCTTTTTTCTTGGTTTGCAGGCACTTGACAGCTAGGTTGGCCCTTGGATGGAGGATTAGGTTGACCGAGAATTTGCTTAAAAACTACTTGAGAAATAATGCATTTTACCAGGTAGTTTGCTTGTGTACTTGGTCGACATTGCACAATGTTTATAATTGTCTCTTCTATTACCAAGAATTCTGCAATTGGTAAATTCACATCACATTCATCTTGTTGCAGGTCTTTCACATGTCAAGCAAAAATATTGATGCGGATCAAAGATTAACTCATGATCTTGAAAAGTTAACAACTGATTTGTCAGGGCTGGTTACTGGAATGGTAAAGCCATCTGTTGACATTTTGTGGTGAGTACATTATCTTGAATTGTTTTGGTCATAGGATTTGTTTTCTGTATAATTTTGGATTCTTGGCTTTGAAAGCATATGGTGTCCCTTTCCTCATTTATCTTTCTAAGAAAATTTCTTAACCAATGCTGCAAATTTTAGGTTCACCTGGAGAATGCAGCTGTTAACTGGGAGAAGGGGTGTTTCCATTTTGTATGCATATATGTTACTCGGTCTGGGTTTTCTAAGGACTGTTACTCCTGATTTTGGTGATTTGACAAGTCGAGAACAACAGCTTGAGGGAACCTTTAGGTAATTCTAGAATCCATGTTACTAATACTAAGAATGATAGAATACTTACACATGGAAATACTTGCATAAACATGTACATGCTAAGTGCCAATCTAAACTGGTTTGGTACTTTAGTAAGAGAAGCTCTGGAAGTTAGAACGTGAATATACGAAGCAAGAATGGTATGTTTAAAAACTGCGAAGATCGGTATTTGTTTTGAGCAACCTTGCTTAACATAGCACAGTGGGTTGATTAGAACAATTAAAATCTCTAATATGAGAAAAAATTATGTTGTTAGCTCATTTTTACATTTATATGTTAACATTAAATTAATTATTTCTCTGTGGGCAATAATTAGTTCATGTTTTTCATACTCTCACAGTTCATTACCTTTTATGTTCTTAAAGCATTAACAGACATTTGTAAATATGAAAAACGTGTATCCACATAGCTAGTTTTCTGTAATTTTATGGATATCTGAATGCTGCTTCTTATATCATTCTAATAACTTTTACTATATTTTAATTAGGTTCATGCATGAACGACTGCGCACTCATGCTGAATCTGTTGCTTTCTTTGGAGGTGGTGCTCGGGAAAAAGCAGTAAGATATTTAACTCATTCTTGTGTATGATACATTCGAATGCCTACCATTGTTTTGGTCATCTTTTATGCTGATGTAGAAATTTCCTTGCGGAAAATTAGCTGGAAACCAGTAGTTTAAATCTATCAATAAGCTGGAAGTTTGGATACATCTTAAGGTTATATTCCACTACCATAGTTTACAGTTAACATGCTAGACTGAAGCCCAAAAAATAAACTCTATCTTGTACTGTTCCTACATTTCAGGGACGATATTGTTTGATTAATACCCTCCCTCTCTTGTTATTATTGAGAAATATTTACCATGAAATGATAGGAGCTCTGGAATATTTTATGGATCATGGTCTACTATCCCCCCCTCATGGTTTGCAGCTGATCATGCATTATGAAACTTTACTAGACTCCTGTTTCTCCAGAACTTCCATTCCATGTCTTCAATTGTATGTTTCTTGTATTTAACAGATGGTCGACTCAAGATTTAAGGAGCTTCTTGATCACTCTTTGCTTCTTCTGAAGAAAAAATGGATGTTTGGTATACTTGATGATTTTGTCACAAAACAGCTTCCGCATAATGTTACTTGGTTTTTGAGCTTATTATATGCCTTAGAGCACAAGGGGGACCGGGCCTTAGTTTCTACTCAAGGTTAGATATCTGACTTGACTTTGTAGTACTTTCTGGTTTCTCCATCTCTCTCTCTCTCTCTGAAAGTACTTAACTAATTTTTAGGTGAGTTGGCACACGCACTGAGGTTCCTGGCATCTGTTGTGTCTCAAAGCTTTTTAGCTTTTGGTGACATCCTAGAACTGCATAGGAAGTTTCTGGAGCTATCTGGGAGCATCAACCGAATTTTTGAGCTTGAAGAGCTTCTCAATGCTGCTCAGTCTGGTATATATAATTTACTCTATCCTAATGATTGTTTCTACCTTGCATTTCATTTTCATGTGCGTTCTCATTATATTTGTTGAAACAATGGTATAAAAAGGTTCTGTTGAGAGCCTTCCTTTTCAATCCTCAGATTCTGGCTGTAAAGAACTCAATCATCATATTTTTGAAGATAGAGGTTTTCTGTTGGTATCTTCAGGGGGCAATTCATAAATTATAACTATAAACAGTTGGGTGCATGTGCATGTACATGTAAGCTGCTTATAGTATGAAACTCCATACATTGTTCGTCAGGACAATTCAACAAAACCATAATGTATTGATTTGTTCAATTTGACGTACTTATGCTCATAATATTTATCACTTGAGAAATTCTTTCTTGTGATGTATTTGCTTCTGGATGACACATCTGTTTTGCCTTCATAAATATTTTTGTTGATCGGCCCCAGCTCCGTAGCTTTTTAATTAGGATCAACTTCCTTTTCTTAGTCATCTTTGTTCATATTATTTGTTTTAAAACTTACTTAGTAGCCAAAATGTTGCACATTAATCTAACAAGATTGTCATCTAACCAGGGGATTTGAGCGCCAATAACTTGTTGCAGTCTCAGAGGACTGCTCTCTCCGCTAAAGATGTCATTTCATTTTCCGAGGTAGATATAATTACTCCAGGACAGAAGCTGTTGGCAAGGCAGTTGACATGTGATGTAGTACCAGGAAAAAGCCTGCTAGTTACTGGTTAGTATAGGAATTTTTTTATTGTTTTCCTTGATAGTCAGATTTGTATCTGACTTGCCTTTAATATCCTAAGGTCCAAATGGGAGTGGAAAAAGTTCTGTTTTCAGAGTACTTAGAGGTCTGTGGCCCATTGTGAGTGGAAGGCTTTGTAAACCATCTCACCAGTTCGATGAAGAAACTACATCTGGTGGCATCTTCTATGTTCCTCAGCGGCCATATACATGCTTGGGAACTTTAAGGGATCAAATCATATATCCTCTCTCACGCAAGGAAGCAGAGCTGAGAGAATTAAAGTTATATGGTCAAGGTAACCTTTTTGCATAAGTTGCATTGCTTTCCTTGTCTTATTTATTATTGAACGGTCACTTTGGTCCAATGATGCAGCCATGAAAATTATAATTGCTTGTTTGCTGTACTTTGGTGGATGGGTTAAGATGACTAGTTTTCTAGATTCTGAAAGTTACATGGTCAAGAAAGAGGTGCAATTTTGATCTGAAATTGTTTGTTAAAGATTTGTTACAAGAAGAAGCTTAACTTTCCCCTTGATATTGTTGTGTTTTGCGCTGTTCAGGATTATATTCTCATTAACCTCAGGAAGGACAGGTCTTTTTATAAAAATAATTTTCATCCATTTTCTATTTGGTCTTCCTCTTCCAAAAAAATACTACATTGGGTTTTCATGTTCCAAAAAAAGATTAAAATTAGGATAATTATTTCATACACAGGCGGTGGAAACTTATGTTTTAGGGTTTAGGGATTTATTTTAGGGGTTTAAAATTTAGGAGATGTGATTAGAATTTAAAGTTTTGGGTTAGAATTTAGGATTTATAGATTAAAATCTAAATCTTTTATCATACTATCCTAAAACCTAACCTCTAAACATTAACCTTAATCCTAAACCTTAAATTCTAACAACAATCCTTGAATTCTAATCCTCAAAACCTATATGCTAAACTAAGGTGTTTGTTATAAATTCATAAAATTATCTTGAATTTTGGCAATTGGCATTTTTATTTTTTCCCGAGGACACACACGGTAATTAGAGGTCAAAATACTCAAATTTTGATCTAGGGGGTTCGCATGAGATTGTATCTAGTCTATCTTCAATATTCAGTAGGAATGACAATATAATCTGAATCCGATTCTATCTGAAGAAAATTTTTTGATCCAAGTCCGATCGAAAAAGTCTGAATCTAAATCTGAAAAAAGTTTGAGTTCTAATAAGAGGCGGATCTGATATGATATTGTCATGATCCAATCTGAATTTGATCCAAATCCATATCCGATTAGAGTGCAATCCGTATATGAATTCGAATAAAAACATTTAAAACTCTTAGATTTATATACAATTAATATTTTTAGATGATTAATATATTTTACAATTTTATTTATGTTTTTCTCTTATTTTATAGATTTTTGTTGAGCTTTAGTGGAATAATGAAAGCTTGATAGTTAGAAAATTTTTTCTCTATGTCAAATGTTGATGGTTGAATATTTTGATTATATTTATTAGACATTTTATAAATGTGATTTGAAAAGTAGTTATGCTAGTATACTAGCAAGACAGTAATAGTTTATGTAAGAATAATTTATTTATTGTTAAGTTTTTGTAGTTGTTACTTTAATTCATCTTATATTGTATTGTAATATTTGTTGAGATTTATTTGTGCTATTAGTTTAAATATATTTGTTTCGAGAAAAATATTTTTTATCTAAAGATATTTATTTGAGTTGTTAATAATTGAATTTGGGCTTTTGGATTTGGATTTTAGATATTTTATTAGATCGGATTCGGATTTATGTAAATAAACTTGGATTTTTTTGGAAGTCCAATTATTTATTATATTGAACTTGGACTTTAGAAAATTTGATCCAAATTTGATCCATTATCACCCTTAATATTCAATAAGAATAAGACAACAATTAAAGGTGAGATAGAACAACAAATCATTTATTATCTGGTGAAAAAGTTTATTTCTTTAGCTACTTATCTAGAAACAATGTACTGAAATTGTGTCTGTATTTTTGTAAATTGTGAACATGAAAAATTTTGAGGTAAAAACCCAGCTGACACTACCGGCATTCTTGATGCACGTTTGAAAACCATTCTTGAAAATATTCGATTGAATTATCTTTTAGAACGGGAGGAAGGTGGTTGGGATGCTAATCTCAATTGGGAAGACATCCTCTCACTCGGTGAACAGCAGAGATTAGGCATGGTGAGTTGTGCCAATTCTTACGCCTTTTGTACAACAATATTTTACTATTTATCCCAAGCATAATTATGTTCTTTTTTATTGTCAATGTTCTATTTTACCAGGCGCGGTTGTTCTTCCACAAGCCTAAATTTGGTATCCTTGATGAGTGCACAAAGTATGCAACAAATCACCTATGTATTTTGTTTAAGAACCAGTAACTAGATGTCTAGTTAACCATGGTATTCTTCCCATGGCAGTGCCACGAGTGTCGATGTTGAGGAACAACTTTATAAACAGGCAAAAGATTTGGATATTACCGTTATTACCTCGTCACAGGCAAGTAGTCTGATCTGAGAAACATGCAACTAGTTATTTTCGGAACAATTTTTATTTCTAAACTTAATGGATAATATAACATTTATGATGCTCGTGAACTTGATGAAAATTTACTTTAACACCTTCAAATTTAAACTGTTCCTTTTAATCTATTGTGTTTCCTCAGCGGCCAGCTCTAATACCGTTCCATGCTTTGGAGCTACGACTCATTGATGGCGAGGGTAAGTGGAAGCTTAGGTCAATCCAGCAATGAGTTTGGTGCAACAACAAGCCTTCTTTTGTACTCTATATGATGGTATACACAAGAACCGGAGTGCTGTGGACATCTTGAAGCTGAGTTTGCTTTTTCGTAAAATCTGTTGACATGATTATAGGGGAGGATAAATTGTTTATGATGGTCAGAAGAAGGGGGAAGTGAAAAGTGATTGTCGGTGTTAGTGAGAATCATAATTTACCTTTCCTTAGAACAGAATATTGGTGGTTAGGAAAGATTAAATGAAAACAATCAAAGTCCTATGTAAGCATAAAGAAACTACTCATGTACAGGTTTTTCATTCCCTATTCTTTTTACCCTTTTTCTTTTATGGGATAAAAGTCCACTACCCTTCATGCTGGAAGAATTTTATGCCTTGATGATTATTGCCTAAAGAATAAAATAGAAGGGAGTAAATTATGACATTTTTTATCCTTTGTGATTATGGTTTGTCTGCATGAATTTTCTTTTATCCAAATAAGAAAAAACAATTGTATGACATAATACTTAGTGTGCACTTGTTTGAGTGGAAGGATGAAGTAAAAAAAAATAAAATTTTGAGGTAAAAAAATGCAATGGTGATGATTTAAATTCTTTTTGAGTTGAGCTTATAATTTTTTTTCTTTTATAATCACAGCGGTAGAGCTGCAGATGATAAATATGTCGGCAAAAAGAAACTTGGTGCTTTGTATGATAACAGAGCGTTGCTATATGGTCTAGGAATGTTAAGGCCAAACTCAAAGGTGTTGGTGTTGGACAGGTTTTTCATTCCCTATTCTTTTTACCCTTTTTCTTTTATGGGATAAAAGTCCACTACCCTTCATGCTGCAAGAATTTTATGCCTTGATGATTATTGCCTAAAGAATAAAATAGAAGGGAGTAAATTATGACATTTTTATCCTTTATGATTATGGTTTGTCTGCATGAATTTTCTTTTATCCAAATAAGAAAAAACAATTGTATGACATAATACTTAGTGTGCACTTGTTTGAGTGGAAGGATGAAGTAAAAAAAAAAATTGAGGTAAAAAATACAATGGTGATGATTTAAATTCTTTTTGAGTTGAGTTTATAATTTTTTTTCTTTTATAATCACAGTGGTAGAGCTGCAGATGATAAATATGTCGGCAAAAAGAAACTTGGTGCTTTGTATGATAACAGAGCGTTGCTATATGGTCTAGGAATATTAAGGCCAAACTCAAAGGTGTTGGTGTTGGACAGGTTTTTCATTCCCTATTTTTTTTACCCTTTTTCTTTTATGGGATAAAAGTCCACTACCCTTCATGCTGGAAGAATTTTATGCCTTGATGATTATTGCCTAAAGAATAAAATAGAAGGGAGTAAATTATGACATTTTTTATCCTTTGTGATTATGGTTTGTCTGCATGAATTTTCTTTTATCCAAATAAGAAAAAACAATTGTATGACATAATACTTAGTGTGCACTTGTTTGAGTGGAAGGATGAAGTAAAAATAAAATAAAATTTTGAGGTAAAAAAAATGCAATGGTGATGATTTAAATTCTTTTTGAGTTGAATTTATAATTTTTTTTCTTTTATAATCACAGCGGTAGAGCTGCATATGATAAATATGTCGGCAAAAAGAAATTTGGTGCTTTGTATGATAACAGAACGTTGCTATATGGTCTAGGAATGTTAAGACCAAACTCAAAGGTGTTGGTGTTGGACAACACCCCCCCCCCCCCTCCCATACTTTCAACGTCAGCTCTCTTTTGATCAGACCCCTCATTCCATCTCACCATGGATTGATTTTCTTAAAAACTCCATGGCTTTCCTTTTCCCTTGCGTGGCTTACAAGGAAGTCGAGTTCGAGTACGGTAACCCTGTCGGCGAAGAACCTAATACCGCTGCTTCTATTTCATCCTGGTACATTGAAGTATTGGAGACTAGTAATTCTGATGAGTTTCAGTGCTCTCACATACAATTTATGCCTTCAATTATATCAAAAGAAAAATCATCAATTTTTAAGTTGATTATCTTTATCATCAGAAAGAGTTGCATGATAGTATTTTTCTGCCATCAGTCTAGAAATAAGATTTTTCTTAAAGTTGACTTTGGGATTTATTTTGGCATAAAGATAATTTTAACCCTTAACGTTTACGATTTTTATCATTTTGGCCCTCGTTCCTTTTTTTAAGATAAATTTAGCCCTCAACCTATATCTTTTTGAAAAATATCTCATTTTTTAACCAGCTTAATGATTCGACAGTTAAAATATTAACGATAATGATATTTCATATATATGTAGAATGATATTTAAGATTTGAGAATACTTAGTAGCCTTTTATTTTAGATTTAATTAATTTTTAATATTTTATTTGAATTTTAATTATTTTATATTTTATGTTAGAATAAAATGATATTTTATATGTATATATTTGTCATTATAGTAAAAAAATTTAACGATAATGACGTTATATATATGCAGAATGAGGCTAGATGTCATGTTATTTAAAATATATTAGCATATATATATGGCATGTCAATATCGTTAAATTTTTAACGATCTAATCATTATGTTAGTTAAAAAGTAAGTTATTTGTCAAGAAGACATAGGTCAAGGGTTAAATTTATCCCAAAAAAGAATGAGGGTCAAAATGTTAAAAATTATAAATGTTAAGGGTTAAAATTATTTTTATGCCATTTATTTTTAATAAGTAGTGTTATAATAATATTTTAAAAATAAAATGTCAGAATTTGAATCCACACAATAATAATGTAAACATTTATGATAACTAACAAATTATTGGATCTCTTTAACCTTTTATTTAGTTTTACTCTAGCTTGTATTCGATAATAAACTAATTCATTGTAACATTAATTAATGTAAAATTATATATATATTTGCATATTCTTTTACAACATCAAGATTTAGTCCTTCTAGTGATTTTGAGAGAGTTCAAATTTAATATGACTGATAGAATTTTTCTCTTTTCTAAGTAAACTACTAATTTTAAAATAAAAATACTATTAATAGTCAGAAATCTATATATTTTAGTTTTTATAGAAACTAGAAATCTCTTGATAAATGAAAAGAAAAATTTTGTATTGTAATTTTTTTTTTGACAAAACTCCATTCTATATAGCTTATATCAAATGGTTCATGATAAGTCTAAATTTTATAATAAAAATGTTTTAAATGTATAAACATATTTATAAGCTTATGCTTGTAGAAAATATTCAGAAAATACTTTTATAAATTATTATTACTAACCGCAAATAACTCTATTTATTTTTTTAAAAAATATTTATATAAAAAACAAATCTATTTTTTTTATCAAAAAATTGTCTGGTTTATTCATATGGAAGAGTGAAAAACACCACAAAGTTCTAGGAAAATAAAAAAATAATATAAACGCTCTAGTAGAAACAAGAACAAAGACCAAAATTAGCATACTTCCGGCGACCAAACGTAAGACTAACGAAAGTAATTCGTCTCAAAAACTAAAAGAGTTAGAAACTTGTCAAGTACTAACTAAAGGTCCATGTCTCACTTTTGAACGCCAATTGGATTGATTTAAGGTGGATGAAGACACCTTTCATCAGATTTAGCCAAGAGTAAGACTCTTGTCGGAGCATCTTTAACCCAATATTCTTTAAGAGATTCTGATTGATATTTCGATACCAATACAAGAGTCAATTTATTCCCCTATCGTGGCACAAAAGAAAACTTACAATTTTTGAATGAATTCGTTTTCACCTTCGAGTCCCAAGTAATTATCCCTATTTTCGATCTGTCAATAAAATTTGAGTTAAGAATGAAATATTGCAAGAGCTTTAGCTGTGAACGCAGAGAGAATTGAATGAAAGACATATTGAAGTTTATTAAAATAAGATTTGTTATCTCATTATCGAAAAAATACTGATAGATATAAAAAAACTATCTCCTTAATTAAAAAAAAAACTAAATTCAAGTTCTTTCGATCTTTATAAATATATTTTAATAATAAATCTTGAATTTTATTTTCTTTAGTTGTTTCTTCCAATAAAGTTTCAGAGAATTTTATAAAAGCTCTTCTAAAATGTTATTTATTAGTCATATAGTTTTTCATATTTCATTGACCAACTTATATAATTCTAAATTTAAACTAGGATTATAAAAGGAAAAATTATTTTTTTGGTGTTGTGATTTTAATAACTCTTTAGTTTATTTTTAATAATTTCAGCATAAATGACTTGATATGTTGAATATGGATCTTGAGACCATTGAGACCTTTGAGAACATTATATTGGGTGTATTGTTGGTGGTGTTGATATTTATGACATTTTCAATTGTTTGTCTTAAAATTTGATAAGAAACATAATATCTTAAATTAGATAATACTTTAGATTTATATCCAATACAATATCGATGAAATTTTTTAATTATCATAGCGTCATAGTTTTAAAGTTTAGAAAATTAACTTAGAGCGTAGGATATAGAATTTAAGTACAATGGTTAGAATTTAGGTATAATGTTTAGAGGTTAGAGTTTAAATTTTAAGAAAATATATTGATAATTTAAGTTTTAATCTATAAATCTTGAATTTTATTCATAATTATTAAATTTTAAACTCTTAAAAATAAACTCCTATATCATACACCTTAAACTAAATTAAATCATTGATTAGGGTATTGTGGTCTTTGAATCCCTTTTGGTGACAGACGTAGAGTCCTTGAATTCTTTCACCTTTTTTCAAGTTATAATATTTAAGATATCGATCCCTCAGGGATTGGGATACCTACGCTGCATAATAATTCTGCACTGTAAAATAAAAACACAAGTAATTTTGAGGTGATGATGATTTAATCAAAAATAAAATAAAACTAAATAATTAAGAACAATAGCAATGAGATAGGTAAGGCTAGACAGGTTACTTTGTAGAGGGGAATCCAATTGCACTTATTATCATTTACTAATGCATATGGTTGAACTGTCGTCGCGACGGGTCGCACGAAGGGTCGCCTCATCTGCCTCGGCGGGTTATGCCATGTCGACAACACAACTTTCCATAGTTCGACAGAGCATTCGAAATTGTCCACTCCTTATCCCTAAGCAAAGAGAACTATTGAAACCCATGTCTTGATAATACCTCCCGGCGTGAATCAAGGATGAATAACAACCGATTGTATGCTTCCTTTTAGTCGTTGAAACCCTTGCGGATTAGTCGATGCCCATGAGCAAAGATTGTATTCTCTTATTTCGTGAGCCTAACTCTCCCGATATTAGACAAATAGATTTTTCTTCATAAACTTATCTTTCGAGCTCATAAGTAAAAAAGAGTAAAATCCAAGAGAGAATAAACTATGAAAATAAAGATTGCATTAATAACTCTAAAATAAAATACAACTTTCTTCCCCAACTACTCTACAAAATACCTAAGCTTCGATGGGAGTTTAGAACATGATGGTTTTATCGGCAGCTAGGGTTTTGTCTGTAAAAACCGACTTGTCGTTCCTAGCCTAGGAGTTGGCTTTATATAGGCCAAGCCTAGGTTAAAGTCTTTCATAAAAGGTAGGAGTTCTAAAAGGAAAAAAATACATGTCCATATTAAATTATAATGTCCATATTAAATTAAAACTCTTTATTCTATTTCCTAATTTAACTCCTAAAATTCTGCATTGACTTTGACCACGGCTTGAATTTATTTCTTCACTTCTATTTTGTCTCGCTTAGTGTCCACTATAATCAAAATTTTATTTTTCATCTATCGAGCACCAATTGTCATCTTCCCTCTGTTGCCGCGGTAGTCAATGTGTTGTCGTGGCGGGTACTTCCTTGTATTTCAGCTCCAGTTTCTAGCATCCATTCAACTATCTGGTATCACCTGCATGGTTATTTCCTATCTAAAAAACAAAACCATTAATCATACCTGTTTTATACCACATAATAGATAAAATGATAAATTACGTGTATGGATGTTGGAATATGCAAAATATCCAGAATTATCATTAATTGTCGTTAAATCTGTCCGTTTCAAGCAATAATCGAGTGGTAAACTAATATAAAATTTAGAACTTTTATGCACTTGTCACCTTTATTGGTCGTATCTTGGACAATAGCCCATACTCAAACTAATTCTAAAGATTGTTTTACATCTATCCACCAAACATGCTAAAATAGTCATAAAAACATTATTAATGTCTTTGATATATAAAACTTCAAAAGTGAAAATACATAATTTATTATACCATCTATTTTTAAGTATTATGTTTAATTTTTTATTAGTTTTATCAGTCTTTATAAATTTCTCTTGTGCTAAATATAGAAGAAATTTGTGTATACCATTTTTGGCTAATAATTACTTTTTAAAATTTAAATAATTAATTTCATTTGATTTAAAATTTCTTGATTCATATCCATGCATCATTTATTGATTATTTAAATTTTTTAGCTTTTAATATACTATCCTAATATTTATTTATCTCGTTTTTAGTAAGGTAAACTTTTGAGGTATTTGTTAGTTCATATTTTATTTTCCTAATTATTTCTCAATCTTGTTTAGACTATGTAAAAGTACAATTTTTAATTTTTCATATAATATGCCTATTTTTTTCAGACAGTTTTGGAAAGAATTATTTATCGTAATTAATTATTCCTAAAAATTCTTGAAGTTTTTTTATCTTTAATATTTTTAGGAAATTCTTTTACATTAACTATGTTATGATCTAGAAGTTTAATTATTCTAATTTTCTTATTAGAAATATTTTGTCTCTTATCCATGTCTCTATGGCTCCTATTAATTTTTTTTAAAAAAATAAATTTAAAACTGTAACTCTAATTTTCTACATCCTAAATCTTAAAGTCTACACCTTAAAAATAGACCCTACTCATAATTCTCTAAACCCTAACCTTAAACTTTAAACCCTAAATCCTAAACATACTAATTTTAAGTAGAAACACTAATAAAAATATAATTATAAGGTAAAAGATTTGCACCCCAATTTTCTTTCTATTCCAATTGATGGTCGTGATATGTCTTCATTTACCGCATTCCTCTATTTGCTATTGTCTTCTTCGTAATCAGATCAATATTTGAATTAGGATGAGTAAAATGATAATCAAGAAGAAGCTGATGTTTCATCGGAAAACAAAATGGAAGAGAATGGTAGAAGGAAAAGCTTCCTTTCTAGGGATAAGAAATCGCTTAGAGCTACTAGGATCATTGGAAACAAAAATCCAGACAAGATAAGGGTGATGATTCAGACGTGAAAAGTGATGATGAGGGTGATGCTAAGTTCAATGGGCTCTAGATGAGACATATCCAAAATGTTAATGAGCTTTTGGCATTTAGGAGATCTTCCTTAAACTTCTGAACCGTCATTATTTCTTACAGAAAAGACAAGAAATGCCTTTAATTGCTCAACATGTGAATGCCATTGTTTTGGGGTTTGATGGACTTTGTTTTATTGAGAAACAAACTTTGTTCTTTCACTGATTTATCTTTAGTGTCCTTCATAGTACATGGAGGCATGGTATATCATTGTCAACATTGTACCGGAGAGAAGCATGCTCTGTTCGGGCCTCAGTTTGTTGGTAATGGTTAAATGATTTTTTTCTTCATGCATGACCAAACAGGTTTGCAATAGAAAATTTCACTCTTCCAGCGTCCTTTAGTATTTGTAATAGTTTCCGAGTAAACTCGGTATATCCAACTGAAAATACGGGACAAATGCAAATCGATATTTTCACTCTGTGAAAACCTGTGAAAACCTCTGTCTAGCTTTCTATGGGGATTTTGATGTGAAGGAGATTAAGGTATGTTTCATGCCTAAAAAGAGGAAAGGAGCAATAATCCCACATCGGAAAGAAAATGATGGTCTTGGGATATATAAACGGTGACACTTTACATCCTATCAGACATGTCTTTTAGGAAGAGGATAATAACCTCATGACAAGTGGTATTAGAGAAAGGCTCATGGAGCACGGTTCGAGATGACATGTTCGTGAACCAGGTGTTCGAGGAAGGCACTGTTAGAGATGTCGTACGAGAAAGAAGGAATTGCTACAGCATAGAGGGTTGATGATGCCCAAGCTATCGAAGGAAAGACCAAGTTTCACATAGATGTTGCAGCACGTTGTGAGAAGATATGGGTTAAGCTCTGAGACACCCAGTCTAAGAGAAAAAGCCTCGTGAATGCCAAGAAGAGCCTCGAGGTGAAGTACAAGAAGGGGAGAGCAGAGGACATATCGTAACTGATGGACAAAGTAGAGGAACCGAGTGATGCAGTCGAAGCCAAGGTGCAGAAGACGTTCCTACGAGAGAGATGTATGAGGTGGTTCGATGGGAGATATTACATGGCAGCGGAAACCGAAGCGAGTGGTCCACATGGGTGGACGACCCAACACAAGTCAGGTGCTCTTTATGGGTGGACGAACAAGCCCGATTCCGAGTTGGGAGAAAGCTAAGATGCCAAGGAGGTCCCAAGATCGTTTCCAACTTTATTTCGAGGTGGCGACAAGGAAGTCATCAAGTTTGATGGGGGAAATTTCATAGGCCGCGAGTTAAGGTACAAGTCATCGGCGCAGCAAGCTTCCCAAGAGGTTCGAAGAAGAGCTCTAGGATTGAATAGACCACCAGACTGGCCCGATACATGGGATTATTCTAGAAGAATTATCCATCCACCAATTTGAACATCCTATGTGAACATGGAAGATACTTTCCATATATAGATGAGAATGCTCTAAGAATTATGCTTTTGGATATGATACAATTGTATCTACACCGCTGATAACTCCATAAAAAGACTATATTTAGAGCCTTTTCATTTAAGTTATTAATTGTTTTTAAGTGCATGTAGGACCATTTAGATGCATTTAGGATCATGACATTTCATTTGGTGGTTGTTGCGTGTCAAAAGTGCGCAATTGGTGCAAGTGGACACATCACAAGTAATAAAGTGATTACTATAATCGAGTATCGTCTCCACAGGGATTGGTATACTTAATATGCCTTCTTTATCTTCTTTCTCTGTAAAAAGAAATAAAATAAAAACACAGGTAATTTGGGTTTGGATGAAACTAAATAAATTGAAATAAAGAAAACTAAGACTAAGGATGAGATCTGATTAATAGAGAGAGAGGGTAGGATCCAGTTGCGTTGTATTGTGGATTTGATTGACTTGTCTCTGTCCAATGCAATTGTATATCACTGCCTCAGCAGTACTGCAAATTACTACCTTGGCAGCGACGATACTTGTCCGCCGCGACAATCCCTTACTCGTGGGTGGACTTTACAAAAGTTTGGCAAAGTTTCCTTGGATGACTCCGCTTATCCCTAAGTCGAAGTTCTGTTGATGATTAGTCCTTGATGATACCTCCCGGCGTGAATCAATTATACCCACCAACCAAACTCACACTTCTTTTAGCCGCTGAAACTCTTAACCTATCCCTAGGCCGAGTTAGTATTTCGCGATTGAAACACCGTACTTATCCCTTTCGTGAATCTAACTCTCCCGAGTCTAGATAAATGGATTACTCATAAACTTCTCTCCTGAGCTTGAATGTAAGAACAAAGAATGACAAAGGATAAGCAAACCTTGATAGTTTTATTGCATTGAAACAAAGAACAATGTACAATCTCCTCTCACAAATACTTAACAACCTTCACATAAACCCTAAGAAAGCTTAGAACATAATTTGAGAGAAAGAAAACATTGAGTCTTATGGTGAACTCTCTCAGAATCAGCTCTCCCTATTCCCTTAGACGGCTAGGTCTTATATAGGCTTGGCCTAGGGCAAACCTTTCCTAAGTAGAATATAACTTGGAGTAGGGAAAAAGTCATGTACATAAATAAAATATTTCCAAGTTTATTTCAACTAAGAGGCTTTCCCGCATGGCCTTGTCTTGGGCTTTTCCTCATGCTCACCAACTCCGATCCATGTACTGCATGTCCAGAAACATCCCTTGGATTTTTCTCTTCCAATCGCCTATAGTATTGCTTCCTGTCTTTCTACTGCTGCCTCGACATCAGGTCTTGCCTCGGCCATGTTGCTGTCGCGGCAATAGTTTATCCTGCACAGATGTAAAAATGCAGTAAAACTTGCCTTTTTTGTAAATATCATCTTTATAAGCACAACTTCTAAATATATCACATTAAGTATATGCACTAGTCCAAGTGGGTGTAAATTTAGTGATTAATGCTCATAAAAGGTGTAAAAAGTGATAGTGATTTGAGCACTTATCAGTGGTTATTTATACCTTGGTATATTAAGTGCGGTAATAGATGCTATTTTACGGGGAAGGTTGTGTTGTTGACTGATGTTGTGCAAGTAAAGCGAAGCAGGGGACTATGGAGATTTTTCATGACATTTGCAGAAGGATAGAGAAGGGAAATTTCATGACAAAAATGGAGATGTCCAGTGCTGTAGAAAAAGACAAAACCAGAGAAGATATTTTATAGAGAATTGCCAACTGGAGCCGTATATGAGGATGGTTGATAACCACCTTGGAGGGGACCATTGTCACCTGGGAGGAAATCATTGTCACGTGAATAGGGTGTACCTTAGGGTACAAAGGGAATTTTCCTAAAACTTAGGATATTCCTCCCCTAATATAAAGGGAAAAGGTGACCATAAAGAAGAGAACCCTTTTGGAAGAGAATTTTAGAGAGCAAGAAAGAGCTAAAGGTGGCAGAAAAAGCTACCAACTTTTCTTCCCCTCACCGGTTTTCTAGGGTTCCTCTATTGACGAGCTTGAAGGGAGTGGCGTGCTAAGAACTCGAGAGGGGTTAGCATGATAAGGCTTTGATGAGTGCCCAAAAGTCCTATTTTCTATACCATTTTCCCACTCGATTATTTCTAATAAAGGACAGATTTAATGGCAATATTGGATAATTCTGCTTATTTCCATATTTCAGCATCTTAATACTCAATTTATGAATTAATATATTATTTGGCATAAAACAGATGCATTTGATGGTTTTCTTTCTTAGACAGGAAACTGCATCATAGGATTGCCAAACAAGAAGATGGATGCTGGAAAACAAAGTTGGAATGCAGATAAGTACCCGCCTCGGTAGCACTCTGATGCCTCAGCAGCAACTGAGGCTGCGGCCAATTGAGGCCGCGGCAGTGCCCAAAGTGCAAATGTTGATATGATAGGCGATCTGAAGAGAAAAATAAGGTGAACGTTTTAAGACAAGCGGCATAGAAATCAAAGCTGAGGAACACACGAAAAGTCAATGTCAAAGGCCACGTGGGAAAAGAATCCTTATAGAAATAAACTTGGAAATATTTTATTTATGGAAATTATTGTAATTCTACTCCATGTAGTATTCCTACTTAGGAAGGGTTTGCCCTAGGCCAAGCCTATATAAACCATAGCCTATGTAGAGAGGAGGATATCTCGAAATCAAATGTTCATAGAAAACCCTAAACTCCTCCATCGTCCCCTTGGGGTTTAGGTTAGTTGTGGAGTAGTTGTGGGAGAAAGTTTGTAATTTGTTTAGTTCTTATTAATGCAATTTCAGAATTCATAGTTTATTCTCTCTTGGTATTTACTCTTCTCGCATATGAGCTCGAAAGATAAGTATGTGAAGAAAAACCTATTTGCCTAGCATCGGGAGATGTAGGTTCACGAAATGAGAGAATACGGTCTTTGCTCAAGGGCATTGACTAATCCGGTTGAGAGATCAATCTCCCAGGATTTCAGTGACTAACAAGATGCATTGTGTTTGGTTGTTATCCGCCCTTGATTCACGCTGGGAGGTATCATCAAGACGTGAGTTTCAACAGTTCTCTTCGCTTAGGGATAAGGAAGAAAACATACAAGGATGCTCTGTCGAACTATGAGTTGTTGAATTGCCGACAAGGCATAACCCTACCGAGGCAGCTACGGTGACCCTTTGTGCGAACCCGCCGAGGCAGCAATTCAACCCCATTGCATTATAAGAACGAGACAATTACATTCTGATTTCACACTACGAAGCACTCTAACCTGCCCCACTTTTCCATCCTTGATTTCTTGATCATTTATCTTTATTGCTTTAATTAGTTTTCCTAGTTATAATCCAACTCTATTATCTGTGTATTTACCTTTTAATTGTGCAGGAAGAATAAATTGTGTAAGTAACGCCAATCCTCGTGGGTTCGACAATCTTAAATACTACAATTTGGCAAAAGGTGGATGGACGAATGCTTCATCATAAAAGTAGGACTTCAGATCCTTCACCAAATTTTGGGCTATTTATAGTTTTCGCAGCAATCCCTTGCTCTTGAGTAGACCTCACTAAGATTCGGCAAAGTGTCCTTGGATGGCTCCGCTTATCCCTAAGTCGAAACACTGTTGATAATCAGTCCTTGATGATACCTCCCGGTGTGAATCAATTCCAACTATCAACCAATCCCACACTTCTTTTAGCCGCTGAAACTCCAACCTATCCCTAGGTCGAGTTAGTATTTTTCAAATACCGTACTTACTCCTTTCGTGAATCTAACTCTCCCGAGTCTAGATAAATGGATTACTGACAAACTATTGCTTGTCCTCAAGCAATGCAAAAGATAGATTTTTAAGTAGGTAATTTTAAAGTAATATATCGTCCTGCCTGCCGCGGCAGAATTCCTTTCTTGACTCGGCCTCTTTTTGGTTCTAGGAATTCCTCGGAATTGGACTATGAGTCTTAGTGGGTGTGTGCGTAGCTGTGTCAAAGCTGATTTTCTATGTTCTAATCCTTTTTTAGCTCAAGACTTTCGACTAAGATTTTTCTTTAATTCTTTTCCTTTTCTTCTCCCGACAATAATATATAAATCTATATTGCTATAAACTTATATTGCTTGAGCCAATTTCGGGCACCTCAAGTGTTTAACTACTCCTACTAGAGCCAGTTTCGGGCATCTCTAGTAAGTGGGAGAAATCTTAGTCCTAGAGCAAGTCATGGGCACCTCTATGGACTAATACTAGAGCCAGTGATAGGCATCTCTAGTTTAAAATCTAAGCCTAAGTCCTTATTGCTTGTCAAAGAAAAGAACTTGTACAATCAACTAAGACTAGCAGTGTTTAAATATTTTTCAGGCTCATAGTCTAATCCTAAGTATTAATCCTAGCAAACCTTTCTGAATTCAAGTCTGGTGAATGGTGCATACTGCTGCGGCGACTGGAGAATATATTGCTGCCGAGGCAGTTTCAATAAAATTCAACAAACTTAAAATTTTTTAAAAATTTGCATAAAACTGTAATTGCTGTAAAGACATAAATTAAGGCAGTAGTAGGATAATCTGAATAATTTCCATACATGATAGATATTTTTATAAGGCAGAAAATAGGATCAATACTCCCCCAAACTCGAGGGATGCATTGTCCTCAATGCATGTATCTGAACATAAGGCAATAATAAAAGACAAGATAAAAATTAGGAGACAAGGAGAAGATAAACCAATATTTATATGTTGCGTCTGGCCTCTTCTGTATCCTGAGGGTCATCAGTTGTATGGAGTTTGTTGAGAAGGAAACTAAAAACTGCATTGGAAAACAATAATGAAGAAGTATGAAATAAAACGGGGGAGATGAAGTTTTAGGGACGCAAACCCTCCGTCACTTGCATTTGGGCGGCCAGTAGCCTTGGCCGTTTCTTAGGTGGGACGGTGAGCTTGATTTCAGGGCCGTTTTATGTGCTCCATGACTTTTCCTTCTTGAGTTTCCTTCCTAAATAACTGTAAAGAATATTATTAAAAACTATGGAAATAATAAAATTCTTAAAACTAAATTGCAAGAAATTTGAAATCTAATTCCTAAACTAGAAACTAAAAAAAACTGATTCCTAAAGCATAAAAGTAAATAGGGACAGAGAGATAGAAATTTAGGTTACTGTAGGAGTGTAATATGATACATCTCCAGCAACAACCATCTTCCCCTTTTTGAAAGGAGGAGAAGCTGATGTCCCAGTTGCTGTCTCCTTGTCGGATGGTTTCTTCCTGATGTATTTCTTCTCAAGGGGAGTGCTGCCTCGGTAGTGGGCTGCCTCAATAGTGCACCTACACCCCCAAACTCAAACTGAGCATTGTCCTCAATGCTCTAATAATATAGTAGGTAAAGAAATTAACAGCAAAAATGAAGAATTAAAGAATTAAAGGTAGGAAAAGCTTAGTATTTAAATGGACTCCGAAGAGCTGTTGGTAACAATTTTTTTCTAGGCCTCCCTGCTGATTCTTTCATCCTTGATCCTTGTGCTAGTGATTGTTGTAGTTTTGCTTTCCGGGGCGGTTGAACTCATGTGGGTGGTGTCCTTTGTAAAGGAGCATTCACCTCTTCTCCTTCTTCTTCGTCGGCAATTTCTTCCGTCTACATTATTTTCGTCCCTCCTTCCTCTTCAACGTTTGTTGCCTCGGTATAATAAATGCTTGGCTCGGCATTGGATGAGCTTTGATGTACATACTCATCTATTTCTCTAGAGAGACTGCCCATGGGGATGGGTGATCGTGGTGGAGTACTGAAGACAACTCTCCTCTTTGGTGGTCTTCTGCGGTTGAAGATGCCGCGGTAGAGCCTACTGCCCTAGATGGGTCAGCCGCGTTGAACTGTTGTTGAGGTTGAAAAGGGAAAAATGGCATCGACCCTGGGGTTGGGGTGGTCTCTGTGTAGGGTGCTGCTGTGACGAATATGTTTGCTGGGAATTCTGGAAAGTGCATCCCTTGATTTGGAAAATTTTGCATCATCATCTGTGCAAGTGTGCTATTGAAGTCGCATTGATATTCCATGTATCTCTATTGACGAAGGTCCATGGCGGCCATCTTGTGTAGAATCTCCTGGTATGGGTCTGCTGCGGTAGTGGTGTGGGCAGTGCCAGGCATATCTGCTGTGTACTGGGCTCCGGCAGTGAAGTCGGTAGTGAACTGTTGAGGAGTTGCTTGGAATGGTTCTGCCTGCGTGATCTGCATTATTTTATGGCATAAGTCTCTCGTCCATCCTTGCCTATTTGGTGTGTATTCATCCGTATCTTCCACTGGTACACCTGTAGCAATGCACAAACCAGAGATTAAACAAGGGAAATATAACGGTACTCTTTCCTTCTTACTGCACTCGTAGATTTCTCGTAATATGATCTCGCCCACGTTGATGCTCCTTTTGGTGATGATTGATTGGATGAGCACCAATCTCGTACGGTCTACCGTGCTGTTGTGGGAGGTGGGGAAGAGACGTCTCTTGACAAAGGTGTTCCAAAGCTTGGCCTCGGGTTTGAGACTCTGCCTTGCTATAGATCCTCTATGGGCACCGGTTTCCCAAGGGGTGTTGTTGTAGCAAAGGTCATCTTTGATCAGCTCGTAGTCTTCGTTTGTAACTTCTTCACAAAATTTGGCATGGATATCGCGGATAGGTGTGAGGCCATAGTATTGGTTGATTGACTCGACATCAAGCTTGATCGGCCTGCCTTGGTAGTGGACATAGAGAGAGTCCTTGCTCGGCCAATGTGCATAAAATTTCCGCACTATGGTGGCATTTGCTTGGGCAGGCTGTAGGCAAAGAATCTCCCAATCTTGATATTTAATTTTATTGAACAAGAAGTGTTCGATGTCGTAGTTCTCCTCATCTGAGTGTTGGAACCCTTGTTCCTCCCATAACTGCCGAGCAACGAACGATCTGTTGAACCGGTCTTCAACAACGGCAAGGGAAAAGCGAGTGTATGATGTCATGGATGAGTATTGAGGATTTTGAAGAGTTTCTTGGAAAGATTCTGAAAATTTCAAGAAGGCTAGGTAGAAAGTATGATGAGAGCAAGATTAACAAAAATTCAAAAGAAAAAAAGAATGCAAGAGTGAATAGTTCAAGAGAAGGAAGATGCTTATATAGGCCTCGGCCTTGTATCCGTTTGAAACCACTATCCGTTTTGTAGCCGTTAGCCTTTACTGACGATTGCTTTTACTACCGCGGCCAAAATCTCGGCAGACTAGCCGTTACACTGTTCTGCCCGTTGGGATTGCTGTGGCTCTGACACTGTTTTCTGCCTCGGCAGAATTCCTGCTGTGAACTATTTCTCCTTTATTCTTGCTTTATTAACCTAACCTAAAAAGATAAACATCAATAAAGAACGAATCATTCAAGTAATGAGAAGATAATTATTCCCAAACACCATAATTAAGTGAATTCATGAAAATACCAAATAGAATAAAAGAGAAAAATAATATAAAATAAGAATATAAAGAAAACTTACGGAGGGTCGTTTCCGATATTTCTTATAGTCCATCTGCACCCTCCATCGAGTGACAATTCTACTCAAGAAGCTAGGGGCTAATGCGGGTACATATACTCCTATTTGTGCTATCATGGTGGAGGTGTCTTTCGTTCGTCTTCTTTTGTAGTCCACGCCTATCCTCCAACTTGATATTGTTCCTGAAGGCATGAATATCTCGTTAGAAAAAATTATATCAATATCCAACCATTTAATTACCTCATTCTTGTTGACTTCCATAATGGTTGTATATTGCCTTTGTTGTCAAGGCAATTGCTGTGCTAGCCAATTGCCGTGGCAATCCTCTGCCAAAATTCTGTGTATGTCAAATGAAGAACCATCTTTCTTGAAGTCTTCAAGAATCAACCCACATTGTTCTTTATGCTTCTCAAAAATCTCCATCAGTAGAGACTTTGGTTTAGAACTAATATTAGATGGAATTATCACAGATAAAATATCATCTTTCAAATAATCATATCCTATTTGGGATGGCTTCAAATCTTGTAACGTTGACTCCTCGGAAGATACCTGCAATGGAAGAGATGAGTTTTTAAAGAATTCAAAAGGTTCAATCATTACCTTCTCATATTCCATTATCACGGCATCGCCATCTTGTTGATCGAGCATGTCGTCATGTAATTGCCCAAGCAACCGTGAGTGAGAGTAATCCTCAGATTCCTTCTTCAGCATCAGTACTGATGTGACATCCTGGGAATCAGACTCCTCAGAATTTTCTATAGCGTTACTCTCATCAGCCTCATTGAATGGTGTCGTGACATTGCCCTGTTCAGGCTTCTCCATCGCCGTGACAATTATTTCTGTAGACTCATCCAATGTTTGACATTCTTTCTCATCAACATATTCTAGACTCGGAGGTTCCGGAATTCCCTCTTTGTCCTCTAGTGTTGGGATTTCAGTATCCCTAAGGATTGATTGTTGGGTCATGTTATCCATGGCATATATGGATCTCTGCAATTGATCGTATGAATCCTTCAAGGGTGTATCCAATCTAGCTATATGTGCATCAAATAACCTTGATTGCTCTATCATTAATTCTTCAATTCTAGCCATTGACGCTTTCAATGTTTCCTCAAATGAACTTGGATACTCTTGAGAAGAATTATATTGCCATGGCATATTTGTAACATCAACAAAATTGTCATGGTAAAAAAAAAATTGAGCGTTTTGATCATACCATGAAGGATTTTGTTGTTGGTTCCATCTATTGTCCTCTCTGTGGCCATATGTTCCAGTACTGTATGGGAAATTGCTAACCAAATGATTATCTCCACAATTAAAACAAAAATTTGCCCAGGCATAAACTTGTTGGGTTGCTCTTGGTTGGCATAGATAATCATCATTTAATCTAGGAAATTCTTGATTGGCTCGATTCATATCTTCCAACATCAACTCCCGAATAGATTTCTTTCTTTCTCCTTGCTTCTTGAAAATCCTTCAACTTGAAACACACCTGTAATTTTTTTTAAAGAAAAATAAAAAGAAAATATGTTAGTAAAAATAACTAAAAGCAAGAAAATAAAGAAAACAAAATTTAGTTGTCAATTCCCAGCAACGGCGCCAAAAACTTGTTGCGTGTATAAATAGCGCAAATTGTGCAGTGTACACGTCGCAAGTAATAAGTGATAAGTATTTATCAGATTATCATCTCCACAGGGATTAATATACTTAATATGTCTTCTTTGATATTCTTGTCCTGTAAAAGAAATAAAGTAAAAACGCAAATAGGAAGGATGTTTGAGTAAACTAATTAAATAAAAACAAAATAAAGGTAGTGAGAACAAATGAGGAGAGTGGGCAGGATCCAGTTACGTTGTACTGTGGAATCGATCGACTTGTTTCTGTCCAATGCTATCGCATGACTCTGCCTCGGTAGTACTGCAGATTACTGCCTCGGCAGCGACAATGCGTGTCTTCCGCGGCAATCCCTTGCTCTTGGGTAGACCTCACTAAGATTTGGCAAATTGTCCTTGGATGGCTCCGCTTATCCTTAAGTCAAAACACTGTTGATAATCAGTCCTTGATGATACCTCCCGGCGTGAATCAATTCCAACTATCAACCAATCTCACACTTCTTTTAGCCGCTGAAACTCCAACCTATCCCTAGGCCGAGTTAGTATTTTTCAAATACCTTACTTAATCCTTTCGTGAATCTAACTCTCCCGAGTCTAGATAAATGGATTACTCACAAACTTCCCTCCCGGGCTTGGATGCAAGAACAAAGAATGGCAAAGAGTAAGAAAATCTTAATGTTATATTGCATTGAAACGAGAAACAAAGTACAATCTCCTCTCACAAGTACTCGACAACCTTCACCTAACCCTAAGAAAGCTTAGAACATGATGGAAGAAAGAACACAATAATTCTTAGGGTTGAACTCTCTCTAATTCGCCTCCCTAATACATTGGATGACTATGATATATATAGTCTAGGTCTAGGGCAAACCTTTCCTAAGTAGGAATACTACTTGGAGTAGGATTACAATTATTCCCATAAATCAAATATTTCCAAGTTTATTTCAACTAGGCGGCTTTTCCCTTGTGGACTTTGACTTTGACTTTCCTCGTGCTAGCCAGCTTCGATCCATGTGCTGCATGTCCAGAATCGTCTAGTGTATTTTTATCTTCCAATCGCCTACAGTACTGATGTTGGAGCTTCAGTTGCTGCCGCAGCCCAGCTTCTGCCTCGGCCTCAACCCTGCCTCGGCAGTACTTGTTCCTGCATGTACAGAAGATATCGTAAATTCTGCATTTTTCTGTAAATATTAGCTTTATGAGTTATAATGGTAGAATATCCGAATATTGCATATTAAGCGCATGCATCAGTCCAAGTAAGTGTGAGATAATTGCTTATTGCCCATGAAAGGTGTATAAAATAATGATCTTTTGAGCACTTATCAGGCTTCTCCATGGTGGTTGAAGATTCAGTGGCAGCACACACCAAGGGTGTCTTCCAGCCCCTTTGCTTTGCTTTTATTTCATTTCTTGAGAGTTGTAGTCGAATATTATGTTGAATACTTTGATCCCATCATGGTTTATGATTTATTTGATAGATGTTGTTTTTGTGGATGATTAACCTTTACTTTTATGTATATTTTAGATGTTTATATGTTATCTCTTAACTTTGCTCATTGTGCTTAATTATGTATGTTTGTAAGAGGCATGAGAGTGTCCTTTGCTTAGGTATATTGCTAGGTGTTCGAGAGAAATGTAGCTATTGATCCTTAGTGTTCGAGAGAATCTAAGGGAGAATCGACGTGAGAAATAAGTTTTAGGTAGTAACTAGAGCTTAACACAACCTTAGGTGCTCGAGAGAGACTTAAGTTGAGGGTTTTAACAACTAAAAGGAGCGAGCTTTATTCAATAGGCTAACTGTCATTGCTGAGATCGAGAGGAGATGTCGTGACATTTTAGGTTATTAGGTTCCTTTGATTTGAGAGAGCGAGAGTATATCAGAAAACTCTATCGAGTGAATAGGACATATAACATCTAGTTATTCAGAGGATTGATTTTTAGGAGTTCATAAATGCCCATAATTCATTCCCAGTAGAGTTTGTCAGTTGAGGATTGTTAAGTCATATTACTTACTCTCGTTTTATCATTTCGTTTTTGCCTTGGAATTTATGAAGTGTTTCCTCTATCTACTTGCTTACTTGTAATTACATTTTCATACACCTCACACTGTCATCATACTTCTACATAGTCATCAACATCAATTCCACTTTCACTTGCTACACTATTACACCCTTATCATACTCCACCGTACATTTATACCATTTGCCACTACATTTCCAACTGTTCATACCATTATATCTATTTTCTTTGTAGTTAGTGTTCTTACTGCCTTGACTAAATTGACATAATTTCCACCAAATAATCGTGGGAACGATACTCACTCACCCTGTATTACTTTGCTCGATTGTGTATACTTACACATATTTTTGTGTAATTTATAGCACTACATAACGTGAATCAAGTTTTTGGCGTCGTTGCCGAGATCTGGAGATTGGAAGTTTATCATTTTTTCTTGGCATTTTTGTTTTTTTGCTTATTTTCTTAGTATAGTTTTACTTGTCTTTCTTGTTTTATTTTTTAGGGTTTTTTTCATTGCATGACAATAATGTTTACTGATGGGCCTATCTATCCTATAGTGCCTGAGATTGAACAATTATTTTGAAAAAGACGACGTATTCAATGTGAGAATAGAGCCATGTACAATGTTCCAAATCAGAGTATTCCGAGTCGAGGAGCTCCAAACCCAACTATTCCTAATCAAGATGTACTATTGATGCAAGAACCAGTAGTTCCAAATGTCGTGGCAAATCAGAATGTTGTTGCACCTAGACCAAGGGCTATCAAGGATCACTTAAATCCTATCTTGATGATCTTAATCTCGGCATCATTGCACCAGAAATTCAAGCTACTCACTTTGAACTCAAGCCTTTCATTTTTAATATGCTAAATTCTATTGGTTAATTTGTTGGTATGACTCATAAAGACGCTAGGAAACATATTCGTGCTTTTTTGGAAGTTTGTGACTCATTCCGTCAACAAGGAGTGTATGAGGATGTGTTGAAGATTAAACTATTTCCTTATTCCTTGTTTGGCCGAGCAAGGGCATGGTTGAGTGGAGTACCATCCGGTTCGATGGAGTCATGGGCTGATCTATGTAAAAGCTTTTCGTTGAGATATAATCCATCAAATTTGAATACTCAACTTAGAAATGACATTTCTTCTTTCCGACAAGGTGACGATGAATCAATGTGTGAATGTTGGGATCGTTACAAGGGATTGCTTCAAAAATGTACTAATCATAGTTTTCAAGATTGGACTCAAGTTATAATATTCTACAATGAAGTCAATGCACCTACTAGAATGATGTTGGATGCCTTGACAAGTGGCACTTTGCTACACAAATCACCCGAGGAGGCATTCGATATCCTTGATAGAATTACCAATAATGATTATCAATTTCCTTCTACAAGGCTTGGAACTAGAAGGAAGCCGCAAAGGACTTTTGATGCTAAAGACTCACTATCCGCCCAACTCCCAGCTATCACTATTATGTTGAAGAACATTCAACGTTCTAATAAAGTGAAGGAAGTGAAAACGGCTAATTTTGCTTGTCTGTTATGTCATGACAATCACTATGAGAGTGAGTGCCCATGGAATCAAAAGACAACCAATTATGTGGGCAATTTCAATAGAAGCAATAATAATCCCTATTCCAATACATATAATCTAGGATGACGTTAGCATCCGAATTTCTCATGGGTAAACCAAGGATCCAACAATCCTAATCCACCAGCTTGAAATCAGAATGCGAATGAGCCCTAGAATTTTTAATCGAATATGCCTTGAAAATATTCGAACAAGGGGACAACATCATTTAACACCAGTTCTTTAGAAGCAACCATGCAAGAATTTATCTTAAGTACAAAGACAATGCTTCAAGAGCACACGACATCCATTAAGAATTGATAAGTGCTCAACACACTATCACTTTTTACTCCTTTTATCGGCATTTATCACCAAATATTCACCCACTTGAACCAATGCATGTGCTTAATGTGATATATTTAGAAGTTATACTTAAATAGATAATATTTATAGAAAAAGGCACGTTTTACTGCGTTTTCATATCTGTGCAGGAAAACCATTGCCGCGGCAGCGACAAGGCCGAGGCAGGACCTGATGCCGAGGTAGCAGCAGGAAGACAGGAAGCAAAGTGATAGGCGATGGAAAGACAAAAATCTAAGGAACGTGTTTGGACTTGAAGCCCAAGAATCGGAGCTGGTTAGCACAAGGAAAAGCCCAAAGGAAGACCACGCGGGAAAGCCCCTTAGCCGAATTCAAACATGGAAATATAATATTATTATGTACTTGACTTGTTCCCTACTCCAAGTTGTATTCTACTTAGGAAAGGTTTGCCCTAGGTCTAGCCTATATAAAGACCTAGCCACCCAATGTATGAGATATCGAAATACCTAGGGAGAGACGACTTCTACTCTTGTTTCCTTCCTCTCCATCATGTTCTAAAACCTTCATAGGGTTTAGGTGAAGGTTGTGGAGTATTTGTGAGAGAAGATTGTAATTTGTCTTTTATTCAATGCAATAAAGATTATCAAGGTTTGCTTATCCTTTGTTATTCCTTGTTCTCGCATTCAAGCCCGGGAGGGAAGTTTGTGAGTAATCCATTTATCTAAGCTCGGGAGAGTTAGATTCACGAAAGGGGTAAGTACGGTGTTTCAATCGCGAAATACTAACTCGGCCTAGGGATATGTTAAGAGTTTCAGCGGCTAAAAGAAGTGTGAGATTGGTTGGTGAGTATAATTGGTTCACGTCGGGAGGTATCATCAAGGACTAGTCATCAACAACACTCTAACTTAGGGATAAGCGGAGTCATTCAAGGACACTTTGCCGAACTTTGGTAAAGTCTGCCCACGAGCAAGGGATTGTCGCGGCAGACAGCGTTATCGCTGCCCAGGCAGTAAACTGCAGTGCTGCCGAGGCAGAGATATACGATTGCGTTGGATAAAAACAAGTCAATCAAGTCCACAATACAATACAACTGGATCCTGGCCCATCTCTCTCTCTAATATTTCGACTCTTTATTTTTATTCAATTATTTTAGTTTAAATAAATCACATCAACTCACTTGTGTTTTTATCTTTCTACAGAGCAAGAAGATGAAGGAAGCATATTAAGTATACCAGTCCCTGAGGAGACGATAACTCGATAACATACTTATCACTTATTACTTGCGATGTGTCCGCTTGCACTAAACGCGCACTTTTGACACGCGACAAGTTTTTGGCGCCGTTGCCGGGGACTGACAACTAAATTTTGTTTTCCTTGTTTTCTTGTTTATTTTTATTTTTATTTTACTTTTGTTTTTCTTGGTGTATGACCAGGTCTAATCCAACCAACCCCTTATACGAGTTAGATCCTGAGATTGAAAGAACATGGTTAAGGTTGAGGAGACAAATCCGAGGAGTCATGGCAGATGTTTAGGCAGGACAAAACATACCTGCCGGCAATGAAGGTCTTCCGCCGCCACCTGGGCCGCGGCAGCTGACTGTCAGAGATTTCTTGGAGGAGGACTTAAATGGAATAAATCTAGGAGTCGTTACACCCGAGATTGAAGCAGCCCATTTTGAACTTAAACCTGTTATGTTCAACATGTTAAATACAATTGGACAATTTGGTGGGTCTGCAACTGAAGACGCAAGGCAGCATCTCAAATCTTTCATGGAAATCTGCAACTCTTTCAAAATCCAAGGAGTCCATGAAGATGTCTTGCGGTTAAAGCTATTCCCCTATTCACTGAGGGATAGGGAGAAAACTTGGTTGAATAGCATTCCAGCGGGATCAATTGGATCCTGGAGTGAACTTTGCCGTGATTTCATTACTCGCTTTAATCCTACTAATCTATATGATAGAATTCGTAATGAAATTACTTATTTCCGACAGGCTAAAGACGAACCAATGTACAAGGCATGGGAACGCTACAGAGAGCTATTGCACAAGTGTCCGCTGCATAGATTTCCCTTATGGACACAAGTGACAATGTTTTACAACGCCACGAATGCCCCGACAAGGATGATGTTAGATGCCTCGGCAAACGACATACTCCTGGACAAGGCACCCGAGGAAGCTATTAAAATTTTGAATAAACTCGCAAGGAATTACTTCTAGTTTCCCACATCTAGGCGAGGAGGAGTAAGACGCCAAGCCACGGTAAACGAATTAGATTCATCAAGTTTAGTGGCAGCACAATTGGCCTCTCTTACCAAGATGGTGCAAAACCTACAATTACAAAACAATACCCGTGAGGTCAAGGTAATTGATTCATGTTGTGATTTATGTGGAGGTAACCACAGTTCTGTTGATTGCATGAATCAAGAAACCGGTATGTATGTTGGGAACTACAATCGTAACAATATGATGTCCAACACGTACAACCCCTCATGGAAGAGGCATCCAAACTTATCATGGAGCAACCCAAATAATGCCTTAAACCCAATCACCCAACCACCGGGATTTCAGCAGCCAATGCCGCAGCAGCAAGTCCAACAACCGATGCAGCAGCAGCAGATACAGCAGCAACCGGTCAATTCATTGGAAAACACGCTAAAGGCCTTCATGATGAAAACCGAGTCATACATGGCGGAAAATAGTAATTTCATCAAGAGGATCGACGCCTTCATGAATAGGACTGAGATGAGGCTACAAAATCAAGAAGCGGCCATAAAAACTTTGGAAACTCAGGTTGGGCAGTTTGCTCAATGTATAAACACTAGACCACAAGGAGGCCTACCTAGAAATACTGAGGTTGCTAAGGTACTAAGCCATGAACAGTGTAAGACAATCACTACCAGGAGTGGTCTACAGTTGAAAGAGAAGATCCCAGAGAACCGAACCCAACCGACGGATAAACCAAGAGAAGAGGCTGAGCAAACCGAGACTGACAACACTGCCCCAGCAGCAAGCACTGTAGCGCCTAAGCAGTCTGCCGAGGCAGCAAAAATTCCAGTGGTGCCAATTATACGATTCCAAACTAAAGAAACCCTAGAAGAGATGAGACCACCACCACCTTTCCCGCAAAGGTTAAAAAAACAAAAAAAGGATCAACAGTTCAAGAAGTTCCTCGATATCTTGAAGCAAGTCCATATCAACATACCATTCGTTGAGGCCATTGAACAAATGCCCAACTATGCCAAGTTCTTAAAAGATATGGTATCAAAGAGAAAACCGCATACCACCAAAGTTAAAAGATCCTGGTTGCTTCACTATACCTTGTGCGATAGGAAAGAGTTACGAAGGAAAGACCCTATGCGACCTTGGAGCAAGTATAAACGTCATGCCTAAATCAGTCTTCCAAAAGCTTGGAATTGGAAGGCCAAAGCCTACAACAGTAATGCTCCAACTCGCGGATAGATCCTATGTGCAACCTGAAGGCAAAATCGAGGACATACTGGTAAGAGTTGACAAGTTTATTTTTCCTGTCGACTTCCTTGTCCTTGATTGTGAAGCAGATGACAACGCACCGATTATCCTTGGGAGACCCTTCCTAGCAACTGGACGTACATTGATTGACGTGGAAAATGGAGAGTTGACTATGCGAGTCAATGACCAACAAGTCAAACTCAATGCATTCCACAACTTAAAAAGGTATAACGATCTAGAGGAATGTAAGGCCATCCACATAATAGACAATAAGATATCCTGCCTGGGCAGTCTGCTCGGCAGGATATTCGGCAAGAAAATCAAGCCCAAGATGTATGGACAGACAACACTAAGGAGCGGCCCACAACCGATACATAATTTGGGCCTAAGGGAGAAAAAAAATTTTGGGAGATGCATTCGCATGCTCTCCACTAGTAACCTAACCTCTCCCTTTTCCTTTTCTTTATTATATTAGGGTTAGTAGTTTATTTTTATTTTTTTTCTAATTATTTTCGTTTTTAGTATTTTTCTTTTGTGTGTTTAAATTTTTATTCAGGAATAAAACGTAAAGATAAGGGAAAAATAGTTCACAGCAGGAACTCTGTCGAGGCAATACAACAGTGTCAGAGCCATAGCAGTCCCAACGGGCAGAAAAGTATAACGGCTAGTCTGCCGAGATTCCTGCCGCGGTAGAAAAGGAAACGGCAGAAGAAGGAAACGGTTACAATGGCTAGTGATCTCAACGGTCACAAGGCCGAGGCCTATATAAGAAACCCCTTCCTCTTGAACTATTCACTCTTACTTTCTTGCTTTCTTTAGTATTCTTAACAATCACTCTCTCAATTACTCTCTGCCTACTAATCCCTTTTAAATCTCCAGATTCTCTTCAAGAAAACCTCCAAGAACTCAATTTTCTCTTTCTTGATGGCAACTTACAAAAGATTTGCCCCAGCCAACGTTGAAGATCGATTCAATCGATCTTTCATCGCAAGGCAACTTTGGGAAGAACAAGGGTTCCAGCACGCGGATGAAGAGAATTACAACATTGAACACTACTTGTTCGACAAAATAAAGTACCAGAATTGGGAAATATTCTGTTTGCAACCTGCCCAGGCAAACGCCACAATCGTGCGGGAGTTCTACGCTCATGGGCCCAGCAAAGACTCCCTATTTGTTCATTGTCGCGGCAGGCCTGTGCAGCTTGATGCCGATACGATCAACAACTTCTACGGCCTCACCCCGGACAATGATCTCCAAGCTGACTTCTTGGAAGATATCACTGCCGCGGACTATGAACTTATCAAAGACGATCTTTGTTACGCGAACACTCCATGGGAAACCGGTACCCATCGAGGATCTGTGACAAGACAAAGCTTGAAGCCGGAGGCCAAGATGTGGAACACCTTAGTCAAACGATGCCTCATCCCAACATCACACAATAGCACGGTGGATCGCAAGAGATTGGTTCTTATCCAATCCATCATCAACAAAAGGACCATCAACATTGGAGAAATTATCCTACGGGAAATTCACGAGTGCGGTAAGAAAGATCGAGGACCATTGTATTTCCCTTGCTTGATTACGGGTTTATGTGTTTCTGCAGGTGTACCCATTGAAGAAACGGATGAATACACACCCCCAAGAAGAGGATGGACCAGGGAATTCTGCCACAAAGTCATGCATATCACACAAGCAGGACCTGTCCAGGCAACACCGCAGCAGTTCACTACCGATACTGCTGCCGGGGCCTAGTACACGGCAGATATGCCTGGTACTGCCCACACCTCTGCCGCAGCAGACCCGTATCAAGAACTCTTGCAGCGAATGGCCGCGATGGATCTTCGACAACAACGGTACATGGAGTACCAACGGGACTTCAATGGCACTCTCGCACAGATGATGTTGCACGCCTTCCCGGACCAAGGCGTACAATTCCCGGAGTTCCCAAGCAATATGTTCGTTACTGCTGCACCCTACACCGAGACTACACCAGCCCCAGGAGGACCACGACCGTTCTTCCATCCAGACCCTCAGCCCCAATACCAGGTTGCTGGACCATCTAGGGCGGCAGACTCTGCCGTGGCCTCGTCTATCAGCCGAAGGCCATCCAAGCGGAGAGCCGTTTTCAGCACTCCACCAAGATCTCCAATTATCATGGGCAGTCTATCCGACGAGATAGATGCTTATGTACACCAAGGCTCTACTGCTGCCGTCCCAAGCACACACCACACCGGAGGAGCAACTGCGATGGGAGAAGGAACGAACGTGATGATAACCGAAGAGATGGAGGATGTTGAAGAAGGAGAAGAAGTAGAAGCCCCAATGCATAGAACCCCACCCACTCGAGTCCAGCCGCCGAGGCAAGCAAAGGCGCAACCATCGCCCTCCTCAAGGACAAAGCACTTGGCATCAAGGCCACGGAGGAAAATTGTTACGAGCAACTCTTCGGAGTCGCTCTAAAATTCTTTGTCCTTTATTCAATATTCATTGCTTTTACTATTTTTCCTTGCTGCATATAATTCATATTCTGTTTTGCCGTTTATTCCTTCCAAATATAAAGCATTGAGGACAATACTTGGTTTAAGTTTGGGGGTGCAGATTTACTGCCAAGGCAGCAATCTACTGCCGCGGCCTTGCCAAAAAGGGAGTATTCCAGTGATATTTTTTATTTTTATGCTCCCCGCCTTACTTGAATTAACTGCCTACACTCTTGCACTGCTCATCATCAGTATTGCCTTAGTTTATTCTTTAAGACTATAGAAATCTTTCTCCTTACCATGTTTAGGTTCTGTTAAGAGGGCTTAACCTTATGATGCTTAAGAATGAAAACTTAGAAGCTTACTATAGGAAGAACTTTAAACACTTTTGGGACTAGTTGGATTATAGGAATTCTTTTAATGAACTTTAAACACTCTTCTTCATGCTAGAGGTGCCCAAAATTGGCTCTAGTATGTATTAAGGAATATTAAAAAGAAAAGACAAAAAGGTTTTTAGTGAAAAGAAAAACACAAGTCTTTGAGGTGCCCGAAACCGGCTCATGATTTGGGGTTTGAAAAAGAAGAGAACACTTAAACCAATGTCTATTTGTCTTGAACTTAGAGTTTATCTAAGAAAGCCTTTAATCAACTTGTCCACAAAAACGCACACACTCACAAATCCTATAGTTTGTTTCTAGGTAAATTCTTAGGAGGCCGAATGGTTAAGGCTTAAAGATAGGCTTAGCTATGGTGGGGAGAATAGATGGACATGTAAGACCAAGAGAGAGTAGAGTTCGGCAAATTGATGGTTTGCATTGCTTGAGGACAAGCAATAGTTCGAGTTTGGGGGTGTGATAAGTGCTTAACACACTATCACTTTTTACTCCTTTTATCGGCATTTATCACCAAATATTCACCCACTTGAACCAATGCATGTGCTTAATGTGATATATTTAGAAGTTATACTTAAATAGATAATATTTATAGAAAAAGGCACGTTTTACTGCGTTTTCATATCTGTGCAGGAAAACCATTGCCGCGGCAGCGACAAGGCCGAGGCGGGACCTGATGCCGAGGCAATAGCAGGAAGACAGGAAGTAAAGTGATAGGCGATGGAAAGACAAAAATCTAAGGAACGTGTTTGGTCTTGAAGCCCAAGAATCGGAGCTGGCTAGCACAAGGAAAAGCCCAAAGGAAGACCACGCGGGAAAGCCCCTTAGCCGAATTCAAACATGGAAATATAATATTATTATGTACTTGATTTGTTCCCTACTCCAAATTGTATTCTACTTAGGAAAGGTTTGCACTAGGTCTAGCCTATATAAAGACCTAGCCACCCAATGTATGAGATATCGAAATACCTAGGGAGAGCCGACTTCTACTCTTGTTTCCTTCCTCTCCATCATGTTCTAAAACCTTCATAGGGTTTAGGTGAAGGTTGTGGAGTATTTGTGAGAGGAGATTGTAATTTGTCTTTTATTCAATGCAATAAAGATTATCAAGGTTTGCTTATCCTTTATTATTCCTTGTTCTCGCATTCAAGCCTGGGAGGGAAGTTTGTGAGTAATCCATTTATCTAAGCTCGGGAGAGTTAGATTCACGAAAGGGGTAAGTACGGTGTTTCAATCGCGAAATACTAACTCGGCCTAGGGATAGGTTTAGAGTTTCAGCGGCTAAAAGAAGTGTGAGATTGGTTGGTGAGTATAATTGGTTCACGCCGGGAGGTATCATCAAGGACTAGTCATCAACAGCACTCTAACTTAGGGATAAGCGGAGTCATTCAAGGACACTTTGCCGAACTTTGGTAAAGTCTGCCCACGAGCAAGGGATTGCCGCGGCAGACAGCGTTATCGCTGCCCAGGCAGTAAACTGCAGTACTGCCGAGGCAGAGATATACGATTGCATTGGATAAAAACAAGTCAATCAAGTCCACAATACAATACAACTGGATCCTGGCCCATCTCTCTCTCTAATATTTCGACTCTTTATTTTTATTCAATTATTTTAGTTTAAATAAATCACATCAACTCACTTGTGTTTTTATCTTTCTACAGAGCAAGAAGATGAAGGAAGCATATTTAGTATACCAGTCCCTAAGGAGACGATAACTCGATAACATACTTATCAATTATTACTTGCAATGTGTCCGCTTGCACTAAACGCGCACTTTTGACACGCGACAAGAATCAAGGCACGTTATTACAAAGATACAATGCTTCATTGCAAACTTTAGAAAGTCAAGTTGGCCAAATTTCCTCGGTATTACAGAAATGTTAGCCAGGACGTCTTCCAAGTGACACCGAGGTCACAAATCCACATAATAAAGAGCAATGTAGTGCACTTACACTAAGGAGTGGCACCTAAATAAATCAACAAGATAAGTTTGGGGGAAAGAAGAATGATGATCTTATACCCAAACCTGTGCATGAAGAGACGATAATGCCTGAACAAACTCTCGAGGAAAAGGACTAGGATGAAGGTTTGTCGAGTGAACCCGCTAATGGAGTTAGTAGAAATGTCACGGCAATAGTAGTTCCTACACCACAGGTGGAACAAGTTAGACCCCCACCACCCTTTCCTCAAAGGCTGAAGAAGCATAATTATGAGGTCTAGTTCAAGAAATTTGTTGACAAATTGGATAAGTTGTATATCAATGTCCCACTACTGGAGGAAATTGAGCAAATGTCAACTTATGCAAAATACCTAAAGGAAATAGTTACAAAGAAGAGGAGAGTGTAGAAGTTTGAGACAATTACCATGACAAAAGAGTAATGTTCTTCCTTGAGAAAATTTTTGTTGAAGAAAAAAGATCCGGGAAGCTTTATCATTCCATGTTCTATTGGAGACACATTTGTTGGGAAGGCACTTTGTGATCTTGGATCAACTGTGAATCTCATGCCTAAATCAATTTTTGTGAAGCTTTACATGGAAGATGCGAGACCCACCTCTGTTATTTTGCAATTAGCCGATCGTTCTCATGTTCGACTTGAGGGGAAGATCGAAGATGTTATAGTGAGGGTGTACAAATTCGTATTTCCAGCCGATTTCCTTATACTTGATTGCGAGGTTGATGCTAATGCAACCATCATCTTGGGAAGACCTTTCTTAGCAACTGGTCACATTCTTATTGATTGTGAGAAGGGTGATCTTACAATGCGAGTAGCAGATCAAAGTGTGATCGTGAATGTTATCAACTCTCTTAAGCATGTGGATGATTCTAAAGAATGTCAGAGCATTTTGGAAGTAGATTCTGAGCTACCAAGGGAAGCTGATAAGTTTTGTTAGAGCAATTTTGTCCAACTGGATGATTATGAAGAGTTTATAAAAGATGACGAAGAGGAAGCTGGTGAATTTCCATCGAAAGTGCAACAATCTAGTTTACTTTTAGCTAGACAACATTCGAGTTTTGAACCTCTTGATTTTGAAGAATTTATCCCTCTTAAGCTTTCTTTACTCCACGCATCCAAGTTGGAGCTGAAAACCTTGCCACAACATCTTAAATATGCTTATTTGGGTGAGGAGGAAACATTTTCTATGATCATTTCCTCAGGTCTTAATTCTACTCAAGAGCAATAAGATGGACCATGGCAGATTTAAAGGGTATTATTCCAACCATTTGTATGCACAAGATACTTTTGGAATAATGTCATGATAATTCCATAGAAACACAACGCATACTCAACCCTGTTATGAAGAAAGTTGTGATGAAAGAAATTATCAAATGGCTTGATGCTGGAATTATTTACCCAATATCTAATAGTTCATGTGTGAGCCTGGTACAATGTGTCTCCAAGAAGGGAGGCATAACCATGGTGAGCAATGAAGATAATGAGATATTACCTACACATATCGTGACTGGATAGAGGATTTATATGGAGCATCACAAGCTTAACACGGCTATGAAGAAGGATCATTTTTTCTACCCTTCATCGATCAAATGTTGGATCGTTTGGTAGGCAAAGCTTATTATTGCTTCTTAGATAGATATTCGGGTTATAATAAAATTTCCATAGCACCTAAGGACCAAGAAAAGACCACATTCACGTTTCCTTATGGGACTTATGCTTTTCGAAGGATGCCCTTTGGTTTGTGTAAAGCCCCGAGAACTTTTCAGCAATGCATGCAAGCTATTTTCTCTAATATGGTTGAGGAATTTCTTGAAATATTCATGAATGATTTCTCTGTTTTTGGAGATAATTTTCAAAATTGTCTTGACAATCTCGCGAAGGTCCTGAAGCGACATGAAGAAGCTGACCTTGTGCTAAATTGGGAGAAATATCACTTCATGGTGACTGAAGGCATAATGTTGGGCCACAAAATTTCACACAAAGGCATTGAAGTGGAAAAAACTAAAATTGAAGTGATTGAGAAGCTACCACCACCAACTTCTATCAAGCACATAAGAAGTTTCCTTGGATAGGCAGGATTCTATAGGAGAGATTCATCAAGTATTTTTCTTAGATCTCCCAACCCTTGTGTATTTTTTTGCAACAAAATCAACCTTTTGTGTTTGATCAAAATTGTCATGGCGCATTCACAAACCTGAAGCAAAGCCTCATCTCCGCACCTAATGTTGTTTCCCCAGATTGGACATTGCCGTTCAAGTTGATGTGTGATGCTAGTGATTATACCGTGGGAGCAGTCTTAGGGCAATACCGAGGTAAAATATTTCATGTTATCTATTATGCTATCCGAAAATTAAATAATGCACAACTTAACTACACTACCACATAAAAAGAGTTACTTGTCGTGGTATTTGCATTCGATAAGTTTAGGGCATACTTGATAGGCATTAAAATCATTTTTCACACTAATCACTCAACTATTAGATATTTAGTGACTAAAAAGGATGCCAAACCTAGACCTATTAAATTGATATAGTTTTGCAAGAATTTGATTTAGAGGTGATAGATAAGAAGGACACGGAAAATCAAGTTGTTGATCATCTGTCTAGGCTAGAAATTAACTAGGAATGTCATGAAAAATTGGAAATTGATGATGAAATCCATGACGAAATTTTTTTTATGCCACGACAATTCTGTTGTACGCTGACCTTGTTAATTTTATTTTTAGTGGTGTTTTTCCTTTTGACATGACAAGTCATGGAAGAAAAACGTTCAGGCATGACTCACGATTCTATTTTTGGGATGAACCATATCTATTTAAGCGTTGTGCCGATCAAATTATTCGAACATGTGTACCTGAAGAGGAGCAAAGAGATATTTTACACCATTGTTACACAAGCCCGTGTAGAGGTCACTTAGGAGGGACGAGAACTGCTGCAAAGGTCCTCCAATCAAGCTTTTATTGACCTACCTTGTTCAAAGATGCCCAGGCATTTTACAAAGCATACGATAGATGTCAAAGGACTGAGAACATCTCCAGAAGTCATGAAATGCCATTACAAAATATTATGGAGATTAAGTTGTTTGATGTAAGGGGCACAGAATTCATGTGACCTTTCCCATATTCATTTGGATACTTATACATCTTATTGGCAGTGGACTACATGTAAAAGTGGGTTGAAGTAATTGCGACACCTAGAAATGACTCCACGACTGTACTTAAGTTCCTTCATAAGTACATCTTTACAAGGTTTGGCGCACCAAGAGCTATCATCAGTGATGAAGGCACCCACTTTAACAACAAGTTAATTGCCAGGCATTAAAAAGATATAGGGTAAGACATAAGATTGCCACGATATATCACCCTTAGACCAATGAGCAAGCCGAGGTCTCAAATCGTGAAATCAAGAAGATATTGGAGAAGGTGGTAAATCTAAGGAGGAAGGATTGATAACCGAAGCTTGATGAAGCTTTATGGGCATACCATACTGTATTCAAAACCCCAATGAGAATATATCCATTTAAATTGGCCTATGACAGAGCATGTTACCTTCCAGTTGAACTAGAGCACAAAGCTTGTTGGGTAATTAAAAATCTCAATTTCGATGCCCAACTAGTTGGAGAAAGAAGGCTCTTAGAGTTAAATGAGATGGAAGAATTCAAAGTCCAAGCGTATGAAAAAGCCAAGCTCTATAAAGTGAAAATAAAAAATGGAATGACCAAGCGGTTTTGCAACGATATTTTCAGATTGGTCAATAAATGCTCTTATTTAATTCGCGGTTGAAACTTTTTCTTGGGAAGCTGAAATCAAGGTAGTCTGGGCCATTTGAAGTACACCATGTTTATCCCTTTGGAGCAGTAGATATCAAAAACATTGATGATGGGACAATATTTAAAGTTAATGGCCAGCGTCTGAAGATCTACATTGGATCCCTTGTGATGCGTGACAAACCCACCTCTTATCTTCAGGATGCTTGACATTGAAAAATGCCATGGCATTTTCAGTTTGCTGTTGTTCATAAATAACTTGTGTTATTTTATTTTATATGCTTTATTTTGCTAAGTTTTTCTTGTATTTTTTAGGTTTATTATCAATCCATGCAAGTTAATGGCGGTGAAGGGACCACTCAAGAGGATGAAGAACCACAAAACCATATTTTTTAGATTTGGGTGGCAAAGAAACAAGAAAGGAGGGGAAAACCATTTTTTCTAATTATTTTAATCTTTTTCCCTCTCCACTTTTATCACCCCCATCATTGCACCTTACCCTAACTATACATTTTCTCACTCCCCTTACCTTTTCTTTTTCTTTAATTAACTTTTATTTCTTTCTCTCTCCCCCTCTTCATCTTCATCACCTTCTTCATCTTTCCCATAGCCGTGAACCTCTATAATCAAAGCTTCTACCTTTTTCTCCTTTTCCTTGTCTTTTTAGAGATAAAATGGTACGGTCGAGACACTCTAGTTTTTCTCACCCCCTCCATATATTTTTATGGACAATGAAGCCGAAGAAAGGTTTAAAACTTTTGATAAATCGTAAGCTCTTGCTCGAGCTAGGGTTCTTGTTTTCTGGTGAAGATTTCGGGAAGGAAGTCAATGAAGTGTTGCAACAACAACACTGGTAGCAGTTCGCAGTTCATCCGGGCAACTACTGAAAATACCTCTACATTTTCTTCTAATTCACCTGCTACCCAGCAAGATGCTAAACATTTTCCTAAGGAGCTTGCGCCAGCTAAGCCTGCTAATGAAGGTCAGCCTATGAAACCTGAACCAGATGAACCTGTTCAGGAAGCTCAACCCACACAATCAGAACAAGAACCAGAGAGTTCATGGCATTTTCTGATGAACAAGCCTAGTCCCAGCAATCTCAGTCTGACATGCCCATTGAACCAAAGAAAGAGCATAGCATTATTTCATCTCTCTTTGAATAATATCCTCTTGAAATGATAGCACATCCAGAAATGGAACCTGAACCAGCAAAAATGCCCTCGCCAGCACGACAATCAAAACGTCGCTTGAAGATATCTGCTAGACGCCAGGCAAGCCCACATCATATTGTTGTTGAACCACCGCTTGATGATGATGAGTCCGAAAGAGAATTGAGCCTGCCCCCATTGAAACGAAGAACTACCGCCACACCACCGTCGCTGCATTTTGCATGATAGCATTAGCTGAAGAAAGATGCCATGACAAATTAGTAAGTTTTAGGATAGGTTGATTGGAATAAATTTGACGATGTCCAATGATGATGATATTTTTATATATATTTGGCAATTGCTTGAAATGAATATACAAGACTTGGTTGTTTGCATTTTATTGCTACACGAGTGTATGTTCTCCATGCTTAGGAAATTTAGAAATTTTTTATAGAATGGAAGCTTGAATGACCTAGCATATATTAATGATAATGAACTTAAATACTGATATAAAACTCTTGTTGGTTTAATTAATGAGATTGTGAATGCTTGGCACAACTGTAGAGGGATACTCCGCTATATCATGACATTGCCTGGATACCGAGTTTCAATTAATTGCAACCTTGTGCATATGAGTTAATGTAAGAGGCACAGGATGATATTGCACTTTTACCTTGTCATGGCATTTCCTGGATACTGTGTTTCAATAAATGACAGCTATGACATGAGTAAAAGATAGTGTGACAAGCTGGCTCCCCTCGTAGTACTTTAAAAAAATGAGAGTATTGAAGTTACACTTAAATGAGTAACCATGCTATGTCGGGATAATGGACTTTCTTTAGAATTTTTCTAACTTAAATATTCTCGAATTCTCCATAAGTCTTACGTGTTTATGCCATGACTTTTGTTAGGGTTGAAACTCTAACCATTTGCTAATCTTGATCTTGAACATTTTCATAACATTTTTCTCTGCTAGTTGTTATCCATTTCTTGAGGATAAACAATAGCTTAAGTTTGGGGGTGTGATAACTCTGCAAAAAGACTACATTTAGAGACTTTTCACTTAAGTTATTGATTGTTTTTAAGTGCATGTAGGACCATGTAGATGCATTTAGGATCATGACATTGCATTTGGTGGTTATTTATGCCTTGACATATTGTGTCCAGTAATAGATGTTATTTTATGGGAAAGGTTGTGTTGTTGGCTGATGCTGTGCAGGTAAAGCGAAGCAGGGGACTATGGAGATTTGTCATGATATTTACAGAATGATGGAGAAGGGAAATTAAATGAGAAAAATGGAGACGTTCAATGCTGTAGAAAAAGACAAAAACAAAGAAGATATTTTATGGAGAATTACCAGCTAGAGCCGTACATGAGGATGGCAGATAACCACCTTGAAGGGGACCACTGTCACCTGGGAGGAAATCATTATCACGTGAATAGGGTGTAGCTTAGGGTAGAAAGGGAATTTTCTTAAAACCTAGGATTTTCCTCCCCTAATATAAAGGGAAAAGTGACCATAAAGAAGAGAACCCTTTTGGAAGAGAATTTTAGAGAGGAAGAAAAATCTAGAGGCGACGGAAAAAGCTACCAATTTTCTTCCCCTCATCTGTTTTCAAGGTTTCCTCCATTGACGAGCTTGAAGGGAGTGGCTTGCTAGGCACCCGAGAGGGGCTAGCACGCTAAGGCTTCTCCATGGTGGTTGAAGATCCAGTGGCAGCGCACACCAAGGGTGTTTTCCACCCCTTTGATTTTCTTTTATTTCATTTCTTGAGGGTTGAAGTCGAATTTTATGTTCAATACTTTGACCCATCATGGTTTATGATTTATTTGATGGGTGTTATTTTGTGGATGATTAATCTTTACTTTTATGAATATTTTAGATGTTTATATGTTATCTCTTAACTTTACTCATTTTGCTTAATTATCTAAGTTTTTAAGAGGTATGAGAGTGTCCTTTGTTTATGTATATTGTTAGGTGTTCGAGAGAAACAAAACTATTGATCCTTAGTGTTTGAGAGAAACTAAGGGAGGATCGAGGTGAGTAATGGGTTTTAGGTAGTAACTAGAGCCTAACCCTACATTAGGTTCTCGAGAGAGACGAGTTGAGGTTTTCAACGACTAAAAGGAGTTAGATTTTTTCAATATGCTAGCTGTCACTACTTAGACCGAGAGGAGATGTCGTGACCTTTTAGGCTATTAGGTTCCTTTGACTCGAGAGAGCGGGAGCATATCAGAAAACTTTTTCAAGTGAATAAGATTTATAGCATCTAGTTATTTAGAGGAGTGATTTTTAGGAGATCATAAAAGCCCATCATTCATTCCCAGTAGAGTTTGTTAGTTGAGGATTGTTAAGTCATATTACATACTCTCGTTTTCTCATTTCGTTTTTGCCTTAGCATTTATGAAGTGTTTCCTCTGTCTACTTGCTTACATGTAATTAAATTTTCATACACCTAACACTATCATTATACTTCAATATAGTCATCAACACCCATTCCACTTTCACTTGCTGCACTATCACACCCTTACCATACTCTAGCGTACATCTATACCACTTTCCACCAAATCCTCATGGGAACGATACTCACTCACCCTCTATTACTTTGCTCGACTGTGTATACTTGCACATATTTTCACGTAACCTATAGCACTACAAAGCGTAAACCAACCGTCTATGTAAATTGATAGTGATCGTCGGATGTGAGGGGACTCAACTATAAATAGAGTTCTCCCTACCTCACTTTGTATCATCTCATTTCTATTCATTGAGTAATAAAATACATTCTCTAAATTCTTTGAGTTGTTCTTGAGTGTTCTTCGCGTTCTTTCAAAGTTCCTCGAATCCATTCTCATAGTTAGCTTCCGCTTAGAACGATCTTTCGTTCTTGAGTGTCTTAGAAGTTTGATCTTCTAAAGTGGGATTTCAGGCTGACTTAGTCGTTTGTATTAAGGACTCGACTAAGGTCGTATGTGTTAGCTGGTTTAGAAGTCTAACCCCATGACTAATGGTATCAAAGCGATCCTTTGATTGTCCTATTTCATGTCGAGCGCCCGTAAGAGGAGTAGGCAAGGTGAACAACCGTGACAAGAGGCCAATCATGAGAGTGAAAGCTCAAGATGAGAGCGTATCGAGGTTGAGTGGGGGATAATTTCACGCCTGAAAAGAGTCAAAGAGCATTAATCCCACATGGGAAAGGAAAATGGAGGTCTTAGAATATATAAACGGTGGCGTCGCACATCCTATCAGACATGTCTTTTAGGAAGAGGCTAATGGCCCCGTGACAAATGCACAATGCCCTACCTTCTCTCACTCTCCATTCAACAACCATGTCATTGTTCTATTCTCTTTGTTTGTAATCAATCATGAAGATGCCATCTTCACAGTTAACACATTATAAGATTCATTAAATTCGTCCTTGAATCACTATTGTAGGGCTTTGTATATGGATCAAAATAGGAGGAAATACTAGCTTTAAGTAGAACCGAGATGCCTGGAATTTGCCGATGGTGAAACACCCTTCCACAGAATGAGGCTAGCTGATTTCTGCTTGCAACCACTGACTACCAGATGGTTTTGATGACTTTTTATAATAAGCTTTCCCGGGTGTCGACATAACCAGCAACTAAAGTCAGAAACTTTCATTCTAAATGTCATTATTGTTTTTGTTATGCTTGTAAATAGATCATAATTATGGCTAAATGTTACTGATAATATAATATATGGAAAAACAATGTGTCTCAGCAAAATTTATGGGTCAGGTTCTTAACTCATTTTCATGATCTTGCTGGAAGTTTAATAGAAATTGAAGAAAAGATTTAAGAAGCTGATGAGAAAAGGACAAGAAAAAGATAAGGATGAGACATAAGAAGAGAAATTCAAATTTTCATTCAATAATTGCATAACTCCTTCATTACATAGTTGGCAGAGTTATTCCCCCACCTAGTTCACGTGTTCCCAAAGTTCCTTGAATCCATCTTGCCCATATCTGCTAATGCTTCGACATTTCCAGCTGCTTCAACTGTAGCAAGGCAAGAGCCACTTGATTTAAACGAGGAACCAACCCCGACCTGACCCTTCTGAAGAGGCCAGGTCAGTTGAAACTGAACCATACGAACCAGCTCAAGCCCCTGCACCCGAACAAGAACCTGAAGATGCCACGACATTTTCGGATGACCAAGCCCAATCTCCATCGCCTCAACAAGATCAATCTGCTGAACTAAAATACGATCCAAGCTTTATTTCTTCTCTTTTCGAAGACCCTTTTCCTGACCAGTCTACTCAGCCCGATGAACCAACACAACCCGGACAATCTATCGAGCTAGAAGAAGCATAGCCAGCAGAGCAGCAAGAACAACCACCAATGTTGTCGCCCAAAAAAAAGACCAAGTGTCATCTGAAAATGTCAATTGGTCGACAAGCGAGCCCACCCAAAGATGCTTCTAAAAAGTCACGCCCTTGCAAAGATGATGACTCTAACAAGGCTTATGCCCGCCTCCATTGAAGCGTCGAGCAACACGTCACACTACTGCCACCGCACCACCTCCTGCCTAGCCAAGGTACTTTGTATTTCATTTCATTTCATTGATTAGCATATAGTTTAATTTTCTTTTCTTATTTGCATTGGGGATAATGCCTTCCTCGAGTTTGGGGGTATCGTTTCCTACTTCATTTTCATTTGCATGATAGTTGCAGTTGTAGACAAATGCCATGAAAAATTAGTAGGTTTCTAGATGGTTTATTGGATTAAAGTTAATGATGCCCGATGATGATAATTTTTTTATGGCCAATACTCGAATTAAATATGCATGACTTCGAATTTGGATAGAATTTGTTTTAGGACTTGATTGTTTGTGTTTATTATATTGTTACAGAAGTGTATGTTTTCTATGATTAGGAAAGTTAGAAAATTTTTATAGAAAGGGAACTTGAATTGCTTGACATGTTTTAATGAAATTAAATGTAGAAAGCTCTCATTAGTTTAGTTTAAGAAATTGTGAATAACTGTAGAGGGATACTCCGTTGTGCCATGGCATATCCATGTGCATATGAGTTAATGAAAGAGGCACAGGGTGATGCTACACTTTTAACTTGTCATGATATTGCCTGGATACTGCGTTTTAATAAATGGCATCTATGGCATGAGTAAAAGGTAGTGGGATAGGCTGGCTCCCCTCGTAGTAGTGTTTGTGGAAAAAATTTATTATATATATGGAGAGTATTAATGTAGAGCTTAAATGAGAAAACATGCTTTGCTAGATAGTGAACATTCTTTACAATTTTTCTAAGTTAACTAAGCATAGATTAGATACACTCACGCACACACACACTCGCATCTGATCTTGTCCTAGAGTAACGTTCTTGAAATTTCCACAAGTCTTACGTGTTTATGCCATGACTTTTTTTAGGGTTGAAACTCTAACCATATGCATGTCTTGATCCTGAACATTGTCATGACATTTTGTCTCTGCTAGTTGCTATCCATTGCTTGAGGACAAGCAATATCTTAAATTTGGGGGTGTGATAACTCCACAAAAAGGTTTTATTTAGAGCTTTTTTACAAAAGTTATTGAATATCTTTAAGTTCATACATGATCATTTAGATGCATTTAGTAGATAGATATGCCTTGGCATTTATGGTGTGGCAATAGGTGCTATTTTATAGGGAAGGTCGTGCTTTTGGCTGATGTTGTGCAGGTAAAGCAAAGCTGGGAGCAAGGTAGATTTGTCATGGCATTCAAAGAAGGATAGAAAATGAAAAATTTCATGACAAATATGGAGACCTCCTTTGCTGCACAAAAAGACAAGAAGCTATTTTGCAAAGGAGTGCCAGATGATTCTATACAGGCTGGTTGTAACCACCTTGGGGGGACCACTGTCACCATGTTAGAAATGTCATCACGTTAATGGGGTGAAATAGGGAATTTCCTTAAACCCTAGGTTTTCACCCCCACTTTCTAAGGGATGGTGACCTAAGAAAAAAAGAGAGACCTTTAGAGCTATTTTCGAGGCACAAGGAGAGCTAAAGGCAATGGAGAAAGCTTCCAACTTTCTTCCCAAACCACCTTCCGAAGGTTCCCTCCATTGATAGAGCTTGAAGGGAGTGGCGTGCTAGGCACCCGAGAGGGGCTAGCACGCTAAGGCTTCCCATGGTGGTCGAAGAGCTGGAGGTAATGCACACCGAGGGTGTCTTCCAACCTTTCCCTTTGCTTTATTTCATATTCTTTAGAGGTTTATGTGGATGTTTATGGATTATATTTGAGGATGGTGTTTGTCTTTAAACTTTCATACCACCATGCTTAGCTTTATTTTGGTGGATGTTTTGGTGGATGATTAACTTTATCTTTTTATGAATATTCTAGCCTACTATATGTTTGTTTATTTGCTTTGATCATTGTGTTTAGTCATTTAAGCATTTTAAGAGGCATGAGAGTGTCCTTTGTTTGGATGCACGCTAGGTGTTCGAGAGAAACCTAGCCATAGATCCTTAGTGTTCGAGAGAAACTAAGGGAGGATCTACGTGAGTAATGGGTTCTATATTGTAAATAGAGCCTAATCTTACCTTAGGTGCTCAAGAGAGACTTAAGTGAGGGTTTCAACGACTAAAAGAAGTGTGCTTTATCGATTGGATAGATGTCATTGCTGAGACCGAGAGGAGATGCCATGGCATTTTAGATTGTCAGGTTTCTTTAACTCGAGAGATCGGGAGCACATTAGAAACCTCTGTCGAGTAAATAGGCCACATAGTAGCTAGTTGTTTGTAGGAGTGAGGTTAAGAAGTCCATAAGAATTCCCATCAATCATTCCCAGTAAGGCTCATCAATCGAGGATCATTACATCATATTGCTTACCTGTGTTCTCTTATCTTGCTTTTGCATTGGCATTTACAAAGTGTTCCTCTATTTCCTCTGTTTATTTTCAATCAAATTACCATACTCTTCACACACCACATTCATACATATATCGTGCCACCACCATCTATTCCACTTTGCCTTGACATATTTTAGTTGTTTACATTCTGAAATTGTCATAGCATTTCACCATTACACCTTCACCGTACATATTCTTTTCCATCTATTTATACCACTACTTTTATTTTCCTTTTTGTTGGTGACAGCTTTTTGCCTTGACAAAGTTGACTTACACTTTACCCCGATCCTCGGGGAACGATACTCAGTCACCCTTTATTACTTGCATGACTGTGTATACTTGCACATATGTTCGCATAATTTATAGAACTACACAGAGTGGACCCAAGTTTTTGGCGCCATTGCCGGGGATCTAGCGAGTAAAGTTTGTCATTTTTATCTTGGCATTTTCGTTTTACTTTGTTATTTTTCTTAGTTCAATTTTACTTGTTTTATTTGTTTTCTTGTTCAGGTTTTTCCTAGTGCATGAACAGAAGGTCTAATGACGGACCTATTTATCCATTAGAGTCTAAGATTGAATGATTGTTTCGGCAAAGAAGACGTATTTAGTGTGAAACTAGAGCCATATATGGTTTTCAAAATCAGGGTGTTCCTAATCAAGATCCATTAGTTCAAAATGTCGGGGTAAATCAGAATGTTGTTGCACCTCGAATAAGGGCTATTCAGGATCATTTAAATCCTATCTTGGATTATCTTAATCTTGGCATCGTGTCACCAGAAATTCAAGCTATACACTTTGAACTCAAGCTTTTCATGTTCAATATGTTGAACTCTATTGGGCAATTTGGTGGTATGGCACATGAAGATGCAAGGTGATAAGTGCTCAACTCACTATCACTTTTTACACCTTTTATGGGCTTTAATCACCGAATTTACACCCACTCGGACCAATGCATGTACTTAATGTGATATATTTAGAATTTATGCTCATAGAGATAATATTTACAAAAAAGGCAAGTTTTACTGTATTTTTATATCTGTGCAGGAGAACCAGTGCCGCGGCAGCAACATGGCCGAGGCAGGACCTGATGCCGAGGCAGCAACTGAGAGCCAAGAAGCAAGACTGTAGGCGATTGGAAGAGAAAAATCCAAGGGACGTGTCTGGACATAAAGCACATGGATTGGAGCTAGTTAGCATGAGGAAAAGCCCAAGACAAGGCCACGTGGGAAAGCCTCTTAGTTGAATTAAACTTGGAAATATTTTATTTATGTACATGACTTGTTCCCTACTCCAAGTTGTATTCTACTTAGGAAAGGTTTGCCCTAGGTCAAGCCTATATAAGACCTAGCCGTCCAATGTATTAGATATATACCTAGAGAGAGAGTCGATTCATAGATTCAATGTTTTCTTTCTCTCAAACTATGTTCTAAGCTTTATTAGGGTTTAGGTGAAGGTTGTTTAGTATTTGTGAGACGAGATTGTACTTTGTCTTTGTTTCAATGCAATAAAACTATCAAGCTTTGCTTATCCTTTGTTATTCTTTGTTCTTGCATTCAAACTCGGGAGAGAAGTTTGTGAGTAATCCATTTATCTAGAATCGGGAGAGTTAGATTCACGAAAGGGGTAAGTACGGTGTTTTAATCGCGAAATACTAACTCGGCCCAGGGATAGGTTAAGAGTTTCAGCGGCTAAAAGAAGTGTGAGATTGGTTGGTGAGTACAATTGATTCACGCCAGGAGGTATCATCAAGGACTAGTCATCAACAGTACTTCGACTTAGGGATAAGCGGAGTCATCCAAGGACACTTTGCCGAACTTTGGTAAAGTCCACCCACGAGCAAGGGATTGCCGTGGCGGACAGTATCGTCGCTGCCAAGGCAGTAATCTGCAGTGTTGCTGAGGTAGTGATATACGATTGCATTGGGCAGAGACAAGTCAATCAAATCCACAATACAACGCAACTGGATCCTGATCTCTTTCTCTATTTATCACATTTCATTCTTTTACTTAGTTGTTTTATTTCAGTTTATCCAACCCAAATTACTTGTGTTTTATTTCTTTCTACAGAATAAGAAGACGAAGAAGACATATTGAGTATATCAATCCCTTTGGAGACGATAATCCGATAAATACTTATCACTTATTACTTACGATGTGTCCACTTGTACTAAACGCGCACTTTTGACATGCGATAAGTTTTTGGCGCCGTTGCCGGGGATTGACAACTAAATTTTGTTTTCTTTATTTTCTTGTTTCTTTTTTTTACCTTTTTTTTTCTTGGTGTATGACCGGGGCCAACCCAACCAACCCTTTGTACGAGTTAGACCCAGAGATCGAACGAACAAGGCAAAGGTTGAGGAGACAAATCCAAGAAGCTATGGCAGATCACCCGGCAGGACAAAACTTACCTGCCGGCAATGGAGGTCTTCCACCACAACCAGGGCCGCGACAGCTCACTGTCAGAGACTTCCTGGAAGAGGATTTAAATGGATTAAACCCAGGAGTCGTTACACCGGAGATAGAAGCAGCCCACTTTGAACTGAAACCTGTCATGTTCAATATGCTTAACACCATTGGACAGTTTGGTGGGTCTGTAACTGAAGATGCAAGGCAGCATCTCAAGTCCTTCATGGAGATATGCAATTCTTTTAAAATCCAAGGAGTCCATGAAGATGTCTTGAAATTGAATCTATTCCCCTATTCACTAGGGGATAGGGCGAAAGCTTGGTTAAATAGCATTCCAGCAGGATCTATTGGATCTTGGAGTGAACTCTGCCGTGATTTTATTACGCGTTTTAATCCTACAAATTTATATGATAGAATTCGTAATGAAATCACTTCTTTTCGACAGGCAGATGACGAACCTATGTACGAGGCATGGGAGCGCTACAGGGAGTTATTGCACAAGTGTCCTTTGCATGGATTTCCCCTATGGACACAAGTGACCATGTTCTATAATGCCACGAATGCCCCGACAAGAATGATGTTAGATGCCTCGGCGAACGGAACACTCTTGGACAAGGCACCTGAGGAAGCTATTGAGATACTGAACAAACTCGCAAAGAACGATTTTCAATTTCCTACATCTAGGCGAGGAGGAGTAAGACGCCAAGCCACGGTGAATGAGTTAGACACATCAAATTCAGTGGCAACACAATTGGCCTCTCTTACAAAGATGGTACAAAATTTGCAACTACAACAAAATACCCGTGAGGTTAAGGTGATTGATTCTTTTTGTGATTTATGTGGAGGTAACCACAATTCCTCTGATTGTATGAATCAAGAAACCGGTATGTATGTTGGAAATTACAACCGAACCAATATGATGTCCAACACATACAATCCCTGATGGAAGAGGCATCCGAACCTGTCATGGAGCAATCCTAACAATGCCTTAAACCCAACCACCCAACCCTCAGGATTCCAGCAACCAATGCAACATCTGCCGCCGCCGCAGGTCCAACAGTCAATGTCGCCGCAGCAGATGCAGCAGCAATCGGTAAGTTTGTTGGAGAACACTCTTAAAGCCTTTATGATGAAAACAGAGTCATACATGGCTGAGAACAGTAATTTCATCAAAAGGACAAATGCTTTCATGAATAGAACTGAGATGAGGTTGCAGAATCAAGAAGCGGCTATTAAAACTCTAGAAACTCAGGTTGGGCAGTTTGCTCAAAACATAAACACTAGACCACAAGGAGGACTACCTAGCAATATTGAAGTTGCTAAGGTAATGGGCCATGAACAATGTAAAGCAATCACTACTAGGAGTGGTCTATAGCTGAAGGAAAAGATTCCAGCAAGCCAAATTCAATCAGTAGACCCAGCAAAAGAGGAGGCTGAGCAAAATGATTCTGATAACACTGCCCCGGCAGAAAGCGCTGTAGCTCCTGAACAGTTTGCCGAGACAGCAACAACCCTAGCGGTGCCAGGTATTAAATTCCAAACTAAAGAAACCCTGGACGAGATGAGACCACCACCACCTTTCACACAAAGATTGAAAAAGCAAAAACAGGACCAGCAATTCAAGAAATTCCTTGACATTTTAAAGCAAGTCCACATTAACATACCATTCGTAGAGGCAATTGAACAAATGCTTAATTATGCCAAGTTCTTAAAAGACATGGTGTCCAAGAGAAAACGAATAGGTGAGTTTGAAATAGTGGTTGCTACCGAGGGATGTATGGCAATGCTGCACAATCGCATGCCACCAAAATTGAAGGATCCTAGCTGCTTTATCATACCTTGTGCGATAGGTAAAAATTATGAAGGTAAGGCCCTATGCGTCCTTGGAGCAAGCATCAATCTAATGCCCAAATCTGTCTTCCAAAAGCTTGGAATAGGAAGGGCAAAACCTACAACAATTATGCTCCAACTAGCGGAACGATCATATGTGCAACCCGAAGGCAAAATCGAGGACATACTGGTAAGAGTCGATAAATTTATTTTTCCTGCTGATTTTCTTATCCTTGATTGTGAAGCAGATGATAATGCACCGATCATCTTGGGGAGACCTTTCCTTGCAACTGGACGCACCTTAATCGATGTGGAAAAAGGAGAGTTGACAATGAGAATTAATGATCAACAAGTCAAACTAAATGTGTTTCAAATGATGAAAAGGCATGATGAGCCGGAAGAAGAATGTCAGATGCTACATGATACAGATAAAGATCGTATAATACCTTGTCTCAGCAACCATTGCCTCGGCAGTGATCTTCATGACACATCACATGTATGCCTCGGCAGTGATATGGATGACTGCTATAGCAGTACTTTGAACAGTGTTGAAACAACAGAGAATGAGGAAGCTAACTGGACAACACACCTTCCAGGTAAGTACTTCGAACCATTAAATTATACAGGTAAGAATGAACAATCTGTAAGTAAAGAACCAATGGTCACGGAATTAAAACCCTTACCAGAAAAACTAAAATATGCTTATTTGGGAGACAACCACACAATGCCTGTAATTATTTCTTCTAAGTTGCTGCCAGAACAGGAACAAACTCTAATAGCGATGCTGCGGCAGCACAAAAAGGCAATTGGGTTGTCAATTGATGATTTAAAAGGAATAAGCTCAGCGGTATGCATGCATAAAATTCTTTTAGAAGAAGACCATAAGCCCACTGTTGAAGCTCAGAGGAGACTTAACCACGCTATGAAGGAGGTAGTACGTAAGGAAATAATCAAGTGGTTTGATGCAGGAATTATCTATCCCATCTCTGACAGTGCATGGGTAAGCCCGGTATAATGTGTACCTAAGAAAGGTGGTATGACTGTCATAACCAACGAGAACAACGAACTAATCCCAACCAGGACTGTGACCGGTTGGAGGGTTTGTATGGATTATCGCAAGTTCAATAAGGCAACGAAGAAGGATCACTTCCCTTTACCCTTTATTGATGAAATGCTTGATAGACTTGCTGGTAAACCTTATTAATGTTTTCTTGATGGTTATTCAGGATACAATCAAATTTCCATTGATCAAGAAGACCAGGCAAAAACCACATTCACCTATCCATATGGAACTTATGCATTTAGAAGGATGCCGTTCGACCTTTGCAATGCCTCGGCAACCTTCCAGAGATGCATGATGGCAATTTTTTCTAACATGATAGAGGACTTCCTAGAGATATTCATGGATGATTCCTCAGTCTTTGGAGATAGCTTTGATCACTGTCTCGACAATCTAGAAAAAGTGCTGCAAAGATGTGAGGAATCCAATCTAGTCCTAAACTGGGAAAAATGCCACTTTATGGTAAATGAAGGCATCGTATTGGGCCATAAAATATCATCACAAGGAATCGAAGTAGATAAAGCCAAGATTGATGTGATAAAGAATTTACCTCCACCAATTTCTGTGAAAGGAGTTCGAAGCTTTTTGGGCCATGCAGGTTTTTATAGAAGGTTTATTTCTAATTTTTCCAAAATTTCTAAACCTCTTTGCAACTTGCTTGAACAAGATAGGAAATTCGAATTCAATGAGGAATACACTGAAGCATTCGAAACTCTCAAGGAGAAGCTAATCACTGCACCGATAGTGATCCTACCAGATTGGTGTTTGCCATTTGAATTGATGTGTGACGCTAGCGATCATGCTGTCGGGGCAGCACTTGGGCAGAGAAAGAACAACCTGTTCCATGTGATCTACTATGCTAGTAAAATGCTTAATGATGCCCAAATCAATTACACCACAACAGAAAATGAATTACTAGCAGTAGTATTTGCTTTTGACAAATTCCAATCGTATCTTATCGGAACAAAGGTTACTGTCCACACTGATCATTCAGCAATTAAATACCTCTTCTCAAAGAAGGATGCCAAGCCTAGACTGATTAGATGGATCCTTCTTCTACAAGAATTTGATGTTGAAATCAAAGATCGAAAAGGTACAGAAAACCAGGTGGCAGATCATCTCTCTAGACTGGAGAACAAAGAAAATACCCACTCACTTGAAGAAATACAAGATGCATTCCCAGATGAACAAATATTGCAAATTGTTACAACTACAAGAGATACTGCCGAGACAGAGACTACAGTAGTATACAACCGCGCTGCCGCGGCATTATCTGAATACATCGTCGCAACATTAACAGTAGACCTTGCTGTAGTAACATCCACCCCCTGGTATGTCGATCTTGTTAATTATTTAGTTAGTGGTATTATCCCTTATAACCTTAACCATAACGAAAAGAAGAGGTTTCAGCATAATACAAAGCATTATTTCTGGGACGACCCTCTTCTGTTTAAACATTGTGCAGATCAGGTTATAAGAAGATGTGTACCAGAAGAAGAACAGAAAGCAGTACTCCAGCACTGTCACGATTCACCTTGCGGTGGGCATTTTGGAGGAAACAGAACAGCAGCAAAGGTACTGCAATCTGGCCTCTACTAGCCCACACTCTACAAAGATGCCCACGACTATTACAAGAACTGTGACCGATGCCAACGCAGGGGCAATATTTCAAGACGACATGAGATGCCATTACAACCCATATTGGAAGTGGAACTGTTTGATGTTTGGGGCATAGATTTCATGGGACCATTCCATCATCCCAAGGCAATCTTTACATCTTATTAGTAGTGGATTACATAACAAAGTGGGTTGAAGCAATCGCCACACCTCACAATGATTCCAAGATAGTTCAAAAATTTCTCAAGAAAAATATTTTTACAAGATTTGGAATCCCTAGAGCAATAATAAGTGATGAAGGTAAACACTTTGATAACAGACTCATTGTCGCGGCACTAAAGAAACTCGGCATCACCCACAGGCTCGCTACGGCATATCATCCACAAACGAATGGGCAAGATGAAATATTCAACAAGGAACTAAAACAGATCCTTGAAAAGGTGGTAAATCCATCTAGAAAAGATTGGTCTTATCGTCTCGATGATGCTTTATGGGCCTACAGGACAACCTTCAAAACCCCATTGGGAACATCTCCATATAAGATTGTATTCGGGAAAGCTTGCCACTTGCCTGTAGAAATCGAGCATAAAACATATTGGGCAGTAAAGAACTTAAACATGGATTGGGAAAAAGCCAGACAGAAAAGACTGCTCGACCTCAATGAGATAGAAGAATTCCGAACAACAGCCTATGAGAATGCCAAGATCTACAAAGAGAAAACTAAAAGATGGCACGACCGTAGGTTACTGCCTAGGCAGTTCTTGCCGGGGAAGCACGTTATCCTTTTCAACTTCAGGCTTAAACTATTTCCAGGAAAACTCAAATCCAGATTGTCAGGCCCATTTGAAGTTGTTCGAGTTTTCCCACATGGAGCAGTAACGATCAAATCACTAAAGGATGAGCATGAATTCAAAGTGAATGGCCAATGCTTGAAGCACTATTCTGGGCCACATGACATAAAGACTATGGAGACCATCACCTTAGAAGATGCGTTCGCACGCAATCCTATGGAAAATTAATGTCGCGACCTTTCATTCTTTCTTTTCCGCAATTTTTAGGAATAGTTTTAATGTCGCTTTTATTTTAGGATTTACTTGTTGATTATATTTTGTTTTTGACAATAAGCACAGAGACAAAGTGGAAGCTCCGATGCAACGGACACCACCCACAAAAGTCCAACCGCCCCGGCAAGCAAAAGCTCAACCATCGCCTTCACCAAGAACGAAGCAATCAGCAGCAAGACCAAGGAGAAAAATTGTTACAAGCAGCTCTTTGGAGTCTCTTTAAATTTTTCATATAATTCAAAATTATTTGTTGCTGGTTTCTTTATATGCTGCTTATATTTTTTTGTTGCCCGATATTTCTTGTAAATTTAAAGCATTGAGGACAATACTTGGTTCGAGTTTGGGGGTGCAGATCCACTGCCAAGGCAAGAATCTACTGCTGAGGCCATGCCAAGAAAAGGAAGTATTTAAGTGAATTTTTTTTTAAATTTTTACGTTCCCCGCCTTACTTGAACCAATTGCCTTTACTTCTGCACTGCTTATCATCAGTATTGCCTTAGTTTATTCTTTAAGGCTATAGAAATCTTTCTCCTTACCATGATTAGGTCCTGTTAAGAGGGTTTAACATTAGGATACTTAAGGATGAAAACTTAGAAGCTTACTATAAGATGAATTTTTAAACACCTTTGGGACTTGTTGGATTATAGGAGTTCTTTTAATGAACTTAGGTGATAAAGACTTGGATTCTTGGGAAAGTAACTAGAGGTACCTATCACCGGTTCTAGGAAGTACTCTTCTTCATGCTAGAGGTGCTCGAAATTGGCTCTAGTATGCTTTAAGGAATATTTACAAGAAAGAAGGAATTAGTGAAGGAAAAACACAATCCTTGAGGTGCCCGAAATTGGCTCAAGAATTGGTTGTTTAGAAAAGAAGAGAACACTTAACTCAATTCTACTTGTCTTGAAATTAGAGTTTATCTAAGAAAGCCTTTAATCAAACTTGTCCACAAAAACGCACACACTCACTAATTCTTATAGTTTGTTTCTAAGTAAACCCTTGAGTAGCCGAAAGGTTAAGTCTAAAGAATAGGCATAGTTATGGTGGGGAGAATAGATGGAAACATAAGACCAAGAGAGAGTAGAGTTCGGCAAATTGATGGTTTGTATTGCTTGAGGACAAGCAATAGTTCGAGTTTGGGGGTGTGATAAGTGCTCAACTCACTATCACTTTTTACACCTTTTCTGGGATTTAATCACCGAATTTACACCCACTCGGACCAATGCATGTACTTAATGTGATATATTTAGAAGTTATGCTCATAAAGATAATATTTACAAAAAAGGCAAGTTTTACTGCATTTTTATATCTGTGCAGGAGAACCAGTGCCGCGGCAGCAACATGGCCGAGGCAGGACCTGATGCCGAGGCAGCAGCTGAGAGCCAGGAAGCAAGACTGTAGGCGATTGGAAGAGAAAAATCCAAGGGACGTGTCTGGACATAAAGCACATGGATTGGAGCTGGTTAGCATGAGGAAAAGCCCAAGACAAGGCCACGCGAGAAAGCCTCTTAGTTGAATTAAACTTGGAAATATTTTATTTATGTACATGACATGTTCCCTACTCTAAGTTGTATTCTACTTAGGAAAGGTTTGCCCTAGGTCAAGCCTATATAAGACCTAGCCGTCCAATGTATTAGTTATATACCTAGAGAGAGAGCCGATTCATAGATTCAATGTTTTCTTTCTCTCAAACTATGTTCTAAGTTTTCTTAGGGTTTAGGTGAAGGTTGTTTAGTATTTGTGAGAGGAGATTGTACTTTGTATTTGATTCAATGCAATAAAACTATCAAGGTTTGCTTATCCTTTGTTATTCTTTGTTCTTGCATTCAAGCTCGGGAGAGAAATTTGTGAGTAATCCATTTATCTAGACTCGGGAGAGTTAGATTCACGAAAGGGGTAAGTACGGTGTTTCAATCGCGAAATACTAACTCGGCCTAGGGATAGGTTAAGAGTTTCAGCGGCTAAAAGAAGTGTGAGACTGGTTGGTGAGTACAATTGATTCACGCCGGGAGGTATCATCAAGGACTAGTCATCAACAGTACTTCGACTTAGAGATAAGCGGAGTCATCCAAGGACACTTTGTCGAACTTTGGTAAAGTCCACCCACGAGCAAGGGATTGCCGCGGCGGACAGTATCGTCGCTGTCAAGGCAATAATCTGCAGTGCTGCCGAGGCAGTGATATACGATTGCATTGGACAGAGACAAGTCAATCAAATCCACAATACAATGCAACTGGATCCTGACCTCTTTCTCTATTTATCACATTTCATTCTTTTACTTAGTTGTTTTATTTCAGTTTATCCAACCCAAATTACTTGTGTTTTATTTCTTTCTATAGAACAAGAAGACGAAGAAGACATGTTGAGTATACCAATCCCTGTGGAGACGATAATCCGATAAATACTTATCACTTATTACTTGCGATGTGTCCACTTGCACTAAACGCGCACTTTTGACACGCGACACAAGGCAACATATCCGTTCCTTCTTAGAAGTTTATGACTCATTTCGTCAACAAGGAGTACAAGAGGATGTGTTGAAACTCAAGCTATTCCCTTATTCTCTATGTGGCCAAGCAAGGGCATGGTTGAGTGGAGTACCATCCGGATCGATGGAGTCATAGGACGATCTGTGCAAAAGCTTTTTGTTGTTGTATAATCCACCAAATCTCAACACTCAGTTTAGAAATGACATTGCTTCTTTTCGAAAAGGTGATGATGAGTCAATGTGCGAATGTTGGGATCGATAAAAGAGATTGCTTCGCAAGTGTACAAATCATGGATTTCAAGATTGGACTCAAGTTGTGATGTTCTACAACGGAGTCAATGCACCAACCAGAATGATGTTATATGCCTCCGAAAATGGAATTTTACTAGACAAATCACCCGATGAGGCATTCAACATTCTTGACAGAATTGCCAACAATGACTGTCAATTTTCTTCCGCAAGAATTGGAAACGGGAGGAAGTCACAAGGGACTTTTGAGCTTGAAGCTAAGGACTCATGTTAACGCTCTAAAAAGCATGTATTTTATACCCTTTTACTTAAGGTTTTGTTTGATTTCAAGCTCATTTGCATTGCATTTAGTTGCATTTCATTTGCATTTTCATTTGCATTAGATTAGGTTTTTATTTTATTTTCTCTTTTATTTTAAAAGATGTTGCTTTGAAGGGTATTTGTTTGGTGGTGTTGTGTAGTTTGCTGGGGCAAACTCGAAAGAACGGAAGAGGTGCTATAGCATATTTTAGTGTTGGATCGGACTTCATGAGGCTATAGCATTGTGGGCGGACAAAATAGCACGGCAGAAAGGACACACATGCAGCCCACTGTCTTGACGCGTTAATTCTAGGCCAGTCGCACCTCCCCTACAAATTCCTGCATTTTGCTGCAATTCTCTACAAAAAATGTCAGAGAATATTCCTTGCATCCTTAGGGCATAAAAACCTAGAAGCCTCTTATATATACAAGGCTGACCCTCCTTCACAAAGTGTAGCAAGATAGTAGCAAAAGTAGTCGAGAAAAGAGCCTAAAAGAAAAAAAAAAGGAGTGAACTTTAAAGAGAGCAAAGAGGAAGAAGAAAGAAGAAAGGTGGTCACTTTCCTTCATCTTCAACCTCAAGCCGAGCCACCATTTTTGGAGAGCTTCAAGCAAGGGATTTGAGAGACTTAGGGAGAAACAGTGAGCTAGGAATGCCTCACGGCACAAGCGTTTGGGATTTCCTTCCTCTTCACTTTGCTTTACCTCTTTTCTAAGTAGTTGAAAATGTATTTCAAAGAACGCAAGTTGAATAGTTTTCTAAACCTAGGCATGAATTAAACAATTATGGCTTAGGCTTGTTATGGATGATTTTTATTTTGTTTGAATGAATGTTTACTTTTTCTAGTGTTTATGTAAGTGTTTTGTTCTTGAAAGCTAAAACCTTTTTATCTTAAACTTTGGTTTGTAAGAGCTCTCGGGAGATTGTTGTAGCTAAGGGGTTCAGGAAGCTTAGATCTAGGGATAGACAAAGCTAGACCAACATGAACAATGAGGTTATTGTGGGAGCAGAATCCTAACTCACATTAGGGATAAGGGGGATTTTCAATGACTAAAAAGGGTAAAAATTTATCAACATTAAAAGTGTTAGGGTTGAGACCGGGAGGTAATGATTAGCATTTTCGAGTGTTAGGCCTTTTGACTAGGGATAGTGGAGGCATTTTTAACAAACCCTGTCGAACACTTGTTAAACCAGTAGAACAATAAGCTTTCAGGATAAAAAAATAAGATCTTTTCCATAGCAAGCCTAGACTGTCTTAAGCTTGAATTCTCCTCTGTGTTGTTTTGAGTCTTTTGTTTTGTTTAATCTTTGTTTTCTTTGTTTTTCTTATTAGGTTTTTGGTTAGTGGATGCCCAAAGCTAATCCTCGAGAATCCCTCGAAGCATTTATCCCAGAAATCGAAAGGTATTTTAGACAAAGAAGGCGAGAGAAAAGAAGAAGAAGAAAAAGAAAAAGAAGAAGAAGAACCATGTATAACCCTCAGGATCCACAGAATCAAAATGCAGTAGCAAATGTTGGCGCTGTAGTGAGACCAAGGGCAATTCGAGATCACCTGACACCAATCTTGGATGACCTCAATTCTGGGATAGTGACACCTGAGATACAAGCAGCACATTTTGAGCTCAAACCTGTGATGTTTAATATGCTCAATTCGATTGGACATTTTGGAGGATCTCCGCACGAGGATGCTTGACAACATATCCGTGATTTCCGCCAACAAGGGGTGGACGAAAATGTGTTGAAGCTCAAGATATTTCCATACTCTTTGAGAGACCGAGATAGAGAGTGGTTGAATTATCTTCCATTCGGTTATATAGAGTCATGGACGACTTTGTGCAAAAGCTTTTTAGCAAGGTATAACCCACCCAACATGAACACACAATTGCGAAATGAGATAGCATCCTTCAGACAAGGGGATGATGAGTCGATGCATGAGTGTTGGGATCAGTACAAAAGCTTGCTGAGAAGGTGTATAAACTACGGTTTTCAAGATTAGACTCAAATCGTGATGTATTACAATGGAGCAAATGCACCCACAAGGATAATGTTAGATGCTTCAGCAAATGGGACACTACTAGACAAGCCGCCTGAAGAAGCATTTGATATTTTGGATAAAATAGCCAATAATGATTATCAGTTTCCAACTACAAGACTTGGAACAGGAAGAAGAACTCAAGGAAAGCTGGAGCTCGACGCAAATGATTATGTTTCAGCACAACTTTCTGCTATCACAAATATGTTGAAGAATCTTCAATAGCCCAGTGAAGTACGTGATGCTAAAGCATTAAGTTGTGTGCATTTTATTGGAAACCACTTTGATAAAGACTGACCAACTCTTCATGAATCTGCTCATTATATCGGAAATTTTAACAAAAATTCCAACAACCCCTATGTAATCACTATTTTTGTTTGGGGATCGAACTAAACCTTAAACCAAAACCCTAAACCTTAAACCTTAAACCAAAATCCTATCCCTAAACTAAAACCCTAAACCATATTATTATATATTAAAATATTTATAATAAATAAACCATAAATTAAAATTCAAAAAATATATTATTATTAATTGTTATTCCAAAAATTCTAAAAAATATATAATAATCCAACAGTCCATTAAACCATAATCAAATCTGCCAAAACCCAAATCCATTACATCATAACCCAATCTGTTGGGCCAATAACACCCCGACCCAATTACAATTAAAACCCACATCAGCTTAACCCAAATACATAACCCATAACCATTACACCAAGACCCATACCCGAATGCTAAACCCTTACCCAACTGAACCGGTTGACCCGGATGCTAACCCAACTCTTCAATTCCTAGAACCAACCCTTTCAGCTTCCTCAACCGTTCAATGCCCTAGAATTTTCTAGAAAAGAAACCGTTCATCTCCTCTGTTTGTGATCGTCCATCTACCTCACCGTCCACACTCCGTCCACGCCACCGGAGCAACATTAGCAGCAACAATTCGACATCATTTCTTCACAGTCACCAAACTGAGACCAAAGAATGGTTCCCCCCTCTTCTCTGCTGCGAATGGAGCCAAAGAAGCAACAAATCAGCATAATTGTTCCCTCCGTACGAGCCCAGCAAACAAACGAAAGGACGAATTAGTAGGGAATTATCAGCATTTATCTTTTTTTTAAAAACAGAAAAATCAATTTAAAATCGGCTATAAAAGCCCAAAGCAATCCATGTAATATTCAGACGGGAATATTTCGAAATGAATACAAACAAAAAATTTCAGAGCAATATGTTCATTATTTTTCGAACAGCAAAAACAAAATAAAAAAAGGTTTACCTTTGAAGCTGGAGTCGGTTCCCGTCGCCGATTTTCATTGCTTATTTCATCTTCTTCGTTTTCTTCAAAATTCCAGATTTTCAAACGCTAAAAGGGGGTTTTCGTCTAAAGAATTTTTAAGAAATAGAAGGGTTTCTGTTTGGTTTTGCAAGATTTGAAGAGGAAAACTATTATTTTCTAGATCTGAACTCAAATATGATCTTACAAAAAAAGGAGGTTGTTTTAAAGTTTTTCACCGTCACCGGCCACTGTCAACGAAGGCCGTGGAGACAGCTCCGCCGCCGACTTCTGGGTTTTAAAGTTAGGGTTCTTATTTTTTCTCTAGAGCATTTAGCTTTCTGGGTTCCTGGATTTTGGAAGGAGAAAGAATAAATGGAGGCTTCAGGCTCTTTAGCCTAAGCCTTCCCCATCTATATGCTTGACAAAACGACGTAGTTTTGAGTAGTCTTAGACCCGCGTGGTGACCCGTATCCGGGAGATGATTCGCGTAAAATGGGTCAATGGGCTTATTACAAAGTCGGTCCTTCATTTTTTTGGACATTTGGCTTCTAGTCATGGAAAAAATCAGTTTTGGTCCCTTACGTATATTTTAATCTTTTAATTTTACCCATTTTAGTCTATTTTTATCTAAAATCAGTTTTTGAAATTATTCCTTTTTTCATTTTGATCTTTCGAATTTTTCTATGTTTGTTTCAATTCCGTCATTTTTCTTACATTAATTATCTTCTTTCCTTTTAAAAAAAATTAATTTAAAACTCCTAAAAAATTGTGATTTTTATCTACTTTGGAAAGCATTTTCTTTCTTATTTTACTAACCGGCCTTAAATGTCGTTTCTTTTGTAAAAAAAAAAATTCTATTTATTTGATGCCAACTTTTTATCGTTTTTTTACCTTTTTAATTGACAATAAATGCCATCAATTCTTTTTTAATGATTTTTATTTATTTATTGGATACCAATTGTCTTTCCTTTTTTATATTACTTGGTTATATATCATATATATAATTATTAGTTACAATACATGTTATTTTATATTGTTTTTATTGTAATATATCGTTACCATGTAGTATACTATATTATATATTATACTATAGTTGTGTATATATATATATATACATATTATTGTATAACACATATCAATTTTTTTATTATTTACCATTCACATGTACATTTTATATTAGATATAAACGCACAGCATTTCATGTATATTTATACATTTTATTATGTTTTTTTCATTTTATTCATTTATTTATTCGTTTATTTATATATACTTTATTTATTTAATTCAATACTCAATTGGCTTTATGGTGACCCGCAACGGGGAATGATCCGTATTATTTATAGCCCGTTTAATGTAAATAACTAGCACCTAACATTTAATTTTCCGTATTTATTTTATCGCATTTTATTTCTCGTATTTAATTTTCCGTATTTTAATTTTTCGCAATTTATTTTCTCGTATCTAACATCTAACATTTAACTTACCGCTTTTAATTTTTCGTATATACTTGTAATTTAATCTCTTGCATCTTTAATTTCTTTGTATTTATTTATTCTTGTAAATATTTGTATATTCAATTCATTTATTCAACATGTAATATTTGACACTTAATTAATTTAATTAATAAAAAATGCGGTATCTCAATATTCGGTCGTAACGGGCCCGACACCAAACGTAGTGGTGGCGGTGTATATGTTTACCTTCGAATATCGAGGACTTTAAAATATATTTGCATTCCTGAACGGATAATAAGTTAATAAAAATTCAAACTTGCAAATTTCTAATTCGGGCAATTATATTCGATTAGGTACCAAATTTTGGGCGGTGTGGGGTATTTTTATAACCCATCCGTAACAGACTCCCAAACCCATTTTTAGAATCTTTGGTTTTAACGGTGTTCGGTCTACCAAAGTGACCGGTGGCGACTTCATTCTTCTTCTTAAAATAAATCTCATTCTTTTTTCAAAATAATTTCGATTTCTATTTCAAATCAAACCTCTAATTTTATAAATTTCAAACCCTAATTTTAAATAAATCTTCATTCTTTAATCTTTTAAATCTAATTTTTAAATTAACCAATTTTTCTTAAAATTCCCAAATTTTCATATTTCACCGATTTTAAACCTAATTTTTAATTTTTCCAAACTATATCATTCAAATTCCTTGTTTTTCACAACAAATAAAATTTTAATTAACAATCCCAATTTTTCATCATCATTTCGAAACTTTTAATTATTTAATATTTTTCGGGTCGTTAGAGTTGGCGACTCCGCTGGGGACCAATTTTGTTTTTACAAAAAAAAGACAGTCAAGCCTTAAGACGAATATTTTTGCCCTAATTGGAAAATGCAAGTTCATTTTGGAATTAATTTAATATCTTTTTAGGAATGCGAATTTATTTTAACGCATTTTAAAATTTGACATATAAACTCGTCCGTCTAGGTGGGGGGAAAATGCTAGCACATTCGTGTGGATATTGTTCCTCCGTATGGGCCTAGTAAGTACCTTCGGGGCTTGACTACCCTATGTTTTCGTGGCAATATTGTTTTCCCGTATGTGCATAGCGAAAGGGTCCCCTTGATTTGAACTCGATTGAAATGAGCCTATAATGGGTGATGATCGAGGGCCTTGCTACCCTTAGTAGGGGAAAGTGAGGACAATTCGAGTACCCCTTTAGCACCAAAACTACATGTTGAGAATCTAAGTAACCCACCCTTTAGAGCCATGCGGTAACCCTAGAAATTAGAATATCATGTGATTAGGGTTTATCTTTGTGTTAAGACGTGTCAGGTTTATTTTTTTCATTTATCTGTAAATATTTTGTTGCACATGTCACGGTCTGTTCGTCGTAACAACGCGGGACCGAGCGAAATGCTTTCTGGTTGTGCTTAACTCTTGGGAGCAGGATATCATTAAGGGTGTAGTACGTGCCGAGCAGTCGTCCTAACTTTGGATGGGCGTGCTGATCGCGCACCACACTGGTCGGGAGCTATCCCCGCTTCCCTGATGAGCCCATAGGAGGGCGAAACCAGTGAGCGTCGGAGATGGTAAAGGCTTAACCTCGGGTATGAGAGAGACCCGAGGTGCCGCACGGGGTGGATGTCCCTGCGCCAGAACTCTGACCCTGTGAAAGATGGTATCAGAGCAAGACTGTGTGCTAGCTGTTGAGTTTGCCAAGCGCCCCGTTGCTGCGGAGCGAGTCGTGTGGACGAGCCTGTTAGCTCGCACCCTAATGAAAAGGGGTGTTCGCAAGTGAGTCCTCTAGAAAGAGATTGAGATGAGGACGGGTAGGCAGGATGCCGCAGCGAAAGTTCTCAGTATGGTCGAGATGCAACGGGACACATTTGGAAATGGGGTGGTTGCAAGTAGACCTTTGCCCAACATCGAAGGGCGGCCCCAGTTAGAGGGTGAGTTAAGGGAGAATTGCACACTAGTTCCTGGCCAATGTAAAGACAAGGGAAAGATTTTCTCCCCCGTGCACGAGGGCGTGCATGAATCAGGTGGGGGAGATTGTCACGGTCCAATCTTTGTAACAACGCAGGAACGAGCGAGATGCTTTCTGGTTGTGCTTAACTCTTGGGAGCGGGATAGCATTAAGGGTGTAGTACATGCCGAGCAGTCATCCTATCTTTGGATGGGCGTGCTGATCACGCACTACACTAGTCGGGAGCTGTCCCCGCTTCCCTGATGAGCCCATGGGAGGGCGAAACCAGTGAGCGTCGGAGATGGTAAAGGCTTAACCTCGGGTATGAGAGAGACCTGAGGTGCCGCACGGGGTGGATGTCCCTGCGCCAGAACTCTGACCCAGTGACACACACTAACAATTATTTTCTTGTGACATTTTGCATCACAACATCATCTAGCGTACAGTTTCATCACTTCATCATTTTTTTCACATTGCATCATGATAGCATAATTTGCACAGTAGTTGTGTCGCACAAACATATATTATTAAAATTGTATCAATCACATAATAATTACTCTCATCATTAATTATTTTCATTTTAAATACATGATAGTTGCACCTTATATTAGTCACATTTGCTTGCATCATTTTAGTACTTAACATACATGTATTTAATTGCATCACATAAATATTTAACCATACATACATATGCATTATACCATGCTCACATTAATATTTGTATATTAGTATTTCATTTAGGGTCATGCATGATCCCTCATTTTCAATAAATTTGATACCTCAACCGGTATCAACGACGAGCCTCATCTGCAAGCCTGATAGCCAACATCTACAAACAGTGAAAGCAGTCAGCATTTGGGGGCACCTTAGGTAAGTAAAAAAAGAAAAATAAATAATTTACCTAAGACTACATCAACGATTAAATGAAAAGATGCTTTTTGAGAGCCCCGTATATCAATTGTATAAAGGACATTGACTTTGACCCGTAGATTGGTTCCAAGCAACCCGTGTCTACTTGAACTTTTAAGTTGCGAAGATTAAAAATATGTAACTCGCATTTCACATTAAAGACCACATAATTCGAAAAAAATAAAATGAAAAGAAAAAGAAAAAAAGGAAAAAGAAAGGGAAAATTCGAAAAAAAATTGCACTCCAAGCCTAATTATAGGCCTTAATAAAAAAAACACTCCAATGTTCGAAGCCTGGTAATAGGCTTTTCCAAATAAAAGTATGAAATTTTTGGGGCACTCCACTAAAGCTCATTCTAATCGAATACCCTCTGCTTCATGAGTGATGGTAATATTTTCAAAATCATGAAAATGTCGATTAACTCGGGAATTTGTTGTTTGCTCCATCATTTATTTCAAGCCAAAGGAATGTGATGAATTAAATTCCCCGAACAAGAATGAAAAATGAATCAATCAAAATAAATAGTCTCGAACTGAAGAAGCAAAAATGCACTTTAGATATTCAAACATCAATTCAACTTTTAAGGTCTCTTAGTCACAAAATTTGTTTGGGGCAATCATCGGTAAGATTTTCTCAGTGTTGTTTGTGCACTTGATATTCGGGGCACTCAATCTAGCTCGTTACATTCAGAGAAAAAGAAGAAACAAGTTTTTCAAAAAGTATTCACAAAATTCCAAAAAAATATAGGACCGACAATAAGGATACCTTTCCATTTCACCTACAAGGCTCATCAGTCGACCTTCACAAAGAAAGGTAACAATTCGAAAGAACACAGTCAAACCCACAAAAGTTGGGGCATCATCACAAAAAATAAAATCAATAAAAAAACAGCATCAATGCACATCATCTTTGCATGCATGACTCATGTCATCTTTCTCATTGTCATGCATTCGCATTATGCATACATCATCTAGACATAGGACACACCCATCATTGCATGCTATTCATAGTAGCATCACATTTAAATGCATACATCATGTATCAACATCTCATATACTCATGGCCCACTTCATTGCATGCCATTCATATCAACATTATCACACTCATGCATTCACATCATGCATCACATACTAAGTCATAGCTACCATGCATCGCATTGCATCATACCGTACATCAAGTTAGGTGCACCATGCATCAAATTCAAACAAAAGAAATAATAGGTTCTAGACAAAGCTCTCAACAAGGAAGATCAAATCGACGAATCCTCAGCCAAGAAGAAAGCCAAATCAGCAAAAGAGTTGAAACCTCAAAATGAAGGACGATCATGCAAAAAATGGCAAAACAAAGGAAGCAAAAAATACAATTTTAAATGAACAAACACTAACTATAGATTTATTTTTCCTTTTCAGGTCTTGTCTCATCGACAACGGTGCAGCGGATCATAAAACAAAAAAAAGGTCATGCCTCTTCGTTGGAGTCGTAGCTTGACCACCCAAAAAAAATCGGACCATGCCTCTTCGTCGGATTCATAACTTGGTCCCATATAAGCGATTGCTGCGTGTAAAAAGTGCGTAATTAGTGCAAGTGTACATGTCGCAAGTAATAAAGTGATAAGTATTATCGAATATCGTCTCCACAGGGATTGGTCTACTTAATATGCCTTCTTTTGTCTTCTTGCTCTGTAAAAGAAATAAAATAAAACACAGATGATTTGGGTTGGAGTAAACTAAATAGCTTGAATAATAAAACAAACTAAATAATGAGAAAATAATCAGAATAAGAAGGTGGCCAGGATCCAGTTGTGTTGTATTGTGGATTCAATTGACTTGTCTCTGTCCAATGCAATCACACAACACTGCCTCGGCAGCATTGTAGTTTTACTGCCTCAACAGTGATGATGTTCGTGTGCCGCGGAAATCCCTTGCTCTTGGGTAGACTTTACCAAGATTCGGCAAAGTGTCCTTTGATGACTCCTCTTATCCCTAATTCGAAGTGCTGTTGATGACTAATCCTTGATGATACCTCCCGGCGTGAACCAATTATAATCACCAACCAATTCCACAATTCTTTTAGCCGCTGAAACTCTAACCTATCCCTAGGCTGAGTTAGTATTTTCTGAATAGAAAAATACCATACTTATTCCTTTCGTGAATCTAACTCTCCCGATATTAGATAAATATGCCTCTTACAAACTTCTCTCCCGAGCTTGAATGCAAGAACAATGAATGGCAAAGAATAAGCAAATCTTGATATTTTATTGCATTGAAACAAGAAAACAAAGTTCAATCTCTTCTCACAAATACTCTACAACTTTCACCTAAGCCTAAAAGAAATTAGAACATAACGAGAAACAAAGAAAACTCTAAATTCTGAGATGAACTCTCTAATTCGGCTCTCGAGTATATGATGTGTTTTTCTCCTTGGGCGGCTATGGTTTATATAGGCTTGGCCTAGGGTAAACCTTTCCTAAGTAGGAATACAACTTAGAGTAAAACACAAGTCAAGTACATAAATAAAATATTTGTTTTATTTCCAAGTTTATTCCCACAAGGATTCTTTTCCTGCGTGGCCTTTGACTTTGACCTTCCATGCGCTTCCCAACTCCGATCCTTGTGCTGCTTGTCCAGAAACGTCCACCTCATTTTTCTCTTCAGATCGCCTCCCATATCAGTACTTGTTCATCAGGTACTGTCGTGGCCTCAGGTCCTGCTTCGGTATCAATCTCTGTCGCGGTATCTGATCTTCCTGCAAATGCACAAAGGTGCCGTAAAGCTTGCATTTTCTATAAATATCATCTTTATAAGTCACAAAAGCAAAATATCTAAATATCTCACATTAAGTACATGCTTTAGTCCAAGTAGGTGTAGATTGAGTGATTATTGTCCATGAAAGGTGTAAAAAGTGATAGTTAATTAAGCACTTATCAGTGATCATGCCTCTTCGTCAGAGTCGTAGCTTAATCACCTATAAAAAACAAAAAATCGGTCATGCCTATTCGTTGGATTCGTAGCTTGACCACCCAAAAATATCGGACCATGCCTCTTCGTCAGAGTTGTAGCTTGGTCCCACATAAACGATCATGCCTCTTCTTCAGAGTCATAGATTGATCACCCATAAAAAATAAAAAACTGGTCATGCCTCTTCGTCGGAGTCATAGCTTGACCACCCAAAAATATCGGACCATGCCTCTTCTTTAGAGTCGTAGCTTGGTCCCACATAAACGATCATGCCTCTTCGTCAGATTCGTAGCTTGATCACCCATATAAAAAACAAAAAACCGGTCATGCCTCTTCGTCGGAGTCATAGCTTGACCACCCAAAAATATTGGACCATGCCTCTTCATCAGAGTTGTAGCTTAGTCTCACATAAACGATCATGCCTCTTCGTCAGATTCGTAGCTTGATCACCCATAAAAAACAAAAAATCGGTCATGCCTCTTCGTCGGAGTCGTAGCTTGTTCCCACATAAACGATCATGCCTCTTCGTTAGAGTCGTAGCTTGATCACCCACATAAAAAACAAAAAACCGGTCATGCCTCTTCGTTAGAGTTGTAGCTTGACCACCCAAAAATATCAGACCATGCCTCTTCGTCGGAGTCGTAGCTTGGCACATAAACGATCATGCCTCTTCGTCGGAGTCGTAGCTTGATAACCCATAAAAAACAAAAAAATGGTCATGCCTCTTCGTCAGAGTCGTAGCTTGTTCCCACATAAACGATCATGCCTCTTCGTCAGATTCATAGCTTGATCAACGACAATAGCAAAAAAAAAACGGTCATACCTCTTCGTTGGAGTCGTAGCTTGAACACCAAAAAATATCAAACCATGCCTCTTCGTCGGAGTCGTAGCTTGGTCCCACATAAACGATCATGCCTTGATAAGTGCTCAACACATCATCACTTTATACTCCTTTTATCGGCATTTATCACCAAATATTCACCCACTTGAACCAATGCATGTGCTTAATGTGATATATTTAGAAGTTATACTTAAATAGATAATATTTATAGAAAAAGACACGTTTTACTACGTTTTCATATCTGTGCAGGAGAACCAGTGCCGCGGCAGAGACAAGGCTGAGGCAAGACCTGATGCCGAGGAAGCAGCAGGAAGACAGGAAGCAAAGTGATAGGTGATGGAAAGACAAAAATCCAAGGAACGTGTCTGGACTTGAAGCCCATGATTCGGAGCTGGCTAGCACAAGGAAAAGCCCAAAGGAAGACCACGCGGGAAAGCCCCCTTTAGCCGAATTCAAACTTGGAAATATATTATTATTATGTACTTGACTTGTTCCCTACTCCAAGTTGTATTCTACTTAGGAAAGGTTTGCCCTAGGTCTAGCCTATATAAAGACCTAGCCACCCAATGTATAAAATATCGAAATACCTAGGGAAAGCCGACTTCTACTCTTGTTTCTTTCCTCTCCATCATGTACTAAAACCTTCATAGGGTTTAGGTGAAGGTTGTGGAGTATTTGTGAGAGGAGATTGTACTTTATCTTTCATTCAATGCAATAAGAATTATCAAGGTTTGCTTATCCTTTGTTATTCCTTGTTCTTGCATTCAAGCCCGGGAGGGAAGTTTGTGAGTAATCCATTTATCTAAGCTCGGGAGAGTTAGATTCACGAAAGGGGTAAGTACAGTGTTTCAATCGCGAAATACTAACTCGGCCTAGGGATAGGTTAAGAGTTTCAGTGGCTAAAAGAAGTGTGAGATTGGTTGGTGAGTATAATTGGTTCACGCCGGGAGGTATCATCAAGGACTAGTCATCAACAACACTCTGGCTTAGGGATAAGCGGAGTCATTCAAGGACACTTTGCCGAATTTTGGTAAGGTCTGCCCACGAGCAAGGAATTGCCGCGACAGACAACGTTATCGCTGCCCAGGCAGTAAACTACAGTGCTGCCGAGGCAGAGATATACGATTGCATTGGATAAAGACAAGTCAATCAAGTCCACAATACAATACAACTGGATCCTGGCCCATCTCTCTCTCTAATATTTCGACTCTTTTATTTTTATTCAATTACCTTAGTTTAATAAATCACACCCATTCACTTGTGTTTTTTTATTTTTCTACAGAGCAAGAAGATAAAGAAAGCATATTAAGTATACCGGTCCCTGAGGAGACGATAACTTGATAAATACTTATCACTTATTACTTGCGATGTGTCCACTTGCACTAAACGCGTACTTTTGACACGCGACAAGTTTTTGCCGCCGTTGCCGGGGACTGGCAACTAAATTTTGTTTTCTTTATTTTCTTGTTTCTTTTTATTTTTACTAACATATTTTCTTTTTCTTTAAAAATTATAGGTGTGTTTCAAGTGAAGGATTTTCAAGATGCAAGGAGAAAGAAAGAAATCTATTCAGGAGTTAATGTTGGAAGATATGAATCGAGCAAATCAAGAATTTCCTAGATTAAACGATGATTATCTATGCCAACCAAGAGCAACCCATCAAGTTCATGCCTGGGCAAATTTTTGTGGAGATGATCATTTGATTAACAATTGCCCGTATAGTACTGGAACATATGGCCACTTAGAGGACCATAGATGGAACCAACAACAAAATCTTTCATGGTATGATCAAAACGCTCAATTTTTTTACCATGACAATATAATTCTTCTCAAGAGTATCCAAATTCATTGGAGGAAACATTGAAAGCATCAATGGCTAGAATTGAAGAATTTATGACAGAACAATCAAGGCTATTGGATGCACATATAGCTAGATTGGATACACCCTTGAAGAATTCAGAAGAGCAATTGCAGAAATCCATATACGCCATGGATGAGTCTCCTGAAATAATTGTCGCGGCAGAGGAGAAGCCTGAACAGGGCAATGTCATGATACCACTCAACGAGGACGATGAGAGTAATGCTCTAGAAAATTCTGAGGACTCTGATTCCCAGGATGTTACGGCAACAATGATGCTGAAAAAGGAAGCTGAGGATTACTCTCACTCACAACTGTCGGGGCAGTTACACGACGACATGCTTGATCAACAAGATGGCAATGTCGTGATAATGGAATATGAGATAGTAACGAATAAACCTTTTGAATTCTTTAAAAACTCATCTCTTCCATTGCAGGTATCTTTCGAGGAATCAACGTTACAAGATTTGAAGTCATCACAAATAAGATATGATTATTTGGAAGATGATATTTTATCTGTGACAATTCCATCTAATATTAGTTCCAAGCCAAAGTCTCTACTGATGGAGATTACTGAGAAGCATAAGAAACAATGTGGGTTGATTCTTGAAGACTTCAAGAAAGATGATTCTTCACTTGACTTACACCGAATTTTGGCAAAAGATTGCCACGGCAATTGGCTATCGCAGCAATTGCCACAACAATGAAGGCTATATCCAACTATGATGGAAGTTAACAACAAGGAGGTAATTAAGTGGTTGAATATTGATATAATTTTTTCTAACAAATTATTTTTGCCTTCAGAAACAATATCAAGTTGGAGGATAGGCATGGACTACAAAAGAACACAAACGGAAGACACCTCCACCATGATAACACAAATGGGAATATCCGTACCCGCATTAGCCCATATCTTCTTGAGTAGAATTGTCACTCGATGGAGGGTGCAGATGGACTATAAGAAATATCGGAAACAACCCTCCATAAGTTTTCTTTATATTCTCATTTTATTAATTTTCTCTTTTATTTTATTTGGTATTTGCATGAATTCTCTTTATGGTATTTAGGAATAATTATCTTATCATTATTTGTATGTTTCTTTATTG